>CP106711.1:134888808-136088808 GCA_025503065.1 Gossypium bickii
ACTCTCTTTTCTTCTCATACAAAGCCGAAAGTAGAGGTGTTAAACACTTAAGCCGAACCCTTCTCATCTATTGACCGATTCCTTCTCATCTTTTAGACCATATTTCCTCTGTTGTACTTCTGAATTCTAAGCCGAATACCTCCCTTCCCTTGGTGTTTTGTTGGCCGAATCTTTTCTCCTTTTTGATCAAAGTGCTGACCGAACTCATCCCTTCTCTCAGTAGTTGTAGTGACCGAATATCAGTGGGGTATTGGAGGCCTTGTTTCAATCGGTTGGAATTTGGGTAAGTGGTTGGCCGAATGGCCATCCCTTTTTCTCTCTAGTGCTATGACGATTTTGGTTGATGAAAGGAAATAACCTCTTGTTTTGGGACTTAATGCTTGATAGGGCATTCGGGATTCAAGGAGTCAACAAAGCCTTCTCTCAAGGACTCGATCGATTGGTAGGTAGTGATTGGGGTAAGTGATTGGTATTATTGTTGTTAGTTTAATCTTGGTGATAAAGGACTAACAGTCATTCTCTTTTAAGGTGAAGGCCGATTGTCAAGAGAACCACTATTGGTTCGGGGGTTGGTTGGAAATCAAACCATTCGCTGGTATAAGGTAATGGGTAATGTTGATTCTTTGGTTGGTGGTTGATGGCCGATTGTGTAAGTGCCTAACCCCTAGTGTTTGGCCGATTGTAGGAGTTAGCAATCGAGGGGCTTAGCATTCGTTCTCGTTGGGATTTCTAGGCTCGTGTTATCAGGTGTGTAACTAACACCTTGATACTTAGTAATATTTTTTAATAATAAACCGATTTGCCTGTTAAAACTATAACAGTATGATGGACAAGTGAATACCCAAATGGGGTATGTGGACGATTCGGGTAAGTCTGTTCTATTATGAGTACTAATAATGAGGTATGTTTTGTATGTATGCTATGATGTTTGGTATGTTGGCATAATATGCATGACTTGCATGAGATGCATGATTACATGAGTATGGTATGTTGATGGGTGATACGAGAGGAGGAGGAGCGGTGATATATTGTCTTGTGAGCACGGTGCTTTAGTAGCACAACTTTGTGACTTTGGGTCACCAGAGGTTTAGCACCTCCAGAGGTTTGGTACCTCGTCTCGTCCCGATGGCTGGCTCAGTACCACGATGGGTTGGCCCCACAGATAATTATACGGGATTGACGCCAAGTGTTTTGGTAACACACGATGGGTTGGCCCCATCACCAGATTTGTGACTACGGTCACCAGTGCTTTGGTAGCACATTGTGTCTTTGGGACACAGAGGTTTGGCCACCTCATTGGGATTGTCCCCGTGGTTTGACCACCGTGGGTTGGCCCCCACTGAGATATGGGATTGTCTTGCTAGTGTTTTGGTAACACACGATGGGTTGGCCCCATCATCGTTGGATTTGTGACTTCGGTCACCAGTGCTTTGGTAGCACAATTGTGTCTTTGGGACACCAGTGGTTTGGGACCACATTGACGGATACTATGTCTTTGGGACATCAGTGTTTTGGTAACACATTGTGACTATATGTCACCAGTGGTTTGGCACCACCAGTGGTTTGGTACCACACGGGGTAGGAAAGGTGATATGGATGGTTAGGATCGGGTTGCATTAATCATGTTGCTTTGTATTATGTGTGTTAGCATGTGGTTTATTCGGGAGCGGGATTTATACACTGAGTCACTCGACTCACCCTCTCCTTTGACATATCAGGTGACTCGTAGGCGCGGACTTGGAGCCGGGATGGACTCGGGGTGCACATGCCATGCTATAATAAAAGTGTTGCTTGGACTATTGAATTTGGGTACTTTAATTATTTACTTTCAGTTGGGTTTTATTTGGATTTGTAAAAGCTTTCTAAGATGTGCTTTATGATGTTATATTTTTACATTAGATTTTAATATGCCTTAACAAATAAAGTTGGCATGAAGTTTACTAAAACTTGGAAAGATAATGATTTCAAATTATAACGCAAAAGTGTTTTTAAACTATACCATCGGGTATCACACCGTTTCCATAATTGAATGAAAAACAATCGGATTCAAACTTGAAACCAAAAATTTTTCTAAGACTTAATATTCAACCACTCGTTTTCAAAAAGAAACAAAGTTTTATCAAGTCTAACTAGTACAACCTCAAAGTTTTCAAATACGTTTTCCCTCGTAACATACCAGATTCGGTCGTGGTGTTTGGACCGGGTTTGGGGTGTTACAGGATGTATCCCGGAAGCGATCCACTATCTTGCACGAAGGTAAAAACCTCACGAAAGAGTAGCTTTTCACTCCCACTTAAGGGTGTGACCGCAATGGTCATGCAGTGCAGTGCCAAGGTATTTTATAAGACTCAACATTATTGGAACCATAATATCAGCAAGTGCATTGAAAGAAACGTGGTTTTTTTTTTCAAAACAAATTTCTAAATTTCGACAAAGGGACAAAGAATAATCAATTTTACGGCCTGACTCTCTTTATTTTGATCCCCAGTGGAGTCGCCAAGCTGTTGTAACCATTTTTTGAAAAAAAAGGAATTGACTTGGTTTTGAAAATGAAAATAAAACGGGAGTCACCACCAATCTTTTATTAGGTGTGATCAGATCACCTTTGTTTCAATAAATCATTTTGATTTACTAAAACAATGTTTTTGGTCTACGAAAATTTGAGAAAATAGGTTCGAGAGTCGGTTATGTGCGAGGAAGGGTTAGCACCCTCGTCACGCCCAAAATTGGTACCCAATTGATTAATTAATGTCCCAATGTCGAAAGTTGGAATTTTTCAAATAAATAGAAAATCAATCCTTTTTTGGAAATATTTTGGTTTTCTCGAATTGAATATTAAGATTTCCTTGTTTCGAAGGGACAAAATATCACATCCAACACGTAGGACACGATAATTTAAATCTTTGAATCCAAGGTCTTCTTAAAATTTTTTTTTAAAATTGAATGTCAAAACTTTCCCGTTTCGAAGAAATAAAAGATCACATCCAATACTTTAGGACACGATAATTTAAATCCTCGTACCCGAGAGGAGTATTGCATCATTTTGAAGACTTTTATTTTGGGATGAAATTTATAGAGAATTAGGTTATGTTTTACAAGCATTACTCAAAATGTGGATGGGATTATGCGACGGGAAAACGGCAATGTAACACGAATTTGACGTAATGACAACATAATACACATAATACATGACATTGAAATCATTAATATAAAATATTGACATGCATGACTAATAATAATATCAATAATGGACAATAATATGAGCGATAATAGTGATGACAGTGAAAATACGAACGAACAAATCATAATACATGCAAGAACGGTAATCACATAGCTTACACAATTTAAATATTAACGTTAATAATATAAGAGCAATGAGTTAAACAAATTTAAAAAGGCATGACACATAAGACAATTTAAGAGAATTAACAAAATGATTTTATGATATAGAATACATGAAAAAGTGAAGTAAATAGTATGAAATAATTTAACATGATTTTAAGATGTAAAACAAACAGTATGCATAAAGTTTACTAAAAAATAGTATACAAAACTTCCTTAAAGTAAGTAAGTAAGTAAATAGGTAATAATAATTATTATAATAATGTAGTGATAATAAATTTAATAATAACGATAACACGAAATATATATATACACAATATACTAATATGAATATAGTAATAATAGTAATAATAAGAATAATAATAAAGTAATAGTAATAGTAATGACAAGTGATAAGCAAATAATATATATACATATATATATATAAAAATAATATAATAGTAGTAACAATAATAACAAAAATACTAATAATACAAAATGTGTACAATATAATATAATATAAATATAGCAATAATAATAATAATAGTAATAGTAAATATAATAATCATAATAATGATAATGATGATAATAATAATAATAATAATAATAGTAGTAGTAGTAGTAGTAGTAGTAGTAGTAGTAGTAGTAGTAGTAGTAGTAGTAGTAGTAGTAGTAGTAGTATAGTAATAATAATAAAATAATAATAATGGTACAAAATAAGTACAATATAATAATATAAATAAAGTAATAATAATAGTAAATACAATAATAATAATGATAATAATATACACAATAATAATAATGATATTAATGATAAATTTAAAATGATAATAAAATGGCAAAAAAAGGAGAAGGGGGACTAAGCTGAATTAAAAATGAAATGTCGTAGCAAATTTTAAAATAAACAAGGAAGGAAAAGACCAAATTGTAGATGGCCATAAAAGAGGAGGGGGTCAGCGCGCAAATAGCCCATTTGAAGGGACAGGCGCAGTTCTCCTGCACCAGACGAACGGCGCCGTTTTGCTTACTATTAAAAGCCTTCTTTTATTTCCTTAAAAAAATAGATTTTCACCCTAAAAAACGCAGCAGCAGCCACCCTCTGAACAAATCCTCTCTGCCTCTCTTCTCTCGCGACGATTGGCTTCCCTTTCGATCGATTCATCGCACCACCGCCGCGCACGGGGTCTAATGGCGCACGAGGCCAGGTTCATTTCCCTTCTCTTTTGCTTTTCCCTTTTTGTTCATTTGTTAAAGGTTTCGAAAGAAATAAAAGGAAGAATAACAACAAATGGTAAAAAAATAGAAACGAGATCAACCTCTTGATGTCTCTTGTTGTTTGTTTGATTTCTGATTCTGTATTTTCTTTTTGATTCAAAAATCTCTTTTTACCTTTGGTGCTCTCGGTTTTTCTTCTTTCGAATTCGAAAAAAATGATTCCCCTTTTTTGAAATTTGTATTCTTATTTTCGATTTCTGAATGCGTAAAACAAAGGAGTTACAAGAGTTCTTTTTCGATTCTTTTTTTGATTTCAGATTCCCCTTTTACATTTGGTGCTTTCTATTTTCCTCCATTTTCCCCCCTCGTTACCCTGCTTTTGGGTATCTATATAGCCGAAAAATACCATCTTTTTGGTGGTCTGTTATTTGTTCCATGCTCTATTGTTTTTTGTCTTCGTTGCTGTGTGTTTTCTTTTCGTTTTGTTCTCCTTTTGCAGGTCGTGGGCGAGGTGCGTGCTGGTGCCAGCGGTTGCCGAGACGTGCGAAGCCAGAGGCATGGGGAAGGGTGCTGGTGGAGAGACGCGTGCATGGGCGTGCACGAGGGTCTGAACGGGTACGCGTGTAGAACGACGTGGAGGCGCATGGGAGACAGATGAAGGGTCGGCGGCGCGAGAACAGGCAGAAACCCTAGGGCTCCAGAATTTTGATTTTGGGCCATTGGGCCTCTGGCTCTGGGCCGATTCAACTTAGGCTAGTTGGGCTAGGTTTGGGTTAAAGGGGTTTGTAATTGGGTCTATTGTAATGGGTAAATTGGGCTTGGTTGTATTTGGGTTGGTTTGGGTTGTTGGGCTCTGGGTCTCTTTGTAAATGGACATTGGCCTATTGTTATTAATGTGGACTGCTATTATTTTTTTATGGCTTTTTGATGGCTTTTATTTTGGCTAATTGGTTTTGTAATTCAAATGGACTGGTTTTTTATTATCATGGGTTTTTAATGGGCCCCGGGTTTTGCAGTTGGCCCGGGCGAAAATTGGGTCTTACAATGATGATATGAGTAAAGATTTTCCATTCAACTCCATGGCCTAATGACAACACATTCCTATGACCACATGTTCTTTGCAAAATTAAAGCCAAAAAATAAGTGATTATGTAGCTCCCTAATAGCTCTCTGTGCCACATTTGTAGTCACCCTTGATATTAAGTCCAAAAGAAATTAACTTTTTTCTTTTATAGGCAACTTCTCCAAAACCAAATCAACCTCTCTCAATTTATTTTTTATATATTGCATACACAAATAATTATAATAATCTAATCTAATATATATATGTATTAATTTTTTAAATGAATACAATTGAATTAAAATCAAAGTTTCATGTATATTATGAACCACAATTCAAGTTTCATGTGGATAATTGCACCAAACCAAAATTCATGTATCAAATTGCAAATTGAACCAAAGTTCATGTATAAATTTAATATTTATCCTTGATAATAAAAAATCAAAAACTTCGACCCTTTCCTAATAAATATATGTATATTTTAAGGAAAAATTAAATGCTACTACTATTAATAGCAAAAATGTCTTGACTTGTATATATTTGGAAAATTTTCAAATATGTATAGTGTCCCAATAAGTATAAATGAAAGAGTATAATTAATCAAAAGTTATATCTTTTGATTATTGATCAAGAATTATAACAATCTATAATAATGAGTTATACCACTCAATTTTCTTGATAAAGAATTATAACTATTCAAGCAAACTTGAACAGTTATGTTTATTTAAGATATCAATCAAATAATTATATATTTTTTGAAGATATGATTATTTAGAAAAAAGCACCCATTGAAAGTTATGTCTTTTGAATTCCTATAAATAGGAGTAGAATTTCATTTGAAAAATGCACCCAAAAAAAAATTCTCAAAAGTCCTTTTTACTATTCTTCCATATTTTACCATTATTAGATTGTTCTATAAAATAGTACTGCTGAATTTTTTTTATAAAAATTGATTTTCTAGTTATACTCTGTTTAGTTCTTAGTGGACTATTTTCGTTAATGCAAAACGCTCATAGCCACTGGGGTTCATGTATCCTCGAGATTCATTTACTTGAAACTCATTTGCACATAGAGTAGGGAGGGGTGAATAGAACCTTAAAGATAATTGAGCCTTGTCCAATTGCTTCTTCTCTTTGTTCAAATTGTTGTTCATGTGTTCGAGATTTTCTTCATCGAAGTTCCACACTAATAGTATGGAGAGATGGTTAAAGCTTTTATCAAACACTTATTTGACACGAATTCGAACCATATTACCTTATTCTTATTTTTAATATTGTATAAAAAATTAATAACACATCAATATAAAAAACATTATTAATAGGAGTACAATTAGCAGACTCATGACATACATGTGGTGATTAATTTGTATATCATATCAGCAAAGTTAACAAACGTTAATTATTTCACTCATTTTGGATGGTTTGACAAAAAAATGTAAGTTGAAAACCTAAAAGAGAAGGAAAATAAATGGAGTGCTAAAATATTTTTTTTATAAAGTTAGAAGGCCAAAAAAGATATTATACTTTTTTATTTTTCAAGATAGGAAAAATTCCATTAATAACACTTTAAACGTAAGTGCATGTGCATTTGCCTCGTGATTGTTATTTCTATAAATTCACCATAATCATATTAAACAAGTAATTTAGTAGGTTAAATATCGTAGCAATGAGATTAAAGCTAATTGTGAAATATGTATTAAAATTCAAGTACAGATATATCGATCAATGCTTGTTATCACAGAGGGTGTTTCCTTCTGAAAATTATTACCAGCAATGTCCCACACTGGCAAAAAATGGCACTTCAAAATCATGGACATTTTGTTTTCTACCGGTTGTTACCTCACTGTTTTAAAATATTGCTGGACCCTAACACTCATTATAAAGACAAAACCCAACAATCAATCCAATGGGGGTATTGGAACACTTGTTCAGATCAATGAAAACATAACTTAAAAATGTCAATTACGTGAGTCGTTTAGATCCAATTGCTAACTTTTTAGTTGGACACACCAATGTGTTCTATGGACGATCGAATACGACAAATGATCACTTCAGTACTTCCAATTGTACGTTTATCAATACCAAATCAACGAGCTCTTTTTAACATGGTGTCAATACAACTTTATCAGATGACAGTGTCTATCTCCTAAACTGGAGAAACAACAAATATCGAAATAAAGGTGTACAGGCCCATTTGTGCCCTGGCCCATACAAGACAAATAAACCAAAATAAAATAATAATAATAATAATAAAGTCCAAATCCTTTAAACAGTCCCTTTACAACCTTAAAACCCAGACCAAAATAATACCCGAAACCCACTTAAGCCCAAACAGATACCCAGCAGCCTGTGACCCAAACCTAACCCAACTAGACCTACCATAGAAACCCAAGATTCGGATGGCCCAAATGGCCCAAGACCTAAACAGATTCCAGACCTAGGGTTTTTCCAAAAACCCTAGGCGCTGCTTAGCCCCTTTTGCGTCGCAAGCCTCGCCCTCATCAAGCCACGATTCGCGTGCGGAGAATGCCCCATCGCCGCCGCATTCTTCTCTACCTACAAAGAAGGCAAGAAAGCATAGCAGCAAATACATACATTATATGCATTTCCTTTTTTGTTTTTCATTTCGGGGTTATAAAAACCCCCCAAATTTTGTAGAAGTGGATACAAAAAAGAAAGGAGGAAAATATACATGAGAATATACGCAAATACACAGACTGATTCAGAAAATAAAAAAGCAAAGGTCTTGTTTTATTTTTATTTTTATTTTCGTATACTATTTTTTATATATTTTATTTTTATTTTTTACCATATTTATAACATATATATAATACTATAAAAAAAGAAAAAAAAACTTACGTTTTTGGAATTTCGACCACCGCGCGCGGTGGCCGGCGATGATGGCAGACGGCGGTCAGAGCCTCACCGGAGAATGGCCGAAAATCGCCCTGGGGAGCATCTCTCTGCCTTTTTTTTTGCTGAAGTAAAAAAATAATTTTTTTAAAAGTTTTTTTTGTTTATATAAACACTTGAAACGGCACCGTTTTGGGGCTGGTTACTATAGCCCAAAACGACGTCGTTTCAGGACCCGCGCACTGACCCGACCTGCATAGAGGATCCCCGTGTTTTTGCAAAATGAATTATTTGCTCTTCTAGCCCTTCCGTATTTTGTATCTTTACAATTACATCTAATTGGCATTTTCTTTATTTTTTAAATCGACCCAAAATTATGGTATTTGTTTCAATTTAGTCCTCCAGGCCTTTTCAGAGCCAGAGACAGAACGGCATCGTTTTGAAATTTGGCATAATTGCCATTTTAACCCTTGTCACTTAACGTGCATTTTAATTCACTCCTTTTTAATTTGTTTTAATTGCTATTTAACCCCATGTTTTCTATGTTTATATTTTTTAAATTTGTTTATTTTATATTATTTTTTAAAATTATTTTATTATATTAAAAAGTCTATATTATTTTCTTTATTTATATATATTAACGCATTAATAGTATAATATTATATATTTTTTTATGCAATGTCCTTATTTATTATTATTTGTACCACATTTTATTTTTATATATTAATTACTATATTTATATGTTTTAATTTTTTTATATTATAAAATATTATACTATATCATACATTATTTTTAAAACTTTATTTTCATATAAAATCCATTTATATTATGTAATATATTTTATATTATTTATTACATATGTATTTTTTATAATTGTTGCATTTATATATTTTATGTATATTATTTATTTATAACCATTTTTAATATTATTATGTATATATTTTATCTGCCCATACTCTCTTATTTATTTATTTATGTTCGTCATTATGTAATTATTTTTATTAGTCATTTTTCTACATTAGTGTAAATATGAAATGTTAGTATGTCTTAATTACTTTTGATATTTATGTTCGATAGCGTATAAATGCAATATTGTTAACATGGTTATTGTTTAAAATAAAAAATACATTTTTTACAAAATCAATATTTTATTTAAAGGTTTTTTTTTAAAAAATAAGGCAATGTTTTGATATTTATAAATTCGGGAAATAGTGCCCAATCGTGCTGGGTTGCGATTTTCCATTTGGCTAAATAACTAAATATCCTTTTAACAAGTTTTGTGAATTATGAGATGATCTTAGTGACGAGGGTTTAAAAATATCATGTCCAATCGTGCTGGATGTGATGTTTATATTCTTTCGAATCGAAGAACTCTCAAATTTTAAATCAAAATTGCTCGAAGTTTTTATAAATTATGAGATGACTTTAATTACGATGGTTTAAAAATGTCATGTCCAATCGTGCTGGATGTGATGTTTATATTCTTTCGGAATAAAGAAATCTCAAATTTCAAATAAAAAACTTATTCTTGAGAACTCAAAATGTTGTATCCTAACTTATTGGGTGTGATGTTTTGTGTCTTGAGGTAAGAATTTTCTAAAATAAAGATGCACCTAGCTTCAAAGTTATAAAATGTTATATCCTAACTTATTGGGTGTGGTATTTTTATTTCTTTGAAATAGGTAAGTCCTAGTTTTCCTTCTAAATAAGGGATCTTATTTTAAACTTTTTAAATTTCAAATATTTGGACATGATTTTATCAATTAGGTACCAATTTTGGGCGTTATGAGGGTGCTAACCCTTCCTCATACGTAACTGACTTCCGAACCCATATTCTCGATTTTCATGGACTAAAATTAAATGTTTTAAAATGAAACGTTTTACAAGGTGATCCAATCACACCTAAGTAAAAAGGGATTGGTGGCGACTCCCATTTTTGTTTTTAAAGTCGATCCCCATTTTTAAAACACGATTTTTAAATGGTTTTGACAGCTTGGCGACTCTACTGGGGACAAGAGAGTCAAGCCGTAAAATTGATAATTTCATGTCATTTTGTTTGAATTTAAAATTCTGATTTTAAAAATATGATCATTTTATTGCATGTGGTTTTAAATATATTGCTCTGCATTGCCCTGCATGACCGTTGTGGCCACACCCTTAAGTGGGAGCGAGAAGCTATGCTTTCGTGAGGTTTTCACCTCCGCATGGGCTAGTGGTCTGCTTCCGGGATACATTCGTACCTATGTCTTCGTGAGGTTTTCACCTCCGCATGGCCATAGCGTAATATGTTCCCCTGAACCGAACTCAATCCATATGAGCCTATAATGGATGAGGATCGAGGAATCTGCTGGTTCGGGTACCTTAACTTTAGAGCTAAACAACATGTAGAAAACCTAAGGGCTTACCCTAGGTAGAGCTATGTCAAACCCTAGTGGTCACCCTGATAGGTGTTCTATGTTATTTATTTTTCTTATGCTAATGTGTTCTCTTTTTTTTTTTTTTTGATTGCATTGCATTCATATCATAGAAAAAAGGTGTTAGTTTCTAATTCGATTGCTAAATAGAAAAGTTTGTCATAAGAAAATGGGTTTTTTGATAAAGTGGATTATAATACGGTCTCGTCCAAATATGGTCCAAGTAAACACAATAAGAGAAGACTGATAGCCGACGAAAGAATACAAGACTTTATTACACAAGGATTCAAGCTGACAAAGACAAATTGGGAATCATCGCGTCTCGACTTTCTTGAAGAAGCTAACGAGTATTATGGAGCAGTGAGTCGCGTCCCAGATCAAGCAAAAAGGAGCTAGA
Source organism: Gossypium bickii (assembly GCA_025503065.1). NCBI lineage: Eukaryota > Viridiplantae > Streptophyta > Magnoliopsida > Malvales > Malvaceae > Gossypium > Gossypium bickii. Next base: position 134,900,068 of record CP106711.1, read on the forward strand.
GGAGGCATCTATTAGAAATTTGCAAGACTGGACTTTTGTGAATAAGGGATTCATGTTTTCACTTAGACTATGAGGATAAGGCCGTGTATGCGATCCATTTTATGTAAAGAAATTTGTTTTCTAGAAAAGTTTTTCTAATGTAACTGAATTCAGAATCAAAGCCTCTCTTTCTTTGCATTCATGCATTTGCATTACATTGCATCATTTGCATTAGACTTTTACAAGAGGATTCTAATTAGGTAAAAATATTTTAGAGTTAACCTAGAAAACATGGAGCAAAGGTTGGAGAGAATAGAAAAAATGCAAATACAGATGTAGGGGCAATTGACCGAGATTCAGCAAGAAATGCGGGAACAAATGTTAGAGTTCCAAAAGAATACGATAGGCTAGCTAACCCAGTTACTAGCCGGAGGACTTGGAAAAAGGAGTGACTCAGTGGAAAATAGTGAGGATGACGAGGAAGACATTGTTTATTCTCCAATAGGTGTTAACCCGAGCAATGATCAAGCCAAACCGGTTGCTCTGGTAGAAATGAAAGAAAGAGGAGAAGCGACCTTAAAAGCCCTGAAGAAGAAGGAAAAGAATACGAATGATGTCGGTAGGTATAACAAGAGTCATTCAAAGCCAATTACGTTAAACCAGCCAAAGGTGGTAGTTACCAGCAATCAGGTTTCCCCAAGGCAAAACTTTGAAATGCTCCAATTTACGCCAACCCCATGACGTATAAGGAGCTATTTTAAAGTTTGTTTAACGCACACGTGGTGTCCCTATTTTATTCGAAACCGTTGCAACCTCCATTCCTAAAATGGTATAACAAGAATGCCCAATGCGACTACCATGTGGGAATAATGGATCATTCAATTGAAATTTGTACTACGTTTAAAAAGTTGGTCGAAAGGTTTATGAAAATGGGAGTTGTGAAGTTCGACGATCCATCAAAACCTGATCGCTTTAATGAGGTAATGAATACGGTAATTGAAGGAGGAGACAAGAAAGTTGCTTCTCCTTGAAGAAAGCAATAATGAAGAAGGAATTAAAGAACAAACTTTCCAAGCTCTTGTGTACTTGGGGAGTGTTTTGAATAATGAGACTGTAGAAGAAATCCTTGTACTTTTAGGGCTAATCTAGAGCAATATTTGAAACACGCTTGTTGCCTTAAGCCTAGAGGTAATAAGAACCCTTTTGTGAAATAGGCTTGTGTTCTAAAATTATTATTTCAATAAAATGCATCTTTTTAAGCACATATTCTTTTATTCTTTCTATTTCATACTGTACATTCTTTTATTTTTTAGAATATTCTTTCATTCTTCATTCATGACCATACAAATAATCATCCTTAGAATCATTTATTCTTTGGATTTCTTACCTTCATACCTAGGTACCCAGATATCAACGACATGAACAACGTTGTTACTGACTTCCCTTTTGAATGAGATATGGGTCTAGGGGATCTAAGGACTTCAAAGATGACAGAGATTGTAACCTATCTTCTGATTTGTTAAAGATGGTAGAACAAGATGAAAAGACAGACCTTACTCTTCAAAGGTCATTGGATATTGCGGGCTTAGAAAGGGGTAAAGATCGAAGCCTAGCTCACCACCAAAATAAGGCAAGACATCATTGAATTGTTTTCAAGAGTTCAAAGATGTTTTCACACAATTATATCAGGACATGCCTTGGCTAATAAGAAGCAGGCTAAACAAAGAGGATCGGGCACTGTTGATTCACCATGGAAGGGGATTGCATCAGTCATACCGCAAATACAGAATTAAAGAAGACAAGATTCATATGCCTGCTCTAGTTCTTCACAAATTTTCCATATGTGGGGCATGGATGTGATGGGAGCTAATCTCGTCAAAAGCTTTTAGTCAATATTGACTCATCGGCATAGTTATCGTTTACTTCACTAAGAGAGTGGAAGTAGCTTCATATACCAATATTACAAGGTCAAAGTCATCAAACTCAAAAAAAAAAAAAGGAAAAGATCAAATGCCATAAAGGATCGCGTTTAAATAACTGTACAAAGTCAAAATTTACAGTTTGTCTAAAAATCAGGCAGTATATCACAATGTAACAAAAATTGCCAGAAAAAAAAGAGGTGGCTAAGACTTGTAAATATTGGCATAAGAAGCCATCACTACTCTCTATGAATATCAAACGTTGGCTAGGACCTTTGCTGGGGCAACACATTTCTCATCGGAATAGAAACAGTTTTGCCAATCGAACCTAATTGAAGAAAAAGTTAAAAGCTATTCGTCACGGCCAGATTGATGCGAGCTTAGGTTAAAGAAGTTTATCTTAGGGAATTCCACGAAGAAACCTGATGTTAAAAAAGATTTTTCTTCTACAAAACGATTTTAAAAGAAAGCATATGCCAAGCTGGGAAGGACTTATGTAGGGCCTGTTCTAGAAGAGCATAGATATTGATCAAGATGGATGGCGAAGACTTGCCCAATCCGGTGAATTCAGATTTAGTCAAGAGATATTTTACCTGAAAGGGGAAGGTCCAAGGTGAAAATCCACAAAGGGCGCCTTCAGTCCAAATTCAAAAAAAAGGGAAAAGAAAAAAGAAAAAGACAAAGACAAAGAAAAATGAGAGGCCAAGGCGAAAACCCGCAAAAGACGCTTTGGGACCAAAGGGGCTTTGAGTTGAAAACCCGAAAAGGGCGGCTCAAATTTTGATCAAAAGTGGGGCACATAATAATCTTGCTACATTTGAATTAACAATGAAGAAGTATGTTACGTCTTGGGGCATTGACTGAGTACTCCGGATCCCTTAAACACATATTGAGTTTAAAATGGTCCTCAAGAAATCAGAACAGAGAAGGTCAGACTGCGATATCTGGGGCACCTAGTTTCCCATTTTACCCATTTTAAATATTTGATTACTTTATTCTTTTCAAAGAAACACCCCAATTAATTTTCTTTTATATCCTTTGCTATATGTACTTTATTCTTTTTAAGATATACCAATCAATTTTCATTTATTGCCTTGGTTATCTTTGATCAGCCTATTTGTTTCGAGCTATGCTCTTGATTAATTTCTTTCTTGTCCATTGTCGTAATCTTTTTCAAGCATTTTATATTGAAACAATGATTTATGGACTAATAACACTTTCATAAAAAGGAGTTTCGCATATTACTCTAGAAGCTTCTAAATAATATGAGGAATCTGAAACATGACTATTGTTCAGAACTCACCAAGCCTAAGGGATTGGAAATATTGGAAAATGATTATCTCTTCGGATTCTTATTGGATAAGACAATTTCGTTAGTGATACTACATCGGCAAATGACGAAGAAGGTCAATCGAAATGTAAAAGGGGATCATTGTTGGAATACCCTGCACACATTGTAGGAGCGGAGTAGACTAAAAATAGAATATTTTATCTCCCTGAAGTTGCAGTGGAGCAAATCGAAAGCAGAAGATCTTATCTTCCTGAATTTGTAGGAAGCAGATCGAAGAAGTTTTAATCTTATCTCCCTGAGGTTGCAGCGGAGTAGACTAAAAAGAGAAGATTTTATCTACCTAAAGTTGCAGTGGAGCAAATCGAAAGCAAAAGATCTTATCTTCCTAAAGTTGTAGGAAGCAGATCAAAGACATTTTAGTCTTATCTCCCTAAGGTTGCAGTGGAGTAGACTAAAAAGAGAAGATTTTATCTCCCTGAAGTTGCAGTGGAGCAAATCAAAAGCAGAAGATCTTATCTTCCTAAAGTTGTAGGAAACAGATCGAAGACATTTTAGTCTTATCTCCTTGAGGTTGCAGCGGAGTAGACTAAAAACAGAAAAATTTATCTCCCTGAAGTTGCAGTGGAGCAAATCGAAGACAGAAGATCTTAGCTTCCTGAAGTTGTAGGAAGTAGATCGAAGACACTTTCAGATCTTATCTTCCTAAAGTTGTAGGAAGCAGATCAAAGACATCAATTTGGCATTCTTGAAATTGCAAGAAGCAGAATAAAGCTAGCAGACTTACTGAAATTGAGATGAAGTTCCAATACCATTGAAGTTGCAGTAGAGTTGGAAGCTATTTGAAGAAAGCGAGGATCAAAAATCGGAGCTCGGCCAAGACCGGGCAAAATTGGTCCTTTTATAGTCTTTGCTCTATTTTCGTTACACGACAATGAGCAAAAAGGGGTAGCTGTACAGGCCCATTTGTGCCCGGGCCCATACGAGACAAATAAACCAAATAAAAAATAAAGTCCAAATCCTTTAAGCAGTCCCTTTACAACCTTAAAACCCAGACCAAAATAATACCCGAAACCCACTTAAGCCCAAACAGATACCCAGCAGCCTGTGACCCAAACCTAACCCAACTAGACCTACCATAGAAACCCAAGATTCGGATGGCCCAAATGTCCCAAGACCTAAACAGATTCCAGACCTAGGGTTTTCCCAGAAACCCTAGGCGCCGTAAGCCTCGCCCTCGTCAAGCCACGATTTGCGCGCGGAGAACGCCCCATCGCCTCTGCATTCTTCTCTACCTACAAAGAAGGCAAGAAAACACAGCAGCAAATACATACATTATATGCATTTCCTTTTTTGTTTTTCATTCCGGGGTTATAAAAACCCCCCAAAATTTGTAAAAGTGGATACAAAAAAGAAAGGTGGAAAACATACACGAGAATTTACGCAAATACACAGACTGATTCAGAAAATAAAAAAGCAATGGACTTGTTTTATTTCTATTTTTATTTTCGTATACTGTTTTTTTATATTTTTTATTTTTATTTTTTATCATATTTATAACATATATATAAAATACTATAAAAAAAGAAAAAAAAACTTACGTTTTTGGAATTTCGACAATTGCACGCTGTGGGCGGCGACTGTGGCAGACGGCGGTCAGAGCCTCACCGGAGAATGGCCGGAAATCACCCTGGGGAGCACCTTTCTGCCTTTTTTTTTCCTTGCTGAAGTAAAAAAATGAATTTTTTAAAAGTTTTTTTTGTTTATATAGACACTTGAAACGAAGCCGTTTTGGGGCTGGTTACTATAGCCCAAAACGATGTCGTTTCATTCAGGACCCGCGCACTGACCCAACCCGCATAGAGGATCCGCGTGTTTTTGCAAAATGGATTATTTGTGCTTCCAGCCCTTCCGTATTATTGTATCTTTACAATTACATCTAATTGGCATTTTATTTATTTTTTAAATTGGCCCAAAATTATGGTATTTGTTTCAATTTAGTCCTCTAGGCCTTTTCAAAGCCAAAGTCTGAACGGCATCGTTTTGAAATTTGGCATAATTGCCATTTTAACCCTTGTCATTTAACGTGCGTTTTAATTCACTCCTTTTTAATTTGTTTTAATTGCTATTTAACCCCATGTTTTCTATGTTTATATTTTTTTAAATTTTTTTATTTTATATTATTTTTTAAAATTATTTTATTATATTAAAAAGTCTATATTATTTTCTTTATTTAAATATATTAACGCATTAATAGTATAATATTATATGTTTTTTTATGCAATGTCCTTATTTATTATTATTTGCACCACAGATTATTTTTATATATTAATTACTATATTTATATGTTTTAATTTTTTTCTATTATAAAATATTATACTATATCATACATTATTTTTAAAACTTTATTTTCATATAAAATCCATTTATATTATGTAATATATTTTATATTATTTATTACATATGTATTTTTTATAATTGTAATTGCATTTATATATTTTATGTATATTATTTATTTATAACCATTTTTAATATTATTATGTACATATTTTATCTACCCATACTCTCTTATTTATTTATTTATGTTCGCCATTATGTAATTATTTTTATTAGTCATTTTTCTACATTATTGTAAATATGAAATGTTAGTATGTCTTAATTACTTTTAATATTTATGTTCGATAGTGTATAAATGCAATATTGTTAACATGGTTATTGTTTAAAATAAAAAATACATTTTTTACAAAATCAATATTTTATTTAAAGGTTTTTTTAAAAAAAATAAGGCAATGTTTTAATATTTAGAAATTCAGAAAATAGTTCCCAATCATGCTGGGTTGCGATTTTCCATTCGGCTAAATAACTAAATATCCTTTTAACAAGTTTTATAAATTATGAGATGATCTTAGTGACGAGGGTTTAAAAATATCATGTCCAATCGTGCTGGATGTGATGTTTATATTCTTTTGAATCGAAGAACTCTCAAATTTTAAATCAAATTTGCTCGAAGTTTTTATAAATTATGAGACGACTTTAATTACGAGATGGTTTAAAAATGTCGTGTCCAATCGTGCTGGATGTGATGTTTATATTCTTTCGGAATAAAGAAATCTCAAGTTTCAAATAAAAAAACTTATTCTTGAGAACTCAAAATGTTGTATCCTAACTTATTGGGTATGATGTTTTGTGTCTTGAGGTAAGAATATTCTAAAATAAAGATGCACAGCTTCAAAGTTATAAAATGTTGTATCCTAACTTATTGGGTGTGGTATTTTTATTTCTTTGAAATAGGTAAGTCCTAGTTTTCCTTCTAAGTAAGGGATCTTATTTTAAACTTTTTAAATTTCAAATATTTGGACATGGTTTTATCAATTAGGTACCAATTTTGGGCGTTATGAGGGTGGTAACTCTTCCTCATACGTAACCGACTTCCGAACCTATTTTCTCGATTTTCGTGGACTAAAATTAAATGTTTTAAAATGAAACGTTTTACGAGGTGATCCAATTACACTTAAGTAAAAAGGGATTGGTGGCGACTCCTATTTTTGTTTTTAAAGTCGATCCCCATTTTCAAAACTTGATTTTTAAATGGTTTCGACAAAAGATTTTTAAGTATAAATTTGGATCTCACAGCTCTTTACTGGATTATTTATTTAGCTACTAATGAAAATATATAAAATAAAAGTACACATAAAATTTAAAAATATGGAAATAGGATTGAGCATGGAACAGAGAAGTAATAAACAAGTATGAATAAAAGAGTGGGCAAATTTTCCAATAATAAAGTAATAAAAATCACCATGCACCCTTTAAAAAAGAGTGGGCCAATCTCACTTTTACCCTTTAAAAAAGATATACAATAATGTTTGCAATTGATAATTCTGCCCAACTTCTTGTTCTTTATTCATAGCATCATGTGGTGCTATTCTAAGAAAAATACATTGAAAACTGCAGTAAATTTATAAAGAAAGGCCGTCCGTTAACTAAGTTTTTAATATAAAATTAGTAATTTTTTAAGTTTTTAATATAAAATTATTAATTTTTTATTTAATTATTACTTAGTGGGTGGGTGGTGACATCTTTAAAATATTATATTGACTCTACGCGTGTAATGTATGTATGTATCGACACTTTGCGTTTTCATCTTCTTCGAATCATTTCACTCTTCCTCCTACAATAATCAAACACTTTTTGCGTACCATCAATGGCTGGAGCAATTGCTTTCGATATTGCTGGAGAGCTCATTACTAAGTTGATGTCTCGTGCTCCCTCTCAAGTTGGAGTACGGTGGAATTTCAAAGATGACCTCGATGACTTCAAACGCACCCTTTCTACAATCAAAGCTGTGCTCTATAATTGAGTCAATATCAAAACTTTATGTATACATTTGAATTATAATAAAAATTTTACTTATATAATTATATTGAATTAAAGTTTATGTATCAAATCACATATTACACCAATGTTCTTGAATAATTTTAATATTTTTCTCAGAAAAAAATGAAAAATAAAAAAACAGACTTCAACACCATTGGTGTCGTTGTTGGAAGTAATATTTGTCAATCTCTTTTCTTTTCCCCCTAATCTTTTTGAACTTGCTAAAAAAGGGCAAAAATCCAGAAAATACCAAAAAAAAATAAAAATTACCGGAAAGGATAGGGTTAAAAAAATGACCGAAAAGGGCAATTTCCCCAAAAAATCGCGTCCCCGTCGGGTAGCGTTTTTGGGGAAGCGACCTAAAGCGCTCCCAGGGGACGCGCTTTTTAGGCCATAACGATCAGTTTTTTTTTGACCGTTAGCCCAACGGTCGGAAAAAAACCTATAAATACCCCCAACCCTTCATTTTTTTCACAATTCAATCCTTTCTCATTTTTCTCTCAATTTGCTCTCAATTTTCTCTCAAGTTTCTCTCAAAGTCCTTCAAATTTACGCTCAAATTTTAAAATAGTCATTTACTATTTATAAAAAAGCCCTTTATAATTTTTTTAATATATCTATTTTGTTAGAAAATTTTTAAATTCTTTATCGGAGTACAATGGCCGGGGAATTATGTCGCCTAGAGCGAGAACCACATTGCCGTCCAAAGCAAAAAGAAAATGGTAAGTTTGAATGTTAATTTTTCAATATTATTAAATTTTTAATTATGCAATTTTAATTAATTTAGAATTTTATAATTTTATAATTTTATAATTTTTTAAACAGTCTGTAGATCGGGTGTTGGAATGTTATATTCGCAACATGCCTGGTCCCCCATCGCCATTGATCGAAATTACTGCGCGAAGCGGGTTTTTGGCACGTGGCCACGATAGGCCGGGGTTCAAGTTGGAGCCGCCTTTGATCGGTAGCGTTGATAGAGAGAGGCAGGACCTGAGACGACACTTTCCATTTGCCATGCGGAGAGTGTACCATCACCTTAGAAGATGTGCGATTCGGTTGGGATTACCGGTGGGGGGGGCGGTAGTCACCGGGTCCGTAACATCTCTCGATTGGATGGCCGTATGCTACGAGCTTCCGGGTGCCATTCGGATAGAATTCGAGGAGCTCGGATCAATATGGCGTGGTTACGAGACACATTCCGGAGCCGAACGAGGATTCGACCGAAGTAGAAAGAATACGGTATGCTCGAGCATACATTCTTCAAATAATTGGAGGCTATCTCGATGCTGGGACCTCTCTAGAAACCTCGTCCACCGAGATGGCTCTGAAACTTGTTGACTTCAGAGCGCGGTGAATTGAGTTGGAAGTCTGCGCCGTGCTATCGAGGTTATACAGGGGGAGATGTGCGGGCGACGCTGCCGAGTAAACAAAAATCGGAGGTTGCCTATCACTACTGCGATCATGGGCATGGTTTCGATTTCCATTTTTACGTCCTCGACTCGACCGACCATATTCATTCCCACCGATAACGAGGTAAATTTAATATTATATTTTACAATTATGTCGTATATTTATAGTATAATTGTATGCTAAAAGTTTATTTAATTAGGTGGAACCATCCAGGAAGCGATCATGTTGGAATACCTAACTCGCTTGAGGATATACGGCTCTGTTGGACCAATGGTCGGAATCACAAGTAAGTGTCGAATTTCGTTATTATAATTTAGTATTTCGTAGGTAGTGTCTAATATTATGTATATAACTAATAAGTTGGTAATGTTAATATAGTTTCAATGGACACCGTCGACGAGGATCCCGAAATTGAGGCGAGTAATTAGGAGGAGTATCTCCAAAATCCGAGCAGATTGGCACGTTAAGGTCCCGCTAATCACCTACTCAACCGTGGAGATGCACCGGTCGGATCGGGTTCTGCGGCAATTTGGATGTCGAGAACGATTCTGTGCCTCCGAGGTGCTCGATGATGAGCACAAAGTGGACTTACTGGCAGAAAGACACGGATTGGCCAAGATTTTGGTCGAACATATCGAGGCGTGGGAGAAGCGGTATGACTTTTTACCTAATCGGGAACCGATCATAGTTCCCGAGTTAGCGTGCGTGCGGAGTACATGCCATGGTTTAGAATCCATGGCAAGTCGTATCTGTTGTCCGGATGAAGAGAGGCGGCGGCTAATTCGCGAGCGAAAGAGCGTCGGGCCCTTTACATCCAAGGAGAATGGCTGATGAACCGGGCCCAAGTGCGCGTGCACGATCCACCGGGCCCATCAACGGCGCCTACGATCACGGGCCCATCAACGGCGCCTACACGATCCACCGGGCCCATCCGTTCACCGACAACACCGACATCACGGCATCCACGGTGTATGCGGTGCGTACCACCGCCTCTTATATGTATCCTCCTAACCCATATATGTTTCCTTTTCCTTGTCCCACCCCGAGTTGGAATGCATGGCGAGTTCGAGTCATTTCGACAACTCCGTTGGCACCGATCGTGAGGCCGACCGGGTGTGGGATTACATGAGGTGCCGTCGGGAGCAATAGTTTCTACGGGCTTCTTCACCGACGGGATGCGATCACCCCGCCGTGGTTTATGCAAACACCTCGGGGTCATTATTTTATTAAGGTGGGTCATAATCGCAACACCTAGAACCAGAACCACCTGCTTGGAGGAACCCGATTCCCGCCGAGGTTCCACGACCCCATGGGAAGCTAGAAGAAGGAGGAATCCGGTAGCAGAATCGCCCGACCACCCGATCAGGTGCCTTTGGTTCCCCACCAAGCATCAACATTGATTAGGATGGGCTTTTTATTTTTAAATTGTAATTTAATTTTTTTATTTTTTGAATAAAAAAAGTTGTTTTTTATTTGTGTTTGTAATTTAATTTTAATATCAAAAGTTGTGTATTTTTTTTGTATGTAATATAATTTGAATTTTTTAATAAAATAAAAAATTATTTTCTATTTTCTATTTTTTTAATTTAGTCCTCTTCACTAAAATAAGAAGTGTTCTTTGATAATTTAGTTTTTGCAATATATTTTTTATATTTAATAAAATTGAGTTCAATGTTATTTCTTTTGTAATTTAATTTTTTATTTTTGAATAAAAAAGTTATTTTTTATTTGTGTTTGTAATTTAATTTTAATATCAAAAGTTGTGTATTTTTTTGTATGTAATATAATTTGAATTTTTTAATAAAATAAAAAATTATTTTCTATTTTATATTATTTTAATTTAGTCCTCTTCACTAAAATAAGAAGTGTTCTTTGATAATTTAGTTTTTTTGCAATATAATTTAGTTAATAAATTTGAATTATTGTACAAAAGTTAACCGTTGTACTCCAAAAAAAAAACAGAAATTACATAGCCAGCAAGAGACAAACAAGCTAATAACACGGTCAACTATTCCGATTTGGACACGAGCGAGATGTATGGCCCGGGTTCCTACACCATCCGCACGCACCAATCAACTTTGGTTGGTCGGTTCTCGGATATCCATATTGTTGCGTATTCTACTCGAGGAAGGTCGACCTTTTGGTTTGCGCCTCAATTCTCTATCCAAACAGCGGCTTATACGGTGCCGCGCGATACCGATGGCCACTTACGTTCATCCGGGATTTGGTGGGAATACGTGTCTCCACACGTTGTACATGTTTTCTAATTTGTACACTTCGTCGACATAGCTCATGGGATCAATACGGAGATTCTGACAAGCCGCAAGTACATGAGCACATGGGTAACGAAGTGCATCAAATATCCCACAGTCGCATGTCCTATTTGTCAAGTGTACACGATAATGCCCGCCAACAATACCTTGGTTGGGTCTGTCAAACTCCGTGACACGAAACCATAGGTGTCGCGATCATGACATCTTGTGTGCATGGTGTTCGCACGTGCCTTCCCACGATTAATTTGTTGCAAGACCTTACGGCTCCATACATGGCCTCCTTCCATTTGCCCTCTATAACTCGCCGCTCTCTTCGGAAATAGTGCCGCTAACCGAAAATATGTCTCTCTCGCACAATCGCTGTAATCGGCAGATGACGGGTTCCTTTCGTAAGCGTAATTTATGCATTCGGCAAGGTTTGTGGTCATATGCCCATATCATAGCGCCGCCGTCATATGCTTGTGTCCACTGTTCGAAGGAATATTGCACGAGTAGCTTGCGCTTTCGGCGTTATCTCGTATAAAATCGCCAGCATCTCGTGAAAGCGGCTGTATTGATCTCATAACTCGCTAATATACGTTGATAGCGAATATTACATACCACTCTTCAATTGCGAATAAATTGAATTTTTCAAAAGAAATTTTATTAATAGATATTTCATACCCATATCGATCACTTGCTCGTTTTCTCTTTTAGATCGATGTTGCCCATAGTAGTTGGATCGCGACATGCCTCGTGCAATATCGATGGTGTGTGCGATGCCACATGCTTCCCTGGCGTTCTATTGCCGCAAGTATTCCAGGGCCCCGATCCGATATAACGCATATGTCAAGTTGGGGGCAAACATGCCTCCTTAACCTGGATAGGAAGAAGTCCCAATCATCACCGATTCCCGGTGTTATTGCGACGCAATCGGAAGGATTCTCCCAGCGGTAGTCTTACGCCACGGCTAGCAATAGCCGATGCGTATATCTACCATACATGAAGGTACCGTCAATTTGTACCAATGGCTTGCAATATGTAAAAGCATCTCGGCATTGCTTAAATGTCCAGAACAGACGCTTGAACACTGCGCATCCATGGAGCAGACGATCGTTGTAGTACGCCGGTTCCGTTTCAAGGTCATTTTGTCGCTCGGGACATACCTCCAAAGACTGACACCACCGCCACACTTCATTATATGAAACGCCCCACCGACCGTGCAATTTTTCCAACGCTTTCGCTTGGCTATCCAAGCCTTTTCAGAAGAGGCGTGTACCCCATTTGGCTACGAATATTGCCAATTAAGGCCGCGATCTTTGTAGTTCTAGGATCGGCCTTCACCGTCGGGATTATTAAATCGACCAACATGTCCGAATCCATCCTCGGATGATCTTTCATTACACACACTGTCAATGAAGTACGTTAAATAATGCAACATTACATAATATTAGTGTTATTGAAATCATTGAACACATCTTGATCTCACTGCATGCCGTAAGACATGTATGCGGATCTTTGTACTTTTTCACCTCCCACAGCCCTGTCCTTTTCCTCAACGGCGCCATGATTTTCCATGAACATGTGCCGTCTTGCACTGCACACTTTGCCTCGTACCTATCGAGCTTTGATTTAACCATAGTGTAGTTAACCCCGTTCCTGATGCTGTATTGTTTCAATGCAGCAAGAAAAGTATTCTTGTTGGAAAACCGGTTACCAACTTCTAATTGATCCGAATCCAACAAAGAATTTGTACGGTCACGCGTCCGGTGTGGTAGTTCAGGAAACTCCAATACATCATCTTGAGATAGATCGACATTATGCATGTGCTTATTTGGAGGTGAGTATGCCCCGAATAGCGGATCTTCTTCTTCTTTCGCCTCAACCGCCTCAACGTCTTTGGTACAATTGGAGCGGGCTCCGGTTCGAGAAAATAATCCAACACGCACCATCGGGCCCGGCTCCGAGGTGGATCCACATCGGATTCATCGCCCCATCCTCCATAATCTGCAACAAAGCGAAAGGGCCCTCACCGGTGCATGTCGTCGGTAATAAAGAGGGCCCCTCACCGGTGGATGTCATCGATAATACATCATCCCTCCTTAAACATCTTTCGTAACGATCCCAATCGTATGTAGATTGCCATCCACTAGAAGTTGATGGCGCCCCCAATACGTATTTACGTCATCCGGACGTCGAATGACGAATATGCATGTCCCATCCACCAACCGAGTGTCGTGCGCGGGGTTATGTTTTCCATACTACCACCGCACACCGGCACTTCGTGTTTTGCCTCCCACTTACACAGTGTCGACTTGGGGTCGTGTATTCCCCTCGAGCGATACTAGATGTTGAGGTCGCGACGAGATCACTTGGAGATGAAAATTCTACATATACCTCGATATAGGGTGAACCATCGGCAAGATGAGTCTCCACCATTGCCTCAAGGCTCGAGGACCTTTGATGTCGAATGAGTCATATCTCACCGGATCAACCGAAGCGCAAAATCTATACTTAATAGACTGAACTTTCATTAGCGTTGTTCCGAATATTTTACGCCTAATTCTTTTGCGAAGTTCTACCAAATCGACGTTCCGATTAAAACTCAATCGCGCTGTGTTCTCCGATAAGAAAACAACACCATTTTCGGTGTCACGCACTTCACCATCGTAGTAAATAACAGCATTAATACGTTCACTCATTGCAAGTGGACGGTGTAAAAGAGTAAAATTATTGTACTAAAAAATCACACTAAGTTCAATTCCCAGGAAAGAGAGGTGGATCACAAGGATCACTTAAGTACCACGTCTTTCCTAGCCAGAATATCCCTCAATCGTAATTTAATAGCACAATAAATAACTACGATCACACTCACAAGATATGAAAAAATAATAATAATGAACACCAGAATTTTAACGAGGTTCGGCAAATTTTGCCTACGTCTTCGGGCACTAACAAATATATTTCACTCCAAAAATACAAGTGAAAATTTACAAATAGGGAGAGAGAACAATGCCTTAAGTAGAGAATGGCAAATTGTGGGATGAAGAAAATGAGAAATGGTTAGGCCTATTTATAGTTGAGGTTTAGGGATCAATCTTACAAATTACCTATTCAAATAGGGACCAATATTGCAATTACCCCATAACAATTTTCACATCACATCAACTTTCGATTGCCTAATTTTGGTGCCATTTTCTTCCCACTTGCTGCCACTTTATTTCCCGGGAAAAAGGCCTAAAGCGCTCCCCGGGGCGCGCTTTAGCGGTTTCAAAAACGCAAACATTGTTGACGGGGACGCGATTTTGGGGGAAATTGCCCTTTCCGGTCATTTTTTTTCAACCCTATCCTTTCCGGTAATTTTTATTTTTTTTTTGGTATTTTCTGGATTTTTGCCCGCTAAAAAATGCTTGTGTTGGAATATTGTCTAAAATACTAAAAGCCATAAATGTGTTAATTTTTGAGTTAGTATATACTATGCAACAAGTAAAATAAAAAGTACAATCAAGATGATTATATAGTTTGAAACTCCGCCTACATTTATTGGGTTTTATCTAGAGAGATGAATTCACTGTAAACTTTACAGTATAAATAAATTATTTAAGCCTAACTTGGTCCAATCTCACCATTGAAAAATTATGTAAGCTCTCCCTGCTCTCTTTACCTATTGTAAGAGAAAATCAACCGCCAATTATATTTCTTCAATTATGTTTTAGATATGGTTTGGGTTCGAGTTGCGTTAGTCGTGTTATTATTAGGGCTTTACCTTCTTCTTATAATTAAAAAAAAAACAAACACAATATTAATAGTATAGTTAATTGTTACCAAAGTGAAGTTAAATTACCAAAGCTTGATGAATCGGTTCGTGTTTAAACACTTGAATATTACATAGCTCTTCTCTCTATCTAATTTTAACAAAAACAATGAGCCTTTTGAGAAATTTATGCAAACGTTTGTGACTTTTGTCTGCCATGCGGTCATGTCGGACCAATTAGCATTACTTTTATCAAGAATTATATTTTTATGATAAAGAGTTTTATCAAGAATTATTAATGTTTATTAAAAAAGTTTAATTATTATTGATTTCCCTTAATAATATTTTAATTTTTGAATTATTAATAATCTAGATTAAATTGAAAGAATGTGCTTGATAATTTTTTTAGAATTAGGACCAAATTGATAGAATTTATAAATATTAGAAGACTAAATTTATTATTATGCCAATAAAAAAGATCATGTCAATATATAAAATGATATTTTAATAATTTCATAATTGATGATGTTTGATTAACTCATGACACCAACTCACACCAACTCTCTCAAGAGTTTGATATAAATAGAAATAGATGCCTTGTAGAAACATAATGCATAAACAAATACCTTAATGATAGATTTAGTTCTAGATGTTTATATTTTTTACCAATTTAACCCTTATTCCTTTGTTGAACTAAATTTAGCCCCAACCATTTAAAAAGATTCAAATTACTTTTTTAAAATGAATATGTTGACTAAAACATAAATTTTTTAACGATGTTGATATGACAACCTGTGTGGTAGACTATGTGTACTTATGCTAACATGTCATTATCTATCTTATCGAAACCATTTTAAAATCGGTTTTATAAAAATAGGGATCGACTTTAAAAACGAAAATGGAGTCGCCACCAATCTTTTTTTAGGTGTGATTGAGTCACCTTGTAAAAGTTTTATTTTAAAACATTTTATTTTGGTCTGCGAAAACGAGAAAATAGGTTCGGGAGTCGGTTACGTATGAGGAAGGGTTAGCACCCTCATAACGCCCAAAAATTGGTACCTAATCGATAACTTCTTGTCTGAATGTTTGAATTTTACAAATTATTTGAAAAATATGATTTCTTTAAAAACTTTGAGCCATTGAAATTAAAACTTAAGATTTTCTTATTCGATAGGGATAAAACACCACATCCAACACGTTAGGACATGATATTTCGAAGCCTTCATAACAAAATCATCTCATGATTTATAACACTTTAAAAGGATATTTAGTTATTTAGCCAAACGGAAAATCGCACCCAACACGTTAGGGCATTATTTTCCGAGTTTCTAAATACCAAAACATTACCTTATTTTTTAAACCTTTGGATAAAATATTGATTTTGTAAAAATGTATTTTGTTTTAAATCATAACCAAGGGGCAATATTGCATTTGAACATTATACAAAAAAAGAAACAACTACAATATGCTAATATTTAAGATAGGCAATAATAATATGCAATACAACAAATAATAATTCTTATACTAAAGCAATTGCAAATATATGATGAAGTATAAACAAATATAATAAACAATAAAATCAACTATGAACATATTTCATGCAAATTTAAAACTTTCATGCAATGATATACAAAAAAAAAAAACAAATATATATATTAAGAAAATAACTAATTTATGACTTTAAATAAAAGTACATTTAATAATCTAATACATATAAAACTACATTTTTTAAATAAATAATATATTATTCCATATAAATAATCTTAGATAAAATAAAATTTAAAAATAATATAAGATATAATACTATATGATATACTATTTTAAAAATATATAATATGACAAATAATGTATAAGTTAAAAATAATGTGTAATAAAATAATTAAATCAAATAATAAATAATAATAATTTAAAATACATAAGGATAATATATAATAAAATATACAAGTTTAATAAATTAATATATGAATAATAAGGGTAATATAATATACTCAAAACAATTAACGAATATTATAACAATTTTTAAAAAATAAAAATAAAAAATGTATAAAAATGATATGGATAAATAAAAAAAAGTTTAAAAAAACGCATATGTCAACTTAACTCCCGCAATATGAGGATTCAACGAAATTCCTCCACCAAAATCTAACTCGAACGGAAGCAACTCAAAAAGAAACGAAAATAAGCGAAGAACAAAATAAAAACAAGCCACAGAAAATAAGAACGCAAGAGGAAGAGAAATTTGAGTGAATGCTCTCAAGAATTCTTATTGCTTTCAAACTCCAGTCTTTACAATGAAGGGAGAGGCCTCTATTTATAGTTGAGCCTCCCCAAATCCAACGGTACAGATCAATTACATCAACGGCTAAGATTAAAAGGTATCTACAAATTAAATCTCTAAGATTACAAAATCACATCTTCTAAGATCACATACCATATCTTCTAAGATTGCATATCATATCTAAGATTGCATACCATATATTCTAGGATTGCATATCATATCTAAGATTTGCATATCATATCTAAGATTACATATCCTTGAAGATTGTATTTTCATAAACATCAACCTTGTAGATAGACCTTCAATATTTTTAAGTAATGGGCCATTCTAATCGGGCCAAATGACTGGACTTTTATTTTATTATTTTGGGTTTATTATTTTTAGCCCAGGTAAAATTGAGCTCCTACAGCTGCCCCTCTTTGCTCATTATCGTATAACGAGAATAGAGCAAAGATTATAAAAGGACCAATTTTGCCCGGTCTTGGCTGAGCCTCGACTTCTTGATCATCGTCTTCTTCAAGTGGCTTCCAACTCTAATGCAACTTCATCTCGATTTCAATGAGTTTGATAGCTTCAACTTCATGAAGGCAGTATCCACTATATTTTGATCTGCTCCACTGCAAACTCAGGGAGATCAACTCTGATATTTTCTGATTCCTGACTTCAGGAATGTCAAATCTGATATCTTCATTCTGATCCCTGCAAACTCAGGGATCACCAGACTGATGTCTTCGATCTGCTCTCTTCAATCTGATCCCTACAAACTTAAGGATCACCAGACTAACGTCTTCGATCTGCTATCTTCAATCTGATCCCTGCAAACTCAGGGATCACTAGATTGATGTCTTTGAACTGCTTACTGCAACTTCAGAAAGATCAAATCTGCTATCTTCAATCTGATCCCTGCAAACTCAGAGATCACCAGATTGATGTCTTCGATCTGCTTCCTGTAACTTAAGAAAGATCAAATCTACTATCTTCAATCTGATCCCTGCAAACTTAGGGATCACCAGATTGATGTCTTCGATCTGCTTCCTGCAACTTCAGGAAGATCAAATCTGCTATCTTCAATCTGATCCCTGCAAACTCAGAGATCACCAGATTGATGTCTTCGATCTGTTTCCTGCAACTTCAGGAAGATCAAATCTACTATATTCAATCTGATCCCTGCAAACTCAGGGATCACCAGATTGATGTCTTCGATCTGCTTCCTGGAACTTCAGGAAGATCAAATCTGCTATCTTCAATCTGATCCCTGCAAACTCAGGGATCACCAGATTGATGTCTTCGATCTGCTTCCTACAACTTCAGGAAGATCAAATCTGCTATCTTCAATCTGATCCCTGCAAACTCAAGGATCACCAGATTGATGTCTTCGATCTGCTTCCTGCAACTTCAGGAAGATCAAATCTGCTATCTTCAATCTGATCCCTGCAAACTCAAGGATCACCAGATTGATGTCTTCGATCTGCTTCCTGCAACTTCAGGAAGATCAAATCTACTATTTTCAATATGATCCCTGTAAACTCAGGGATCACCAGATTGATGTCTTCGATCTGCTTCCTGCAACTTCAGGAAGATCAAATCTGCTATCTTCAATCTGATCCCTGCAAACTCAGAGATCACCAGATTGATATTTTCGATCTGCTTCCTGCAACTTCAGGAAGATCAAATCTGCTATCTTCAATTTGATCCCTGCAAACTCAGAGATCACCAGATTGATGTCTTCGATCTGCTTCCTGCAACTTCAGGAAGATCAAATCTGCAACTTTACCGTTATCGCTTCACTGTCAACTGAAGGACATATCATATAGACTTGGTTTCATGTTTTATGAATGCAACATGTCATGGAAGTGATTCATTTTAAAGAATTAGGATGCAATGATTGTGATGAATCAAATGCTCCTAATGAGACTTACTATGATACAAAGATGTCATGAGTATGATTCCTACTTTAGGTATTATCACTCATTTGTTTTCCCATTCTTGTTCATCAATCATGCTCTGTTCAACCAGCTTTCCCCAATGTAATTTCTGAGTCAGCCCCGCTTGAACCTTGGACATAAAGTTGGTATCTCCCACTGCAACTTTCAGAGGAATGACATTTGGTTTCTTTCATATTTTTGTTACCACTCAGAGGTACAGAACTTGTATTACTTTCAATCTGATACACCGTTCCTTGGGTGTAATGAACAGACGTATGTGTCTGAAATTTTCAATGAATTGTAGGGTATCTCAACAATGAACCCCTTGTTCGTCATTTGCCAATGTAGTATTACCAGCAAAATTATCTTATCCAAAAAGAATATGAAGAGGTAATCATTTTTTGATGTTTCCAGCCCTTAAGCTTGGTAAGTTCTGAACAATAGTCATGTTTCAGATTGCTAATATTATTTAAAAGCTTCTAAAGTAATATGCGAAACTCCTTTTATGAAAATGTTAGTCCAATAATCATTATTTCAATATAAAATGCTTAAAAAAGATCACAGCAATGGACAAGAAAGAACCTAATCAGGAGCATAGCTCGAAACAAATATATTACTCAAAGATAACCAAGGTAATAAATGAAAATTGATTGTTGTATCTTAAAAAGAATAAAGTAAGCAAAAATAGCAAAGGCTATTGATTGGGGTATTTCTTTGAAAAGAATCAGAGATAGAAAATTTAAAATGGGTAAGATGGGAAACTAGGTGCCCCAGATATCGCAGTCTGAGCTTCTCTGTTCCGATTTCTTGAGTACCATTTTAAATTAAATATGTGTTTAGGGGTCCAAAGTACTCTGTCAATGCCCCAAGACGTAACATACTTCTTCATTGTTAATTCAGACGTAGTAAGACTACTGCATGCCCCGCTTTTTGATCAAAATTTGAGCCGCCCTTTTCGGGTTTTCAACTCAAATCCCATTTGATCTCAAAGCGCCCTTTGCGGGTTTTCGCCTTGGCCTCTCCTTTTTTATTTTTTTTTAATTTGGACTCAAGGCGCCCTTTACGTGTTTTCACCTTAACCCTTTTTCCCTTTCAGGTAAAATCCTTCTCGATTGAACCTGAATTCGCCGAATTGGGCAAGTCTTCGCTATCAATCTCGATCAATATTAATGCTCCTCTAGAATAGACCCTTCATAAGTCCTTCCCAGTTTGGCATACGCTTTCCTCTAAAATCTTTTTGTAGAGGAAACATCAAATTTCTTCGCAGAATTTCTTAAAATGAACTTAGTAGCACGCATCATCTGGCCATGACGGATAACTTTTAACCTCTTCTTCAATTAGATTCAATTGACAAAAAACACTTCAATTTCATAATGGGCAAGATGTTGCCCCAGTGAAGGTTCTGGCCGACGTTCAATGAGACAGAAAGTAAAAGGTAGCTTCTTATACCAATCCTTACAAGTCTAAGTCACCCTTTTTTTTTTTGCAACTTTTGCTATACAGTGATATGCTGCCTGATCTTTGGACAAACTGTAAATTTTGACTTTATACAGTTATGCATTCTGTGTTGGCATCTGCTCTTTTCTTTCATTTTTATTTTTTTCTCTTTTTTTTTTGAGGAATTTGATGACTTTGACTTCGTAACATTGGCATACGAAACTACTTCTACCCTCTTAGTGGAGTAAACGATGACTATGCCGATGAGTCGATATTGGCTAAAAGCTTTTGAAGAAATTGCCCCCATCACATCCATGCCCCACATTTGGAAAATTTGTGAAGAACTGGAGTAGGCACCTGAATCTTGTCTTCTTTAATCTCGTATTTACGGTATGACTGATGCAATCCCCTTCCATGGTGAATCAACAGTGCCCGATCCTCTTTGTTTAGCCTGTTTCTTATTAGCCAAGGCATGTCCTGATATGTTTGTGTGAAAACATTTTTGAATTCTGGAAGATAATTCAATAATGTCTCACCTTATTTCTGTGGTGAGCTGGGCTTCAATCTTCGCTCCTTTCCTAAGTTCGCAATGACCCTTTATAGAGTAAGGTCTATTTTCCATCATGTTAAACCATTTTTAACAAGTCAGAAGATATGTCACAATCTCTATCATCTTCAAAATCCTGAGATCCCCTAGACCCATATCTCATTCAAAAAAGGAGTCAGTAACAACGTCGCTCATGTCATTGATATCTGGGTACCTAGGTACAGAGCAAACGAATCCAAAGAATAAATGATTCTAAGGATGATTATTTGGATAGTATGGTCACAAATAAAGGGTAAAAGAATATTGGTAAAAAAAAATATATACAGTATGAAATGTAAAGAATAAAAGAATATGTATTCAAAAAAGATGTATTTTATTGAAATAAGAATTTAGGACACAAGCCTATTCCACAAAAGGGGTCTTATTGCCTCTAGGCTTAAGGCAACAAGCATGTTTTGCACATTAATCTATATTAGCCCTAAAAGTACAAGGATTTCTCCCACAATCTCATTATTCAAAATGCTCCCAAGTACACAAGGGCTTAGAATCCTCGTTCTTTGATTCCCTCTTCATCTTCAAGGAGTAGTAACTTTCTTGTCTCCTCCTTCAATCACTGCATTCACTTCCTCATTAAAGTGATCAGGTTTTGACGGATCGTCGAACTTCACAACTCCCATTTTAATAAAGCTTTTGACCAACTTTTTAAACGTATTGCAGTTTTCAATTGAGTGGCCCTTTATTCCCGTGTGGTACTCACATTGGGCATTCTCGTTATACCATCCTGGGAACGGAGCTTGCAACAGTTTTAAATAAAATGGGGACACCACATGTGTATCAAACAAACTTTGATATAGCTCCGTATACGTCATGGGGATTGGCGTAAATTGGAGCCTTTCAGAGTTATACCTACCGGTATTTTTTTTCCTTCTTCTTCAGGGCTCTTGAGGTCCCTTCTCCTCTCTCCTCTATTTCTACCAGAGCAACCGGTTTGGCTTGATTATTGCTCAGGTTAATACCTATTGGTCCTCGTCATCCTCACTATTTTCCACTGAACCACTTCTTTTTCCAAGTCCTCCGACTATTAACTGAGTTAGCTGGCGACTCATATTCTTTTGGAGCTCTTACATTTGTTCCCGCATTTCTCGCTGAATCTCGGTCAATTGCCCATACATCTGTTTTTGCATTTGTTCTATTCTCTCCAACCTTTGCTCCATGTTTTCCAAGTTAATTCTGAAATATATTTACCTAATTAGGATTCTCTTGTAAAAGTCTAATGCAAATGATGCAATGTAATGCAAATGTATGAATGCAAAGAGGCATCGATTCTGATCAACTTCATTGTAGAAAACTTTATTAGAAAACAAATTCTTTTACATAAAGCGGTCTACTATATGCTTTCTCCCTAAATCCTAAAGTTCTGACTTTTCTACACAACAGAGCCAACTCTTGACCACGATCTGATCGTAGCTCATATTTCGTGCTCAATGTATCAGTCCGTGATGACAAGATCTGAAGATGATCAACTACCTCTCGAATCTGAGCCGTTGGTTGACCTATGAAGTAATCCCCACTTCTAACTTGGTCATGGGAATGATGAAGCTCTTCCTTCCAACGCCCTTCTCTTGTTTCAAGAAGCTCGATCTAAAGCTCACAATTGTGCAGTACTACTTCTAACTTACCTTTCAAGCTTGACTTCAACTCAATCGCGAAATTTTAGCTTCGGTAACAATGAAGAAACCATTCAAACTTAGCATTGATCTTCAGAAGAAGATTTGTAAAGTATTGATCATGCACCCTAGCTGATGCCATACGCTGAGCCACAATGCCCTACTCAGATAGATTCTTCTTCTTCCATGACCTATAAAGATCAGAATTTTCCTATCAGAGAGCAGACAAAGAAGGAACTGTGAAGCTCTAGAAAGTTTAGATTGCATTCATTCTAACCATTCTTCAACTCTAACCACAGGCGAAAAGCGTCTATTCTGGTTCATCTCTTTGCATCTATCAAATGGGGGTCAATACGAATTCTTTTCATTTCTCCACAACGAATCAAATCCTTTGTAATGTTGTTTGGACCACAACGATGAGCCGAGAAGTTCCCAATAACCCACCTTTGAATCCTAGATGACTCCACCAATTTCTTGTTGTTAAAATTCCAATGTCCATCCTTTGGAACGAAATTTCCACCATTGCCCCTTCTTAACCTTGGTACTGGGAGAATGCGTCCATCCACTTGGGCAAAATTAAAGTTGATATTAACACCTCAAGATTTCAGCATTGGTTCAGCATCATAACTTAGCCAAAACATCTTCAAAGTTTTTGACTGATAAGGCTATTTAATTCTCTTCCTGTCTTGTCTATTTGAGTCATCATGGACATTAGGTCTTGTATTCCCGTTGTTTCTGTTAGATGTAACATCCTTAAATACAACTGTAAACTCATGCTTATTATTTGGAAGAGCCCCAATAGTAAATAAATTTTTCTCCCCATCATAAGTAAAGTCTTTTCCAGCCAATTTATTACCATAGGTCTCTTACACCCTTTCTATCACTTTTCTTCCAACACATTTGCCATCAACTGGACGACCATCTTCATATGAAAGAGAAACGCTGTAATGGTAGAAGTGTCCATCTGCATTTTCCGCGCTCACTTTGAGGTGATTGGTGAATATAGTTACCTTCTACCTATCAGTTCCAACATTATGCCTTGCTATAAAGTGTCGTATAATCTTCTTCGCATCCAGTTCTTCTTTGATTAGGACAACATTAGGAAGCACATGTGGCTGAGATTCTAGTACTGCCCCATTTCCTCTTGCTCAAATGGATCCATACCCTTCTAATTGCCTTATGTTCTAACTATATATGAACGATTGCATTGTCTTCCACTTTATCAAGGAACCCGTTCTCCATAACCAGCTTTCTAACTTAGAAACTGACCGTGAATCGATACCTCCTAATGTATGAAATGACATGCACAAAAAATAAACACCGTAGCAAGTAAAATATGATGTTATGTAATGCATGAATGTAGAGAAAGAGAGGTGTTGATTCTGAATTCAGTTACATTAGACAAACTTTTCTAGAAAACAAATTTCTTTACATAAAACGGATCGCATACACGGCCTTGTCCTCATAGTCCAAGTGAAAACATGAATCCCTTCCTCGCAAAGGTCAAATCTCGCAAACTTGTAATAAATGCCTTCACTAGCTCCATAATACTCGATAGCTTCTTCAAGAAAGTTGAGACGTGGTAGTTCTCAATTTGTCTTTGCCAACTTGAATCATTGGGTAATAAAATCCTGTATTCCTTTGCCGGCTATCAGTCTTCTCTTGTTGTGTTTGCTTAGACTATATTCGGACAAAACCGTATTATAATCCACTTTATCAAAAAACCCATCCTCTTATGACAAACTTTTCTATTTAGCAATCGAATTAGAAATCAACACCTCTTTTCTATGATATGAATGCAATACAATCAAAACAAAAGAGAACGTGTTAGCATAGGAAAAATAAATAACATATAACACCTATCAGGGTGACCACTAGGGTTTGACGTGGTTCTTCCTAAGATGGGCTCTTAGGGTTCACTATATGCGGTTTAGTTCTAAAGTTGAGGTACCCGAACCAGCAGATTCCTCGATCCTCACCCATTATAGGCTTATACGGACCGAGTTTGGTTCAGGGGAATACATTTCCCTATGGCCATGCGGAAGTGAAAACTTCACGAAGACATAGGTACAGATGTATTCCGGAAGCAATCCACTAGCCCATGCGGAGGTGAAAACCTCACGAAGACATAGCTTCTCGCTCCCACTTAAGGGTGTGACCACAACAGTCATGCAGTGCAATACAAAGAGATATATTTTAAAATCACATGCAATAAAAGGATCATATTTTTAAAAATCAAAATTTTAAATTCGAACAAAAGGACATAAAATTATCAATTTTACGGCTTGACTCTCTTAGGTCCCCAGTGGAGTCGCCAAGCTGTCTAAACCATTTTAAAATCGGTTTTAGAAAAATGGGGATCGACTTTAAAAACGAAAATGGAGTCGCCACCAATCTTTTTTAGGTGTGATTGAGTCACCTTGTAAAACGTTTTATTTTAAAACATTTTATTTTGGTCTCATAAAAACGAGAAAATAGGTTTGGAGTCGAGTTACATGTATGAGGAAGGGTTAGCACCCTCATAACACCCAAAAATTGGTACCTAATCGGTAACTTCTTGTCCGAATGTTTGAATTTTACAAATTATTTGAAAAATATGATTTCTTTAAAAACTTTGAGCCATTGAAATTAAAACTTAAGATTTTCTTGTTCGATAGGGATAAAACACCACATCCAACACGTTAGGACATGATATTTCGAAGCCTTCATAACAAAAGCATCTCATGATTTATAACACTTTAAAAGGATATTTAGTTATTTAGCCAAACGGAAAATCGCACTCCAACACGTTAGGGCATTATTTTTGAATTTCTAAACACCAAAACATTGCCTTGAGATTTTCTTGTTCAGGAGAGTTAAAATATCACATCCAACACGTTAGGACATAATATTTTGAAATCTTCGTAAACAAAATCGTCTCACAATTTATAAAACTTTAAGGGGATATTTAGTTATTTAGCCAAACGGAAAATCACACCCAACACGTTAGGGCATTATTTTCCGAGTTTCTAAATACCAAAACATTACCTTATTTTTTAAACCTTTGGATAAAATATTGATTTTGTAAAAATGTATTTTGTTTTAAATCATAACCAAGGGGCAATATTGCATTTGAACATTATACAAAAAAAGAAACAACTACAATATGCTAATATTTAAGATAGGCAATAATAATATGCAATACAACAAATAATAATTCTTATACTAAAGCAATTGCAAATATATGATGAAGTATAAACAAATATAATAAACAATAAAATCAACTATGAACATATTTCATGCAAATTTAAAACTTTCATGCAATGATATACAAAAAAAAAAACAAATATATATATTAAGAAAATAACTAATTTATGACTTTAAATAAAAGTACATTTAATAATCTAATACATATAAAACTACATTTTTAAATAAATAATATATTATTCCATATAAATAATCTTAGATAAAATAAAATTTAAAAATAATATAAGATATAATACTATATGATATACTATTTTAAAAATATATAATATGACAAATAATGTATAAGTTAAAAATAATGTGTAATAAAATAATTAAATCAAATAATAAATAATAATAATTTAAAATACATAAGGATAATATATAATAAAATATACAAGTTTAATAAATTAATATATGAATAATAAGGGTAATATAATATACTCAAAACAATTACTTGAATATTATAACAATTTTTAAAAATAAAAATAAAAATGTATAAAATGATATGGATAAATAAAAAAAAGTTTAAAAAAACGCATATGTCAACTTAACTCCCGCAATATGAGGATTCAACGAAATTCCTCCACCAAAATCTAACTCGAACGGAAGCAACTCAAAAAGAAACGAAAATAAGCGAAGAACAAAATAAAAACAAGCCACAGAAAATAAGAACGCAAGAGGAAGAGAAATTTGAGTGAATGCTATCAAGAATTCTTATTGCTTTCAAACTCAAGTGTCCTTACAATGAAGGGAGATGCCTCTATTTATAGTTGAGCCTCCCCAAATCCAACGGTACAGATCAATTGCATCAACGGCTAAGATTAAAAGGTATCTACAAATTAAATCTCTAATATTACAAAATCACATCTTCTAAGATCACATACCATATCATCTAAGATTACATATCATATCTAAGATTGCATACCATATATTCTAAGATTGCATATCATATCTAAGATTTGCATATCATATCTAAGATTACATATCCTTGAAGATTGTATTTCCATAAACGTCAACCTTGTAGATAGACCTTCAATATTTTTAAGTAATGGGCCATTCTGATCGGGCCAAATGACTGGACTTTTATTTTATTATTTTGGGTTTATTATTTTTAGCCCGGGCAAAATTGAGCTCCTACATATCTTATATATCACATTAATAAATAATATTAATTTTTAAAAAATTTAAATTAAAAAATATAAATAGTTCATAAAAGATTAAAAAAATTAGCAAGAAATACACATAAATGACCATGCTGGTTACCATATTTAAAAATCTAACATTTTAAAAAATATTTTCGTTAAAATAATAGTAGTTCGACTCTTTTTTTAAAAAATTGAAACCAAATTTTACTAAAAAGTGTAAGGATATGTTAATGCTAAATTTATCATTGTTGCTAAACAAATACCATCAATAGTTACTAACAAAAACAAAAAATAGTTACTAGGATTTTGTTTGATAAATTTAAAACTAATGTTGGATATGGTTGACAGCAAATAAATGTTAAATTAATAAAATTTGATTGAAATTATAAAAACGATAATGATTAAACTAAAATTTTTAAATTAAAAAAAAGTAGGATAATTGAATTTTTAATTTTAAATTACAAAAACTATCAACACATTTTAACCTAATTTCATGACCATTAAAATTTGAAAAGTGTTTGTTACGTGTCTATCAAATTAAGTATTTTTTTATTTCAATTATTTGTACGGACCATTTTGCCAAAGTCGATGTATTTTGCAGCACCCCAAGTGTGAATTATTGAAAGTAATTTTTTTTTGATCAACTATAATAATAGAATAAAGTACAAATAATAAACACAACTAACGTAATTCGAGCTTAACCATTGAGGCGGTGAACACCCTTCACCGTGGAGGCAACACATGGGTTCTATTGAAACTAATTCAATTATCATCATTCCAGCTTTGGCACCATTGAGAAATCTACTTCAGATATTAAACATTTCCCACCAATCAACATTATTTATAAATTACTTGGTCTCTACATGTACGTATTCAGATCTGTGCTTCATCTTGTTCCAATCATTTCAGTTCTCCTCTTGCAGTAATCAAACACTATTTTCCCTTGATTTCAGTTTGAACCTTCAATGGCCGATGCAATTGCTTTCCATCTCGCCACAGAGCTCATTACTAAGCTGAGCTCTCGTGCTCCCTCTCAAATTGGACTGTGGTGGAATCTCAAACATGACATCGACGACCTCGAGCGCACTGTCTATACAATCAAAGATGTGCTTCTTGACGCAGTAGAGAAATCGGTGACCGAGGATCTCGTCAAAGTTTGGGTTGAACAGGTGACCGATGCACTTTATGATGCTGATGACTTGCTCGATGATTTCTCTACTGAAGCTTTGCGGAAAGATCTGATGAGTGGGAACAAGCTAACAAAAGAGGTACGCCTTTTCTTCTCAAGCTCAAACCAGTTTGCTTACAGCCTCAAAATGGGGCGGAAAATTAAGGCTATTAAGGCCAGATTAGCTTCGATTGGAAGCAAGGCCCAGATGTTCGGCTTGGTAAAGCGTGATTGTCCTGTGGAAACTTCTTTCATGACTAAAAAGAGGCAGCAAATGCACTCTTTTGTTTGTGAAGATGACATAATAGGGAGGGATTACGATAAAGTAGCTCTTCTAAAACTCGTGCTAGGGTTTCAAAATGAAGAGAATCTTTATATCATTCCAATTGTGGGGATTGGAGGGTTAGGGAAAACTACATTGGCAAGACTTGTTTATGATGATAAAATGGTTAGATGTCATTTTGAATTGATGATCTGGGTGTGTGTTTCAGATGTTTTTAATGTGAAAGAAATTGTAAAAACCATTATTAAATGTGTGACTTACAAAGCACCAGATCAAAATCTCGATATGGGGCAATTGCAAAAAGAACTTAAGGATAAAATTGATGGGAAAAAATATTTGCTTGTTTTGGATGACATTTGGAATGAGGATGTGCAACAATGGTTAAGCTTAAAGAATTTATTGACGGGAGGGGCTAGAGGAAGTAAGATAATACTAACTACTCGCTCTATGAAGGTAGCAAAAATTACTAGTAACTGTCTGCCCTATGTTTTGAAAGGCTTGTCTGACGATGATGCTTGGTCTTTGTTCAAAAAGATAGCATTTATGGAAAGATATGCAGACCCAAGAAATTCAGCCTTTGTGGAAATAGGAAAGCATATTTTGAAAAAGTGTGCTGGAGTTCCTTTAGCCATAAAGACAATAGGTGGTATGTTATGTTTGACGAGATCTGTAAGGGAGTGGCGTTATTTCGAACACGAACAACTTAGTAGAATATTCCAAATTGAAGGTGAAATTTTTTCTTCACTTAAGTTGAGTTACGATTATCTCCCATACCATTTAAAGCTTTGCTTTTCTTATTGTCGATTGTATCCAAAAGATATTGTGATTGATGTACAAACACTTGTTCAATTTTGGATTGCACAAGGTTTTGTAAAGCAATCAAATCCAAATCAATCTCTTGATGAGATTGGATTTGGGTATTTTAAAGAATTAGTTGAAAGAAGTTTCTTTCAAGAGGTAGAGGAAAGATATACAGGGGAAGGGCTAACATGTAAAATGCATAATTTAATGCATGATTTAGCTGAATTTGTAGCAGGGACCGAGAGCATTGTTGTAGATTCAAATTTTGGAGCAAGGGAAGTCGGTGAAAAATGTCGCCACATATTAGTTAATCCTTCATTAATTCCTTTGTTTAAAGGAAAGAAGATGCGAACTTTGTTACATTTTCCAAACAAGAGAGAGCAAAGCCAACATATGAGTGATGAAACTTGGGATTCAATCATTTCAAATTGCAGATATTTGCGTTTATTAAAATTAGATAATTTAGATATTAATAAAGTTCCATGCTCCATTCATAAGTTGAAGCATTTGAGGTATCTTGATCTTTCTAACAATCCCAATCTTAAGATCTTGCCTAAGAGTATTTGCAAGGTACAAAATTTACAAGCTCTGAAACTTGATTGGTGTAGTCAGCTTAAAGAATTGCCAAAGAAGATTGAAAAATTGGTGAATCTTACCGATATTACGTGTGAACGATGTCATAGCTTAACTCATATGCCACGTGGAATAGGGATGTTGACTTCTCTTCAGACGTTAAGTGCATTTGTAGTGGATAAAGATGGTTCTCATGGTGGTGCAGATCTGAGTGAATTGAGTGGGCTTAACAACCTAAGGGGACAACTAAGAATTAAAAATTTGGGATTTGTGAAAAATGCAAAAGAGATGTTTAAGGCTGCTAATTTGAAAGAGAAGCAACATTTGCGATCATTGGTTTTAGTATGGAGTGGTGATAGTGATGATGACGACAAGTCACTTGAAGACCTACAACCCCATCCAAATCTGGAGTCGTTGCTCGTGATAGGGTGGAGAGGAGATGCCAAGTTTCCAAGTTGGATTTCTTTGCTCACAAATCTTGTAAATATTTCCATATGGGGTCCTAGTAAATTCAAACATCTCCCTTCCTTTGCTCAATTGCCTTGTCTTCAACACCTCTTCATTTTGGATTTGATTGAGCTCGAGTGCATGGACAATAACAACCCCAATGGAAGACAAAGAGACCTGGAATCATTTTTCCCATTGCTCAAGCGTCTTCACATCCAAAATTGTCCAAATATGAAGGGTTGGTGGCCGATTGATCATGATGATAACGAGGATGAAACAACAGTTATAGGAACATCAACCATGGCATTTCCTTGTCTTTCCTATTTACATATTGAAGATTGCCCTTTGACTTCAATGCCGTTGTATCCATCACTTGATGAACTAATATTGGTCAAAACCAGTTCAAGGCCATTAAAGCAGACCCTTAAGATGAACATCACCAGTATATCACGATCAACTTCAACCCCTTCTCTTCCTCTCTCCAAATTGAACTCTTTCCATGGAGAGAATATTAAGGAACTGGACACGCGCATGCTAGATGAGTGCCTGCGACATCTCACCGGTCTCGGAAGTTTAACAATAAGAGATTGCAAGGAGCTTGATTTAGTGGACATGCAATGGGAACCCCTTGAGAATCTCTCTTGTTTGGTGATTGATAATATTCCACAACTGGTGTCTCTCCCCATTGGGCTTCGACAGCTTGTTCAATTGAAAACATTAGAAATTCGTAATTGCAGTGGATTGAGGTCACTCTTTCCTGTGTTCCAATATCTCACTTCCCTTGAAGAGTTTTCAATAAGGAATTGCAATGAGCTGGAGTTATCTGCAGCTGGCATTCAAATGTTCCAAGATTATACAAGCTTACGTGCTCTATGGCTGGAAAACATTCCAAAGTGTCGGCATCTTCCAGAGTGGCTTCGACATCTGACAAATCTGCGACGGCTTTATCTCATTCATTTGCCTAATTTAACATCGCTTCCGGATGAGATGCGTTGCCTAACCAGTTTGAAAAAGTTACGCATACAACAAACTCCCCAGTTGGAGGAAAGATATCGGAAGGACATTGGTGCCGATTGGCATAAGATTGCTCATATCGCTACAGGTTAGTATATTTACTCTCCAACTACGGCCTCTTTTGCCAAAGTAGAACAAGCATTTTGGTACAATTTCTTTATTTATCTTTGTATTTTGCTAATTTGTGCAGTAACCATCGAAGACTTCTAGTGAAACGAATTTGGCAATTTCAAGAATTTAAATGCAGAAAAAAGAAGTGGTAATCTAGCTAATTGCTTTACACTTTTAAATTATAATAACCTCACCATTGCAATGATCTGATGAAATCCTCTTGTGTATACACATTTGAAATTGCAGCTTATTCCAAATACCAACAAGGAATGACAGGTAATTCATGCCACTCATTTATTTTCTATTTGATTCAATAAAACAAAATTGAATAATTTAGATTTAGAGTGAAGTATTTTGGTGGTTCATATCTATCATTTCATAGACTTGAATTTAATGGCTTCTAATACTTTAATTCTAAACAGTCTTTATAGGTACCCAATGTACATTGATGTGGAGACGCCTAAGAAGCTTGCATGCCAGCCTTCAAAATGCTTGTACTTCGTGCTCTGGTTTGTTCATTTTCCAAATTTAAGCACTTACCTTATCTTAATCATATGTATATACGATATTACGTTTTATCTTAAAAATTTTGATCTATTTACCCTTAATTTTTGTTAGCTCTTGGTTCTATTCTTCGGCAGAGCATAGCATGCAATACAAAAAGCAGAGACCATACTTTCTGAAAGGCATTTGACAACTTCAAGAAATTAGATGCAGAAAAAGAGACGGTCATTACTTAACTGCTTTACATTTATAAATCATAATAATCTCACAATTTCAAATGATCTAATATAACCCCCTAACTAAGCTTCTTCTTTTTCAGCATGAGTTCAATGGAAGAGCCAAAAAACAGGACACGCATTCTTCATCAGCTGATGAAATCCTCCTCTGTGTGCACATCTTTTCTTTCTTTTTCATTTTTCTTTGTTGAAGAGTCCCTCTGATGACCTAATCCTAATTTTTTTTATATTTTGGCTCTCTTCTTCCGCAGAGCATAGCATAGCATATATTACAAGAAGCAGAGGTAATATATGTTCAACTACGATCTGTTCATCTGCCAAAATATTCCAACAAAAAAAAAAAATGGTAATATATGTCATCAGTTTCCTTATAATTTTTCCAATTGATCTGATATAAAGTATATATATATATATATGGAGTATTTCAAGAGTTGTAATATATATGCTAACAGATTACTAGCTTATATGGTACCTATGCTATTGACAGATTCTTGGAGTCGTGTTGTAGAGAGCTTAAACACGCAATGTCGTTGTCAAGTAAGTAAATTGAATAGGGGATAGGGGTTAAGGGTTGATGAAAATGGAGGGGGAAGAGGGGGACAGTTCATAATATTCTTTGATGCAGGGCACCCCTATTAGCTGTTTGAATTTTGAAGGTTGAATCAGGAAAGGATCTTGCTTCAGAATATTTGGTGGTGAGGTTGAGGTTGGGGTTGATAAAATGTTTTCATTATTTATAGATGAACAACAGTCTATTACACACACATATAAACACTAACGTGGATGTGAATTTGTTACCATTACAGATGATGATGCCCAATGTTTGGCCCTTTCGATAAACTTGCACTGGAAAATCATAGACAATGGCTTTGTGGTTAGCCACCATTCTTGCACATAATATAAAGTTCTATTTAGTAACAGTAAGTGCTTCTTCTACATTTGGACACTGCTCGGTCTAAATGACATAAATTTTAACATTATGTATTGGCATTTATAATTTGCAGGTTCATTGTTGCTACATAGAGAAAATTAATGGACTAGAATCCACCTTGCAGACCTTGATATCCTTTGCTCTCAAAGAAACACCTGCCATTACCTACATTCTTCCTTTCGTTCTTTTGAGGATTGCAATGTCTCATCGCATTGAGATTCCAGAAGAAATGCTTATGTAAAGCTTGGTTGACCCTGGAGCTTATATATCTGGATGATTTGTTTCGTGCGTGATGTATGGATTTAAAGGAACACTTGGTGAGGAACTATTATTGAGTGCCGCCTTCTGAGTGTTACTTTTCCCTGGCATAGCTAAAGTAAGTTGGAAGTGTTTACTTAATTGTACAAACGTGAGGTTGCACCAAGTGAATTTATCTTTGGGCAAGACCTCACAGATGTAGGACGAGTTTCGAACTGCGTAAACATTTTGATTGTGTTTTTTATTCCTCTTTAGTTTTACTTTTGTGTGTCAACTTAAGGAAAAAAGAACATTTTTCTCTTTCGGAGTTTAAGATAATGTTCCAACACGTGGAAACACAACTAATTCTCCTGCAATTTCGTGTACATTATGTAAGACTATCATTTAATGAAAGCGCTTTAGTACCTTATTAATATGGATGAAAATATGGACGCCCTGCAACAATTGCAACCCCTTTTAGCTTGTTACAAAACAACTATACCTAGATCCAATGTCTTCTTTTATCTTCCATTAGCTTTTGTATTTTAGGAATTTTGCTTTCATTGAAGAAGAAAATTTCGGGTAAAATTAATATTATATGAATAAAATTAGCTTAGCTCAACAACTCAAGCTTGCAAGGGGAGAAGAGATATCTATATATGTTTAATTTGTGCCTTGTGTGCTATTTTCAATTGAATTAAGGTAAAGTCCACTAACCCCATTGATATTTATATTGAGAAGAGGAAAAAAAATTGACTATGTATATTCAAAGCTTCGATCAGGACTATCGATAAAAGTCAATTTTACTTTTATTTTGAATTGATAGACCGTAAATTGTGTTCTGGTGAAAACAAAGTTGTGAACTATATTCAAAGAAGTGAAGAAGGGGAGGTGCTATCTTTTAAAGTAGATTTTGAAAAAGCATAGATTGTGTGGATTGACAATTTCTTAACTTGGTTATGGATAAAATTGCTTTGTAAGAGTTTAATTTTCAATTAATATATACATGCCATACCTCGTAAGATCATAGTCAAACTTTAATATATAATCATCCCTATTGGAGTAATAAAGTTTTAATAAGTATATTGTTAACCAAAAATAATAGGAAAAAAAGAAAGGAAGAATATAATAAATTTAGTTTAATATATACCCTTTTATGGACTGGGTTACCCGTCAAGCTTGAATGTTTGTCAAAAATTTGGAAGAGATTATGTAAAAATATTAGGCCCGAAAAATAGACTTGAAAAAAAATTAGGTTTGTTTAAAATATGGGTCAAGCTTGGGCTTGAACATTTAAGGCTTGAGCCCGACCCAATTCATTTTTTTAGTTTGTAATATTTTATATTCTATTATTTTTATATAATATGTAATTTATAACAAATAAAAATTGAATTTATAATACTACTATAAAGTAAACATTAAAACATTTTAATATAAATATATTTGTAAAAATATTAAGATGATTAGCTATAAAATTTTAATAAAAATATATATGTAAAATTATTAAATATTAAATTAAAAATAATAATATGGACGAGTTTAAAATAAGCTTAGGTTAGCTATTTATCAATATGGACAGACTTGGACAAAATTTTAAGCTCCTGTTTCGAGTCAGGCTGAACTTGAGTAAGTATAAAATAGATTAATATCATGCTTAAACCCGATTGAACCCGACCCATGATTACCTTTAATTTAATCTTACGACTCTACATTTTGAGATAATATTTGAATGAGTTTTATCAACTTGTATATTATTATTAGACAAACAAAAATTATTTAGAATGAAAGCTTTGATTGTATCAAAAAGTATTATAAAATGTGCAATATATAAAATTACTGCTGCTATTTATTGCTGTTTTACTGTTATTTTGTTATTATATTATTATTATTTTGTTATTATTGTTTGGATAGTGTATAACTCTTATTTTGTTGTCTATTTTGCTATTATTTTAGAGGCGTTTCTAAATTGCAACTATATTAATGTTATTTATGTATAAAGATATGTTCAATATGTTGAATATCAACACAAATTTGTTGAAAAATATGTTTGTCTGTGTTTATTGGGACGCAGCTTTTGTCTTTAGTTTCTAGATACCAGGTTTAATCTTATGTATTTTGTTAATAGGAAAATGAATCCTACGTCACTTAGAAACAAAAGGCAAGAAATTATAAATTCATATAAAACCTCATATTTTATATTGCTTAGAAAAATTATGATAACGAGAACTTTGGTCTATATAAAGACTATATTTTAAATATTATTTATATTTTATTTAGTTTCTTTAAATTTCTCTTAAATGATGCAGTTAAATTTTAGTTGAATGAAACAGTAGAGATAGGTGTTCTACCATATATATTTTTATGCATATGTAGGAATCAGATTCTATATATCAACAGTAGATTTAATTTTTTTCATGTTCATTGCCCAACAACATGAGTCATGCTGTAGTTTGAAATTTCTTTTGACCTCTTTCACTCAAGAGTAGTGGGTTTCATTGATAAAAACTATTGATACAAGCTTCACTCTCATAGTTTCTTTTTTTCTCAGTTTTAATCTCTAGTTGCCGCTAACCATATTAAATAAACAAGAAACTAATTTTATATATTAATGTATCTCGTTCAAGGTTGTTAAAATTAGATCGATGGTTGAACCAATCATATCAATTGATTTTCGATCCAATTTATTTGTTCAATTCAATTGAATTGAGTTAATTTAATTTAGGGTTTTTAGATATGAAAGCTTTATATTAAAATATTTGAATTGGAATTTTTATAGATTTTTTATATTATGTTTTAAAATTTAACTAATCATAGCTGGACAAATGTTATATATTAGTAGAAATTGTTAACATCGATCTTAATTCTCCTTACTTATTCACCTTGGAAAAGCACATTGTCTCCATTAATCTGTTTTCTTTAGAGAGGAACTGATTTGTTGACTTGCAAAAAGTACAGGGACTTTAAGGGGCATTTACACAAAAAAAAAGTTTGCATTATAGTAAATACCAAATAAAAGACATTTAAAGCTGTCTAAATTTATAAAGAAAGATAATAATGTATTAGCGTT
Organism: Gossypium bickii; assembly: GCA_025503065.1. Lineage (NCBI taxonomy): Eukaryota > Viridiplantae > Streptophyta > Magnoliopsida > Malvales > Malvaceae > Gossypium > Gossypium bickii. Next base: position 134,936,643 of record CP106711.1, read on the forward strand.
GACACAAACTATATAAAAAGCTAATGACACCCATGAAATTTGTTTACATCTATGGGTTTTATTCATTTTTAATTCTGAAATTTCTTTCAGTTTTGGTCCTTTAAATAGATTTATACATATAAATAATGATGTTTTAATCTCACCATAACAACTCATAAACACCAACTAATAATAATATAGTAATAAACAAATGAAAATATAATTATAGTCATAAAATATAGACACGATTTTAAATGTCTCCCAAAAGTCAAAATTCATAATATATATTAAGTAAAAAAAATATATAATTACCAAAGTATAAGCATGTGATGGGAATAAGTTCAATGCATCAGCTCTCTTTTTTTAGTAAAACGTGGTGTAATATATAATTCCAGTGCCAACCAAGCTGAGATTTTTATTCAAGTAACAGATATTGAGATTTTTTTATTTATTTATTTCTTAATGAGTGGGTGGTGAGACCCTATATGTATGTATGTATACATTACCATGCTTTTCATCTTCTTCCAATCCTCCTCTTTCAGTAATCAAACACTTTTTGTCTTGATTTCAGTTTGAACCAACAATGGCCGAAGCAATTGCTTTCGACATTGCCGCAGAGCTCATTATTAAGTTGAGCTCTCGCGCTCTCTCTCAAGTTGGACTGCTGCGGAATCTCAAAAATGACCTCGACGACCTCGAACGCACCGTCTCCACAATCAAAGCTGTGCTTCTTGACGCAGAAGAGCGATCCGTGACCGAAAATCTCGTCAAAGTTTGGCTTGAAGAGCTGAAAGAGGTACTTTATGATGCTGACGACTTGCTCGATGATTTCTCTACCGAAGCTTTGCGGAAAGATCTAATGGGTGGGAACAAGCTGACGAAAGAGGTACGCCTTTTCTTTTCATGCTCAAACCAGTTTGCTTACGGTCTCAAAATGGGTTGGAAAATTAAGGCCATTAAAGCGAGATTAGCTTTAACTGAAAGTGAGGCCAAGCCTTTTCGCTTCATTCCGTGTGATCGTCCCGCGGAAACCTCTTTCATGACTAAAAGGAGGCTGGAAACACACTCTTTTGAGCGTGAAGATGAAATAATAGGGAGGGATGGTGATAAAGCAGCTCTTCTAAAACTCGTGTTAGAGTTTCAAAGTGAAGAGAATGTTTATATCATTCCAATTATGGGGTTTGGAGGGTTAGGGAAGACTGCTTTGGCTCTACTTGTCTATAACGATGAAATAGTCAAAAATCAGTTTGAGTTGACGATGTTTGCGTGTGTTTCAGATGTTTTTGATGTGAAAGTTATTGTAGCAAACATTATCAAATCTATAAGTAATAAAGCACCTGATCAAAATCTTGAAATGGATCAATTGCAAAAGCAACTTCGAGATAAAATTGACGGGAAAAAATATTTGCTTGTTTTGGATGACATTTGGAATGAGGATCCAGTACAGTGGTCTAGGCTAAAGAAGTTATTGATGGGTGGAGCTAAAGGGAGTAGGATCATAGTAACTACTCGATCTCTAAAGGTAGCGAAGATTACTAATAAATGTGAATCCCATGTCTTGAAACTAAAAGGCTTGTCTGATGATGATGCTTGGTCTTTGTTCAAAAAGATAGCATTTGAGCAAAGATATGTAGACTCAACAAATTCAGCCTTTGTGGAAGTAGGGAAACAAATTTCGGAAAGGTGTGGTGGGGTTCCCTTAGTCATAAAGACAATAGCTAGTACGTTATCTTTGAAAGAAACTGAAAATGAGTGGCTTTCTTTCAAAAATAATGAACTTGCTAAAATATCACAAATTGAAGGAGATATTCTACCTACACTTAAGTTGAGTTATGATTATCTCCCGCCCCATTTGAAGTATTGCTTTGCTTATTGTCGATTGTATCCAAAAGATTATGAGATTGAGGTGCAAACGCTTGTTCAATTTTGGATTGCACAAGGTTTCGTAAAACAATCAAATCGAAAGCAATCTCTTCAAGAGATTGGATTTGGATATTTTAAAGAATTAGCTGAAAAATGTTTCTTTCAAGAAATAAAAGAAAGAATAAACTTTTGGACGGGTAAAATGATGACATGTAAAATGCATGATTTAATGCATGATCTAGCTAGTATTGTAGCTGGGACGGAGAGTAGTATTGTAAATTCATATTTAAGTGCAGGTGAGGTTGGTGAAAAATGTCGCCATGTATCAATTAATGATGTATCAATTAATGATAATTCATTAATTTTTTTATTGAAAGGAAAGAAGTTGCGAACCTTGTTAGAATTTTCAAACAAGAGTTTTGAAACTAAGTGGGACAAAATTTGGGATTTTATAATTTCAAATTATAAATACTTGCGTGTCTTAAAATTGGATCATTTTGAGTTTAGTACACCACACTCCTTTCATAAGTTAAAACATTTGAGGTACCTTGATCTTTCTAACAATGCTGATCTTAAGATTCTCCCAAAGAGTATTTGCAAGATACAAAATTTGCAAGTGCTGAAACTTGACTGGTGCGATCAGCTTGAAGAATTGCCGAAGAAGATTGAAAAATTGGTGAATCTTACCCATCTTGAGTGTTATGCTTGTTATGGCTTAACTCATATGCCACGTGGAATAGGGAAACTGACTTCTCTTGAGACGTTAAGCAGGTTTGTAGTGGATGAAGATGGCTCACATGGTGGTGCAGATATAAGCGAATTAAGTGGGCTTAACAACTTAAGGGGAGAGCTAGAAATAACAAATTTGGGATTCGTAAAAAATGTAAAAGAGAAGTTTAAAGCTGCTAATTTGAAAGAGAAGCAGCATTTGAGATCGTTGAAATTAGTATGGGGCGGTGGTAATGGTGATGATGAGAAGTCACTTGAAGACCTCCAGCCCCATCCTAATCTCAAGGAACTCGGTATTTCTGAATGGAGGGGTGATGCCAAGTTTCCAAGTTGGTTTTCTTTGCTCACAAATCTCGTTGATATTGAAATATCGGGTACTTTCAAACAGCTTCCGTCCTTTGCGCATTTGCCTTGTCTTAAACAGCTGAAGATTTGGTTTTGTACTGAGCTGGAGTACATGGATGATAACAGCCCAGAAGGAAGTCAAGGAGAACCAGAATCATTCTTCCCATCGCTTAAGCATCTTCAACTCCAGGATTGCCCAAATATGAAGAGTTGGTGGAGGACGGTAAAGCCAATCGATGATGATTCCAACGAGGACGACACAACGGTCATGGGAAAATCAACTATGGCATTTCCTTGTCTTTCCTCTTTACGAATTGGAAATTGCCCTTTGACTTCAATGCCGTTGTATCCTTCACTAGATGGTGAGCTAGACTTGGTGAATACCAGTTCAAGGCCGTTAAAGCAGACTATCAAGATGAACATCTATGCTAAGAACCCATCAAGTTCAACCTCTTCTCTTCCTCTCTCCAAATTGATATCTTTCCATGTAGACAACATTGAGGGATTGGACACTCACACGCTAGATGAGTGCCTGCAACATCTCACCAGTGTCAAAGTTTTACGACTAAAGGATTGCAAGGAGGTTGATTTAGAGGGCATGCAAGGGGAACATCTAATAAATCTGCAAGAGCTATATCTCACTAATTTTCCCATTTTAACATCGCTTCCAGAGTGGATTCAACATCTAATAAATCTCCGATGGCTTTCTCTCGATGATTTGCCCAATTTAACATCGCTTCCGGAGTGGATTCAACATCTAACAAATCTGCGATGGCTTTCTCTTGATGATTTGCCCAATTTAACGTCGCTTCCGGATGAGATGCGTTGCCTAACCAATTTGCAACACTTAAATATATATGGAGTTCCTCAGTTGGAGGAAAGGTGTAAGAAGGACATTGGTGCCGATTGGTATAAGATTGCTCACATCCCTATAGGTTGGTCTTTTCATTAATTTCCTTATTGAAATACTACTCCTACTAGTACTAATTCTTTCATTATCATTTTTCATTTGAAGTTCCTTTGTTTTAGTCCTACTTTTTACTTGCCATATTTCATAATATTTTGCTAATTTGTGCAGTAAGCCATTGGAGGAGTTGGGGGATAGGCCTTGGTCAACTTCAATAATTTATATGCATAAAAAGAGGTGGTAATTTATCTAATTGCTTTATACTTTAAAATCATAATAATTTCACAATTGCAATGATGTAATAGGACTACATGGTTGGTGCTTCTTTTCATATCTCTCATTTCATAAAATGTTTAATTATTTATATATGAACAGCGAAATACTAAACACACATATGTGCAAATATAAGGCTGATAATGGTGAGCAATTTACTGAAAAAATAATTAAACCTCTTCTGCAAAAGGTTTTGAGGTGCAAACACTAATGGGAATGGGAATGGGAATTTGTTACTATTACAGATGATGATGCCCTATGTTGAACTTGAACTGGAAAAGCATAGAAAATGGCCATTCATGCACATAATATAAACTTCTGTTTAGAAACAGTAAGTGCTACTACATTTGGACACTCCTCATTCTAAATGACATCAATTTTCATATGTTATATCTTGGCATTTATAATTTTCAGGTTCATTGTTGCTTTTGGAAGAGTTCTTGTTGATGCATGACAGTTGTCGGAGATATTATATATGGAAATTTATTATTCCACTTTACACGGAGTTTGTGAAGAGCTTGACCGGTCCTGAAGCTTATATATACATGATTTATTTTCAATACTATTATTGAGTGCAATTGTTATACACCATTTGAATGTTGAGTGTTGATTTTCACTTACATAGCTAAAATGAGTTGGGAGAGAGTTTACTTAATTGTATAAATGTGAGGTTGCATTAAGTGTTCGAAGGGTTAGACTTAAATCACTTCTTTGTATATGACATTCACAGTGTATTCATCCTTGGGTAAGGCCCCGCAGACGTAGGACGAGTTCCGAACTGCGTAAACATTTTGATTGTGCTCTTTATTTTACTTGTTGCATAGTACATGCCAACTCAACAAATAACACATTTGTCTTTAAAATATCCAAGCCCAATCTCTTCAAGAGATGGACTCGAATTTGATTACATTATGAAACCTTGTGCAATCTAAAACTAAACAAGTGTCCGTACATCAATTTTATTATCTTTTGGATATAGTCAAGAATAAGCAAAACAATGCTTCAAATGGGATGGGAGATTATCAATTTTATTATCTCACCTTTGTTCTAAGATATTCTAGCAAGTTTGCTATCTTTAAAAGTTAAAGTACCAGTTATCATCCTTAAGACTAAGAGAATTCCACCACACCTTCCCAAGATCTGCTCTCCTATTTTCACAGAGATTGAATTTGTTGAGTCTACAGATCTTTGCTCAAATGTTATCTCTTTGAACAAAGACTAAGCATCATCATCAGACAAGCCTTTCAAAACATGGGGCTGATATTTACTAGTAACCTTTGCTACCCTTAGAAAGCAAGTCGTTACTATTATCCCACTGCCAGGGGCGTAGCTAGGGGGTTGGCAAGGACCCCACCCCCTCCTAAAATGGAAAAATTTTCATTTAGACCTTTTCAATTTTTAAAAATTTTAAATTAGTATAGGTAAAATTGCACTTTGCCCCCTTAGAAACGATAAAAATTTATTCAGTCCTTTAAATTTTATAAAGATATAGGCTATTCAAAAGGTGAAGGTGCATTTTTAGTATCGTGTTCCAAACTCTTATACTAAACAAACAATATTAATTTCATTGTCGGCAAGTAATCCTATTCCAAATGGAAATGGGAAAATTATGTTCCTTATATATATATATATAAATTAAGCTACATAACTTTATATTCTAAACTCTTTGTATGTGTGAAGAAAAAAAAATGGAGGTTAACGTAACGAAAATCAAGGTTCTTAGAAAGGGTTCTTATGGAGTCGTGTGTTTGATCAAAACCGTAGCTCTAGTTTATAATCAGATTTATGTGTTAAAGTATGCCAAGGAAGAATACTTTTCTTTTCTATGTAAGGAAGAAGAAATCCTTCTAAAGTTTGTTGATTGTCCCAATATTATTCAATGCTATGGTGGTTTCACAAGTATTGAGCAAGAACAAGGAAAGGTTTATAATATGTTCCATGAATATGCTCTAGGAGGTAGTCTATTTGTAACAACCTAATTTTCAATGGTTTCGGAATAATGATTCGAGATCACTAAATCCGACAAGAAAGTTAGAAAATTTGTTAATTAATAGTTATGAGTTAAGTGTGGTTATAGAAATATTCTTAAATTAGTGAATTATGCGATTTGAAGGAAGTTATTAGGGAAATTGTCTCGAAAACGAGGTATCAAGACCTCAATTTTATAAACCTAGCTGTAAATATTTTTATAAATATTTACGGAGTGTTAGTGAGTTAGTATTAAAGTTTCGTTAGAAAATTTTAACGTTTTGATAGTTAATTAAATAAAAAGGACTAAAGTGAAAAAGGTGCAAAACTTGCTAATGGAAAGAAATAGTGATTACATAGCTTAATTATTAAACAAAGGAGGACTTAAGGGGTAAAATTTAATAGTTAAAAATAGGATGTAATTAAAAATCTAGAGATTTTATAAGATTTTATAAGCTTACTTTGTGTGCTTAATGTCCTTTGTAGATTGATGTGAGATTCAGAGGATAGGGTCGACACATCGGATTACACTATCCAGATTACTCCGATAGATTTTGTTAAACATATTTTGGTTTAATGGCATGTATAGGGCTGAATTGGTAATGAAATAGTTAGAATTGAGATTGTGATACTTAAGTGAGTATGTGTGTATTAGAACTTGATATATTTATGATTTTGGAACATAGTTCATACATATTTTGGCTTGAATTGGTTGATTGGTTAAGCTATATTGGTTGTGAAATTGTTATGTGCAGGTTGGGTGTGAAAAAAGCTAGGAAAATTAGCTATAAAATGACATATTTTCATCCACACGGGTAGACACACGGGCGTGTGTCATGACCGTGTGTGACCCATGGCCTGGTATATGGGCATGTGGCTTGTCCATGTGTCCCCTGCACCCTAAAATTAAAAAATAAAATGCTCAGAATTGAGCACACAGGCAGAGACACGGGCATGTGTCTCAACGTGTGGGGTATACAGCCTAGAACACGGGTGTGTCACTTGGCCGTGTGAAACCTGCACCTAAATTTTGAAAATTAAATTAACCACACGGCCTAGCACACGGGTGTGTGACTTGGCCGTGTGACTTCAATTTCTTCATGCCTTAGAAGTCAGAGAGTTACATGGGTTAGGGACACGGGCGTGTTCTGCCATAAGGCCTGACCACACGGGTGTGTCCCTTACCACACAGGTGTGTGACTCCTTTATGTAAGAAAGATTTTGGAATTTTGCGAAAGTTTTCTATGCTCCCAATTTAGTCCCGATTTGTTACTGATGCATGTTTTGGGTCTCGGGGGCCCATGTAAGGGACGTTATGATTGATTTCGGAAGAATGAATAGTAACTGACTTAAATTATCGAAAATTATTTTGTAAACTTCGATAATACTCCGCAACTCTGTTCCAATGATGGATACGGGTTAGGGGTGTTACACTATTAGACTTGATGAACAAGCATGGTGGTAAAATCCCTTAAAGGGATGTTAATTGTTACACCCAAATGATACTTGAAGGGCTTCTGGACATTCAAGAGAAATGGTACATTCATTTGGATCTAAAACCATGTAATATTTTGGTTTTCCCTTCTCAACATGGAACCTCTTTATCTACTTTGGAGAGATTAACTAAACAACAATGGTTAAAAGATACAAGGTTTGAGTTTTGAGGTGCAATGTATTACAGGTCTCCTGAATCGATTATCAGAGAAGTTAGTGGTGCATTGGATATATATGGTCATTGGTCTGCATTATGGTTTAAATGGTTATAAGGAAATTACCATGGGACACTTGTGATCGAGATGATTTACGAGACAAGCTTTTGAGAGGAGAATCACCCAACATCTCAGAAGACATTGTCGAAGCTAGGGAAGAGTTTTTTGAAGGAATGCTTTACTATTGATCCAAACAAAAGGTGGAATGCTAGTAAGCTACTATGTCATTGATATCTTCTTCTACTGGAGCACATGCTTCCCAGAGATTACCAACAATCTTTACCATGTTTTCAACAGCAAAAAGTATTACAGTCTCGAAATATTCACCACCACCTAGTTTTAACATTCCTAATAGTGTCTTGTTGAAAAGGAGAAAAATCTAAGAGGAGCAAAGGTTAAGAAAGATGATTTGTTCCTATCAGCACGAAAAGTAACGAAAAGCTACGGGATACTTGCGTGTCTAGTATCTGTGATTTCTTTCTAGTTGAAAATCAGCATGGCTTCACAAGATATATTTTCAAATTTCAAGGGAAAATGTCAAGTTGGATTGTAAAAGTAAAGTGTTTGTGGACATGCTTCTAATATCTCATGGTTAAAACAAATGTTTCGCATTGCAAATAAGTTGGAATATTCAAGTAGTTATATAATTATTAGAAAATCTCTGAATTATTTATTGTATTTAAGTAATTTTCTCATACTTCCATTAGAATGAATTTTTATCTATTTGAAACTTTTGTTGATGTGTTTTGGATTAATTCGTAAAATTAAGCATGATAAGTTATTTTTTAGAATTAAAAATTTTAGGTTGTTTCCCTGAATTAAGGTATTATCTTGAAGTTTTTAATTTGCAAGTTTGACATCAAAAACCATGACTTCTTTGTGAGATTTTGAGACTTTAGAGCATACATTTTTCATGTTCATTTTATTATTGGTTATGAGTGTATTAACATGATTCATTATTCTAGAACTTGCTTCGATTATTCGAGACCACACTTTTGATTTGATATACTGATATGATAAAGGCACTAATTAGGTTTTAACCCACTTATCCTATAAAAAGCCTACCTTTTATTTAACCCTTAGTGGACCTTGTTGAGCCTAACACACCGTTTCTTGATTAACCCGTTAATTTTAACCCATGACCCATTTTTTGTCGTTGTAACTCTTTCCCGTTTTATTGACTCTCTTTTTTTGTCGAGATTTGATTTGGTTAGTTGCCTAACTATGATTTTTTGTTTGATTTCTTATTGTTCTAAAAAAAAAGGAAAAAATATTGATTATTAATTAGTTAGTTGTTGATTGAGCTTGAACAGTTAAATTCATATTTTGAGAAGAAGCTCATTTTTGTTAATGAATACTTTTTATTGGTGCACTTGTTTTCAATCCAGCATTTATTTATTTTAGTTTGGTAATTTATTAATTCGATCTCGATTATAATCAACTTTTCTGGCCTTTCTCCACACCCTTAACCTAATCCCCATTACAACCTCTTAAAGACCTTTTGATTGGTGTGTCATATCATTTTATAGTGATGGAGATTTGATTTTCAAGCATACTTTTGGTAATGACATTTTTTGTTCGACTGTTGAGTGCTTATTCTTGAACCTTAAACACATTGAGTGATTTGAGTGAATCTTTAGTGAGTGATGGCTGTCGATTCCACCAATATAAACCTACACCTAGTGCAAATTTTAGCAGTATGGGGAGTAGGGTCGATCCCACAGGGACTGGTTTTACTGAAAAATCGTCTATCTCTTGACCAGGTTAGTGTCTGGGCAATTGTCGTGCCCGCGACGTTTGGGGGGAGTAAAATGTTAAACCTGAAACAGACACAGAAAATAAAAACGTAAAAAGCAACAGATTAAATAAGAAAATAAATTGAAATAGTCTAAAAAGAAATCGATAAAACTTAGCTCAGCCTCAAGCACGGGTTTTTCCGTCTTTGGCCCGATCCTCGAAATTGGATGAACTCGTCTTTTCCGATAAGCTAGTTATAGCTACCAAGGACGCCTCGGACACCAACTCTTCCTTGTGTGAATTAGTTATGGAACGTCCTATAACTAACCCTTACCGATCAAACAACCTACGAAACGTTCGTGGTTTAGAACTTCGGCAGCTTTGCGTTCTAGAAGAGCCTAGCTCGAACCAATGCCCTCAAACGTTGGGACATTTAAATCCGGTTACTACTTCCCTTGACGGAACCAAACAGAAATCCCCACTTGGCACGCCAATGTGTTCACGGAAGACCAATTAGACAATCGATCCTTTCGGAATTCCAACTGTATATCTAGCCGCACTAACTCAAACGACGTCTTTTTTGACTTAGCATGACCTGACTTTGTGAGTTGACGAAGTCATACTCTTAATCCGGAGAAATAATAAGTATCAGAAATCAAGAGTTAGATAGCTCGGGTTCGTAACTCACGGGCTTTTTGACGGGGTCAATACCGGCTTAAGGCTAAAAGGGGTTTAGTGTCGCATGATTTCACTCATGCTTGAAGGTTGTGTTTTGGCTTGGTTTAAAGGATGATGGAATTTTAGGAAGGAAAGGGGGGGCTTGGAAAGCAATTAAACCAATTTTGGAAAAACCAACAATTGGATTGGAAAATGGCAGAATGTTGACGTTGGCTTGAAGGAAAAATAAAAGGAATCCTATTCTAATTTGCAATAGGAAAAGAGAGAAAAACAAGGAAAAGAGAGAAAAACAACTCTAAATAGGAATAGAAGAAAAGAGAATTTATTGATTGATGATCCAATTACAAATAACATCTATTTATACTAATGAATTTACTAAAAATAGGCCTAATTAAATTAATATAAAATCTTAATTAAATAAATAAAATAAATAAATAAAAATAAAATAAACTAAAAATAGAATTTCCTATTCTTGGCTTTTACAAAGTCAATTGCCTGATGAGTCCTTGGCTTCCTCCATCTTTTTAATTTGGCCCAATTTCCATGATTTTCTTTCAATTTAGCCCTTTTCAGCATATTTTCGATCAATTGCGTCCCTAACAAGAATTAAATCATAAAAATGCAAATTAGCAGGGATTAATTTCAGAAATACACCGAATTAAATACAAGAAATAATGCAAAATAATCATGTTATCAGTGAGGATGTCAATTCTTGTAGATTTTGAAATAAAGGTACTTACTTAGATAAGGGGAGATACATATGTTTTCGTGCTTTAAAAATTTTTGACTTTCATTGTTTGAATCTTTAGTACTCTTTTAGTTGAATTGGCAATGCACGATTATTTATGAATTATTTTGAAACATTGTTGATGAGAATTACAAGTTGAGAAAAATTAATTTTATTGTGAGTTAAGGATTTTGCTTGAAGACAAGCAAACGCTTAAGTGTTGGAATATTTGATAAATGATAAAACTAACATATTTTAATCCTATTTTTTATGTGTTTTTGGATGATTATTTATGTAAATTGGTGAATTTGATACTCCTAATCCTTTGAATTCATGTTCTTATACTTAGGTGAGCATTTGGGAGTAGAAGGAGCAAAAAATGAGTGAAAATAAGAGAAAAAGAGTAGATTTTAGGAGACACACGGGCTGAGCACATGCCCATGTGAGCCACACGGGCTGACACACGCTCATGGGCCAGCCCGTGCCGATTTCGCACATTACTTCCCAAACACGTAAAAAAACACAATTTTTAGGCTTTTTGAGCATTCTAATAAAGTCTATAAATACCAAATAGATGAAGAGATATAGGAGCCATAAGAGAAGATCGAAGAAAACACTCAAGGAACACTACTGGAGCCACTTCCGAAGAAGATTTCTGTCAAGATCAAAGACCTCCTTTTAATTTCTTCTAAAGTTTTTACGAGTTTCTTTGTTTCTTGTGGTTTTTCTAACTTTGAGATGTTTTTATTTAGAATTATAAACTAATTCCCTAGATACCTAGGGAGGATGAAACCTATGACGAATTCTACTATTTAATTTTTGTTTTACATGATAAATATTTGATTCTTGTTCTCAATTATGTGTGCTTATTTATTGTTTTAATATTTCTGAGATATTAATTTATGTTTAATATACTTAATTTAGTGGAGTAAAAATCCCTGTTTAATTAAAAGTAGATCTAGCATAATTGAGTGGAGTTGCATGCAATCCTAGAGTCAAATTTAATAGTGGAATCCATAGATCGAGTTAATGCGACAATAAGAGTTTTAGTTAGAAACAGATTTCAATTAATCAACCTAGATTCAGTTGCTTCTACTCTCGAAAGAGATATTAGCATAATTTAGAGATTTCTACGGATCAAGACACCAAGTGAGTAAATTGTTTAAATCAGATTAATAATAATAGAAGGAGTCTAGGTGAATTCTTTCCTAGGTATTATCTCTCTCATTGGTTATCTTTCGATTATTTTCCTAATTCGTTCTCTGTTGTGTTCTTAGTTAAATTAGTTTAGTAATTTTCGATTAAAACTCATCACTCCAAATTGTCAGCTAAATAATGAGAAATAGGTAATTACTAATAATTTTAATTCTCGTTGATACGATATCTCTACTTATCGTAGCTATACTATTGTTCAATAGGTACACATGACTTTGTCGTAAATTTTAGCTAGTTCGAAAAACTCACATCATATAACCTTCTCAGTTCATCGCTTGAGCCAATTCATGCAACAACCCAAAAAGTCACACTTGGAAGCAGCATTAAAAGTGGCGAGATACTTGAAGAAAAATCCAGGACAAGGAATATTTATTGATGCCTTGAGTGAGTGTGAGCTAGTTGCACATTGCGACTCTGACTGGGCATCCTGCCCAATGACAAGAAAGTTTGTATCAGGTTTTTGTGTGAAACTTGGCAAGTCGCTGATTTCTTGGAAATCAAATAACTAATCCACTGTAGCCAGGTCTTCAGCAGAAGCAGAGTACAGGAGTATAGCAGTCACAGCAAAGAGGTGGTTTGGCTAGATAGCTTGCTGACTGAATTGGAATCAGGAGAAAGCAATCAGTCAAGCTTTTCTGTGATAGTAAGGCTGCTTTACATATAGCAACAAACTCAGTTTTACCATGAACGAACTAAGCACATAGAAGTGGACTGCCATTTCATCAGAGAAAAGATTCAGAATGGTCTTATAAAGACTGAGCATGTATCCTCCACAAAGCAGTTGGCAGACATCATTACAAAGACTTTGGGGGATTAAAGATGTATTTCAACCACTAACTTGAGGGGGAGTGTTGAAACAAATAGTTAGTTTGTTAATTTCAAATTAGTTAGAGTTAGTTAATAGATGACAGTTTTTTTTTTCTTGGATGATGGTTTGACAACTGTAAATATATATATTTGTAATTCATTTTGTAAGATAAATGAATAAAAAATCAGATGAATTTTTCAAGTTTGTCGATTTTTTAACAATTGCTCACATCGGTAGAGGTTGGTGGTTTCATTGTAGTCTCATTCTGGATAGTGTTAATTTCCTTCTTGAAATATTATTCCTTTTACATCTTCTCTAAATTGAATTCCTACATGTACAAATTCTTTAATTATCATATTTTTTAATATTTTGCTAATTTGTGCAGTAACCCATTGGCTTGAATTTTTCTGAAAGGCATTTGACCACTTTAAGAATTTACATACAGAAAAAGAGGTGGTAATTATTTAATTGCTTTACACTTTTAAATCTTAATAATCGCACAATTTCATCTTAAAAAATTTGTCCTATTTTTCTCTTAAATTTGTTAAGTTTTTGGCTCTATTCTTCGACAGAGCACAGCATACATTACAAGAAGCAGATGCCACATTTTCTACTACGAGTTGTTTATCTGCCAAAATTTCCAACAACAGACAATGGTAATATATGTCACCAATTTCCTCCTAAGTTCCAATTGATCTGATATGTCAAGAGTTGTAAAACACATGCCAAATGACTAATATATAAAACACACATATTAACACTAATGGGGATGTGATTTTGTTACCATTACAGATGATGATGATGCCCAATGTTTGGCCCTTCGTTAAGCTTGCACTGAAAAAGCATAGACAATTGGTTTGTGTTTGCCATTGCCAAAGTTCGTCCTTTCTTTCTAGGACCGCAGCATTGTGGCATCGAGATTCCGGAGGAAGAGCCTTATCTTTTGTTTAAATGACGAGGAGGGGGGTTACATGAACAAATTACAAGCTGTGTTATTCGACTTGTGGTTTGATGTGTGCCGACATGAGCAACAACACGTAAGACATGTATATAAAGCCAGGAATTCGCCTGCTTTTGGAAGAGTTCTGTACCAAGCATGATCAGGGGCGCAGCCCTCCCCCTAAAATGAAAAATTATCCATTTAGGCCCTTTAAAAATTTTAAAATTTTAAAATATTAAAGATAAAATTACACTTTGTCCACCCTAAAAATGATAAAAATTTGATTTAATCCTTTAAAAATTATAAAGATATAGACTATTCAAAATTATAATTTAATTTCAGCCCTTAAAAAAATTTTTTTGGCTTCGCCCCTGAGCATGATAATGGAAGATAGGCTTCAATATATTGTATTTGGAAATTTATATATATTGTACTAAAAATTGTGCTAATCTAAAAGCAGTTGAGAAAATAAATAGAAGTAGGAGTAAAGTTGCACAAATCATTAAAGACAGGGACAATCCGTAAAATTTCACCTAATTAAAGAAAAGAGAGGAAGGGAAAGGATGGTAAACTCCTCTCCCTTTTCTTCAAAACTTAAGGAAATTTTATTATGTATCTTTTAAAAACTTATTTGAATATTTTACTTAGGTATCAACTATGCTTTTAGATTTATATGAACTCAGGTGTTGCTTTTAGATTTATATGAATTCAGGTGTGATCTGAGTTTGAGTCACGTTAGTTGAGTTGGTTGTTCGGGTTCTGTCTTGTTAATGTAATTCATCAAAAAATATTTATATAAATAAAAAAATATTTTCTTCACTAATAGAAATTTTTTTATTAATTTTCAAATTTATGCTAATGCTTGAAGGTTTTTTTTTTTTTTTGAATTTATGAACAATAATAATTAAGAAATTTGCTAAACGCAGATACTTATATGAAAATTAAAATATTTAGTCATATTTATTTTTAAAATTTATGAATTAATTATAAGATAATATTTTTCCCATTAATTGTTTTAAATTACAAAATTATTTAAAAATAATTAATTTTAAAATTATTCATCTGATACATATCAACGTCAATTTTATCTTCAAAAAGGGTATAATTAAAAAATAGAATATAATATATTACCTCCTTTTCTTTCTACCATTTAATCAAATTAATCTTTCTTTTCCTTTTCCTTCCTCATTTTAGATATTCTGATAAAGGAATATAATTTAATCCAAACGTAAAAATAAAAATCAAACATTACTGGGAGGAGCAGTAATGAACCCTAAAATAATTAGCTTTAATGGATCATAAAATAGACATAAAGCATAATTTAATTCTAAAGAAGACGAAATGTAAATATCCAACAATGAAAAATAATTTAATACTTATTAAATGTCAATATAGTCTACTTACAAAGAAAAATAACTCAACAATTTAATATATAACATTATTTCTTAAAATTGAGCATCCTAAGTTATGCTCTTCATTTTTTTATTAAACCGAAGCCATCAATAAGAGAATTGGTTGAAAATTGTTGAGCTATATTCTTATCAATTTTTTATACTGGCTTTGGTGGTTTCGATTAAGGGTTGTATTTGCTCTCCCTCCTTTTTACTTGCGATTTGGTGTTTTTCTTTTTACTGAGGTTGCTGGTAGTGGATTTGGTTATGGTGATGTTCGGGTTGACTGGGGTTTTGGGTGTGAGGTTGATGGTAGGTGCAAGCTGAAGTAGTGATCTGAGACTCTGATTTAGTGAATAGTGTGTTGGTAGGGGTGGAGTAGAGGTTGGAGCAGTTGACGCTGGTGAAGATGGGAGAGGGAGTTGTCCTTGGCAGTGGTGGTTGGCGACTTTGGCTCCATCAACAGGCTCAAGGTCATATGGACCGAATTGTAATTTTTGCAAAATTTGAGAGGATTTTTTTTTTGTAAAAATCACATTGTTCCATTTTTGTTTCTTCATAAATTTTTATTTTTTTGTAATTAATAAAATATTGTAAAATATATAATCAAAATTATATAAATCTAACATTAATGGGTCAAAGCCGAAAAGAATTTTTTAGCATAAAAAATAAAAGGATCATACATGACCCAAATAGTGAAAATGGGTCCAAATTCAATGAAAGTCCTAATTAATTTGTCGAAATCAACATTGATTCATAACTTATAATTTTCTTTTTTCATTTGAAAAATTAAACTCAATAATTGGTAGACTTAAATAAAATTCGGTGTCTACACTATTTTTATTTTTATTTTTTTATTTTATGGTCTTCGAAAATTCATCTTTGCTGAATTTATGATTGTATTCTCTAATAATATTATTTTCAAATTTTGAATCTTAATTAAATTTTTTTTAAAGTACAATATATTTTACTAATGCAAGTAATAATTGGAATTCAATATTTAAGGCTTTCATTTGAAGGAGCTGAGGGAACTACTTCGATTGAGGATATCTGAGAATTTAAATAGAAGTGTTGATGATATTTTCATAACATGTGACGTTTGTTGAATCGATTGTTGCTGAGTTGTTCGCCATTAAAGAAGCAGTGCTGATACGTTGAGCTAGCAAATGCTTTGATTTCTTCAAATTAATTATCGAGTTGGATTCACTATAAGAAAAATGGGTTTTATCAACATTAAAAGTTGTTACTAAATGTTCTATTATTATTGTTAAAATTTTATAGTAACGAAAAAGTTTTTATGGAGTCGTTGCGTATATTTTCGTTATCTAAAGTATATATAATGATTTTACAAATTAAAAAGTCATTTTCAATTATATATATTGCAACAACTTTTGTAATTTTCAAATACAATGTTTTTTTTTTTTTTTTTTTTGCAATGACTTAATTTATTTGTATAAAAATATTTTGGTTATAATACAATTGATTACGAAATCTAAAACATTTCTCCGGCCTCAAAAAATTAACAATAGGAGATTGCAAGGAAGTTGATTTCGATGGCATGCAATGGGAACTCCTTACGAATCTCTCTCATTTGGAGATTAATAATAATCCGCAGCTGGTGTCTCTCCTCTTTTGGCTTCAACATCTTGTTCAACTGAAAGGATTAACAGTAGGAGATTGCAAGGAAGTTGATTTAGAGGGCATGCAATGGGAAGCCCTTAAGAATCTCTCTCGTTTGGAGATTAAGAATATTCCAAAGCTGGTGTCTCTCCCCATTGGCTTCAACATCTTGTTCAATTGGAAACATTAGAAATCCGTAATTGCAGTGGATTGAAGTCACTCTTTCCTGTGTTCCAACATCTCACTTCCCTTGAAGAATTACGAGTAAGTCACTGCGAGGAGCTGGAGCTATCAGCAGCAGGCTTCCAAATATTCCAAAATCATACAAGCCTACGCTATCTAAGGCTGGAAAACATTCCAAAGTGTCGGCATCTTCCGGAGTGGATTCAACATCTAACAAATCTGCGATGTCTTTATCTCATTGATTTGCCCAATTTAACATCGCTTCCGGACGAGATGCGTTGCCTAACCAAATTGGAAAGGTTAGATATATCTGAAGTTCCTCAGTTGGAGGAAAGATGTCGGAAGGACACTGGCGCTGATTGGCATAAGATTGCTCACATCCCACGCATTTGTTGAAAATAGGTTGTCAGTGGAAGGACCTTATTTGCTCACATCCGGGACATTCGGTTGTAATCAGGTTGGTCCGTTCTTTTCATTTATTTATTTTTATGACATTTTCTGTAGAAGAAAAATTAGAGTGATATATTTGGTCTCCAACTCTGGGCTCTCATGCCACTTTTCATTCAAGTTGGATACTGTCAATTTCCTTGTTAAAATATTATTCATTTGACATCGTGTATAAATTGAAATTCCTTTGTTTTAATCCTAAAAAATCTTTAAAGGTACCCAATAGACATTGATGTGGAGAGGCCTATGAAGCTTGCACGCTGCCCTTCAAAATGGTTGTACTATATGCTCTGGTTTGTTCATTTTCCAAATTTCATTCGAATTTGCTAGTTTGTGCAGTAAGCCATTGGAGAGTAGTCTGGGGAAAGATATTTGTCAACTTCAATAATTTATATGCATAAAAAGAGGTGCTAATTTATCTACTTGCTTTTTACTTTTAAATCATAATAATTTCACGATTACAATGATGTAATAGAACCGCATGGTTGGTGCGTATTTTCTGATCTATCATTTCCCAGGCTTCAATTTAAGGGCTTCTAATAATTTAATTCTAAAAAATCTTTAAAGGTAGCCAAAGGACATTGATGTGGAGACGCCTAAGAAAAGCTTGCATGCTGGTTTGTTCATTTTGCAAATTTAAGCATTTACCTATCATATGTATATAGAATTTTATGTTTTTTTTCCTTGGAAAAAATTGTCCTGTTTTAGTCTTAATTCTTCGGTAGAGCATAGCATACACTACAAGAAGCAGAGACCATACTTTCTACTACGATTACTTTATCTGTCAAAATATTCCAAAAAAACAAAAATGGTACTACATGTCATCAATTTCATTCTAATTTCCAATTGATCTGATAAAAATGATATAAACTGTGTATTTTAAGAGTTGTAATATATATGCCAACTGATTACTATCTTAGATGGTACCTATGCTATTGACAGAGGCATTAAAATTTATCTAATTGCTATATTCTTTAAATTTATAATAATTTGATAATTGCAATGATGAATAGGACCGCATGGTTAGTGCTTCTTTCCATCTCTCATTTCATAGACTTCAATTTAATGGCTTCTAATAATATAATTCTAAAAAATTATTGATGTGGAGAGAGAGGCCTATGAAGCTTGCATGCCACCCTTCAAAATGGTTGTACCATATGCTCTGCTTTCTTCATTTTCCAAATTCAAGCACTCACCTATCATATGTTTATATATATTTATGTTCTCTCTTAATTTTGGTTTTTTACACTGCAAGAAGCAGAGACCGCACTTTCTGTTACAATTTGTTAATCTATCAAAATATTCCATCAAAACAAAAATGGTAATATATGTCATAAATTTCATTCGAATTTCCAATAGATCTGATAAAAATTATACAAATAGTGTATTTTAAGAGATGTAATATATATGCCAACTGATTGCTATTGACAGATGATGATGGTGATGCCCTATGTTTGGCTCTTTCGTAAAACTTGCACTGGAAAATCACAATGGCTTCGTGGTTAGCCACCATTCTTGCACATACTACAAAATTCTATTTAGAAAGCATTTCTTTTACATTTGGTCACTGCTCAGTCTAAATGACATAAATTTTAACATAATTTGTATTGGCATTTATAATTTGCAGGTTCATTGTTGCTATATAGAGAAAAATTATGGGCTAGAAATCTAGAATCCACCTTGGAGACCTTGATATCCTTAGCTCGCTAAGACACCCTGCCATTACCTAAGTTCTTCCTTTCTTTCTTTGGAGAATTGCAATGTCTCATCGCATTGAGACTCCAGAAGAAATGCTTATGTAAATCTTGGTTGATCCTGGAGCTTATATATATAGATGATTTGTTTTGTGGGTGATGTGTGGGCTTAAAAGAACACTTAGTGAGGGACTATTATTTGAGCGCCACCTTCTGAGTGTTGAAAGTAAGTTGAAAGAGTGTTTACTTAATTGTACAGAGGTGAGGTTGCAACAAGTTTGGAGGGTTGGGCATAAATCATTTCTTTGTACTGTGAAGTTCATAGTAAATTCATCTCTGGGAAAGGCCCCGCAGACGTAGGACAAATTCCGAACTGCGTAAACATATTAGTTGTGTTCTTATTTATTCTTTAATTTTACTTTTGTGCGTATCAACTTAAAAATATATATATATTTTTTTTCTCTATCGGTGTTTCAAATAATGTTCCAACATGTGGAAACACAATTAATTATCAGGCAATTTTGTGTAAGACTATCATTTAATGAAGGCGCTTCAGCACCTAATGACTGATTGAATGCTTAGCTTAGCTCTCGTCAGTTACCAAATGTTGAGGATGAAAATATGGATGCCCTGCATCTGCAACAATTACAACCCTTTTCAGCTTGTTACAAAACAACTATACCTCTATCCAATGTCTTCTTTTATCTTTCATTAACTTTTGTATTTTAGGAATTTTCTTTTCATTTTGCATTAGTTTCTTTGTTGAAGAAGAAAATATTGGGTAAAATTAATATTATATGAATTAAGTTAGCTTAGCTCAACAACTCAAGTTTGCAAGGGGAGAAGAAAAGTCTATATATGTTTAATTTGTGCCTTGTGAGCTATTTTCAATTGAGCTAATGTAAAGTCCACTAACCCCGTTGATTATATATATTCGAAGCTTCGCTCAGGAGCATTGATGAAGGTTAATTTTTCTTTCATTTCGGATTGATAGATCTTAAATTGCGCTCCGGTAAAAACAAAGTTGTAGACTATATTCAAAGAAGTGAAGAAGGGGAGGTGCTTGGGCAAAAAGAAATTGGCTCGTGTTTGAGCATTCAAGGCCCGAGCCTGGCCCGACTCATTTTTTAGTTTGTAATATTTATATTATGTAATTTATAACAAATAAAAAATAAATCTATAATACAACTATGATGTAAACATTAAAAAAATGTTAAAATATATTCTTTTATAATATATCACACAGTGAGAAAAAATGTTAAGACGACTATATATAGGTTTTTTTATTAGTCTAATAACAAATTCACCCTCCAATAAATATTAGATTTTTATATCAGCTTTCTGTCACTCATCTAACGGCAACTAACAGGAGAGTGATAAAAACATTTAATTTTGAAAACTTTAGTGATTAAATCGAAAAAATTTATAGTTGAATTACCAAAATAAAACGAAATTAATAATTTAGTGACCATTTTTGTACTTTACTTTTTTTTTTATTAAGGAAAACGAAAGTATTGTTCATAAAAGATACCAACAAAAAGGTCTAGGGACATAAACATCACCATGAGAAAACGAATCATACATCATACACATACACACACAAAAAATCAAAAGACAGCACCTACAAGTACATCACCATGAGAAAACTACAGCAATTGAAAGGAGATTATGTTCTGATACAAATGGAACAATGTTGTTTCATTTTAATATCAAGTTTATTTCACGGATTCAAATATTTTATTAATCTATTAACGGATTGTTAACGTGGCACATTAACTTATTGAGTGACTAACAGTGATATTTTTTAACTTTTGACTAAAGTTTAGGGACCTATCTATAATTAGTCCAACACATTTTTTTTCTCCCTTCTCTTTCTCATCACTTCATTCCCCGAAAAGTCCTGAATAGGGTTTTAAATTTTATACTTCTACAAATAAAACAAACAGTTCCTTTCTTGCGATAACTTCTCAATCATTTACTTTACACTTCTCTCCATCTCTCAAAAATGTAGATGTTCTGGAAATAAACAATCTTTGTTTTAAGTGGTCACTAAGCATGGTTGGTGGCAGATCTTTTGCACCAAAAGTAGTCTTCACCATTGGAGGCTTTATGTTCTCCATTTTCAATTTCTTCTAAGCAGCATTTTAGGAAAATGAAATAAACTTTTTTTTCCTTATTTTTACATTTATCACATATCTGGTGTGCCGACATTTACATTTATCAAACTAAACCCATTTGTAGAACATTTATAGTTTTGAGAGATAGAGAGAAGCCTAAGGTGAATGTTCGAGAAGTCATTGCAAGAAAGGAAATGTTTGTTTTAATTGTAGAAGTATAAATTTTAATACCCTGTTTGAGGATTTTTTTTTTCAGGGAATGAAGTTATGAGAAAGAGAAGGGAGGAAAAATGTTTTGCACTAATTATAAAGGTCCTTATGTTTTAGTCCAAAGTAAATTAAAAAAAAAAAACACCAAATGTCAATCACTCAATGGGCTTATGTGCTACATCAACAATTCATTAGTGGATTAATGAAAATTTTAATAGCAGTTACTAATTCAAGCAATTATTTTAATTAGAGTGATTAACAGTAACTTGTTTATGTCACAGTTTATGTTTATATGGTGTATATGTGTGATCTAGATTACATGAACCTCATTGAGGTGAGCTTGTTGGCTACGATTAGATCTCTCCTATTTCTTAATGTTGCCAATAAGTTAAATCTTGGGCATTGTGTTATAGGGTTATTTATTCATTTGGAAAGTAATTTCAAATGAATTGCCTTTTGGTTACCGACTAAGTAAGGAGAGATTGGTTGTCTGGCGTTAAGTTAGCAACTAGAACTAGTTTGCTAGAGGTGTTGAAATTATCTTTGCATCGATGGTTAAATTCATAAATCAAACGGAGATTTTACCTTTGGCTATTCCAATTGATTTTTCCAAAGCTTTAAATTATTGCCTTCTTGTTTTAAGGGTTCAATTTAAATTAGTTTTTAATTTAATTCTAGTTTTCGATTTCAAAAAAAATTCATTCCAATTTACTTTTCTTATTTTTTATTGAAGAAATAAAGTTATAATCGATATCTGTGGATACGATCCTACTTGCGTTTCTACTAATTAATATTTATAATTATTTAGTATACTCATTCTTTGAGCTAGGCTTTATAGAGGCAAAATAATTATCTAAACTTGGTAAACAATTTTGGTTTGAATATTACTTTCTTGTGTTATTGCAAACTGTTTCAAAGTTTTGTTGAATCAAGCGTTGCAACACTTCTTTGAACCCTGGGGCATGGTTATGGGACGAAAGATGAATTTTTAAGAGAGGTTGTGTTTTACGGTTTGTTATTATTTTATCTTTGATATGAGCTTTATAGAGTTGTCATTTATTGTGTTTAGATGAGATTTAGTTTAGGGTAACCTCAGTACCTCGTTAGAGGTTTCATTTTTAATAACTCAACTTTCGCTGAGACAAAAAAATGCTTCTTCCAATAATAAAAGTGCAACACCTGCAAACAATGCAATTTCAATTTGCTAAACAATTAGCAACAAGATAATGGAATCACGGTTTAAATTCTAACAAGATGTTCAAATTCTCTCTATCATACACTAAGGTTAATGTAACCCATGATCATCACCAATTACAGGATCCTTCCTTATGCTTTCTGTAAAGGGTCATAATTAATGAAGGCATAGTTATTTTACTCCCACTTAATACGATGGAGTCTAGGTATAGAGCTCATGTAGATAATGGTGGAGCATAGTGCAGAACTAAGGGGCCATATTCTTAAAATGATAAAATTTTAATTTTAATTTTTTATAATTTATAAAATTTTAACTTAATAATGGTAAAATTTTACTTTGACCCCTTAAAAATGATAAAAAATTTGATTTAATCTTTTAAAATTATAAAGATATAAACTATTAAAATGATGAAATTATATTTTTATTATCGTAAAAATATACAATTTAATTCCGACAAAAAAAATTCAAACTTCATCACTGCATGTAGGAATATGTGAGAAATAACTCATAAACCTTTTATTTTCTACTTAAAACCTAAAATAAAAAATCCAAACAAAATTTTAAAATATTGAAAACACAAGAAATTGATGAACATTTTGAGAAATTTGTGCCAAATCCATGTGACCATGTCTGACCAATTGACGTTACATTTTTTTATCATACTAATCCAAAGAAAACAACAAAATTTCATGATAAAAAGTTTTATCGTATTCTACAACAAAAATTATAAATAAAGACTGTCCCCTGATTAAGTTTTTAATATAAAACCAATACCTACTTGGTGGGTGGTCGGTCGGTCACTTCTTTAAAATACCATACACTCTACATGTATGTACTCACACCTGCGTTTCTTCTTCTTCAAATCATTTCTCATCCTCTTGCAGTAACCAAACACTTTTTGCCTTGATATCGTTTTGAACCATCAATGGCCGAAGCAATTGTGTTCGACCTCGCCGTAAAACTAATTAATTACTAAACTGAGCTCCCCTACTCTCTCTCAAATTGGACTGTGATGGAATCTCAAAGATGACCTCCATGACCTTAAAAGCACCGTCCCCCCAATAAAAGCTGTGCTTCTTGACGCTGAAGAGCGATCCGTGACCAGCCATCTTGTCAAAGATTGGCTTGAAAAGCTGAAAGATGCACTTTATGATGCTGACGACCTGCTCGAGGATTTCTCTACCGAAGCTTAGCGGAAAGATCTATTGGTTGGGAACAAGCTGACGAAAGAGGTACGTCTTTTCTTTTCAATCTCAAACCAGTTTGCTTATGGTCTCAAAATGGCCCGGAAAATTAAGGCCATTAAAGCGAGATTAGCTTCAATTGAAAGTGAGACCAACACTTTTGGCTTCCTGGTGCGTGACCGCCCCGTGGAAACCTCTTTCATGACTAAAAAGGGGCAGCAAACGCACTCTTTTTTGAATAAAGATAAAATAATAGGGAGGGATGATGATAAAGTAGCTCTTCTAAACCTCATTTAGAGTTTGAAAGTGAAGAGAATGTTTACATCATTCAAATTGTGGGGATTGGAGGATTAGGGAAGACCGTGTTGGCGCAATTTGTTTATAAATATAAAATGGTCCATGATCATTTTGAATTGAGGATGTCGGTGTGTGTTTCAGATGTTTTTGATGTCAAAATAATTGTAGAAAACGTTATCAAATCTGCAACAGGCCAATCACCAGATCAAAATCTCGAAATGGACCAATTGCAAAAACAACTTCGAGATAAAATTGGTGGAAAAAAGTATTTGCTTGTTTTGGATGACATCTGGAATGAGGATAGGGATGAATGGGTTAGTTTAAAAGAATTATTAGTAGGTAGGGCTAAAGGAAGTAGGATAATTGTAACTACTTGCTCTTTAAGAGTAGCAAAGATTATTAGTAAATGTCAGCCTTATGTTCTTAAAGGTTTGTCTGATGACTATGCTTGGTCTTTGTTTAAAGAAATAGCATTTCAACAAAGATATGCAGACTCAACAAAGTCAACCTTTGTGGAAATAGGGAAACATATTTTGGAAAGGTGTGGTGGGGTTCCCTTAGTCATAAGGACGATAACAAGTACATCATCTTACAGAGAAACTAAAAAGGAGTGGCGTTCTTTCAATGATAATGAATTTGTTAGAATATCTCAAAATGAAGGTAAAATTCTAGCTACTCTTAGAGTTACAATCATCTCCCATTCCATTTGAAGCATTGCTTTGCTTTGCTTATTTCCGATTGTATCCAAAAGATCATGTAATTCATGTAAAAACTCTTGTTGAATATTGGATTACACAAGGTTTCGTAAAGCGTTTGAATCCAAGTCAATCTCATGAGGAGATTGAGGTTGGGTATTTTAATGATTTAGTTGAAAGAAGTTTCTTTCAAGAGTTACAAGAATATGAATGTTGGGGTATGGGATGTAAAATGCACGATTTAATGCATGACCTAGCTAAATCAATAGCAGGACAGAGAGTAGTATTGTAGATTCAAACAAAATTGCAAGTAAGGTTGGTGAAAAATGTCATCACATATCAATTGATCTTTCATTAATTCCTTTGTTTAAGAGAAAGAAGTTGCGAACTTTGTTACTGTTTCCAAAAAAGAGAGCTCAAAATTTGAGTAATGAAACCTGCGATATGATAATTGCAAATTGTAGATGCTTGCATGTATTAGAATTGTATAATTTAGATCTTAAGTTGATTCCACCCTCTATTCATAAGTTAAAATATTTGAGGTACTTTGATCTCTCATTGAATCACGATCTTAAAATTCTCGCAAAGAGTTTTTACAAAATACAAAATTTACAAGTGCTAAAATTAGAATGGTGTGATCGGCTTGAAGAATTGCTGAAGATTGAAAAATTAGTGAATCTTACCAATCTAGCGTGTCGTGGTTGTAGTGGCTTAAGTCATATGCCACGTAGGGAAGCTGACTTCCCTTGAGACGTTAAGCATGTTTGTAGTGGATAAAGATGGTTCTTATGGCGCCGCCGTCCGCGGTGGTTGAAAACTTTTCCTAATCCCATTTTTGTTTGTTTTTTCGAGCCGAATTTAGATTTAGGGCTAAAATTTGCCAAAAGACCCTCAAAAATAAACAATGATCAGAAAAAAAAAATTTCATTTCCGCTCATATCTGTCTTGACCTTTCGACGGAACCCTAAGAGTCCTTCGGACTTCCCAAACAGAGTGTCAGAAGCACGCGAAAGGTAAAAAGAATCGATCTTTATACTTTGCTATATATATATATATATATATATATATATATATATATATGTTTTGAAAATAAAAAGAACAACGCAAAGAAACCTACTGTTTTTCGATCAATGGATGAAGTTTAGTCGATATTTCTCTCTGTTTTGTATTCGATTGTTTGTAAAAAAAAAAAATACAATAGTTTGTTCTTCAGTTTTTATAGCCGAAAATAATAAAAATACATTATTTTTGCTTTTTTTCTCTGTTGTGTCTGTTTTGTTTTTGTCCTTGCAAGTACGGAGGCCGTATGGTGGTGTGCATGAGGAGGCTGATGTGCGTGGCAGCGGCGGTGCAAGAGGAACCCTAGGGTTTCTTAGTGGTTGAGAATGTTTAAGTTTTTTGGTCCATTTGGGCCTTATAGTTTTGGATCTTGGATTGGGTTTGTTTTTTTGTAATGAACTGTTAAAAAATTTGGACTTTATTATTATTATTTTATTTTATTGAGTTTATATTTGGATTTCTGGCCTGTTAATGGGCCCAGGACGATATAGGCCGATTACAGTGGTGCTATTCAAGAAAAACACATTGAAAACTGGAGGGAAAGACCGTTCCCTTAACTAAGTTTTTAATGTAAAATTAGTAACTTTTTATTTAATTATTACTTAGTGGGTTGATGGGTGGTGAGTGGTGACATCTTGTTCAATTGAAAAGATTAAAAATCCGTAATTGCAGCGGATTGAGGTCACTCTTTCCCGTGTTCCAACATCCTTTTTATTAATAATTATTAATAAACAAATAAAACTTCCAAAAAATAAACAAATAAAATTCATCACCCCACTTACAATAATCAAATAAATGTATAATAAAATTATTAAATGATAAAAGTAATATGTTTTAATCATATTCTTAATATATTTTTGGATGACTATTTATGCAAATTGGTGAATTTTATGCTTTTAATTCTTTAAATTCATGTTTCTATACTTAGGAAAGCATTTGGGAGTAAAATGAGCGAAAATTAAACAATTGGAGCAGATTTCAAGAGCCACACGGGTTAAGCTTTCCCATACGGTCATGTACCAGATCGTGTCGATTTCACAAGCCGCATTCCAAACAAGCGGGAAAACTTAGGCTTTTTGGGCATTTTAAGACCTATAAATACCAAATAGAAAAAAAAAAGAATGGGGAATCATCAGAGAGTATTAAAGAAAACAACTTGAATAAGAGGAGGAAAAGTTCATGTTTAAAAGTAGATCTAACATAATTGAGTGGAGCTGCATGCAATCCTAGAAATAGGATGACAAAAATTTACCAGATTAGATCAAGTTAATGCGATAATAGGGGTTTTAATTAGAAAGAAATTTTAATTAATCAACCTAGAGTCAGTTGCTCTTAATCTTGAATGAGATATTAGCAAAATTAAGAGATTTCTACGGATCAAGATACCAAGTGAATAAATCATTTAATTCAGATTCATAATGAAAGATAAATTCTAGGTGAATTCTTTTCTGGGTATTGTTTATTTTTTGGTTATTATTCAATTGTCTTTCCAATTTATTATTTGTTGAGTTCTTTAATTAATTAATTTAGTAAATTTTAGTTTAAACCAATCACTCCAATTTGTAGGTTAAATCATAGAAAAACAATAATTACTAATATTTTTTGTCCTCGTAGATACGATATCTTTACTCACCATAGCAATACTATTTATCGATAGGTGCACTTACCTTTGTCGTATTTTTAGTTAATTTCATGACTATTAAAAATAACTAAAATGCTACTACTATTAATAACAAATATTAACATGCTGATCTATATCAACAATATTAATAATAAATAATTAGAGTATGTATAGTATAAAATAGTAATAGCCTTTTTTTAAATTATATATGGGAGGTATCGAAACTGTTGTTATTTATGTAGGAGGGTGTAGATTTGAGAGAACTGAAATACATTTATTTTTTTTATTTAAGAGTTGAAAAGAGATTATGAGTAATTCTAATTATTTGTATTAAAAATAGTTGTGATTAAATATAATATAATAAATTCAATTAAAAATTCTTCCCAACTTCTTCTTTATTCATAGCATCATGTCATGTGGTGCTATTCAAGAAAAAAACGTTGAAAAGTGCAGAAAGTTTATAAAGAAAGACTGTCCCTTAACTAAGTTTTTAATGTAAAATTACTGACTTTTTATTTAATTATTACTTTTACATCTTTAAAATACTATTTAGATTTTGCGGGTAATGTATGTATTAATATTTGTGTTTTGATGTATACATAAATAATTATATTTATTTAATATAAAAATAGATTAATGTTTTTATTTTTGTAAATGTGTATGATTTAATTAAAATTAAAATTTCATGTATGCATTTAAACTACAATCAAAATTTTAATTGTATAATTACACTAAATCAAAATTCATTATCAAATCACACATTACACCATCGGTCATGGATAATTTTAATATTTATCCCAAAAATAAAAATCATAAAACAGACTTTTAACACCATTAGTGTTGTGGTTGGAAGTCATATTTGTCAATCTCTTTTCTTTTTCTCTCTCTAATTTCTTAAAGATTCGAATATTACTGTATTTAAATTTTTACACTAATCTCAATGCTTAACTTAAAAAAAACATATATTTCAAAAATAACCAGAAGCATTACATATTTAAATAGTTTTTTTAATTTCAGATATTGATTATCAGATTAATTTGGGTCTAATGTATTTTTTAATTCATTGATGGATATTGATCTATCATACGATAATCAAATCCTCATTTAGAGCTCACTAACCAAACTTTAAAAAAAAATTAACAACCTAATAATTTAAAAAAAAAAACATTTAAATAGTCCAGTAACTTAAATAAAAAACTTTAAAATAATTTAATAATTATTTTGTAATTTTTTAAAAATAAAGTAAATTTATCCTTATAAAATATATCACGTAACAACCTAAAAAACACCAGAAATATTAAAATAAAGTTTGATTGATAATATATAATATTCATAGTAGTAAACAAATCAAAAACATGAACCCCACTTACCATAAAGGAATATATATAAATTCTCGCCATAAATAAATAAATGTATATTTTAAGTTTCAAATAAATAAATAATTTCCAATAACAAATAAATTAATTAAGTAATACAAGTTATTAGGCTTTTTTATTAAAATAATCTAAATAAATTAATTAATTATCAAAATAACCCACATTTTTAATTAAATACCAAACTAACTCAAAAGCTACAGTAAAATTAGGAGGAGCCAAACTATATGACTCTACCAACTTGACATGTCAGCAAGGGGCATAAAAAAATAATTTTTTAGTGGAGTTATATTAAATGGCTCCACCTGTATAAAATACAAGAGAAATATTACAAAATCTGAAAATTTGGGAGGTCTTAAAAATAATTTCTCATTTTTTGGTGGAGCCATTTGAAATGGCGCCACCACCCCTCCTGACATTTTTTTAATTTTTTTATTTTTTTAGATTTTTAAAAAGTTAGGGGCCTTAGAAATAATTTTCTATTTTTTGGTGGAGCCATTTAAAATGGGGCCACCACCCACTGACTTTTTTTTTAATTTTTTTTTTAGTTTTGTCTTTTTTTTACTTTTATATTATTTTCTTATTTTATTTTTTATTTAATATATATTATTAATTTTAAAAAATTTGTAATTTATATTTAAAATGTTCTATAATATATTTTTAAAAATTTTAAATATCATTTTTAGATTATTTTTTAAAATTTTAGATATATATTTTTGAAATTATTTTTTATAAATTTTAAATGTATATTTTTCAAATTACTTTTGAAATTTTTAGTTTTATAATATTTGAAATGTATGTTTAATATTTTATTAATTTTACGTATAATTTTTTAAATTAATATTTTTTGAATTTTTTCTTATCTTATTTGAAGTTTTATATTTTTTTGTTTATTTATTTAATTAATTAATTTTTATTATTAATTTTAAAAAATTGTAATGTACATTTGAAATGTTCTATAATATATATTTAAAAATTTTAAATATCATTTTTAGATTATTTTTTAAAATTTTAGATATATATTTTTGAAATTATTTTTATAAATTTTAAATGAATATTTTTCAAATTAATTTTTTTAAATTTTAAATATTATTTTTTAAATATTAACCATATTTTTAATAATATAAAACATTTAAATATTTTAAAGATATGATGTTTCAAATTTTAAAAAATATATTATAAAATAATTTAAATATAAATTACAAATTTTTAAAATTAATAATATAAATTAAATAAACAACATAAAATAAGAAAATAATATAAAAGTAAAAAAAAGGAAAAAATTAGAAAAAACTTAAAAAAAAAAAAAAGTCAGTGCGTGGTGGCGCCATTTCAAATGACTCCACCAAAAAATGAGAAATTATTTTTAAGGCCCCAATTTGTCAGATTTTGCAGTATTTCCTTTGTATTTTATATAGATAGAGCCATTCAATATGGCTCCACCAAAAAATTATTTTTTTATGCCCCTTACTGATGTGGCAAATTGGTGGCCTGGGTGAGAGGCTTGCGGCGCCTAGGGTTTCTCAAGAACCTTAGGTCTCCTGAGACTGTTTAGGCATTGGGCCTTTTTGGGCTGCGAGTGTTTTGGGTCTAGGTAGGGTAGTCTGTTTTAGGTTTGGGTTAATGGGTCTATCAAGTAATGGGTTGGTGGGTCATCTGTTTGGGCTCGGGTTTAATGGGGTATTGGGTCTGGTTTTGGGCTTGAGGATTGGTCTTGTAAAAAAATGAACTGTTTAAAAAAACCATTGGTTTTATTTTTTTATTATTTTAGTTTATTTGTTTTAAGCCCCGGTAAATTTGGGTTCCTACAGGTTTAATTTTAGATTAT
This sequence comes from Gossypium bickii, assembly GCA_025503065.1. Taxonomy (NCBI): domain Eukaryota; kingdom Viridiplantae; phylum Streptophyta; class Magnoliopsida; order Malvales; family Malvaceae; genus Gossypium; species Gossypium bickii. The sequence continues at coordinate 134,967,435 of CP106711.1, forward strand.
TGAGATTTTTTAACTTGCATGACATAAATTTTTTAAACACCTCGAGTCAGATCAATTTTTGATTTTTTAGTTTTTCTTACTTAACTGATAACACTTTAAAACGACATGTTTTTATGTGTTAAGTGTATATTAATTTCGAATGAGACTCTACTAATTTGGGCTATTTATGGACTTTTATCTCGTAGGGACTAAATTGGAGACCAACGCAAAATTGAGGGCCAAAATCGTGAAATTAAAGATGAAAATGGACCAATGTGCAACAAAGGAAAAAGATGGTGCCAAAAGTGCAAACATGGAGGGCAGAGGGATTGAAATGCAAAAAGAAAAGACTTTGCTTTATCAAATTCTATTTTAATTATATTAGGATAATTAATATTAGGATAATTATCTAGGATTATTTGATTTCTTTATTTATCTCTATTTATCTTTAATTAAATTGTAATTATCTTTGAGAGTTTGGATAGAATTAGGCTATCTACTCTAAGCACTATAAATAGGGGATGGAGTAGCTCATTTGGGTTGTTCGTCTTTTTCTGTACACTCCTCTCCCATAAGTCTTTTGTCCTTCATTTTTCTTTCAATAAAAATTCCTTCCTTTCATACTTTTATATTTATTTTCTTTTCCATTACAAATATGAGCCACTAAAATTCCGTCTAGCCGAAGGTTGTCGAATTCCCCAGAAAAAGGTTCTTGAGGCTTAGAACCCGCACTCCACCTTCTCACCCAAGTATTCATCATTTCTCCGCATTATGGGGCTGACGCTTCCGTCCAGGTCCCTTTAAAAGTAAACCTTTCAACGTATGCAAAGGCGGCCGCTTTGTGTGTTTTGGGAGGATTGCACCGTCGGTTCGTGAGCTTACTGCGTCAGAGGTTAGCGAGCCCAAGAGACAAAATGGCCTGGGATTCGCCATTGAGAAACGTTGATCTAGCGTAAAAGACTCCACAAGAGCAATAGCAGGCTAGAGTCAGGCTCCCTAAAATCGTAACGTAAAACTCTTGGAGTTGGTGGTCGTAGGCGTCCTCTTCCACTATAACTAGCTTACTTGGGCAGAGAAGGGTTATCCAAAAACCGAAGATTGAACCCAAGGAGGAACGAGATAACCGGAGGCTAGAATCTCGCCAAATAAGAAAACTCACTCTTCTTAAACTCTCTTATTTTCCTTTTTATTATCGCAATTTACTTTCACGATTTCCATTTATTTTATATTCTGTTTTATTCTAAATCGAAATTATTAATTCTATTTTTTTTATTTCTCCAGGAGCGCAGGTTTTCTTGGGCACGATTTTGCTCAGGATTTCGAGAAACAGGCATTTGAACAATCCGATCCCTGTGGATTCGACCCTACTTACCCTTTACTGTTATTTTCGTTATTTTACAGGGAGTAGGACATATTTTGGTGTATTCAACGATGCATCAAATTTTGGCGCCGTTGCCGGGGACCGGTAACGTACTAATCCTGTTTTTTTTTTGTTTTCTATGACCAGATCTGCTCCAGGCATTCTTGCGTTTGATTCGGAGATCGAAAAGACTGCGAAAGCCAATCGAAAAGAAACTAAGTTGAGGAAAAAGCAGTCAGCGGTGGTAGTGACTCGAAGCAATCCACCACCAAAGATTAGGACCGACGATGAAGCGGAGTCTAGGGTTAACGAAAACCCTACTCAGACACTCGAAAGTAAAGCAAAAGAAGTCGATCCATTTGAAGAAGTGTTCAACGCTAGGGTTGACGAAAACCCTAGTTTGGCACAGGAACCAATGGCTCAAACGATTCGGCAACTAGCTGAATCTCTGACGGAACAACCGCCATTGTGCATCGCGTATCCTACCATGGATACCGACTTTGAACTGAAGTCAGGGTTGATTGATTCTTTCGCCAACATTCCGAGGGTTCTGAATGAAAACCCCATAAACATTTAAAGGAGTTTCATATGGTTTGTCTGAGTATGAAACCTCAAGGCGTAACTGAAGACCAGATTAAATTGCGCGCTTTCCCTTTTTCCCTAGCAGATTCAGCTAGGGAATGGTTATTTTATTTATCGCTCAGATCTATTACTACGTGGGCTGACCTATCTCGTTTGTTTCTCAACAGGTTTTTCCCAGCATCTAGAGTAGCCGAGCTAAGAAGGGAGATCGTGGGGATTAGGCAGAAAGAAACAGAAACTCTATATGATTTTTAGGAGCGGTTTAAGAAGTTGTGTGCAAGCTGCCCACAACACGGCATAACAGAGCAATCTCTCCTCCAGTACTTTTATGAAGGCTTAAAACCGATGGAAATGAATATGGTAGACGCCGCCAGTGGAGGAGCGTTGGTCAACATGACCCCCCAACAAGCAAGAGACTTAATCTCTACAATGGCTGCCAATTCTCAGCAGTTTCGAGCCAATCCTGAACCTCCAGAAAGGTTCACCAGCTAAGTAATTCTTTCTTAGAGGATAGGCTTGATAGACATACTAATATTGTGAGTTATCTTGTTGCAGAAAAGGCCAAACTGGTTCGGTTATGTGGAATATGTGCTACACCTGAGCACACAACTGATGTATGTCCCAGTTTGAATGATGACACGATGGCTCATTTGGATGCCGTGGGGAATTTTCCTGGCCCACCACAAAGGTGTTATGATCCTTACGCTAATACCTACAACCCAAGGTGGAGGGATCATCTTAATTTAAGTTATGGAGCTAATCCACAGTACAATCAGCCATACCAAAACCAACCTCCACAACAGCCGCAGAACCTAGGTAATAATCTAGAGGCTCTTGTCAATAAATTAGCAGCTAATGTTCTTGAGTTTCAGCAGAAAACCGAGGCGTCCATAAGGGAATTGACCACGTCAATAGAGAAAATAAGTTCTCAAGGGAAGCTGCCGTCCCAAACAGAGCCAAATCCAAGACAAAATGCAAATTCAGTAACGCTGCGAAGTGGAAAAGTCCTGGAACCAATTCCCGACAGGAATCGTGCCCAAGAAATCGCCCAGGAAAAATCTGAGAAAGACGAACAGGTTCGACCAAGGCCTCCGTTGCCTAAAATTTAACCTCCCTTTCCAGAACGTTTCAACCAAAGTCGAAAAGGTAAGGAGGATAAAGAGATCCTCGAAACATTTAGGAACATCGAAATTAACATTCCACTGTTAGATGCCATCAGGCAAATACCCAGGTACGCTAAATTCCTTAAAGAACTTTGCACCAACAAACGAAAATTAACAGGTAATAAAAGGGTGAATGTTGGTGAAAATGTGTCTGCAGTATTACAACGAAAAATGTCGGCAAAATGTAAGGATAGGGGTATGTTTGCGATACCATGCAAAATAGGACATTTGGGAATTAAAAAAGCTATGTGTGATCTAGGAGCCTCTATAAATGTAATGCCCTATTCTATTTATGAATCACTTAACGCAGGTTTTTTGACAAAAACAGGTGTTATTATTCAGTTGGCAGACAGGTCCGTTGTGCATCCCGAAGGAGTCCTCGAGGACGTATTGGTAAAAGTTAACGAACTTATTTTTCCTGCAGATTTCTACGTGATAAAAATGGAGGAGGACAGTGCTCCGGGATCTTTAGATCTCCTGTTGGGACGACCATTCCTTAGTACAGCTAGTACTAAAATCAACGTTCGAAGTGGAACTCTCACGATGGAGTTTGATGGGGAGATCGTGAAATTTAACGTTTACGATGCCATTAGCCACCCCAGTGAAATTTTGAGGGTGAATTGTGTCGATATAATCGACTCATTAGTGGAAGAAAATTTTGAATCCATTTATGATTTTAATTGTGATAAATTTGAACCCGTTAATGAGTTGTTATCCCCAGGTACTAAGCTTTTGCCCTCTGTTATGCGGGCACCAGAATTAGAATTGAAACCGCTGCCTGAACATCTGAAATATGCATTTTTAGGTGACGATGATACCCTACCAGTCATAGTCTCCAATCGACTCTCTTCCCATGAAGAGGAAAGTCTAGTTCGTGTGTTGAAAAGTCACAAGGAAGCAATTGGTTGGAGCATTGCAGATTTAAAGGGAATAAGCCCATTGACATGCACACACAGGATCTACGTGGAGGAGGGCACAAAACCGAGGCGAAAAGTGCAAAGACGGCTAAATCTGAATATAATGGAGGTAGTAAAAAAGGAAATAATCAAACTTTTGGATGCTGACATAATCTACCCCATTTCGGATAGCAGATGGGTAAGTCCGGTATAAGTCGTGCCCAAGAAAACGGGCGTGACAGTAAAGAAAAATCTCGAGGGCGATTTGGTGCCAACCCGAGTGCAAAATGGGTGGCGTGTCTGCATAGATTACAGGAAGTTGAACTCCTACACTAAAAAAGATCATTTTCCCCTCCTTTTTATTGACCAAATACTTGAAAGATTAGCTGGAAAAACTCACTTTTGTTGTCTTAATGGATATTCAGGTTTCTTTCAAATACTAGTTGCACCAGAGGACCAAGAGAAGACCACTTTTACGTGCCCTTTTGGTACATTTGCATATAGGAGGATGCCGTTTGGTCTTTGCAATGCACCAGCTACTTTCTAAAGATGCATGATGAGTATATTTTCTGAATATGTGGAAAAGATTATCGAAGTTTTTATGGATGATTTTACTGTTTATGGGAATTGTTTAGATGAATGCCTTAAAAACTTAACGATAATTTTGAGCAGGTGTATAGAATTCAATCTTGTCTTAAATTATGAAAAGTGTCATTTTATGGTAGACAAGGGTTTAATTCTAGGGCACATAGTTTCTTCGAAGGGAATTGAGGTCGATAAGGCCAAAATTAACGTTATAAGTTCTTTACCTTATCCCTCTACTGTTAGGGAAATTCGCTCTTTTCTTGGCCATGCAGGTTTCTACAGGCGTTTTATAAAAAAAATTTCGAAAATAGCGGAACCACTTTGTAAGTTGTTGCAGAAAGATAAGCAGTTCGAGTTTAACCAGAAGTGTAAGGAGGCTTTTAATACACTTAAGCAGAAGTTGGTCTCCGCTCCTATAGTGCAAATTACTAATTGGAAGTATCCATTTGAAATTATATGCGCATAAAGTTTAAAGAAGTGTAGGAGCTGTGTTAGGACAGAGAGTAGATAAGGAACCCCATGTCATTTGCTATGCCTCGAAAACCTTGGATGTAGCACAGAGCAACTACACCACTACCGAAAAAGAACTTTTGGCTGTAGTATTTGCTTTAGATAAGTTTCGACCTTATTTATTGGGATCTAAAGTAATTATTTTCTCTGATCATGCAGCACTCAGGTATTTGATCGCAAAGAAGGATGCGAAACCAAGGCTCATTAGGTGGATTTTGCTGCTCCAAGAGTTTGACATCGAGATTCGAGACAAAAGAGGATGCGAGAATTTAGTGGCTGACAACTTGAGCAGAATTAAAGTGCCTTTTGACGACGTACCTATTAAGGAAGAATTCCCTGATGAAAGTCTATTCTCAACTGAAGCACATCTCCCATGGTACGCAGATATGGTAAATTTTCTAGCCACAGGTTCATTACCCACTGAGTTAATACGTTCCATGAAAGATAAGCTTAAGCGAGAAGCTCGATACTACATTTGGGACGACCCATACTTGTGGAAGCACTGTTCGGACCAGATGATTCGACGATGTGTCCCAGAAAATGAGGTAATCTCTATCCTTAATTTTTGTCATGCTAAAGCTTGTGGAGGACATTTTGGCCCTAAGAGGACCGCCCATAAGGTGCTCGAATGTGGGCTATATTGGCCCACCATTTTTCGAGATGCGTATAACTTCTGTAAGTCTTGCGAAAGGTGCCAACGTACAGGTAACATCACTAAACGAAATCAGATGCCTTTATCCCCGATTCATGTATGCGAAATCTTTGATGTATGGGGCATCGACTTCATGGGCCCATTTATTTCTTCGTTTAGCAATATGTATATAATTCTTGCAGTAGACTATGTTTCTAAATGGATTGAAGCAAAGCCTACCCGCAATGATAATGCCAAAACCGTTGTGGAATTTCTAAAACGAACTATTTTTTACAGGTTTGGCACACCTCGAGCCCTAATTAATGATCGCGGCACCCACTTTTGCAATAAAATCATGGAGGCACTGTTGGCGAAATATGGAGTCCATCATCGTATAGCTACGGCATACCATCCTCAAACGAATGGACAAGCCGAAGTCTCAAATAGGGAGATAAAAGCTATTTTGGAAAAGACAGTTCGGCCCAACCGAAAGGATTGGAGTCTTCGGCTTAATGACGCGTTATGGGCTTGTCGAACGGCATATAAAGGACCAATTGGAATGACCCCATACAGGCTCGTCTTTGGAAAAAGCTTGCCATCTTCCAGTGGAGTTGGAGCATAAAGCACATTGGGCGGTTCGACAGTGTAATATGGAGCTAGACCACGCTGGAGAGGTGAGGAAGTTAGATATCCAAGAATTGGAGGAAATCCGCAACGATGCTTATGAAAACGCCTCTATTTATAGAGACAAGACCAAGTTGTTCTATGATAGGAAAATAGCTCAAAAGCATTTTTCAGTAGGACAACGGGTTTTACTCTATAACTCTGTGTTGAAATTGTTTCCAGGTAAGCTTCGATCACGATGGCAATGACCTTTCGTTGTTACTGAAGTGTTCTCTCATGGTGCCGTTGAAGTAGAAAGTGAAGAGTCAGGACGGCGATTCATAGTCAATGGCCAGCGACTGAAACCATTTTACGAAAATTTTCAGGCTCGTTCAGTCGAAAAAATCTATTTGGAACCTCCGTAAAACCATTTGATTCGTTGAGCTAATGACGTAAAATAAGCGCTTGTTGGGAGGCAACCCAATATTTATTTTTCTTCTCTTTTATTTTGTTTTATTTTATTTTATTTTATTTTATATTTTTCTTTCGTTCCTGTCTCTATTTATTATCTATTATTTCCCTTTCTTCTGTTTTTAATTCATGGTTCATTTATTTTAATAAAAATTCTCTTCTTTTATCAGGTCGAACGGAGCAAAAATTCGGCAAAGAAAGGGGGATAAAACAGAGCCAAAAAATTTCTATCCAAGGTACCAAACAGTTTCTATTCCAGTCTTCTTATTCTGTCTGAATTTCATATCCCTGCAGCCAAACAGGCTTATTCCAGCTTAGAACCCCTTAACCCTGCAGCCAAACACCTCCTATCAGCTAATTAAAACCCCAAAACCCAACCATCTTTTCCATTCCTTTTCTCCCCCATTTGCTTAGCTGCCGCAAGCACCCTCCTCTACCCTCCCAACTGCCGTTCAAACTCCAGGCCACGCTGCCGTCCGACCAAGATGGTCCGCACCCGAAGTCACGCTGCCGCTGAACCCACGTTCGCTGTCAATTTGCGTCGTCGTCGTCTATCTGCGCCTCAAGCCTTTGACCTCACCAATGCCATTTCGTCTTCCTCAACACCACCGCCGGCCGATGCCCCCATCTTCTCCTCTTCTCCCCTTTCTTCTCCTTTTTCCCCCTCCTCATCTTCCATGGCCAAACACCATGCCGTCGAACCAGCACTCCCGCCCGAACACAACACGAATACCACGGATCTAATCGCTCCGGCCGTGCCCATGCTCGGCCCACCGTCAGTCTCCTTCCAAAGCTCGCCCTCCACGTCGCCGCCTGCACCTACGAGAACACCTGCACCGGCGTCACCATCGCACCAATCAGCGTCTCCTCCAGCCGCCAACAACGAGCCGCAACTTTCAGGCGACTCCCACCACGACGCGCGGTACATGCAGGCCCTTCCAGCACCACCACCAACCGACGCACCAGAGCCTAGGCCACGGCGTCGGCCACTACGACGCGCGGCACAATCGGGACCTGTAACACCAGCTCCGTCCATCGACTCCGCCCCGCATCCCCAACGACCACGACGGCGACCTGAACCACCAACAATGGCAGCCTCGGCTTTTTCCTCTAGCAATACTGCCAACTCTTCCATTCCAACTACCGAACACCACGCGATACCTTCTCGAGGTCGAACCTATCGTTCTCGCGTCAACATTTTACCCCCGGAGGGCCACTTGCACGGTAACCTCTCTTTCACATCCTCTACTACTCGGAACAGGTATGATTTCTTCCGCCATAAAGCAATTGTGCCTTGTAAGTGTCTGTCGATACCTGTTTTGGCTGCATTGAATATTGAAACTGCTGTTAATAATTATTTCACGAATATTGGCTGGGTTGGAAATTTTGATGTCCCTTATTCTGCCTATTATGAACTTGTTTTTGAATTCTATTCTACCTTTCAATTTAATCGGTGCAATCCTGTTTCGATTGACACACCTGGTGTTGTCAAATTCCGGCTGTTAGGTACGATGCACAGTTTATCTCTTATTGATTTTAATATTGCTTTATCTTTTGTAACTAAAGAGTATGCTATGTCTCAGGATTTTCAGGACAGTTTGTGTACGTTTCCTACTGCTTTCAAAACTGTTGAGGCTTTTTCTTTGTTAACAAATAATGTCGAGACTATATATAGCCCAAAAACATCGAAGGATTTATGGTTTCGCGACCCTGCTTTATGTTACATACACCGTTATTTAGCTTATAATTTTTCAGGCCGTTGAGACGCTCCGGCAACCGTCTCAAAGACGGAGCTTTTCTTCTTATGGTGTATGTATACCGGTCGTCCGGTTAATTTGGGCTATTGGTTTACACTACAATTCGAGCATGTTATCAAAGCTAAACGACCTCTCATTTTAGGTTCTCTCATTACACAACTGTTGTTTTCGTTGCATGGTTCTAACGCTCCTATTTCAGATTTACATGTTGCTTGTCAAGCAGATCCTTTAGATGCCCGTTGCCTCGACTCTATGAGACTACTACTTGGCACTCCGACCTCCTTCCACTTTGTTCCCTCGGGTGTTCGATCTACACAATCCGAACGCGTCTTTCAACAACGACAACAACCTGACACATCAGCAACCGCTCCAGCCCAACCTCCATCGACTGTTGAACAAACGTTTAGAGCGTATTGAGGCTCGACTCGACACTGTTAGCGAGCAGCTCACGGAACTCATCGCTCTCATCCGCAATCGACAGTAGCTCAGTAGCCTAGCGAGGAGTCTTTCTAAACTTTTCTTCCTATTTATTTCTTTTGCGTCCACATTGAGGACAATGTGTTTTATGTAGGGGGAGGTATTCTCCGTATTACTGTCATATTCTGCTGTGATCTGTATTTACTGCTTGAGGCTCTTTTAGGTTGTCCATATTTTTTTAGAACATTCTGTCGCTAATCATGCCCAAGAATTTGCCCACGACTTGCCACTGTTTGACCCACATGCATGATTCTTGGCCACTAAGTTAATTTTGATTCTGTCTGTTTGATTTTATCTCTATTGTTTTATTCTTATTAGGCCAATAATATTTATGATTAATAAGTTAACTCTATCTTGCTTTTCGTAAAATTGATCGAGTTTAATATTAAGTGGACACCTAATTCATTTGTATGCCTAAGTTATGTTCATGACCATTAGGAGGTTACTAAAACTTATTTCTGACACTTGATTATTTCTCTTAAAATCCACTTGAAGTTTATATTTCCCGAAAATTGTGATTAATAAATACTTCCAAGGTTATGAGTCTGACTTAGAACGTGATCGATCGAGTAACTTAGGGGTAGGGTGCTTGGGTTGTCATTCTACTTCGCGTCAAAAGGTTGTGTGACGTGACAGGTAAAACTCCGCTAGCCAAGGTTATGAGTATGACTCAGAACGTGACTGATTGAGTAACTGGGGTAGGGTGCTTGGGCTGTCATTCTACTTCGCGTCAAAAGGTTGTGTGACGTAACGAGTAAAACTCCGCTAACCGGAAGTAAATAATTTTTAGGAGTATGTTGAGCTGAGTAATCGGGGTGGGGTGCTTGGGTTGTCATCTCTCTTCGCGTAAAAAGGTTTGATATATTACTATTATTAAAAAAAAAAGAGGAGAAAAAGAGAAAAGAGGAAATAATAAAATTTCAGCTAAGGACTAAAAGTGGGAATAAGTAGAGTGACTTGATAGGTTTGGTAAATCACCTAATTGTCATGAAATAATTCAAGACGATTTTAATTTTTTGTGTGTTAATTAGAGTACTTTTTCTATTTTACTTAAAGCAAGTTTAGAAGTTCTCTTTATTTTTCATATGTATTTTTGACTAATCTTTATAAAACTTTGGAGTAGAATTTCTTTCAGGATCTAATTTTCACAGTGGATAGGAACCATACTTGAGGGCAAGCATGGGCTAAGTAGGGGGGATTTGATAACACTTTAAAACGACATGTTTTTATGTGTTAAGTGTATATTAATTTCGAATGAGACTCTACTAATTTGGGCTATTTATGGACTTTTATCTCGTACGAACTAAATTGGAGACCAACACAAAATTGAGGGCCAAAATCGTGAAATTAAAGATGAAAATGGACCAATGTGCAACAAAGGAAAAAGATAGTGCCAAAAGTGCAAACATGGAGGGCAGAGGGATTGAAATGCAAAAAGAAGAGACTTTTCTTTATCAAATTCTATTTTAATTATATTAGGATAATTAATATTAGGATAATTATCTAGGATTATTTGATTTCTTTATTTATCTCTATTTATCTTTAATTAAATTGTAATTATCTTTGAGAGTTTGAATAGAATTAGGCTATCTACTCTAAGCACTATAAATAGGGGATGGAGTAGCTCATTTGAGTTGTTCGTCTTTTTCTGTACACTCCTCTCCCATAAGTCTTTTGTCCTTCATTTTTCTTTCAATAAAAATTCCTTCCTTTCATACTTTTATATTTATTTTCTTTTCCATTACAAATATGAGCCACTAAAATTCCATCTAGCCGAAGGTTGTCGAATTCCCCAGAAAAAGGTTCTTGAGGCTTAGAACCCGCACTCCACCTTCTCACCCAAGTATTCATCATTTCTCCACATTATGGGGCTGACGCTTCCGTCCAGGTCCCTTTAAAAGTAACCCTTTCAACGTATGCAAAGGCGGCCGCTTTGTGTGTTTTGGGAGGATTGCACCGTCGGTTCGTGAGCTTACTGCATCAGAGGTTAGCGAGCCCAAGAGACAAAATGGCATGGGATTCGCCATTGAGAAACATTGATCTAGCGTAAAAGACTCCACAAGAGCAATAGCAGGCTAGAGTCAGGCTCCCTAAAATCGTAAGGTAAAACTCTTGGAGTTGGTGGTCGTAGGCGTCCTCTTCCACTATAACTGGCTTACTTGGGCAGAGAAGGGTTATCCAAAAGCCGAAGATTGAACCCAAGGAGGAACGAGATAACCGGAGGCTAGAATCTCGCCAAATAAGAAAACTCACTCTTCTTAAACTCTCTTATTTTCCTTTTTATTATCGCAATTTACTTTCACGATTTCCATTTATTTTATATTCTGTTTTATTCCAAATCGAAATTATTAATTCTGTTTTTTTTATTTCTCCAGGAGCGCAGGTTTTCTTGGGCACGATTTTGCCCAGGATTTCGAGAAACAGACATTTGAACAATCCGATCCCTGTGGATTCGACCCTACTTACCCTTTACTGTTATTTTCGTTATTTTACAGGGAGTAGGACATATTTTGGTGCATTCAACGACGCATCATTAATTCTACTCATCGAAGGCAAATGAGCATTTAAAGGAGCCCTAATATATTATAAGAAGTTGAATAAATTATATTTAAGCTCGCTTTGTTTGGACAGTGGCATTGACTCTAATGAGATTGAAAATAATAATGACGACGATGATAATAATAATAATAAGATTAGCCGATGTAATAATTCCACACCATTTTGAATTATAGTACTAGAAAATGAACAAAAAAGAAAACTATTATTTTTTGGCATAATGACTCTTTTGGTCCTCTAATTTAATAGAAAAAAGGTATTTTAGCTCTCCATTTAAATTTTCGTTTCTTTTATCCCTTAAACTTGCATTCTCTGTCAAATCATCTCAAAATAGATGGAAAAAATAATTGGTGTCCATGAGGCGGGGACGATCTATGCAAAAAAAAAAAGAGGAGAATTTAAATTTAATAAGAGTAAAAATAATTAAGATATTGGAACTGAAATAATAGTAAAAATAAGTCGAAACGAAATTAAATTAAGTAAACCAATATGATGAAATTCTAGCTTCAAGCTTGATTTTGCTTTAGTTTTGAATTAATCCTTGATAACAAGTATTCTCCTTCAATTGATAAGCCAATTATACTAATAGAGGATGCCTTAGACCACCAACCCTTCCATATGTAAATTAATTGTTGAAAGCCTAACAACTAATCTTTACCGAATGAACAACCACGAAACATGCGTCCACAATTTAGCTCTCCAATATATAGCCTTACGAACTAAAAGGGTCCAACTAGAACCAACAGCCTCAACTGCGCAGTCGTTTAGATCCGATTGTCATTTCCCTTGATAGAATTCAACTAACTTCTTACTTGGATATGCCAATGTATTCTTTGGTAGCTCGAATACGACAAATGATCAACTCATTACTTTCAACTGTATGTCTATCAACACCGAATCAACATGCTCTTTTTAACTTGATATCAATACAACTTTATGTGATGGCAGTGTCAATCTCCTAAACCGAAAAAACAATAAACACCGAAATAAAATTTTTTAAATATAAGTTTGTATCTCACAATCCTCTATCAAATTATTTACTTATCAAAAGAATAAATAAAATTTTAAAAATATGTCGATATGATTGCGCATGGAACAGAGAAGTAATAAACAATTATAAATAAAAGAATGGGGCCATTTCCAATAATAAACAAATAAATATCATCACCCCATCAATAAACAAATAAATGTATATTATTATAAAAAAATAAATGTATATTAAAATAATTAAAATGATACTGTCATTAATATCAAATATTAACACGCTCACATACATCAACAGTATCCGTAATTAATAATAAGAGTAGAGTATAGAAGAGTAATTTAAACTATATATGGAAAGCTAAAAAACTTGTGATGGACAGCAGATGGTTGAGGGATGTTGATGGGTCCATACGAGCAGGTGATTATTTTGGGAAAGACAATCCCACTGGAGCGCGAAATGAGAGGGAAGAATTGGGGACAAATGTGGGCGGCAATAATGTTATGCAGATTGAGATTCCAAATCCAGCCCCATCAGGATTTATTTCCCAAAATTTAGATAAAAGACAAAATTCTGGGAGGACTTGGCGTAATGAGGGGGGAAGTATGTTGGGAAAGGTCACTGGTCCACTGGAATTAGGCTTAGAAGAGGAGCATGTTCCGGTGGAATTTGTAGAGGGGAAGAAACGGCAAAGAAGTATGGGATGCTTACCCATCACGATGGGTCCAGCGGATAATGGATCATTAACAGAATCGGCTAGCTCTGGGAGTCAGAGCAGCCGGGGGCTATGAAAATCTTAAGTTGGAACGTTCGTGGTTTGGGGAATCCACGAACTGTTAAGAGGCTCAAGAATAAACTGAGAGCCGTTAATCCCCGAATTTTGTTTCTTATCGAGACAAAATTAAGTGAGAAAAAAATGGAGATTGTTAGAATGAAATGTGGGTTTGAAAATGGCATTGATGTTGGTGCGATTGGTACTAAGGGTGGCCTTTCGTTGGCATGGAAAGGAAACTATTTAGTCAATCTTAAAAGTTTCTCGTCTTTCCATATTGATGTAGAGGTCCAGGAGTCAGATGGTGGAGCAATATGGAGACTTACAGGTTTTTATGGGACCCCAATTGAAAGGGAGAGGGGTGCATCGTGGAGACTGCTTCGGCAACTAAGTAATTACTGTAGTTTACCATGGGTCGTGATTGGAGATTTTAATGAGATTCTTAAGTCACATGAGAAGAGGGGTGGGCGACTTCGTTCGGAGCAACAAATGCTGGATTTTCGTATGGCCTTAGAGGATTGTAATCTTTTTGATCTCGGGTTTACAGGTCGTTGGTTCACTTGGGAAAGAGGAAGATTTCAGACCACTAATATTAGAGAAAGGTTGGATCGTGGTGTTGGCTCGCCTACTTGGACGGACATGTTTCCAAACCACAAGATTGAGCATTTGACGCACTCCTTTTCGGATCACTGTCCAATTCTTTTGGATACTATGAATGACGGTTGTTTTGATTGTCAGCGTAAAGCTCGATTATTCCGATTTGAAGCCAAGTGGTGTTTAGATAGCTCTTTTGAGGGTTTGGTGGGCAGATATTGGGCAGAGTCGTCTAGAAGTATTCCTAAAAGGCTTGAGAATTTGGGGATCAATTTCATGAAATGTAGCAAAGTTAAGAGTAGAGAAGCGACGAGAAATAGATTTCGACTTGAGCAAAGGCTAAATGAGCTTCATGCACAGGATATTTCGGATGAAGTCTTAGCAGAAATTGTTGAGGCTCAATTGGATCTCAATTTGGAGGCGGACAAGGAGGAATTACAATGGGAGCAACGAGCACGAGTAAATTGGCTTAGAGATGGAGACCGCAATACTAGTTTCTTCCATAAAATGGCTAGCCTTCGGCATTATCGTAACAAAATTCCTGAGCTTGTTGATGCTCATGGAATCAAGCGATCTGAGCCACAGAGATGATTAAAGTGGCGACCGATTTTTTTGAAGATTTATTTCTGACCTTCAGAGATGGGAAGTGATGATCATCTTTTAGTTTGGTGAAAAAAAGGTTTCTGCTAGCATGAATGATTTTTTATTGAAAGATTTTACTGATGAGGATGTCTGGAATGCGGTGAAGTCGATGTCACCTTTAAAAGCCCCTGGAGTGGATGGTTTTTCGGCAGTTTTTTTCCAACGCTACTGGCATATTGTGGGTCCGGAAATTTCTAGCTATTGTCTAGCCATTTTGAATGGACACATCGAAATTGGGGATATTAATAAAACGAGAATAGTGTTAATTCCTAAAGTTGAAAAACCAACTTCGATGACCCAATTTAGGCCCATAAGTCTTTGCACTGTCATCTACAAAATTATTGCCAAGATGTTGGTGTCTCGAATGAGTGATATTTTGGGAATATGTATTAATGAAACCCAAGGAGCTTTTATACCAGGGAGACTCATCTCGGATAATATTCTGATCGCGTATGAGGTCCTCCATTCTCTTAAAATGAAGAAGAGTGGAAAAAAAGGGAATTTTGCTCTTAAATTGGATATGAGTAAGGCGTATGATCGAGTTGAATGGGATTTTCTTGCAGGAATGATGAAAGCGTTGGGATTCCACGTTGATTGGATTGTTCTTATTATGAGATGCGTAAGCTCTGTGTCTTACTCGGTTTGTTTTAATGGATTGGAGAGTGATTGGTTCTATCCATCAAGAGGGCTACGCCAAGGAGACCCTCTTAGCCCCTATTTATTTATCATTTGTGCGGAAGGTTTCTCAACTTTACTTGAAGATGCAAAACATAGAGGATGTATAGGGGTGCTACCATAGGAAGGAAAAGCGGCCATTAACCATTTGTTTTTGCGCAGATGATCGCATACTTTTTGGTGACGCTTCAAGAGGCGGGGCTATGTCGGTTCGTGGCATAATTAGAGAATATGAACAATGCATTTGGGCAGAAAGTGAATTATGAGAAGTCGCTTGTGTATTTTGGAACTAATGTTAATGAGGAGGTTAAAGCAGATATTACGGCCTTACTGGGGGTTCGGGTGGCGTCGAGCCCTGAAAAGTATCTAGGCTTGCCGATGATGGTGGGTAGGAAGAGGAATTGGGCTTTTGCGGAATTTCTTGATCGATTCAGAAACGAGTGGATGGGTGGAGCTTTGCGTTATCTATCTATGGGAGGTAAAGAGGTCTTCATTAAATCGATATTGCAGCTATGCCTTTGTATGCCATGCAATGTTTCCTTCTTCCTAAAAGTTTATGTAATAATTTGGAAAATCTTATGAATAGATTTTGGTGGTCTAATAACAAAACTTCGAAGGGTATTCAGTAGAGTTGTTGGAATGCTCTTTGTAAAGCTAAAATTTTAGGTGGTCTTGGGTTTAAGAAGTTATACCTGTTTAATAAGGCATTATTAGCTAAGCGAGGTTTGGCGTATTATTACTCAACCTAGTTGTCTTTTAGCTAGAATTTTGAAAGCTCGCTATTTCCATGATCGATATTTTGTCACCAAGGCGTGTTCTTACCCTCTTTTACCGGAGAAGTATCTCTGAGTGCCCGTGATTTGATAGTGGATGGACTTATTTGGCGGATTGGAACGGGGGAATGTGTCAATATCTGGAATGACCCTTGGCTTCCTGGGAAAGATAACAACAGGATATTAGGCCATGAAATTGTACCGATTATATTTCATTAAGCAACTTATAAATGGAGATACGAAGACTTGGAATAGGGAGTTAATTGATAACCTTGTTGACAAGTATACTGCTGACAGAATTTTGGCAATTCCGCTTGCTGCTCATCGATCTAAAGATACACTAGTCTGGAATTATGAAGGCACGGGGGTTTATACAGTCAAGAGTGGGTATCGTGTACTTACGACTTCTAATGTTTTGCCTATTTCCAATAGTGCTAGTTTGTCTACTACATCTGAAGCTATGGAGGGTTGGCAGAAAGGTTTTTACACTTATTTATGGTCTTTGCATGTACCAGAAAAAATTAAAATACATATTTGGCGTCTTTTCAATAATCTAGTTCCACACTATGGTAATCTGGAGAGACGGAAATTAGTGATGAACCCAGTCTGTCCTTTATGCAGAGATGCGATTGAAGATGCGAATCATCTGATGTGGTCCTGTGGAGTGCTGAAGAGTGTTTGGATCCAGTTGCATGTTCAAGTCCCGACCTTTGATGAATCATGGAGTGGACAGAAATGTTTTGCTACCATCTTTTCTGCAGCTGATGATAATGTTAGATGTGTTTTAGCGATTTCTATATGGAGCTTATGGTACAGACGGAATAAACTCATTCATGAGGGTGTCCATTTTAATTTGGTTGAGGTCCTGGGTTTTATCCAAGGATATGTTAAAGAAATCCAACTCTGCCGGGATCCGTTTCGACAACAGGCTAGACCATTGTTAAATGCATTATGGCGACCACCAGAGGAAGGAACACTAAAGTTTAATTTTGATGCATCTTACAGCACAGATACAAAGATAGCTATTACTGCAGTTATTGTCAGAGATTCGAGGGGAAATTTAAAAGGGGCTGAAACTTATCAATTTGTTAACGTTGCGAGATCCTTTTTGTGGTGAAGCTTCGGGCTTGAAAAGGCCCTCATCCTTGCTTTGGATATGGATTCCCGACGAGTGGTGGTGGAGGGGGATTCTCTAGCTGTTATCAAAAGTATCAAAAAGAGGAAGGAAGACAGATCGATTTTGAGACCGATTACCCAAAACATTTGTCAGATGGATACCAGATTTGATGAGATCGATTACACCGCATGAGGCGATCGGCTAATGGTGTGGCTCACCACCGCCAGGAAGGAGGCGTTTGGGGATTCTTGGAAGATGGGAGGAAGGAGTACCGAGTCGGTTAAGCGCTTTTTTTGCGTTGCGGGAGGCGATGGAAATGAATTAAGAGTGAGTAGGTTTTTGCCTTGTTTCGTTGGAACCGTATTGAAGGCTTCAGACGTGTTTTTTGCGTGAAACAAAGGGTGTCTCGCGCGTGAAGATTGACGTTTATTTCGGAGACATTTTCAAGGCTGAAATGGTTGTTCCAAGATGCTAAGAGTCAAGTCCTTTCGATTGCTTTTAGTTTTTTTAATTTTGTTTGTTTACTGTTTGTACTCCATTTATGATTTTGGTTGTTCCTTAGGATTTTGGCTTGACCTTTATTATATTTCAGCCCGTTTTGATCAAAAAAAAAAAAAAAAAAAAAACTTGTGATTGAATTTTCAATTAACACTAAAATTAAATTCGATTCTTAGCCAATCCCACTTTTACCCTTTAAAAATATATACAATAATGATTGCAATTGATAATTCTGCCCAACTTCTTGTTCTTTATTCATAGCATCATGTCGTGTGGTGCTATTCAAGAAAAATACATTGAAAACTGCAGAAAATTAATAAAGAAAGACCGTCCCTTAACTAAGTTTTTAATGTAAAATTAGTTAACTTTTTATTTAATTATTACTTACTGGGTTGGTGGGTGGTGACATCTTGTTCAATTGAAAAGATTAAAAATCCGTAATTGCAGCAGATTGAGGTCACTCTTTCCCGTGTTTCAACATCCTTTTTATTAATAATTAATAAACAAATAAAACTTCCAAAAAATAAACAAATAAAAATCATCACCCCACTTACAATAATCAAATAAATGTATAATAAAATTATTAAGTGATAAAAGTAATATGTTTTGATCATATTTTTAATGCGTTTTTGGATGATTATTTATGCAAATTGGTGAATTTTATACTTTTAATCATTTAAATTCATGTTTCTATACTTAGGAGAGCATTTGAGAGTAAAAGAAGCGAAAAACGAACAATTTGAGCAGATTTCAGAGGCCACACGGGTTAAGCCTTCCCACATGGTCATGTACCATATCATGTCAATTTCACGAGCCGCATTCCAAACAAGCGGAAAAACTTAGGCTTTTTTGGCATTTTAAGACCTATAAATACTAAATAGAAAAAAAAATAGGGAAACCATCAGAGAGTATTGAAGAAAACAACTTGAAGAATACCATCGAAGTCTACTCTGAAGCAGATTTAAGATTGAAGACCTCCTTTTAATTTTTTTGAATTTTTTATGAGTTTCTTTATTTCTTGTAGTTATATTGTCTTTGAGATGTTTTTATCTACAATTATGAATTAATTCTCTAGATATACCAAGGGGAGATGAACCCTATGATAAATTCTGTTATTTGATATTTGTTTTACGCGATAAATATTTGAATCTTGTTCTCAGTTATGTGTGCGTATCTCCTATTTTGATATTTTCTGAACATTAATTTATGTTTAATGTGCTTAAATTAGAGGACGAAAAGTCCATATTTAAGAAGACATAATTGAGTGGAGTTGCATGCAATCCTATAAATATGATGACATAAATCTACCAGATTAGAGTCAAATCCAATAGGGGAATTTATAGATCAAGTTAATGCAATAATAGGGGTTTTAACTAGAAAGAAATTTTAATTAATTAATTTAGAGTCAGTTGCTCTTAATATTGAAAGAGATATTAGCATAATTTAGATATTTCTACGAATCAAGATACCAAGTGAATAAATCATTTAATTTAGATTCATAATGAAAGATAAATTCTAGGTGAATCCTTTCCTGGCTATTGTTCGTTTCTTGGTTATTATTCAATTGTCTTCCCAATTTATTATTTGCTGAATTCTTTAGTTAATTAATTTAGTAAATTTTAGTTTAAACCAATCACTCCAATTTGTCAGTTAAATCATAGAAAAACGGTAATTACTAGTATTTTTAATCCTCGTAGATACGATATCTTTACTCACCATAACTATACTATTTATCGATAAGTGCACTTACTTTTATCATATTTTTAATTAGTTTCATGACTATAAAAAATAATTAAAATGCTACTACTATTATAATAACAAATAATAACACACTGACCTACATCAACAATATTAATAATAAATAATTAGAGTACGTATAGTACAAAATAGTAATAGCTTTTTTAAAATTATATATGGGAGGTATCGAAACCGTTGTTATTTAGGTAGGAGGGCGTAGATTTAAGAGGACTGAAATACATTTATTTTTTTATTTAAGAGTTGGAAAGAAATTATGAGTAATTATAGTTATTTGTATTAAAAAAAAGTTGTGATTAAATATAATATAATAAATTCAATTAAAAATTCTGCCCAACTTCTTGTTTATTCATAGCATCATGTCAAGTGGTGCTATTCAAGAAAAATACGTTGAAAGGTGCAGAAAGTTTATAAAGAAAGACTGTCCCTTAACGAAGTTTTTAATGTAAAATTACTAACTTTTTATTTAATTATTACTTTTAAATCTTTAAAATACTATTTAGACTCTACGGGTAATGTATGTATTAATATTTGTGTTTTGATGTATACATAAAAAATATATTTCTTTAAAAAATTGAAATACTTTTAAGGCTCAGACTTTTCAGAAACTTGAAAAAAAGTAAAAAAATATAATATTTAAAATAATTTAAAAAATATATATCTAAAGTTAAAAAATTATTTAAAAATAATATTTTAAATTTTTAAAAATATATTATAAAACATTTTAAATATACATTACAAGTTTTTTTTAAAATTAATAACATAAAATAAATAAATAAATAAAATAAGAAAATAATAAAAAAGAAAAAAAGAATAATACAAAATTAAAAAAAAAGTGTCTAGTGGATGGTGGCGCCATTTCAAATGACTCCACCAAAAAAAAAAAAACGAAACTTGAAAAAAAGTAAAAAAATATAATATTTAAAATAATTAAAAAAATTATATATCTAAACTTAAAAAATTATTTAAAAATAATATTTAAAATTTTAAAAAATATATTATAAAACGTTTTAAATATACCTTACAAATTTTTTAAAATTAATAATATAAATTAAATAAACAAAATAAAATAAGAAAACAATATAAATGTGTAAAAAAAAGCCAAAATTAAAAAAAAAAGTGTCAAGATGGTGGTGCCGCCATTTCAAATGGCTCCACCAAAAAAGAAAAAATTACTTTTAAGGCCCCAAACTTTTAAAAACTTGAAAAAATAAAAAATATAATATTTAAAATAATTAAAAATATATATATCTAAACTTAAAAAATTATTTAAAATAATATTTAAAATTTTAAAAAATATATTATAAAAGGTTTTAAATATACATTATAAATTTTTTAAAATTAATAATATAAATTAAATAAACAAAATAAAATGAAAAAATAATATAAAAGTAATAAAAAAGCCAAAATTAAAAAAAAAAGGTGTCAGGAGGGTAGCGGCACCATTCTAAATGACTCTACCAACAAATTGAGAAATTATTTTTAAGGCTCTAAACTTTTCAAAAACTTGAAAAAAATAAAAAAAGGACAAAAAAAGAGTTGTCAGGAGGGTGGTGGCACCATTTCAAATGGCTCCACCAAAAATTAGAAAATTATTTTAAAGGCCCTTCAATTTTTTATATTTTATAGTATTTTTCTTATATTTTATTCAGGTAGAGCCATTCAATATGGCTCCACAAAAAAATATTTTTTTATCTCTTATGCTGACGTGGCAAGTTGGGAGAATGATTTAATTTGACTCCACCTAATTTTATTATAACTTTTGGTTTATTTTAATATTTATGGATTATTTTAATATTTAATTAAAAAAGTGAGTTATTTTAATAATTAATTAATTTGCTTGGGTTATTTTAATAATAAAACCTTGCTGGGTGGATCCAAATCTGTGTTTCATCTTGTTCCAATCATTTTCATTTTCTCCTCTTGCAGTAATCAAACACTTTCTGCCTTGATTTCGGTTTGAACCAACAATGGCCGAAGCAATTGTTTCCGTAATTGCCGAAGATATCGTTACTAGGTTGAGCTCTCTTGCTCTCTCTCAAATTGGACTGTTGTTGAATCTCGAAGATGACCTTGATGACCTTAAAGGCACCATCTTCATAATCCAAGCTGTGCTTCTTGACGCAGAAGAGCGATCTGTGACCAACAATCTCGTCAAACATTGGCTTGAAGAGCTGAAAGATATACTTTATGATGCTATCGACTTGTTCGATGATTTCTCTACCGAAGCTTTGCGGAAAGATTTAATGGGTGGGAACAAGCTGACGAAAGAGGTACGCCTTTTCTTCTCAAGCTCAAACCAGTTTGCTTACTGTCTCAAAATGCGTAGGAAACTTAAGGCCATTAAGGCTAGGCTAAATTCAACTGGAAGTAAGGCCCATAGTTTCGGCTTGCTAGAGCGTAACCACCCCATGGAAACCTCTTTCATGACTAAAAAGAGGCAGCAAATGTCCTCTTTTATACGTGAAGGTGAAATAATAGGGAGGGATGATGATAAAGCAGCTCTTCTAAAACTCATGTTAGAGATTGAAAGTGAAGAGAATGTTAACGTCATTCCAATTGTGGGGTTTGGAGGGTTAGGGAAGACTGCGTTGGCGAAGTTTGTTTATAATGATAAAATAGTCCGTGAACATTTTGATTTGTGGACGTGGGTATATGTTTCAAATGTTTTTGATGTCAAAAGAATTGTAAAAGGCATTATAGAATATGCAACAGGCCAAGCACTAGATCAAAGTCTCGAAATGGACCAGTTAGAAAAACAACTTCGAGATATAATTGGTGGGAAAAAATATTTGCTTGTTTTGGATGACATTTGGAATGAGGAGCAGGAAGCATGGTTAAGCTTAAAGAATTTATTGATGGGTGGGGCTAAAGGAAGTAGGATAATAATAACTACTCGGTCTATGAAGGTAGCAAAGATTACTAGTACATGTCAGCCTCATGTTCTGAAAGTTCTGTCTGGTGAAAATGCTTGGTTTTTGTTCAAAGAAATAGCATTTGAGCAAAGATCTGAAGACTTAACAAATCCAGCCTTTGTGGAAATAGGGAGACAGATTTTGGAAAGGTGTGGTGGGGTTCCCTTAGTCATAAGGACGATAGCAGGTACATTATCTTTCAAACCAACTGAAAAGGAGTGGCGTTCTTTCAAAGATAATGAACTTGTTAGAATATCTGAAGATCAAGATAAAATTATACCTACACTTAAGTTGAGCTACAATCATCTCCCATCTCATTTGAAGCATTGCTTTGCTTATTGCCGATTGTATCCAAAAGATCATGTAATTCATGTACAAACTCTTGTTCAATTTTGGATTGCACAAGGTTATATAAAACAATTGAATCCAAGTCAATCTCTTGAGGAGATCGGGTTTGAGTATTTTAATGATTTAGTTGATAGAAGTTTCTTTGAAGAGGTAGGAGAAAGATCTTCGAGGGAAAGACAAACATGTAAAATGAATAATTTAATGCATGATCTAGCTGAATCAGTAGCAGGGATTGAGAGTAGTATTGTAGATTTAGAAGGACATGCAAGTCAGGTTGGTGAAAATTGTCGCCACATATCAATTAATCCTTCATTAATTCCTTCATTTAAGGGAAAGATGTTGCGAACTTTATTACATTTTCCAAACATGAGAATTCAAATTTTGAGTGATGAAACTTGGGATTTGATAATTGCAAATTGTAGATGCTTGCGATTATTAAAATTGGATGATATAGATTTTAAGATGATTCCACGTTCCATTCATAAGTTAAAGCATTTGAGGTATCTTGATCTTTCTCACAATCGCAGTCTTAAGATTCTCCCAAAGAGTATTTGCAAGATACAAAATTTGCAAGTGCTGAAACTCGATCGGTGTTGGGAGCTTGAAGAATTGCCGAAGAAGATTGACAATTTGGTGAATCTTACTCATCTTGGGTGTGAAGATTGTAATGGCTTAACTCATATGCCACGTGGAATAGGAAAGTTGAGTTCCCTTGAAACGTTAAGCATGTTTGTAGTGGATAAAGATGGTTCCCATGGCGGTGCAGATCTAAGTGAATTGAGAGGGCTTAACAACTTAAGGGGAGAGCTAAGAATAAGAAATTTGGGATTTGTAAAAAATGCAAAAGAGAAGTTTAAGGCTGCTAATTTGGAAAAGAAGCAACATTTGAGATCGTTGGTTTTAGAATGGGGTTTTTATTTTGATGATAACGATGATGATGACAAATCACTTGAAGACCTCCAGCCCCATCCTAATCTCAAGGAGCTCTGTATTCAAGGATGGAGGGGTGATGCTGAGTTTCCAAGTTGGATTTCTTGTCTCACAAATCTCGTCCATATTAAAATATGGGGCCTTGGTAGTAAATTCAAACATCTCCCATCCTTTTCTCAATTTCCTTGTCTTCAAGATTTGGTAATTTGTGATTTAACTGAGCTGGAGTACATGGATGATAATAGCCCAAAAGGAAGTCAAGGAGAACCACAATCATTCTTCCCATCGCTTAAGTATCTTTGCCTACGGGATTGCCCAAAATTGAAGAGTTGGTGGAGAAAAAGGTCGATTGATGATTCCAACGATGACGACACAACAGTTATGGCATTTCCTTGTCTTTCCTGTTTAAAGATTGAAAATTGCCCTTTGACTTCAATGCCGTTGTATCCTTCACTCGATGATTGGTTAAAGTTGGCGAATACCAGTTCAAGGCCGTTAAAGCAGACCATGAAGATGAACATGAATCCTAAGACTCCATCAAGTTCAACCTTTTCTCTTCCTCTCTCCAAATTGAAATCTTTCCATGTAGAGAATATAGAGGAACTGGAGACTCACATGCTAGATGAGTGTCTGCAACATCTCACCAGCCTCAAAGATTTAACGATTAGAGATTGCAAGAAGGTTGATTTAGAGGGCATGCAATGGGAACCCCTTAAGAATCTCTCTCGTTTGATGATTGATAAAATTCCACTGCTGGTGTCTCTCCCACGTGGGTTTCAACATCTTGTTCAATTGAAAACATTAGAAATTCGTAATTGCAGTGGATTGAGGTCACTCCCTGTGCTCCAAAAACCCATTCCTGTGTTCCAACATCTCACTTCCCTTGAAGAGTTTGAAGTAAGGAACTGCAAGGAGCTGGAGCTATCAGAAGATGACATCCAAATATTCGAAGATCATACAAGCCTACGATATCTAACACTGGAAAACATTCCAAAGCATCGGCATCTTCCGGGGCGGTGTAAAAACATCCATACTAATGGTAGAAGAAATTCAACTGAAGGAAAGATGTAGGGAGGACATTGGTGCAGATTGGCACATTTGGTAGTATCAGGTTGGTCCGTCCTTTCTATTTATTTATTTATTTATTCTTAACACCATAATTTGTTTCCAAAAAAAAAAAAAAAAAAAAATATACAGTGGTATATTTAGTCTCCAACTCTGGGCTCTCATGCCATTTTCATTCAAGTTGGATACTGCTAATTTCCTTGTTAAAATATTATTCATTTTACATCTTGTATAAATATTTGAAATTCCTTTATTTTAATCCTACCTTTTACATACCATCTTTAATATATTTTGCTAATTTATGCAGTAAGCCATTGGGGAAAGGCATTTGTCAACTTCAATAATTTATATGCATAAAAAGAGGTGGTAATTTACGCATGGTTACTGCTTCTTTTCATATCTTTCATTTCACAGACTTCAATTTAAGGCCTTCTAATAATTTAATTCTAAAAAATCTTTAAAATAGACATTGGAGCATATATATATATATAGATGATTTATATCCCGGATAATGTGTGAATTCTGTGTTTGTCATCTTTCATAATATTTTGCTAATTTGTGCAGTAACACATTGGAGTCTATTTTGATGAAAGGCATTTGACAACCTTAAGAATTTACATGCAGAAAAAGAGGGGGGTAATTATTTAATTGCTTTACACTTTCAAAAAATATTAATCTCGCAATTTCAATGATGTAATATAACCCTGTAACTAAGCTTCTTCTTTTTCAGCATGAATTCAATGGAAGAGGCAAAAAACAAAATGGACATGCATTCTTCATGAGCTGATCTGTCCATGGCATTGTACTCCCATGAAATCCTCCTCTATATGCACATTTGTTTTTTTCTTTTGTTTTTACTTTTTTTAAGAATGACACAAATTTTGTAGATTCATTCTGACTTTCATTGTTGAAGAGTCCCTCTGATGATCTAATCTTAATTTTTGTTAGATTTCTTCAACAGAACATAGCTTGCATTACAAGAAGCAGAGGCCATAATTTCTACAACAAAAAAATGGTAATATATGTCACCAATTTCCTCCTAATTTTCAATTGATCTGATATAAATGATGTAAATGGAGTATGTCGAGTTGTAATACATATGCCAACTGACTACTACCTTAGATGGTACCCTATGCTATTGGCAGGTTCTTGTTAGAGGCATGTTGAGAGAGCTTAAACGCGCAATGTCCTTGTCAAGTAAGTAAACTAAACAGGGGTTGGGGTCGAAACAGGAAACAATGTTGCTTCAGAATAATTGGCGGTGAGGCTGGTAAAATGTTTCATCATTTATATATTGAACACATATATGTGCAATACAAGGCTGATGATAGTTAGCATTTTAGTAAGATTTTAAATTGCTTTTGTACAAGGTTTTGAGGTCTAAACATTAATGGGCATGTGTATTTGTTGCCATTACAGATGATGATGCCCAATGTTTGGCCCTTTCTTAAAACATGCACTGGAAAAGCGTAGAAAATGACTTTGTCGTTGGCCACCATTCATGCACAGGATATCAAGTTCTATTTAGTGACAGTAAGTGTGTACATTTGAACGCTGCTCTAAATGAGAGCAATTTTAACATTTCCCATATTGGCACAAACATACCAAGACCATAATGAGGTCAATATTTGGTCACCTATATATATACATGGAGCTTAAGCTTGATCTATTTTGGAGCTTATATATAGATGATTTAATTTATAGGTGATGCATGGATTTAAAAAAGCATAAATGTTCATAGTGAAGTATTATTTTTGAGTGCCATTATTAAAATATTTGAGTGTTGATTTTCACTTATCTAATAAATGTGCAAAGGCTTTCTGTCATTAACGTCACTTCCGGACGAAATGCGTCGCCTAACCAATTTGCAACAGTTACATATACATGGAGTTCCTCAGTTGGAGGAAAGGTGTCAAAAGGACATTGCTGCCGATTGGTGTAAGATTGATCACATCCCTTTAGGTTGGTCCTTTCATTAATTTCCTTAATGAAATACAACTCCTACTAGTACAAATTCTTTAATAATATTTTTGCTAATTCGTGCAGGAAGTGATTGGCCCACGTATTTCTGAAAGGCATTTAAAAACTTTAAGAATTTACATACAGAAAGAGAGGTGGTAACTATTTAGTTGCTTTACTCTTTTGAACCATGTTAATCTCACAATTTAATGATCTTATATAACCGTGTAATTAGGCTTCTTCTTCCTTTTTTTCAGCACTAGTTCAATGGAGAAGGAAAAAAAGGACATACATTCTTCATGAGCTGATCTGTCCATGGCATTGTACTCCCATGAAATCCTACCCCGTATGCACATTTGTTCTTCCTTTTTCCTTTTCTCTTTGTTGAAGATCGACACAAAGTTCGTAGATTTATCCTTAAATTCTTTGTCGAAGAGTCCCTCTGTTGATCTAATCCTAATTTTTGTTGGATTTTGGCTTTTTTCTTCGGTAGCGCATAGCATATATGACAAGAAGCAGAGGCCATACTTTCAACTACGATTTGTTCATCTGCCAAAATATTCCAACAAAACAAAAATGGTAATATATGTCATCAGTTTCATTATAATTTCCAATTGATCGGATATAAATTATATATATGCCAAATGATTACTAGCTTATATGGTACCTATGCTATTGACAGATTCTTGGAGTCGTGTTGGAGAGAGCTTAAACACGCAATGTAGTTGTCAAGTAACTAAATTGATTAGGGCCTAGGGGTTAAGGGTTGATGAAAATGGAGGGGGATATTTCTCAATATTCTTTGATGCAGGGCACCCCTTTTAGCTGTTTGAATTTTGAAGGATCTTGCTTCAGAATATTTGGTGGTGAGGTTGAGGTTGATAAAATTCTTTCATTATTTATAGATGAACAACAATATATTAACACTAATGGGGATGTGAAATTGTTACCTTTACAGATGATGATGATGATGATGCCCAATGTCTGGCCCTTTGTTAAGCTTGCACTGGAAAAGCATAGACAATGGGTTTGTGGTTAGCCACCATTTAAGCACATGATTATAAAGTTGCGTGTAGTAACAGTAAGTGTTTCTACATTTGGATACTGCTTGGTCTAAAATACATAAATTTTAACATAATCTATATTGGCATTTCCAGGTTCGTTGTTGCTTTTGGAAGAGTCCTAATTCAATGATTGTCAGTTGCTGGAGATATTGCATTGATAATTTATTATTCCATGTTACATGGAGCTTATGTAAAGCTTAATTGATCCTAGAGTTTATATATTGATGCTTTGCTTCATGGGTGATGTGTGGATTTAAAGGAGCACATATGTTTATAGTGAGGAACAGAACTATTATCGAGTGCCATTGTTATAACCTTCGAGTGTTAATTTTCACTTACAGTAAGCAGATTTGATAGAGAGTTTACTGAATAGTACATGAGTGAGGTTGCAACAAGCGTTCGAGGGATTGGGCCTAATTTTTTTTTTTGTATTGTAAAGTTTATAATGAATTAATCTCTGGGCAAGACCCCGCAGATGTAGGACAAGTTCCAAACTACGTAAACAACTTAATTGTGTGCTTTATTATTCTTTATTTGTGCAACGAGTGCCAACTCACAAAAAAATATATTTCCGCATTTAGTACTCTAGATAATGTTTCAACAGGGTAGTTTAAATGATTGTCATACATTATTTAATGAAAGTACTTCGCAAAAAAATCCTTAAATTGATTACACTGAAAAGAATCAATCGATATAAATCAATTTTTTTTAGTTTAATTAATTCTTATGTTTGATTTAATTATTTTTTTTGCTCGATTTTCATTAATGTTTTAGATTGATGAGCTTTTTAATTAAGGATAAATTTTAAAATTATACATGAACTATAGTTTAATGTGTAATTGTATAAATGAATTTTAATTTTGTGCACATAAAATTTTGATTTGATCTAATTTTTGTAAATTATTAACACAATTACTCATTTACATATTCAAGTACAAAATAAAATAAATACTTAATACCAATATAAAACTCAACCCATCTCAATTAATTAAAAAAAAACCCAAACAAATATTTAATTTAAAAATCCGATAATAATAATATATAATATATTTATTAAAAGAATCTAACTAATAAAATTACTTGCAACAAAAATTCGTCCTACTACGTTGGATAATAATAAGATGATAACAACAACAATAAATAATGTTAGATAATAATGAATAGATAAATAAATAAAATATACAAAAAAGAAAAGAAAGAATGAAGGCTAATTGACACAGGTTGGATGAAGCGGGTACAGCGGACTGGGACAATCGACGTGGGTGGTGAGCAGTGAAAGGTCAAGGCAAGCGAGAGGCTGGGACGGTAGCATGCGGATCAACTGAGGCAAGAAACGGTGGTGTAGGAACAGTGCAGCAGCCGAACGGGGAAAAAGAAAGAAGATGAAGAAAGAGAAAAGGGAAAATTTTGGGTTAAGGACAATCCTGCATTAGTGCTCAAATTGGATCAGTAATCGATTTTTAAATTTTGTCATAAACTTAATTGATTCCTTCTTATTGTGTAATCCATAGTTCAAATCCTACTAAAAGGTAGGGCATTTCCCCTTTTTATAAGAACTTATATACTAGAAACAATGGTGTCTCCAATTATAGGTTTTTGGGATGTAAAATATATCTTTTCTCACCATCCTCGTATTCTATGAAATAAATGTATGCATTTAAATTATAGTCGTATGCTATCGTTATGATTTTACCTTTTTTATTTCCTTGAAAATTAATTTTACGGTATAAATGCTGACCTCCCCTTTATGCCTTATGATAATGATTCTTCTAGCATTACGATCTTTAACGTAATAATGTTGTCCATAGATCAAACTATTTCATGGATTGTATTTCACTTGAATGTCTATGACTCCATTGCTTGTGCTCGGGTAGAAATTAAAAGACAAATTACTAAAAGCTATTTATCTAAAAATAATCTAAATTATCCAACGAAGATAATAAAAAATAATTATTCATCTAACTCCTAATTATCCTAATTAATTAATAATAAAATCCAAAAGTATCCTAGCAGTATAATTCTAATAATAATCAACCTATTCTAATAATAATCCTAAAATAATAATATTAATATTAATACTAGTAAACCAACACTAACGCACAAAATAATTTAACTAAACTTTAAAAAGGTTAACCACACAATTAGTCCCTCACTTAAAGATTAAAATTCAAATTAATCCCTAATATCAAATCAAAGTTCAATTTAATCTTGGAATTAAACTAAAAATTCAAATAAATCACAACATCACTACTTCTTTATTATAATATATTTCTTTTTCCAAACAATAAATTTAAAGGATTGCAATGTCTCACCGCATCGAAATTCCAAAAGAAATCTTGGAATTTATACATATAGATGACTTGTTTTATGAGTGATGTGTGGGTTTAAAGGAGCACATATATTTATAGTGAGGAATGATTATTGAGTGCCATTGTTATACACCTTTTAGGTGTTGGTTTTCACTTGCATAGTTAAAACAAGTTGGGGGAGAGTTTACTTAATTATACAAAGGTGAGGTTGCATCAAGTGTTTGAAGCATTGGGTGCAAATCATCTGTTTGTACTGTAATGTTCATAGTGGATTCATCTCTAAGCAAGGCCCTATAGATGTAAGACAAGTTCTGAATTGTTTAATCATCTTGGTTGTGATATTTATTTTTCTTTATTTTTACTTGTTCCATATATAATGTGTGTCACCTCAAGAAATAAACATATTTCTATCTTTTAGGGTGTATTTGGTTGGGTGAAAAAGTAGAGAAGACGAAAGGAAAAGTGGAAAGAAAATAAAATTTGTATGTGCTTAATATGGAAAAAAAGCGAGAGGAAAGAAAATAGTAGGGGTGATTATTTTTCATCTTAATGCATAAAAACCAATCTTTACAAATTGAAATGACAAGAGAAGAGAAAATAAGAAAGGAACGTTTAAGTTAGTTCAAATTATTTATTTTTCAAATGTTTTATTTTCTGTCCATGTTACAACTCTATCAAACAATAGAGGGAAATAATTATTTTTTTTCAATTTTTCATATTTCCTACCAATCACACTTATCTACGGGGCAATTTACCAAAAAATACCCTAAAATAACCAAATTTACGGAAAAGGGCCGGGTGAGACAAAAATTACGGAAAAGGGCTGAATCCCTCAAAAACGCGTCCACGTAGGCGCGTTTTTGGGGGATACGGACCAAAGGCGCGCCCTGCTGGACGCGATTTTGTCCACGTCAACAAAACAGCGCCCCACGGCGCGTTTTTGGATGACGTGGACAAAATCGCGTCGCGGCAGGCGCGCTTTGGTCCGTATCCCCAAAAAACGCCGCCACGTGGACGCCGCTTTTGTCCTTCATTGTTCTGTTGAAGTTTTTGGCCCAATATTCTCTGGCAAAATAATTTTGAGGAGATGTTTCTGAACAAACAGTGGTCAAAAAAGCATGCGTACTGAAAAACGCTCCGCCGTGGACGCGTTTTTGCTACAGTAGTCTCCGGCGAAATAATTTTTAGTAGACGTTTCTGAACAAACAGTGGCCAAAAACAGCGTGTGTACTAAAAAACGCTCCGCCGTGGACGCATTTCTGCTACAGTAGTCTCCGGCGAAATAATTTTGAGTAGACGTTTCTGAACAAACAGTGGCCAAAAACGCTTCCAGCAGGGTGCACTGTCAGCATGCGTACTGAAAAACGCTCCCACGTGGACGCGCTTTTGCGACAGTGATGTCCGGCAAAATTAGGCTATAAATCAGTGAAATTTCATTCTCAGTTGGCAGAAAGGGAAATTGAGGCAAAGGGAAAAAAATTGAAAATGAGTGAACGTATTAATGCTGTTATTTACTACGACGGTGAAGTTCGTGACATCGAAAATTGCATTGTTTTCTTATCGGAGAACACAGCGCGACTGAGTTTTAATCAGAACATTGATTTGGTAGAACTTCGCAAAAGAATTAGGCGTAAAATATTTGGAACAACGCCAATGAAAGTTCAGTGTATTAAGTATAGGTTTTGCGCTTCGATTGATCCGGTGAGATATGAGTCGTTCGACATCAAAGGTGCTTGGTGCTTTGAGGCAATGGTGGAGACTCATCTTGCCAGTGGATCATCCTATATGGAGGTATATGTAGAATTTTCATCTCTAAGTGATCTTGCTGCTGCGACCTCGACATGTACTGCCGTTCAAGGGGAATACACGACCCCAAGTCGACACTCTGTAAGTGGGAGGCCAAACACAGAAGTGCCCGTGTGCGATCGTAGTATGGAAAACATAACCCCTGCACGACACTCGGTTGGTGGATGGGACATGCATATCCGTCAGTCGATGTCCGATGATAGAAATACGTATTGGGGGACGTCGTCAAGTTCTAGTGGTTGGCAATCCACATACGATTAGAATCTGTACGAAAGATGTTTAAGGAGGGATGATGTACTCCCGATGACATCCACCGGCGAGGGGCCCTCGTTTGTTGCAGGTTATGGAGGGTCGGACGATGAATCCGATGTGGATCCACCTCGGGAGGTAGGGCCCGATGGTGCAAAAGTTGGATTATTTTCTGAACCGGAGCCTGTTCCAATTGTACCTGAAGACGTTGAGGGCGGTTCAGACGAAGAAGAAGAAGATCCGCTATTCAGGGCGTACTCGCCTCCAGCCCACATGCATAATATCGATCTATCTCAAGATGATGCATTGGAGTTTCCTGAACTAACACACCAGACGCGTGACCGTACAGATTCTTCGTTGGATTCCAACGAATTAGAAGTTGGTAACTAGTTTTCCAACAAGAATACTTTTCTTGGTGCATTGAAACAGTACAGCATTAAGAATGGGGTTAACTACAAGGTGGTTAAATCGAAGCTCGATAAGTTCAAGCCGAAGTGTGCAGTGCAAGATGGCACATGTCAATGGAAAACCACAGGGTTGTGGGAGATAAAAAAGTACAAAGGTCGACATACATGTCTTGCCGGTACAGTACCAATATGTGTTCAGTGATTTCGAATAACAGTAATAATATGTAATGTTGCATTGTTTAACATACTTCGTTGACAGGTGTAACACAAGATCATCCGATGATGGATTCAGACATGTTGGCTGACATAATAATCCCGATGTTGAAGGCCGATCCAAAGACTACAGTGCCGGCCTTAATTGGCAGTATTCGTAGCCAATTGGGGTACACGCTCTCTTACAGAAAGGCTTGGATAGCCAAGCAGAAGGTGTTAGAAAAGTTACACGGTGGGTGGGACATTTCATATAATGAAGTGTGGCAGTGGTGTCAGGTGTTGGAGAGATATCAGAAGAGGCAAAGATGACGGACCTTGAAAGCGGAGCCTCTCACGAACCCACATGCGACGTCGGCCTCACCATCGGATGGCCGTGAAGTAGTCGATGCAGACCGCGCTCGAACCCGCCATGCACTCCAACCTGGGCTAGGACTAGGAAACTGAAACATATATGGGTTAGGAGGATACATATAAGGGGAAGGGTACGCACCTGGCATGAACGGTAGATGCTGTGATGGGCCCGGTATTGTCGACTGAACTGATGGGCCCGGTGACTATGTAGGCGCTGTTGCTGGGCCCGGTGACTGTGTCGGCGGTGATGATTGCCCCGCCTCATCACCCCTTCTCCTTGGGTGTAAAGGGGCCTGATGTTCCCTTCGCTCTCGAAGTTGCCGTCGCCTCTCTTCTTCCGACAATAGATACGGCTTGCCATGGATCCTAAACTATGGCATGTACTCCGGCACGCACGTTAACTCCGAAACGACTATCGGTTCCCGATCAGGTATATAGTCATATCGGTTCTCCCACTTCTCGATATGTTCTGACCAAAATCTTGGCCAATTCGTGTGTGCTTACCGTAAGTCTACTTGGTGCTCATCATTGAGCACCTCCGGTGGTACGAGAATCGATTGTCGAAATCCAAATTGTCACAGAACCCGATCTGCCTGGTGCATCTCCACGGTCGAGTAGGTGATCAATGGGACCTTTACGTGCCAAGCGTTCGGATTTTGGAGGAACTCCTCTAGAATTACTGCACGAATTTCTGGCTCGTCGTACGGTGTCTATTCAAACTATATTAACATTACGAAAATTTTAGTTATATACCTAATATTAGACACTACATACGAAATACTAAATTATAATAACAAAATTTGAAACTTACTTGTGATTCCGACCTTTGCTCCAACAGGAGCCGTATATCCTCAAGCGAGTTTAGTATTCCAACATGACTCGCCGGATGGTTCCACCTAATTAAATAAACTTTTAGCATGCATTTATACTATAAATCTACGAATTAATTGTAAAATATAATATTAAATTTACCTCGTTATCAGTGGGAATGAATATGGGTGGTCGAGTCGAGGGCGTAAAAATGGAAATCGAAACCATGCCCATGACTGCAGTAATGATAGGCAACCTTCGATTTTTACTTTACTCGGTACCGTCGCCCTGCACATCTCCCGGTACAACCTCGACAGCACGGCAGACCCCCAACTCAATTCACCGACTACTCTGAAGTCAACAAGTTTCAGGAGCCATCTCAGGTGGACGAGGTTTCTAGAGAGGTTCGGCATCAGATAGCCTCCAATTATTTGAAGAATGTATACTCGAGCATACCGTATTCTTTCTACTTCGGTCGAATCCTCGTTTGGCTCCGGGAATGTGTCTCGTAACCACGCCAAATCGATCCGAGCTCCTCGAATTCTATCCGGAATGGCACCCAGAAGCTCGTAGCATACGTCCATCCAATCGGTAGATGTTACGGACCCGGTGACTACCGACCGGTCCACCGGTAATCCCAACTGCAATTGCACATCTTCTAGAGTGATTGTACACTCTCCGCATGGCAGATGGAAAGTGTGGGTCTCGGGTCTCCACCTCTCAATCAACGCGCTGATCAAAGGCGGCTCCAACTTGAACCCCCGGCCTATCATGGCCACATGCCAAAAACCCGCTTCCCGCAGGTAATTCTCGATCAACGGCGATGGGGGACCATGCATGTTGCGAATATAACATTCCAACACCCGATCTACAGACTGTTTAAAAAATAATAAAATTCAAAATTAATTAAAATTACATAATTGGAAAAAAATTAAATAATATAGCAAAATTGAAATTAAAACTTACCATTTTCAGTTGCTCGACGGCGATGTGTTTGTCGTTTAGGCGAAGTAATTCCCCGGCCATTGTAATCCGCTTTAAAATTTTTCGATAAAAATATATTAAAAAAATAATGAAGGGCTTTTTCGTAAATAGTAAAGGACTATTTTAAAATTTTAGCGTAAATTTCAAGGACCTTAAGAGAAATTTGAGAGAGAATTGAGAGAAAATTAAGAGAAAATTGAGAGAATATTGATAAAGGATTGAAATGTGAAGAATAAAGGGTGAGGGGGTTTTATAGTTATTTTTTCTTGACCGTTATTTGACCGTTGGGATTAGCGCGCTTGCTGGGCGCGATTTTGTCCACGTCGCCAAAAAACGCGCCCACGGCGCGTTTTTGGATGGCGTGGACAAAATCGCGCCCGGCCAGTAGCGCGCTTTGTCCAGATCCCCTAAAAACGCACCTACGTGGACGCGTTTTTGGGGGGATTCGGCCCTTTTCCTTAATTTTTGTCTCACCCGGCCCTTTTCCGTAAATTTGGTAATTTTAGGGTATTTTTTGGTAAATTGCCCCTTATCTACGTACGAAAAATCAAAATCATACTTTTCATCTTTCAATTTTTCTATCCCTCGATTTTCTATCTTTTCAATTTTCTCTCCGGCCTACCAAGTAAAGCTTTAGGGAAGCACAATTAATTATGAGACATTACTTTTCTGCTTGTTAATCTTAGCTTCTGCATTTTGGGTACATAATGTAGATTACCATTTAATGAAAGCTCTTCACACCCTATAACCATGGAGAAATTTCAATATTTGAGTTCTACCAGCTTCAAGGCATTACAAGAGTAGAAAACAAAACATCAAAAAAGGAATCTATTGTCCTAAAATTTGTAAGTATGCACAAACTATATGAATCCCATAGATGATTGGTTGACTGCTTAGATTAGCTTCACTCTATTACCAAATGTTGAGGATGAGAATATGGATGCCCTGCAACAATTGCAATTTGCAACCCTTTTTTAGCTTGTTAGAAATCAACTGTATTTGTGTCCCATTAACTTTCATATTTCATTTATATAAAAGCTCCAGGATCGATCAAGCTATGTATAAGCTCCATTTGAAGTGGAAAAACAAATTTCCAAATGCAAAATCTACAAGCCTGTCTTCAATTGTCATGCTTGCACTAGGACTCTTCCAAAAGATGTATTCAAAATACTGCAATCCTCCTTGACGTTTAAGCAAAAGACTCTTCCTCCGGAATTCGATGCGACGAGATACTGCAATCCTTGAAAGAAAGGAAGAACATGGGCAATGGCAGGGGAGTTTTTGGCGAGCTAAGGAAATCAAGGTCTCGTAGGAGGATTCTAGCACGTCAATTCCCTCTATATAGCAACAATGAACTTGTAAGTTATAAATGTCTATATTCATTACGATAAAATTGATCTCGTTTAGACTGAGCACTGTCGAAAAGTAGAAGAAGCACTTACTGTTACTGAAAACATAATTCCATATTTTGTGCACAAATGGTGGCCAAACACAAAATTTAAGAAAGGGCCAAACATTGAGCATCATCATCATCTGTAATAGTAATAAATTCACATTCCCATTAGTGTTTACACCTCAAAACATTTTGCCAAACTAATTTAAGTTTCTTTATTAAAATGCTTACCATGATCAGCCTTATATTTGCACATATGTGCGTTTAATATACATTGTTTATCTATAAATAATGAAACATTTTATCAGCCTCACCTCCAAATATTCTGAAGCAAGTTCCTTTCTTGAATCCACCTTCAATAAAAAAGTTGGCTGAAATTCCAAACAGCTAAAAAGTCCGCGGTGGCCGGAAATCGCCCCGACCTATTTTTGATCCTTTTTCACGTAAAAACAGATTTAGAACCCAAAGCCTTCAAAATGAAACCCAAAAACTCCCTAAAAGAAAAAGAACCTATCGGCTTTCATCGTTCGCCGGCGTGGCCTTTGACCGAATCCGAAAGGATTTGATGGCCTTGCGAATCGACGGTGATCCCAACGGCTGCCTCAAATGAAACGACAGGTAAACATTTTTTGCTATTATTTATTATAAATGCATGAATCACCTTGTATAGTTTCTGTTGAAAAACTTTGTTTCTTTTTGCGTATTCGATACTCTCCTTTTTGTATTCGAAATATGTCGTTTTTGTATTGATGATTTCTTTCTGTTTTTGGATCTCTCTGTTTTTGTATTCAATAATCGTCCAGAAAGCAAAATACATTGGGTTCGCATGGCTTTATAGCCATTTACAACTTGCTTTGACCAAAATGATTATTCTGCTTTTTTTTTTTTTTGCAGGTAAATGGGCAGTGTTGACAGGCGGTGGCCAGTGGCGGCGCAAGGGGGGGCAGGTCAGAAGACCCTAGGTGCGCCGCACCTAGGGTTTGTTCATTCTTTTGTTTTTTTTTCTGATTGGTTTTGGCTAGGGTTAAGTTTTGGGCTTGATTCGGCTTTGGATTTTGTATTTGGGTCTGTAAAAACTTAGACTGTTAATTATTCGGCCCGGGCTAAAAATTGGGCTCTACAAATGGCTTTGTCGTTGGCCACCATTCATGCAGAGGATATCAAGTTCTATTTAGTGACAGTAAGTGTTTGTACATTTGAACGCTGCTCTAAAATGAGAGCAATTTTAGCATATCCTGTATTGGCACAAACATACCAAGACAATAATGAGGTCAATATTGGTCACCTATATATATACATGGAGCTTAAGCTTGATCTATTTTGGAGCTTATATATAGATGATTTATTTTATCGGTGATGCATGGATTTAAAAGAGCATAAATGTTCATGGTGAAGAATTATTTTTGAGTGTTGATTTTCACTTATAGTAGGTAAAGTGAGTTGGGAGAGAGCTTACTTATCTAACAAATGTGCAAAGGCTTTCTGTCATTAACGTCACTTCCGGACGAAATGCGTCGCCTAACCAATTTGCAACAGTTACATATACATGGAGTTCCTCAGTTGGAGGAAAGGTGTCAAAAGGACATTGGTGCCGATTGGTGTAAGATTGCTCACATCCCTTTAGGTTGGTACTTTCATTAATTTCCTTAATGGAATACAACTCCTACTAGTACAAATTCTTTAATAATGTTTTTGCTAATTTGTGCAGTAAGTGATTGGCCCACGTATTTCTGAAAGGCATTTGCATTTGACAACTTTAAGAATTCACATACAGAAAGAGATGTGGTAACTATTTAGTTGCTTTACTCTTTTAGACCATGTTAATCTCACAATTTCAATGATCTTATATAACCGTGTAATTAGGCTTCTTCTTTTTTTCAGCAATAGTTCAATGTAGAAGGTAAAAAAGGACATGCATTCTTCATGAGCTGATCTGTCCATGGCATTGTACTCCCATGAAATCCTACCCTGTATGCACATTTGTTCTTTCTCTTTCTTTTTCTCTTTGTTGAAGATCGACACATTTTGTAGATTTATCCCCAATTTCATTGTCGAAGAGTCCCTCTGTTGATCTAATCCTAATTTTTGTTAGATTTTGACTCTCTTCTTCGGCAGAGCATAGCATATATGACAAGAAGCAGAGGCCATACTATCAACTACAATTTGTTCATCTGCCAAATATTCCAACAAAACAAAAATGGTAATATATGTCATCAGTTTCATTATAATTTCCAATTGATCGGATATAAATTGTATATATGGAGTATTTCAAGAGTTATAATATATATGCCAACTGATTACTAGCTTATATGGTACCTATGCTATTGACAGATTCTTGGAGTCGTGTTGGAGAGAGCTTAAACACGCAATGTAGTTGTCAAGCAAGTAAATTGATCAGGAGCTAGGGGTTAAGGGTGGATGAAAATGGAGGGGGATATTTCTCTATATTCTTTGATGCAGGGCATCCCTTTTAGCTGTTTGAATTTTGAAGGATCTTGCTTCAGAATATTTGGTCGTGAGGTTGAGATTTATAAAATGGTTTCATTATTTATAGATGAACAACAATATAAACATTAATGGGGATGTGAATTTGTTACCACTATAGATGATGATGATGCCCAATGCCTGGCCCTTTGTTAAGCTTGCACTGGAAAAGCATAGGCGATGGGTTTGTGGTTAGCCACCGTTTATGCACATGATATAAAGTTGTGTTTAGTAACAGTAAGTGTTTCTACATTTGGACACTGCTTGGTCTAAAATACATAAATTTTAATGTATTCCCTATTGGCATTTCTAAGTTCGTTGTTGTTTTTGGAAGAGTCCTAATTCAATGATGACAGTTGCTGGAGTTATTGCATAGATAATTTATTATTCCAGGTTACAAGGAGCTTATGTAAAAGCTTAATTGATCCTAGAGTTTATATATAGAAGATTTGCTTCATGGGTGATGTGTGGATTTAAAGGAGCACATATGTTTATAGTGAGGAACGGAACTATTATCGAGTTCCATTGTTATAACTTTCGAGTGTTAATTTTCACTTACAGTAGGTAGATTTGATAGAGAGTTTATTTAATTGTACAAGAGTGAGGTTGCAACAAGTGTTTTGAGGGACTGAGCTTAAATTTTTTTTGTATTGTGAAGTTTATAGTGAATTTATCTCTAGATAAGATCTCACATATGTAGGACAAGTTCAGAACTGCGTAAACAATTTAATTGTGTGTTTTATTATTCTTTACTTGTACAATGTATGCTAACTCACAAAAATATATATTTCCGCATTTAGTATTCTAGATAATGTTCCAACACAGGGCAGTTTAAATTATTGTCATTAATTATTTAATGAAAGCACTTTGCAAAAAAATCATTAAATTGATAATACTGAAAAGAATCAATCAAAATAAATCAAATTCTTTATCAGTTTAATTAATTCTTATATTTGATTTAATTGATTTTATTTTATTATAGGCTTAGTCATATGAGCAGAAAAAAGAAACTCCAGATATAAATTTTGGAGAAACATGCAAAAAAAAAAAAAAAACCGATGCATCTTGACCCAAATATTAGTATCGCCTTGGATTCAATGGGGTTTGGCTCCTGCTTTTTGCTTTTGTAGCTTTTTCATTAGTTTTATTGTCTGCAGCTTTTGAAGCTAATATTTAGAAATTTGTGTCAAACGGTAAAATGGAGGGACCATTTCCCACCGATCAACTTTACTTTTTATTTAATAATACTACTTGGAGGGTGGATGGTAACATCTATAAAATGCATAGTCTCTGCATGGTTGGATCCACATCTGTGTTTCATCTTGTTCCAATCATTCTCATTTTCTCCTCTTGCCTTGATTTCAAATACTTTTGGCCTTGATTTCAGTTTGAACAACAATGGCCGGAGCAATTGCTTTCGACATTGCCGAACAGCCCATTACTAGGTTCAGCTCTCCTGCTCTCTATCAAAATAGACTGTTGAGGAATCTCGTACGTGACATCGACCACCTCAAATACACTGTCCGTAAAATCGATGATGCAGCAGAGAAATCGGTGACCAGCAATCACAAAGTTTGGCTTGAAAAGCTGAAGGATGTACTTCAAGATGCCGACGACTTGCTCGATGATTTCTCAACCGAAGCTTCGCGAAAAGATCTAATGGGTGGGAACAAGCTGACAAAAGAGGTACGCCTTTTCTTCTCAAGCTCAAACCAGTTTGCCTATGGTTTCAAAATGGGTCGGGAAATTAAGGCCATTAAAGCGAGATTAGATTCACTTAAAAGTGAGGCCAACACTTTTTGCTTCTTTCCGCTTGATCACCCCGCGGAAACCTCTTTCATGACTAAAAAGAGGGTACCATCACACTCTTTTGTGAATAAAGACCAAATAATAGGGAGGGACGGTGATAGAGTAGCTCTTCTAAACCTCATGTTAGGGTTCGAAAGTGAAGAGAATGTTTACATCATTCCAATTGTGGGGTTAGGAGGGTTAGGGAAGACTGCCCAGTTTGTCTATAATGATGAAATGGTTAAAAATCATTTTGAGTTGACGATGTGGGTGTGTGTTTCAGACGTTTTTGATATCAAAAAAATTGTTGAAAACATTATCCAATCTGCAACTGGCCAAGCACCATATCAAAATCTCTCAATGGACCAATTGCATAAACAACTTCGAGATAAAATTTGTGGGAAAAAATATTTGCTTGTTTTGGATGAATTTGGAATGTGAATTGGGAAGAATGGGTTAGTTTTAAAATGTTATTGATGGGTGGGGCTA
Organism: Gossypium bickii; assembly: GCA_025503065.1. Taxonomy (NCBI): domain Eukaryota; kingdom Viridiplantae; phylum Streptophyta; class Magnoliopsida; order Malvales; family Malvaceae; genus Gossypium; species Gossypium bickii. The sequence goes on from CP106711.1 coordinate 135,008,377, forward strand.
AAGGAAGTAGGATAATAGTAATAGTAACTACTCGCTCTTCAATAGTAGCAAATATTACTAATAAAGGTCAGTCTTATGTTCTGAAACGCTTGTCTGATGACGATGCTTGGTTTTTGTTTAAAGAAATAGCATTTAAGCTAAGATATGCAGACCCAAAAAAATCTAGCCTTTTTTGGAAATAGGGAAACAAATTTTGGAAAGGTGTGGTGGCGTTCCCTTAGTCATAAGGGAGATAGCAAGTGCATTATCTTACAAAGAAACTAAAATGGAGTGGCATTCTTTCAAAGATAATGAACTTGCTAGAATGTCACAAATTATAAGTGAGGCCAACATGTTGGACTTGGTAGAGCATGAAGGCCTCATGGAGACCTCTTTCATGACTAAAAAGAGGCGAGAAACACACTCTTTTGTGAATAAAGACCAAATAATAGGGAAGGATGGTGATAGAGTTTGAAAGTGAAGAGAATGTTTACATCATTCCAATTGTTGGGTTAGGAGGGTTAGGGAAGACTGCTTTGGCCCAGTTTGTCTATAATGATGAAATGGTCAAAAATCATTTTGACTTGATGATGTGGGTGTGTGTTTCAGATGTTTTTGATGTCAAAAAAATTGTAGAAAACATTATCGAATCTGCAACTGACCAACCACTAGATAAAAATCTCGAAATGGACCAATTGCAAAAACAACTTCGATATAAAATTTGTGGGAAAAGATATTTGCTTGTTTTGGATGACATTTGGAATGTGAATAGCGAAGAATGGGTTAGTTTTAAAATGTTATTGATGGGTAGGACTAAAGGAAGTAGGATAATAGTAACTACTCGCTCTTCAATAGTAGCAAATATTACTAATAAATATCAGTCTTATGTTCTGAAACGCTTGTCTGATGACGATGCTTGGTTTTTGTTCAAAGAAATAGCATTTGAGCAAAGGTATGCAGACTCAACAAATCCAGCCTTTATGGAAATAGGGAAACAAATTTTGGAAAGGTGTGGTGGGGTTCCCTTAGTCATAAGGATGGTAGCAAGTACATTATCTTACAAAGAAACTGAAAAGGGGTGGCATTCTTTCAAAGATAATGAACTTGCTAGAATGTCACAAATTATAAGTGAGGCCAACATGTTGGACTTGGTAGAGCATGAAGGCCTCATGGAAACCTCTTTCATGATTAAAAAGAGGCGAGAAACATACTCTTTTGTGAATAAAGACCAAATAATAGGGAGGGATGGTGATAGAGTAGCTCTTCTAAACCTCATGTTAGGGTTTGAAAGTGAAGAAAATGTTTACATCATTCCAATTGTGGGGTTAGGAGGGTTAGGGAAGACTGTTTTGGCCCAGTTTGTCTATAATGATGAAACGGTCAAACATCATTTTGAGATGATGATGTGGGTGTCTGTTTCATATGTTTTTGATGTCAAAAAAATTGTAGAAAACATTATCAAATCTGCAACTGGCCAAGCACCATAACAAAATCTCTCAATGGACCAATTGGAAAAACAACTTCGAGATAAAATCGATGGGACAAAATATTTGCTTGTTTTGGATGACATTTGGAATGAAGATGAGCAACAATAGTTAAGGTTAAAGGATTTATCGATGGGTGGGGCTAAAGGAAGTAGGATAATAGTAACTACTCGCTCTTTAATAGTAGCAAATATTACTAATAAATGTCAGTCTTATGTTCTGAAACGCTTGTCTGATGACGATGCTTGGTTTTTGTTCAAAGAAATAGCATTTGAGCAAAGATATGCTGATTTAAAAATCCAGCCTTTGTGGAAATAGGGAAACAAATTTTGGAAAGGTGTGGTGGGGTTCCCTTAGTCATAAGGACAATAGCAAGTACATTATCTTACAAAAAAACTGAAAATGAGTCGCGTTCTTTCCAAAAGATCATGTAGTTAAACTCTTGTTCAATTTTGGATTGCACAAGGTTACGTAAAACAATTGAATCCAAGTCCATCTCTTGAGGAGATTGGGATTGGGTATTTTAATGATTTGGTTGATAGAAGTTTCTTTCAAGAGGTAGGAGAGAGATTTCCAGGGGAAGGACTAACATGTAAAGTGAATAATTTAATGTATGATCTAGCTGAATCAGTAGCAGGGAAGGAAAGTAGAAATATAGATTCAAATAAAATTGCCGGTAAGTATGGTGAAAAATGTCGCCACTTATCAATTAATCCTTCATCAATACTTTTGTTTAATGGAAAGGAGTTGTCAAGAAAGGAAACTTGGGATTTGATAATTGCAAATTGTAGATGCTTGCGTATACTAGAATCGGATGATATAGATTTTAAGATGATTCCACGCTCCATTTATAAGTTGAAACATTTGAGGTTCCTTGATCTTTCCCAAAATCACGATCTTAAGATTCTCCCAAAGAGTATTTGCAAGTTACATAATTTGCAAGTGCTGAAACTTGATCGGTGTTGGGAGCTTGAAGAATTACCGAAGAACATTGAAAAATTGGTGAATCTTACCCATCTTGGGTGTGAAGATTGTAATGGCTTAACTCATATGCCACATGGAATAGAAAAGCTGAGTTCCCTTGAAACGTCAAGCATGTTTGTAATGGATAAAGATGGTTCCCATGGCGGTGCAGATCTAAATGAATTGAGAGGGCTTAACAACTTAAGGGGAGAGCTAAGAATAACAAATTTGGGATTCCTAAAAAATGCAAAAGAGAAATTTAAGGCTACTAATTTGAAAGAGAAGCAACATTTGAAATCGTTGGTTTTAGAATGGGGCTTTTATTTTGATGATAACGATGACGATGACAAGTCACTAGAAGACCTCCAGCCCCATCCTAATCTCAAGGGGCTCTGTATTCGAGGATGGAGGGGTGATGTTAAGTTTCCAAGTTGGCTTTATTTGCTCACAAATCTCGTCTATATTAAAATATGGGGACTTAGAAGTAAATTCAAACACCTCTCGTCCTTTGCTCAATTTCCTTGTCTTTAAGCTTTGGTGATTTGTGATTTAATTGAGCTGGAGTATATGGATGATAATAGCCCAAAAGGAAGTCAAGGAGAACTAGAGTCATTCTTCCCATTGCTGAAGTATCTTTACCTACGGGATTGCCCAAATATGAAGAGTTGGTAGAGGACTACAAAAGTAATTGGTGATGATTCCAATGAGTACGACGCAACAGTTGTGGGAACATCAACCATGGCATTTCCTTGTCTTTCCTGTTTAAAAATTGAAAACTGCCCTTTGGCATCAATGCTATTGTATCCTTCACTCGATAATTGGCTAAAGTTGGTGAATACTAGTTTAAGGCCGTTAAAGCAGACTACCAAGATGAACATGAACGCTAAGACCCCATCAACTTCAACCTCTTCTCTTTCTCTCTCCAAATTGAAATCTTTCCAAGTAGACAACGTTGAGGGATTGGACACTCACATGCTAGATGAGTGCCTGCAACATCTCACCGGCCTCAAAAGCTTAACAATTAGAGATTGCAAAAAGCTTGATTTAGAGGGCATGCAATGGGAACCCCTTAAGAATCTCTCTTGTTTGATGATTGATAAAATTCCACTGCTGGTCTCTCTCCCCTGTGGGCTTCAGCATTTTGTTCAATTGAAAACATTAGAAATTTACAATTGCAGTGGATTGAGGTCACTCCCTGTGTTCCAACAACTCCCTCCTGTGTTCCAACATCTCACTTCCCTTGAAGAGTTTGAAGTAAGGTCTCCCAATTGAATGAAAGATGTAGGGAGGACAATGGTGCAGATTGGCACATCCCGCACATTTGGTAGTATCAGGTTGGTCCATCCTTTCTATTAATTTATTTATAACACCATAATTTTTTTACGAAAAAATAAATTCAGCAGTATATTTACTCTCTAACTCCGGGCTCTTATGCCATTTTTCATTCATGTTGGATACTGTTAAAATATTATTCATTTGACATCTTATATAAATTGAAATTCCTTTGTTTTAATCCTACTTTTTACTTACCATCTTTCATAATATTTTTCTAATTTGTGCAGTAAGCCATTGGGGAGTTGTATGGGGAAAGGCATGTGTAAACTTCAATAATTTATCTAATTACTTTATACTTTTAAATCACAATAATTTATGCATGGTTAGTGCTTCTTTTCATATTTGTCATTTCATACACTTCAATTTAAAGGCTTCTAATAATTTAATTCTAAAAAATCTTTAAAATAGACATTGATGTGGAGCATGCATATATATATATATATATATATATAGATGATTTTGTTGAAGTATGCCCTCCCATGCTTTAGTGGTGTGTGAGGTGAAAATTAGGTGATGACCAACTTGATTAATTTTTCTATGTAATTTAGTGGTGTGTTAGGTGAAAATTAGGTGCTACTTGTATTAGCTATAAAACAATGATGCTTTGTAATAAAAATTATGTGTTTTTTCATTCAAGTTAATGCTTCTTTTTTTGCTTCTCTCGTTTTCTTAGCAAATTTTTTGTTCTTTTCTTTCTTCTACTAGAAGCATCGAGCCTTGCTGGTCAAGCTTCAGCTTCAATCGCTGTTTGTTGTCCAAAGTTCCAACAATTGGTATCTAGAGTCGTATTCTCAGTGGACCTATTATATTTCAACCTTGAAAATAAATGGCTGCCAATTTTTCACCGGTTGCACCACTAGTCTTCAATGGAGAAGGGATCCACATATGGCAGGTTAAGATGAGGATTGCCTGCAGGCCTTCGATCTGTGGTAAGTTGTGACCTCAGACGTTGAGCCAGCACCCTTTCGAGCCAAACCAACGGTGGCTTAGATGAAACAGCATGCTGAAGAAAGGACTAAGAGGCACAAGGCCATGTCATGCATCCAAAACTGTGTATCAGATGTCATCTTCACCAGGATCATGGCCTGTGAAACACCAAAGCAGGCTTGGGACAAACTCAATGAGTAGTTCCAAGGCACTGAAAGAACTAGGAAACAACAGCTTCTAAACTTGAGAAGGGACTTTAGGAATCTCAAAATAAAGGAAGAAGAAACAGTGAAGCAGTATTCAGACAGGATTATGGCTGTAGTTAACAGCATAAGGTTGCTAGGAGAAGAGTTTACTGAGGCAAGAATCGTGGAGAAGGGACTCTTAACATTGCCTGAGAGATATGAAGCAAAAATTTCATCCCTTGAGGATTCGAGAGACCTGGCTACCATCTCATTGACTGAGCTAGTTAATACCTTGTATGCTCAGGAACAAAGGAGGGCTAGTAGATAAGAAGTATACCAAGAAGGTGCCTTCCAAGCAAAATCAAAACCATCTTCGAGCAATACTGACTACAAAGGAAAAAAGATCTGGAAGAACAGGCCTAAGCCTGATGTTGCTAGGGGTGGTGAAAAACTTTGCAAGTTTTGCAAAAGATCAGGTCATCCTGAGGTCAAATGCAGGTTCAGGCCAGATGCAATATACCAGTATTGAAAAAGAAGGGCCATGTTGAGAAAGTTTGCAAAAACAAAGGCAAACCAACTCAAGCACAATATCAACTGCTAAAAGCTGAGGCTCGAGTAGCCAAGGAGGACAGTGAGCATGAAGAGCAGGTTTTTGCAGTCTCATGCTTGGTTGTAAAGGAAGAAATTAACCAAGGGTGGCTCCTGGATAGTGGTTACACCAACTATATGACATCAAATGCTAGCATTTTCAAGTTCATCGACAGAAGCTTCAAGGCCAAAGTTAAAGTGGGAAATGGTTAGGTGAAAATTAGGTGAAATGGTTGGTTGCCCTCCCATGCTTTAGTGGTGTGTTAGGTGAAAATTAGGTGATAACCAACTTGATTAATTTTTCTATGTAATTTAGTGGTGTGTTGGTGAAAATTAGGTGATGACCAACTTGATTAATTTTTCTATGTAATTTAGTGGTGTGTTAGGTGAAAATTAGGTGCTACTTGTATTAGCTATAAAACAATGATGTTTTGTAATAAAAATTATGTGTTTTTTCATTCAAGTTAATTCTCCCTTTCTTGCTTCTCTCGTTTTCTTAGCAAATTTTCTGTTCTTTTCTTTCTTCTACTGAAAGCATCGAGCCTTGCTGCTCAAGCTTCAGTTTCAATTGCTGTTTGTTGTCCAAAGTTCCAACAGATAGCTTCATTCCAACAGCCATTGGTGTGCTTGTTGGCTTGCTATTCTCCATAGAGAACTTCTTTAAGATCTTCAAGGCAAATGTTTGTTGGCCTAAGAAGATTCCATTTCTTGTCTGGCACACCTATACCCCAGGTCAGACATTTCAAACATGCTCATCATTTTAGCTTTAAAGTCAGCTACTATTACATGATCTCCTCCTGTCACCAACAGGTCATCAACATACAAGGAAACAATGAGCTGTGTTTGAAGTCCTTCCCTCTTGACATACAATGTAGGCTCGTTGATGCTTCTGTCAAACCCCAAGGTGGTCAAGTACCCATCAATTCTGCTGTACCAAGCCCTTGGAGCTTGCTTCAAGCTATACAAGGCTTTGTTCAGCTTATATACCATATCTTCCTTGCCAGTCACATCAAAGCCTTGTGGCTGATCAACATAGATCTCTTCCTCAAGGAAGCCATTGAGAAAGGCTGATTTCACATCGAGCTGGTGAATTTTCCAATTCATCTGAGCTATTAAGGCAAGTAGCAGTTTTATTGTATCGAGCCTGGCTACTGGAGCAAATGTTTCCATGTAATCTAACCCATATCTTTTGCTGTGACTACAAGCCTAGCTTTTAGCTTATTCAGACTTCCATCTGCATTTGGCTTAGCTCGATAAACCCACTTGACACTTATAACCTTTCTATTTGAAGGCCTTTCAACCAGCTCTCAGGTCTTATTTTTCTCGATCATGTGCATTTCATCAGCCATAGCCTGCTGCCAACCTTGGTTTGCTTGAGCTTCTTCTAAGCAACTTGGCTCAATAATGGCCACTTGTGCCCTCTCATAAACTTCTGCTAGTGACCTCGTTCCCCTAACTGGGACATCATCATAGTTTATTTCAGCACCCTCTTCATTAGTTTCAATCTGGCCTGTTGTGATTTCTTCAGAAGTAGCAACTGGCACATTCTTTTCCCAGTCCCAGTATGCCTTCTCATCAAAGATAGCATCTCTACTTACTAGGACCTTATTTGATGAGGGAATAAAAATTCTATAGCCCGTTTTGGTCGAGCTATACCCACCAATATGCCTGCTTGAGATCTTTAATCAAATTTGCTTCTCCTAATAGCTGGAACCTGTGCATAGCATAAACAACCAAAGGTTCTAAGGTGAGCCAGTAATGGCTTGAATCTGAACCAAGCTTCGAATGATGTTTTGAAAGCTAGGGCCTTTGAGGGAAGTCTGTTTTGTAAATAAGCAGCAGTGTTCACTACTTTAGCCTACATATTTTTGGGCACATTCTTTTCAAACATAAGGTATCTGGCCATATCGAGTAGGCTCTTGTTCTTCTTTTCATTTACTCCATTCTGTTGAGGAGTATAAACATTTGTCAACTGATGTTTAATGCCAGTATCAGTGCAGATGGCTTGAAACTGAGCTGAGATGTACTTAGCTCCGTTATCAGATCTAATTGTCTTGAGTCTGCAACCTGTTCTGTTTCAGCCTGTACTTTAAACTTCAAGAATACATGAGCCACTTCTGATTTTTATTTTAGGAAATAAATCTAGTAATATCTTGAATAGTCATCAATGAACAAGATGAAATACCTTCTTCAACTGAGTGATTCAGTCTTCATAGGACCACATACATCAGTATGTACTAGTTGAAGCTTCTCTGATGCTCTCCAAGCTTGATTCGATGGAAATGATGTCTGGCTTGTTTTCCTAGCTGGCATACTTCACAAACACCTTCATTGTTCACAGAGTTGATGAAGTTTTCAACTAGACCTTCATTGATCATCTTGGACATCGACTTAAAGTTGGCATGCCCAAGTCTTTGATGCCAAAGCTTGGACTCATCAGTCGAAGCTGTATAGGCTGAGCTTAAGTTATTTGTCCAATCAACAACAATGCCTTTATCAACCATTGTGATTAACATACGCTTGGATCCATATGGATCACTAATTCTGCATTCCTTGCCCTCGAACACAACAGTATAGCCCTTGTCTAGCAACTGAGCTATGCTTAAAAGATTTCTATCAATCTGAGGCACCAACAAGACATTTGAGAGTAGTTTGTTGCCTTTAGGTGTGTGTATCGGTACATCACCCTTACCTTCTGCCTCAATGACATGACCATTTCCCACTTTAACTTTGGCTTTGAAGCTTCTGTCGATGAACTTGAAAATGCTAGCATATGATGTCATATGGTTGGTGTAACCATTATCCAGGAGCTACCCTTTATTAATTTCTTCCTTTGCAGCCAAGCATGAGACTGCAAAAACCTGCTATTCATGCTCACTGTCATCCTCAGCTACTCGAGCCTCAGCTTTTGGCAGTTGATATTGTGCTTGAGTTGGTTTGCCTTTGTTTTTGCAAACCTTCTCAACATGGCCCTTCTTTTTGCAATACTGGCATATTGCATCTGGCCTGAACCAGCATTTGACCTCAGGATGACTTGGTCTTTTGCAAAACTTGCAAAGTTTTTTCGCCACCCCTAGCAACATCAGGCTTAGGCTTGTTCTTCCAGATCTTTTTTCCTTTGTAGTCAATATTGCTCGAAGATGGTTTTGATTTTGCTTGGAAGGCACCTTCTTGGTATACTTCTTGTCTACTAGCCCTTATTTGTTCCTGAGCATACAAGGCATTAACTAGCTCAGTCAAGGAGATGGTAGCCAAGTCTCTCGAATCCTTAAGGGATAAAATTTTTACTTTGTATCTCTCAGGTAATGTTGAGAGCACCTTCTCCACGATTCTTGCCTCAGTAAACTCTTCTCCTAGCAACCTTATGCTGTTAACGACAACCATAATCCTATCTGAATACTGCTTCACTGTTTCTTCTTCCTTTATTTTGAGATTCTCAAAGTCCCTTCTCAAGTTTAGAAGCTGTTATTTCCTGGTTCTTTTAGTGCCTTGGAACTCCTCCTTGAGTTTATCCCAGGCCTGCTTTGGTGTTTCACAGGCCATGATCCTGGTAAAGATGACATCTGATACACAGTTCTGGATGCATGACATGGCCTTGTGCCTCTTGGTCCTTTCTTCAGCATGCTGTTTCATCCGAGCCACCGTTAGATTGGCTCGAAAGGGTGCTGGCTCAATGTCTGAGGTCACAACTTGCCACAGATCGAAGGCCTGCAAGTAAGTCCTCATCTTAACCTGCCATATGTGGAACCCTTCTCCATTGAAGACTGGTGGTGCAACCGGTGAAAAATTGGCAGCCATTTATTTTCAAGGTTGAAATATAATAGGTCCACTGAGAATACGACTCTAGATACCAATTGTTGGAACTTTGGACAACAAATAGCGATTGAAGCTGAAGCTTGAGCAGCAAGGCTCGATGCTTCCAGCAGAAGAAAAAAAAGAATAAAAAATTTGCTAAGAAAACGAGAGAAGCAAAAAGGGAGCATTAACTTGAATGAAAAAACACAATTTTTATTACAAAGCATCATTGTTTTATAGCTAATACAAGTAGCACCTAATTTTCACCTAACACACCACTAAATTACATAGAAAATTAATCAAGTTGGTCATCACCTAATTTTCACCTAACACACCACTAAATTACATAGAAAAATTAATCAAGTTGGTCATCACCTAATTTTCACCTAACACACCACTAAATTACATAGAGATGATACGAAATATATTCCCGGTTTAAAAACATGATTTTGATTATTGAATCCAAGATGTGACAATGGTTTAGAAAAATCAAACATGTTAAACCAATAGGAATTGTACCAACTCAAAATCGAACGATCAAAATTCTTGACAAGTTTCAAAACTGATTTACAAAAGCCCAAAGATTTCATATTAGACAATGAACAAATCTCGTAATATCCACAATTAAACAAATTGAGATTAAAAGAAAAATTATCGTCGTACCTGAACGAATCTTGTATTAGCTGGACACACATTACTCCACCTTCATACTTTGCATCACAATGATTTTTATTAGACAAACTCGACTTAACATCATTTAAAACATCACAATGAATGTTATTAGACAAACTTGCCTTACCATCATTTAGAACATCACAAAGAATTGAGGGATGGCAAATGACGGTATTATCCACATTGTCACATTCATTGAAAAAAATTGGTGGAGTCGAAATTGTTTCAAAACACTTACCTTCCTTACCTTTCGACTCGGGAGGTTCAACTTCACCTTCAACTTTACCTCTTTCAATCAAAGAAAAACGTCGCTCTTTCGGGAGGTATTGAAGTTGTAGGTTCTTCTGTGATACGTCGGGAACCTGAAATGAAGAAGCAGAAGAACAAACTTCAAATGAGTTAGTTAAATCAACACTCACTTCAACTTGCTCATCTCGTTTTCTCGTTTCTTTTTCACACACTTTTTCGTTTTCTCTCTTTTTTTCTTGTTCTTATTCAATACATGTTAAACCAAAAAGAAATTTGCATACATGACATCATATGAACAAAACTCTTTGTACTCGTCAAAGCAAAATTGCACAAATTCAACGATTTTTCAAGAGACAAAAATTGATTCATTAAATCACCGTATTTGAAAAATTTATTTGCTTTTCGTGAAAACTTTTCATTTGAAAAATCATTGGGTTTTAACAACATAGACTTCCGGATTTCTTTCTCTTTAACATAAAAACTTTCCTTTTCACTCTCGTCTTTCGTTTCCTTTTCTTTATGTTCCCACTCTCTTTTTTAATCACTCATTTTCTTGCCCCTCTTTTTTTCTAAATTCTTTTCTTTTTCTTTCTCTTTTTGTCGCTCACTTTCTTTTGATTTTTCAATTGATGCCTTCATCTTTAATTGATCTTCATAAACTTGCTTGGGTGTTAGCGGAGTCAATGTCACGTTTCGTCCCAAATACTTGAAGGTGTACCGATTGGTGTAGCCATCATGGATCGCTCGCTTGTCGAATTGCCAAGGTCGCCTAAGCAGGAGATATCTCGCTTGCATCGGTACCACATCGCACAAGACCTCATCTTTATACTTCACTATTGCTAAGGAGACCAAAACTTGATACTTCTCTGTACTTGGCAACGCGTATGGAAGATGTTTTCGCGTTGTTGTTCATTTTTTATGCCTTGTAAGCTAAGACTCCTTTTTACCATTAAAATCTCTCCATTTTCGGCTTGTTCTACTTCTTTCTCATCTTGGGATGTCTCACTGGCATCATCTTCCCTTTCACTTTCGGATTCAATCTCGCCATTATCTCGAATAAACATAGTGTTTCGATTTGGACATTGATTTGAAATGTGGCCTCGACCCAAACATTTGAAACACTTAATGTCTCGGAATCGATTAGAAATAACTTCCGTTTTGCCATTGCTCGTCTCATCGCTTGGCTTGTTAAACTTGGATGCGCCACTTACTTCTTTAGTTCGGCTCGGTATGTCCCGTTTGTTGGTCACTTGCCCCCACTTAGATGTTGAAGCATTATTGGGGATTGCTCTAGATGTAGCTTTTCGTTTTAGCTACTTTTTGACCTTTATTGCTATGTGAACCATATTGATGATATCGATGTAATGGTGTAGTTATACGACATTCTCGTGCTAAAGCGTGCCATTGTGGCTTCTTAGTCTTTATCTACATTGGCTCGGATCATGGCCACTTCCATTTCCTTGTAGTAATCCTCCACACTACGATGACCCTGAGTTAAGCTTTGCAACTTTTGATGCAATTCGCGGTGATAGTAAGTTGGGATGAATCTTTTCCACATTAGTGCCTTTATTTCTGCCCATGTAGATATTGGACGTTCACCATTCCGTCTTCAGCTCGTTGTTAATTGATCCCACCAAATAATGGCATAGTTAGAAAATTCGATGGCAGCAAGTTTCACCTTCTTATTTTCTGAGTAATTATGGCATTCGAAAATTAACTCCACCTTCTTTTCCCACTCAAGGTAGGCTTCTGGATCGAACCACCCTTGGAACGTAGAAATCGTCATTTTAATATTTTTCAAGTCGTCATCAGCCCATTCTCGATCTCTTCGCTCACGGACTCGTGGATCTTCTCTCCGTTCATTGTGTTTGAAAGCTGGATTGCTGTCAGCTTCACTCGGTTCGTAGATGCCGTTGTCATGTAGCCAAGGTTATTCTTGTCCCCTTCTCAGAATTGGAGGGTTGTTTGTTTGATGTCTTCGCTCATTTCTTCGGTCCAATCGCTCGTTAATTAATTGGAACAAATGTGTGATTTCTTGCATTACGATTTACAAATCAGGATCTCTTCCTTCAGGATCATTCCTTCGGGGTTGCAATCCTCTTCCACCCCTGGCGGCATCTGATGCTTCGTCGCTTACTATTCAACATTCGGGACTCCTAGACATGTTAAACAAGATTAATGAAACCTTATTACAATCCTCACTTGTTCACTCACAAAGAAATTATTAACACTCAAGTGTTTTCACTCAATTTCTGGCTTTTCTTTCAATGTAATCTCTCTTGCCTTTTACCGCTCGAATTCACTCTTCTAGATTCTAGAAGGTTGTCTTCGACTTACTAGCAACTCGTAGGTTGTTTCAAAAAGTTAAAATGGTAAAATTGTTTCGGAAAAATGTAGGTTTTAAAAAGTTAGAAAGGTTGGTAGGTGGTGTCGGAAAGTAAGGCTCGATAGTAGAGGTGGTGAATTATGAAGAGTTTGAAAATCCAGATATTACGATAATTTTTTTTTAACTTACTCAGAGAAAACTCGAGATGATCAAAACGTGCCTAATTTAATTGCCTCTGATACCAACTGATACGAATCGTCTTGGGTTTGAAAACGAATCGTAAATGTTGCCCGATAGTAAATTAGGTAGTTTTTCGTTTAGATAACAAAAGGGGTAATTTTATTGATAATGTCTTTGAAAAATAAAGATAGGTAAGTGGCTGAGGTGGATTCGAATTTGAAACAAGAAAGAACCTTTAATAAAAATTAAAGACCCGAATCTTATAAGCTTCAAATTGATGAAAGGAGTTTTAAATAAAAACCGAGACCTACTATCTAGCGAGATAGGAACCAATGGTACAGATAAATGAACGCCACACCCGAAATGATGATAAGTTCGAAACAAGGATAGAATAACACCACTAGGAACTAGATAAGTCAATTCGAACCTTGAAGAATTAGGAGAGTAAATTAAACTCACCAAGAAAAATATTCATTCATTCAAAAAAATCCCCTCCAAAAAAAGTGCTTACAATTGACCAGACACAAACTATTTATAGAAAACATTTTTAAAGTTCTCATGGAAAAGATAGCATTGCCTACCATATTTAATTCATAGGCTTCCACTAATTCCCCACACTTGCAAATTTCCAGCTTGTTTATTCACCCACAAGACCCATGTTGCCGTCCAAATCCATCTCCCATCTTTAATTTTTTTGCTCAATACTATCTCCATGTTATATTATTTAATGCAAGCCAAGATTCCTTCCCTTATCATGCCGTCCAACAACCCTCTAATAACAAATGGGTTTTCATTATTTTATTCATGTTAAACATTCCCATTTATCCATGCTTCCACTCACCCATAATATTCTTATTCTCATTCAATATTGTCGTCCATCCCCCACTAGCCACACAGTTGCTCTATTTTTTAATGTTTCACAAGCACATGTCTTAATAGCTTCGTAGTTGTGCTGTTTGCTCCACTAGCCAATGTTCATGGGGTAATAATCAGTAAGTTCATGGAAGCATAAAACCTTGTCCACCATGCTTAAATAAAATAATCAATGAGCTCTTTTGTGCCTTGTTGCCGTCCCATACTCTATGTGATATTTCAATCATTTTAAAATTCTTCACTCATGCTCCATTTTTAAGCTAGCCCCGCATGCTCCTTGTAAGTGCCATCATGTTGATTAAATTATTCCAAAGCCACATACCTTGTGTCGTTCATGCATTATCACACTTGCACATTCTTTCTTTTTTTTAATTTCATGCATCCATTATGCTTCATTTTACTTATGCCGTCCATGCATTTCCACTATCACATACATCACCATTATTTATTCCAAAGTGGCCATGCTTTGTTATTTTATTGTCCCATGATATTCCCTTATGCCCATGCGTCACTTGCTCTTAGATGTGCTACCCATTTATTTTTCATGGAGAATCTTCTCCTTTGTGCGTTCATGCTATGTTCCATGTTGTTTGTCTTTTAGCTACCATCATTCCATGACTTCCATCATCCCTTGCCCAGGTAATTCACGCATGCTACCCATAATATGGCCTCCCAAGCATCATGGCGCCAACATTAATTTGCCCATCATAATTTGTCTAATTAATTCACCCATCCTCATTATTCGGCAACCCCCATTGCATCCATTTACACCCATGCTTTATCCCTTCAACCGTGCATAATTCCACCTTGGGTGGCACCTATAAACACATGAACTACCATCAATAAAATTCAGCTGAACAAACTTTAAACATTTTATTTAAGCACTAGATAAAAATCAAAAAGGTTAACCAAACACATTAACATTCAGCTTTGACAAAAGATATTTAAAAACTCGTACTATCTAGATAAATTATCATGAAATAAGAAAATTCAGCAAACTAATAAATGACTGAAAATAAATCAAACATGCTTAATAAAGTGTTAAATAAACTAGCAGTCGAACTAGCTAGTATATTCAACTTTAAATAAATTGTAAGAGTTCAGTATGTTCTTGGGCTCTTTTCTATCTGTATTCCAAATTTGTGCCACCAAGGCCAACGCGGCATCTTTGAATTGTTTAGCACGGGCACGCATAATTGGTCCATTAGGTAGCTCGATTGGGTCTTGGTTGACTTCCGTCACAGGCTTCTTATTTTCAGTCATTTATTAGTTTGCTGAATTTTCTTATTTTATGTTAATTTATCTAGATAGTACGAGTTTTTAAATATCTTTTGTCAAAGCTGAATGTTAGTGTGTTTGGTTAACCTTTTTGATTTTTATCTAGTGCTTAAATAAAATGTTTAAAGTTTGTTCAGCTGAATTTTATTGATCAAGTGTTTATAGGTACCACCCAATGTGGAATTATGCATGGTTGAAGGGATAAAGCATGGGTGTAAATGGATGCAAAGGGGGTTACCGAATAATGAGAATGGGTGAATTAATTAGACAAATTATGATGGGCAAATTAATGTTGGCGCCATGATGCTTGGGAGGCCATATTATGGGTAGCATGCTTGAATTACCTGGGCAAGGGATGATGGAAGTCATGGAAAGATGGTAGCTAAAAGACAAACAACATGGAACATAGCATGAACGCACAAAGGAGAAGATTCTCCATGAACAACAAATGGATAGCACATCCAAAAGCAAGTGACGCATGGGCATAAGGGAATATCATGGGACAATAAAATAACAAAGCATGGCCACTTTGGAATAAACAATGGTGATGTGTGTGATAGTGGAAATGCATGGACGACACAAATAAAATGAAGCATAATGGATGCATGAAATTAAAAAAAAAGAAAGAATGTGCAAGTGTGATAATGCATGAACGGCACAAGGTTTGTGGCTTTGGAATAATTTAATCAACATGATGGCACTTAAAGGAGCATGCGGCATTAGCTTACAAATGGAGCATGAGTGAAGAATTTTAAAATGATTGAAATATCACATAGAGTATGGGACGGTAACAAGGCACAAAGGAGCTCATTGATTATTTTATTCAAGCATGGTGGACAAGGTTTATGCTTCCATGAACTTACTGATTATTAAACCATGAACATTGGCTAGTGGAGCAAACGGCACAACTATGAAGCTATTATGACATGTGCTTGTGAAACATTAAAAAATAGAGCATGTGTGTGGCTAGTGGGGGATGGAGGGCAACATTGAATGAGAATAAGAATATTATGGGTGAGTGAAAGCATGGATAAATAGGAATGTTTGACATGAATAAAATAATGAAAACCCATTTGTTATTAGAGGGTTGTTGGACGGCATGATAAGGGAAGGAATCTTGGCTTGCATTAAATAATATAACATGGAGATAGTATTGAGTAAAAAAAATTAAAGATGGAGATGGACTTGGACGGCAACATGGTTTGTGGGTGAATAAACAAGCTGGAAATTTGCAAGTGTGGGGAATTTGTGGAAGCTTATGAATTAAATATGGACGGCAATGTTATCTTTTCCATGAGAACTTTAAAAATGTTTTCTATAAATAGTTTGTGTCTGGTCAGTTGTAAGTATTTTTTTTGGGGGGATTTTTTGAATGAATGAATATTTTTCTTGGTGAGTTTAATTCACTCTCCAAATTCTTCAAGGTTCGAATTGACTTATCTAGTTCCTAGTGACGTCATTCTATCCTTGTTTCGAACTTATCATCCTTTCGGGTATGGCATTCATTTATCTATACCGTTGGTTCCTATCTCGCTAGATAGTGGGTCTCGATTTTTATTCAAAACTCCTTTCATCAATTTGAAGCTTATAAGATTCGGGTCTTTAATTTTTATTAAAGGTTCTTTCTTGTTTCAAATTCGAATCCACCTCAGCCACTTACCTATCTTTATTTTTCAAAGACATTATCAATAAAATTACCCCTTTTGTTATCTAAACGAAAAACTACCTAATTACGATCGAGCAACATTTATGATTCATTTTCAAACCCGAGACGATTCGTATCAGTTGGTATCAGAGCCAATTAAATTAGGCACATTTTGATCATCTCGAATTTTCTCCGAGTAAGTTAAAAATTATCGTAATATCTGGATTTTCAAACTCTTCATAATTCACCACCTCTACTATCGAGCCTTACTTTTCGACACCACCTACTAACCTTTCTACCTTTTTAAAACCTACCTTTTTCCGAAATCATTTTACCCTTTTAACTTTTTGAAACGACCTACTAGTTGCTAGTAAGTCGAAGATAACCTTCTAGAATCTAGAAGAGTAAATTCGAGCGGTAAAAGACGAGAGAGATTACATTGAAAGAAAAGCCAGAAATTGAGTGAAAACACGAGTGTGTGTGCTAATAATTTCTTTGTGAGTGAACAAGTGAGGATTGTAGTAAGGTTTCATTAATCTTGTTTAATATGTCTAGGAGTTCCGAACGTCGAATAGTAAGCGACGAAGCATCAGATGCCGCCGGGGGTGGAAGAGGATTGCAACCCCGAATGAATAATCCTGAAAGAAGAGATCTTGATTTGCAAACCGTAATGCGAGAAATCACACGTTTGTTCCAATCAATCAACGAGCAATTGGATCGAAGAAATGAACGGAGACTTCGAGCAAACACCCCTTCAATTCTGAGAAGGGGACAAGAGCAACCTTGGCTACATGACAACGACATCTACGAACCGAGTGAAGCTTACAGCAATTCAGCTTTCGAACACAATGAACGGATAGGAGGTCCACGAGTCCGTGAGCGAAGAGATCGAGAATGGGCTGATGATGACTTGAAAAATATTAAAATGGCGATTCCTGCTTTCCAAGGGCGGTCCGATCCAGAAGCCTAGCTTGAGTGGGAAAAGAAGGTGGAGTTAATCTTCGAATGCCATAATTACTCAGAAAATAAGAAGGTGAAACTTGCTGCCATCGAATTTTCTGACTATGCCATTATTTAGTGGGATCAATTAACAACGAGCCGAATACGGAATGGTGAACGTCCAATATCTACATGGGCGGAAATGAAGGCACTAATACATAAAAGATCTATCCCAACTTACTATCACCGCGAATTGCATCAAAAGTTGCAAAGCCTAATTCAGGGTCATCGTAGTGTGAAGGATTACTACAAGGAAATGGAAGTGGCCATGATCCGAGCCAATGTAGATGAAGAACAAGAAGCCACAATGGCACGCTTTAGCGCTGGCCTTAATCGAGATATCGCAAATGTTGTAGAACTACACCATTACATCGATATCATCGATATGGTTCACATGGCAATAAAGGTCGAAAAGCAGCTAAAACAAAAAGCTACGTCTAGAGCAATCCCTAATAATGCTTCAACATTTAAGTGGGGGCAAGTGACCAAATAACGGGACATACCGAGCCAAACCAAAGAAGCAAGTGGCGCACTCAAGTTTAACAAGCCAAGCGGTGAGACGAGCAAGGGCAAAATAAAAGCTATTTCGAATTGATCTCGAGCCATTAAGAGTTTCAAATGTTTGGGTCGAGGCCACATTGCAAGTCAATGTCCAAACCGAAACACTATGTTTGTTCAAGATAATGACGAGATTGAATCTGAAAGTGAAAGGGAAGATGATGCCAATGAGACGTCCCAAGACGAGGAAGAAGTAGAACAAGCCGAAAATGGAGAGATTTTAGGGGTAAAAAGGAGTCTTAGCTTACAAGGCATCGAAAATAAACAACAACGCGAAAACATCTTCCATACGCGTTGCCAAATACAAGGGAAGATTTGTTGCGTCATTATTGACGGAGGAAGCTGTACTAATGTAGCCAGCACCATATTGGTGGAGAAACTCGGATTGACTACCTCTAAACATCCCCTTCCGTATAAACTGCAATGGCTTAACGACGGGGAGAACTTAAGGTCACAAAACAAGTTTTGGTCTCCTTTACAATAGGGAAGTATCAAGATGAGGTCTTGTGCGATGTGGTACCGATGCAAGCGGGACATCTCCTGCTTGGGCGACCTTGGCAATTCGACAAGCGAGCGATCCATGATGGATACACCAATCGATACACCTTCAAGTTTTGGGCCGGAACGTGACATTAGCTCCGCTAACACCCAAGCAAGTTTATGAAGATCAATTAAAGATGAAGGCATCAATTGAAAAATCAAAAGAAAGTAAGCGGAAAAATGAGAAAGAAAAAGAAAAGAATTTAGAAAAAAAGAGGGGCAAGAAAATGAGTGATAAAAAAAAGAGAGTGGGAACATAAAGAAAGGGAAACGAAAGACGAGAGTGAAATGGAAAGTTTTTATGTTAAAGAGAAAGAAATTCAGAAGTCTATGTTGTTAAAACAGCCTCTGTTGTTACTTATGTACAAGGAAAGTCTCTTTGGAACTAACGATTTTGATGACAAGTTACCTTCCCCTGTTTTGTCTTTGTTACAGAAATTCCGAGACATATTTTCGGAAGAGATTCCAAGTGGGTTGCCTCCTATTCAGGAATAGAACATCAGATAGACTTTGTGCCGGGAGCCGCAATTCCAAATAGACCGACCATCAAGCAATCTAGAAGAGAGGAAGGAACTTCAAAAACAAGTGAATGAACTTCTTGAAAAGGGCTATGTACGCGAGAGTTTAAGCCCTTGTGATGTGCCAGTCTTGTTAGTTCCCAAGAAAGATGGATCATGGAGGATGTGCGTAGATTGCCGATTCATCAACAAGATCACGATCAAGTACCGACACCCTATCCCGCGATTGGATGACATGCTCGACAAATTGAGTGGAGCGAGCTTATTTTCAAAGATCAACATTAAAAGCGGATATCATCAAATACGTATGCGCGAGGGAAGACTGCTTTCAAGACGAAGTAAGGACTCTATGAATGGCTCGTTATGCCATTTGGGCCAACAAATGCCCCAAGCACGTTCATGCGACTCATGAACCACGTGCTGCGATCATTCATCGGTAGATTTTGTGTTGTATACTTTGACGACATACTTGTCTATAGTAAAACTTTAGATGAGCACGTGAAACATTTAAAGTCTGTCCTAGAAGTTTTGCGAAAAGAGACCTTATATACAAATTTACAGAAATGTGATTTTTGTACTAACAAAATGGTGTTTTTAGGATTTGTTTTCAGTTCAGAAGGCCTTGAAATTGATCAAAAGAAGGTTAAGGCGATCCAAGAATGGCCCCCTCTGACAAATATTACCCAAGTTCAAAGCTTTCATGGATTGACTAGTTTTTATCGACGATACGTACCGAACTTCAGCACGTTGGCCGCACCATTGACCAGTGTAATCCGTAAGAAATCTAACTTTGTTTGGGGAGAAGAACAAGAGAAAGCTTTTTTGAAAATTAAAGACTGTTTGACTCAAGCACCATTATTAGCTTTACCAAACTTTGACAAAACTTTCGAGTTAGAATGTGATACCTCAGGGTTAGGTATTGGCGCTGTACTTATGCAAGACGGACGCCCCATTGCGTACTTCAGCGAAAAGCTCAACGGTGTTGTCTTAAACTATTTGACATATGACAAGGAATTGTATGCTCTAATTCGAGCCTTGGAGACATGGCAACACTACCTACTGCCCAAAAAATTCGTGATTCATACCGACCACGAGTCATTGAAGTATCTAAGAGGGCACCATAAACTCAACAAGCGTCACGCTAAGTGGGTAGAATTTCTCGAATCATTTCCTTATGTCATTAAATACAAAAAAGGTAAGGAAAATGTAGTAGCTGATGCACTATCCCGAAGGTATGCTTTGTTAAATGTGTTGGATTCTAAATTGATGGGATTTGTATTTCTTAAGGACCTATATGCGAATGATACTGACTTTGGTGAATTTTTCAAGTTATGTGAAAAAAGGAGCCTACGAGAAATATTACCGCCATAACGAATATCTATTTCGAGAAGGTAAACTATGCATTCCGCAAGGATCTGCGCGAGAGGTGTTAGTAGATGATGCTCATAGTGGCGGATTGATGGGACATTTCGGAGTTGCTAAAACTTTAGCCACCCTCCAAGAGCACTTCTTTTGGCCTAAGATGCGATAAGATGTAGAACGATATTGTGGGAGATGCGTTACCTGTAAAAGGGCTAAATCTCGAACTAATTCGCACGGTTTGTATAAGCCTTTACCCATTTCTGAAACTCCTTGGATTGATGTTTCTATGGATTTTGTACTCAGCTTGCCAAGAAGCAAGAATGGACAAGATTCGATATTTGTGGTTGTGGATAGATTCTCTAAAATGGCTCACTTCATAGCTTGCCATAAAACTGATGATGCTGTGAATATTGCTAATCTTTTTTTTAAAAAAGTGGTTAGGTTGCATGGCATGCCTAAGACGATCGTGTCCGACCGGGACGTAAAATTTCTTAGCCATTTTTGGAGGACATTGTGGAGACGATTAGGAACCAAGTTACTATTCTCTACCACCTGCCACCCGCAAACGGACGACCAAACCGAAGTGATAAATCAAATTCTTTCAACATTGCTTCAAGCAATCATTCGCAAGAATTTAAAGACATGGGAAGGTTGCCTGCCACACGTGGATTTTGCTTACAATCGCTCTATACACTCTGCTACTAAGTTTTCCCCATTTGAAGTTGTGTATGGTTTTAATCCATTAACACCGCTTGATCCAATACCTTTGTCTATTAATCAACTTGTGCATGTAGATGGAAAATGCAAGGCTGAATATATTAAACAGTTGCACCAAAAGGTTAAGGACAACATAGAGGCAAAAACTAAGGAGTACGAGCAACGAGCCAACAAAGGCCGTAAGCACATTCGCTTTGAACCAGGGGACTGGGGTTGGGTTCATATGCGCAAAGAAAGGTTTCCCGCGCAAAGACAATCTAAACTTCTTCCGAGGGGAGATGGTCCATTTCAAGTTCTTGAGAGAATAAATGACAACTCTTATAAGTTGGACTTAACCAGGTGAGTATAATGTGAGTGCAAGTTTTAATGTCTCTGATCTGTCTCCTTTCGATGTAGGTGATGATTCGAGGACGAATCAACTTAAAGAGGGAGGGGATGATACGAACTCACCTAAGAAGCTTGTGACGGAAGTCAACCAAGACCCAATCGAGCTACCTAATGGACCAATTACGCGTGCCCATGCTAAACAATTCAAAGATGCCGCGTCGGCCTTGGTGGCACAAATTTGGAATACAGATAGAAAAGAGCCCAAGAACATGCTGAACTCTTACAATTTATTTGAAGTTGAATATACTAGCTAGTCCGACTGCTAGTTTATTTAACACTTTATTACGCATGTTTGATTTATTTTCAGTCATTTATTAGTTGAATATACTAGATAGTACGAGTTTTTAAATATCTTTTGTCAAAGCTGAATGTTAGTGTGTTTGGTTAACCTTTTTGATTTTTATCTAGTGCTTAAATAAAATGTTTAAAGTTTGTTTAGCTGAATTTCATTGATGGTAGTTCATGTGTTTATAGGCTATACATACAGTGATTAGGCTGGATCAAAGGATGACATGAAGAGTACCTCGGGCTATGCTTTCACACTTGGTTCAGCAATGTTTTGCTGGTGCTCAAAGAAGCAACACTTGGTTGCTCAATCAACAGCAGAAGTTGAGTATGTTGCAACTGCTGCTGCTGTGAATCAAGTTATATGGCTAAGAAAAATTCTAACTGATTTGAATCTACAATAAGAGGGAGCAACAGAGATGCTATGTGACAATAAGTCGGCTGTTGCAGTTGCAAAGAATCTTGTCTTCCATGGCAGAACAAAACACTTCAACATCAAACTTCGTGTGGTAAGGGAGATGGAGCAAGCTCGAGAAATTGAGCTGATTCATTGTAGTTCTGAGAATCAGATTGCTGATATTTTTACCAAAGCCCTCAATGCAACGAGGTTTATTCAACTGAGAAAGAAGCTAGGAGTATGCAGCATGGAGACCAAGGAGGAGTGTTGAAGTATGCCCTCCCATGCTTTAGTGGTGTGCTAAGTGAAAATTAGGTGATGACCAACTTGATTAATTTTTCAATGTAATTTAGTGGTGTGTTAGGTGAAAATTAGGTGATGACCAACTTGATTAACTTTCTATGTAATTTAGTGGTGTATTAGGTGAAAATTAGGTGCTACTTGTATTAGCTATAAAACAATGATGTTTTGTAATAAAAATTATGTGTTTTTTCATTCAAGTTAATGCTCCCTTTCTTGCTTCTCTCGTTTTCTTAGCAAATTTTCTATTCTTTTTTTTCTTCTGCTGGAAGCATCGAGCCTTGCTGCTCAAGCTTCAGCTTCAATCGCTGTTTGTTGTCCAAAGTTCCAACAGATTTATTTCATGGGTGATGTGTGAATTCTGTATTTGTCATCTTTCATAATATTTTGCTAATTTGTGCAGTAACCCATTGGAGTCTATTTTGATGAAAGGTATTTGACAACCTTAGGAATTTACATGCAGAAAAAGAGGGGGGTAATTATTTAATTGCTTTACACTTTCAAATCATAATAATCTCGCAATTCCAATGATCTAATATAACCCCGTAACTAAGCTTCTTCTTTTTCAGCACGAGTTCAATGGAAGAGGCAACAATCAAAAAGGACATGCATTCTTCATGAGCTAATCTGTCCATGGCATTGTACTTCCATGAAATCCTCCTCTGTATGCACATTTGTTGCTTTCTTTTTCGCAGAATGACACAAATTTTGTAGATTTATTTTGAATTTCATTGTTGAAGAGTCCCTCTGATGATCTAATCTTAATTTTTGTTAGATTTCTTCGGCAGAGCATAGCTTGCATTACAAGAAGCAGAGGCCATAATTCTACTACGATTTGTTTATATGCCAAAATTTCAAACAACAAAAAATGGTAATATATGTCACCAATTTCCTCCTAATTTCTAATTGAGCTGATTTAAATTATGTAAATGGAGTATGTCAAGAGTTGTAATACATATGCCAAATGACTACTGGCTTAGATGGTACCTTGTGCTATTGACAGGTTCTTGTTAGAGGCTTGTTCGAGAGCGCTTAAACGTGCAATGCCCTCGTCAAGTAAGAAAACTAAACTGGGGTTGTGGTTGAAAAAGGAAAGAATCTTGCTTCAGAATAACTGAAGGTGAGGCTGATAGAATGTTTCATTATTTATATATTGAACACATACATGTGCAAATAAAAGGCTGATGATGGTTAGCATCTTAGTAAGATTTTAAATTGCTTTTGTACAAGGTTTTGAGGTCTAAAAATTAATGGAAACGTGTATTTGTTACCATTACAGATGATGATGTCCAATGTTTGGCCCTTTCTTAAAACTTGCACCGGAAAAGCGTAGGCAATGGCTTTGTGGTTGGCCACCATTCATGCACAGGATATCAAGTTCTATTTAGTGACAGTAAGTGTTTGTACATTTGAACACTGCTCTAAATGAGAGCGATGTTAACATATCCTATTTTGGCATTTGTATTTTCCAGGTTCATTGTTGCCATTGGAGCTTATGCGTTTGAAAATTGGGTCTCCAAATTTGTTATCCCACTTTACATGGAGCTTAAGCTTGATCAATCTTGGAGCTTATGTATAGATGATTTATTTCATGGGTGATGCGTGGATTTAAAAGAGCATAAATGTTCATGGTGAAGAACTAATATTGAGTACCATTACTAAAATCTTTAAGTGTTGATTTTCACTTATAGTAGGTAAAGTGAGTTAGGAGAGAGCTAACTTATCTAATAAATCTACAAAGGCTTTCTGTAATGAACGTCTCTTTCGGATGAAATGTGTTGCCTAACCAATTTGCAACAGTTAAATATACATGGAGTTCCTCAGTTGGAGGAAAGGTGTCAAAAGGACATTGGTGCCAATTGGTATAAGATTGCTCACATCTCTTCTGCTTGGTCGTTCATCAATTTCCATAGTGAAATACTACTACTAGTTTATATTCTTTCATAATATTTTTGCTGATTTGTGCAGGAAGCGATTGGCCTACGTATTTCTGAAAGGCATTTGACAACTTTAAGAATTTACATACAGAAAGAGAGGTGGTAAATATTTAGTTGCTTTACTCTTTTAAACCATGAAAATCTCACAATTTCAATGATCTAATATAACCGTGTAATTAGGCTGCTGCTTATTTTTTCAGCACTAGTTCAATGGAAGAGGGGAAAAAAGGACATGCATTCTTCATGAGCTGATCTGTCCATGGCACTGTACTCCCATGAAATCCTACCCTGTATGCACATTTGTTCTTTCTCTTTCTTTTTCTCTTTGTTGAAGATTGACACATTTTGTAGATTTATCCTCAATTTCATTGTCGAAGAGTCCCTCTGTTGATCTAATCCTAATTTTTGTTAGATTTTGACTCTCTTCTTCGGCAGAGTATAGCATATATGACAAGTAGAGGCCATACTTTCAACTACGATTTGTTCATCTGCCAAAATATTCCAACAAAACTAAAATAGTAATATATGTCATCAGTTTCATTATAATTTCCAATCGATCGGATATAAATTATATATATGGAGTATTTCAAGAGCTATAATATATATGCCAACTGATTACTAGCTTATATGGTACCTATGCTATTGACAGATTCTTGGAGTTGTGTTGGAGAGAGCTTAAACACGCAATGTAGTTGTCAAGCAAGTAAATTGAATAGGAGCTAGGGGTTAAGGGTGGATGAAAATGGAGGGGGATATTTCTCAATATTCTTTGATGCAGCGCATCCCTTTTAGCTGTTTGAATTTTGAAGGATCTTGCTTCAGAATATTTGGTGGTGAGGTTGAGATTGATAAAATGGTTTCATTATTTATAGATGAACAACAATATATTAAGATTAATGGGGATGTGAATTTGTTACCATTACAGATGATGATGATGATGCCCAATGTCTGGCCCTTCGTTAAGCTTGCACTGGAAAAGCATAGACAATGGGTTTGTGGTTAGCCACCATTTATGCACATGATATAAAGTTGGGTATAGTAACAGTAAGTGTTTCTACATTTGGACACTGCTTGGTCTAAAATACATAAATTTTAACATATTCTCTATTGGCATTTCCAGGTTCGTTGTTGTTTTTGGAAGTCCTAAATCAATGATGACAGTTGCTGGAGATATTGCATTGATAATTTATTATTCCAGGTTACATGGAGCTTATGTAAAGCTCAATTGATCCTAAAGCTTATATATAGATGATTTGCTTTATGGGTGATGTATGTATTTAAAGGAGCACATATGTTTATGGTGAGGAACATTATTGTCATTGCGAGTGTTAATTTTCAGTTACAGTAGGTAGATTTGGGAGAGAGTTTACATAATTGTACAAGAGTGAGGTTGCAACAAGTGTTCGAGGGTTTGGGCCTAAATCATTTCTTTATATTGTAAAATTTATAGTGAATTTATATCTGGAAAAGGCCTCGCGGATGTAGTACATAAACATATTGATTGTGTGCTTTATTATTCTTTACTAGTTGTGCAATGCGTGCCAACTCACAAGAGAACACATTTCCGCATTTAATATTCTAGATAGTGTTCTAACACAAGGTAGTATAAATGATTGTCATACATTATTTAATGAAAGCACTTCAGTCTAAGAGTAAGCAAAAAAAAAAAAAAATCCTTAAATTGATTACATTAAAGAGAATCAATCAAAATAAATATTTTTTTCAGTTTAATCGATTCTCATGTTTGATTTTATTGATTTATTCGATTTATTCTCTCGATTTCATTTTTAATTTTTTATACTGATGATTTTTTTTAATTAGGGATAAATCTCAAAATTATATATGAACTATAGTTTAATATGCAATTGTATACATAAACTTTGATTTTGTGCAATTTTATGCATGAAATTTTAATTTGATCCAATTCTTATAAATTATTAACATAATTATTGATATAACATCATTTTATGTTTATATATTGCATACATAAATAATTATATTTATCCAATATAAAAATAAGTTGATATATTTATTTATTTAAATGTACATAATTAAATTAAAATTAATTTAAACCACAATTAGAGTTTCATAAATTGCACATTAATCAGAATTCATGTATAATTTGAAATTTATCCTTTTAATTATTAAATCAAAAACTCATTTACATATCTAAGTCCAAAATAAAATAAATACTCGATACTCATATAAAACTCAATTAATTAAAAAGTCCAAATAAATATCTAATTTAAAAATCCGATAATAATATTATTATATAATATATTTGTTAAAAGAAACTAACTAATAAAATTACTGGCAACAAAAAAGCGTCTTAATAGGTTGGTCCATCATGTACCCCATCATGTATTATTAGCAAAGGGAAAGCAGTTGGAATGAAAAGATACTTGTATTTAATCTATAATCTATCTATAGTATATAAAAACATAAATTTAAAACAACTTTCGAATTAAGGAGTATGCCTTTTATTATTCATCATATTATTAAAATGATAATTTATTATTATATTATTAATTATTATTGGATATTAACAAAAGCGATATTGATTAATTTTTAATTTACTGAATATAATCGGATAAATTAAAAATAATAGATTAAAATTGATATTTGAAAAGGCGTGAAAGAAATGAAATGAAAAGCTTTTATTTAAAAATTGAATTTTTAAAGTTCAATTAAATTGAAAACGCAAGGGATTAAGATCCCATTTAAAAAATAATAATAATAAATAAATCAAATAAAAAATTAGAAAATTCATATCCCCTTTTTATCTCAGCACATATGAAACAAATGTATGCATTTCGATTATGGTCATATTCTATGGTTGTGAATCCACCATATATGTCTTTTTCATTTCGTCGAAAATCAATTTTACGGTATAAACGCTTATAACCTCTCCCTCTATGTTTTGTGATAATGATTCCTCTGACATTATGACCTTTAACACAACAATGTTGTCCATAGATCAAATTATTTCGTAAATTGGATTTCACTTGAATGTCTACGGCTCCATTGTGTGTGCTCGGGTAGAAATTGAAAAATAACCGAATAAAAGCTATTTATCTAAAAATAATCTAAATTATCCTAAGAAAATAATAAATAATAATTCATCTAACTCCTAAATATCCTAATTAATT
Source organism: Gossypium bickii (assembly GCA_025503065.1). NCBI lineage: Eukaryota > Viridiplantae > Streptophyta > Magnoliopsida > Malvales > Malvaceae > Gossypium > Gossypium bickii. The sequence goes on from CP106711.1 coordinate 135,036,005, forward strand.
AATAATAATAAAATCCATAAGTGTCCTAGTATAATTCTAATAATAATCATCCTATTCTAATAATAATTCTAAAATAATAATAATAATAATATTAATATTAATAAACCAACACACAGGCACAAAATAGTTTAACTAAACTTTAAAAAGGTTAACTACACAATTAGTCCCTTACTTAAAGATTAAAATTTAAATTAATCCCTAATATCAAATTGAATTTCAATTTAATCCTAAAATGAAATTAAAAATTTAAATAAGCTCACAATATCACTACTTTTTTATTATAATATATTTCTTTTTCTAAACAATAAATTTAAAGGAGTCCAATATCTCGTCACATCGAGATTCCAAAAGAAATGCTTATTTAAAGCTTGGTCTATCCTAGATCGTATACATATAGATGACTTGTTTTATGGGTGATATGTGGATTTAAAGGAGAACATATGTTCATAGTGAAGAATTATTATTGAGTGCCATTGTTATACACTTTTCTGGGGTTGATTTTCATTTGTATAACTAGAATAAGTTGAGAGAGAGTTTACTTAATTATACAAAGGTGAGGTTCCATTAAGTGTTTGAAGCATTGATGTAAATCATCTCTTTGTCTTGTAATAGTCATAGTGGATTCATCTCTGGACTAGGCCCTACGGATGTAGTATGAGTTTTTAACTGTTTAATCATCTTGGTTGTGCTATTTATTTTTCTTTATTTTTACTTGTTGCTTAGCATGTGCCAACTCAAGAAATAAACACATTTTTATCTTTTAAGGTGTATTTAGTTGGGTGAAAAAGTGGAGAGAATAAAGGAGTGAGAAAGTGGAAAGAAAATAAATTTTGAATGTGCTTAATATAGAAGAAAAGTGATAGGAAAGAAAATAGTAGGGATGATTATTTTCCATCTTAATGAATAAAAATAAATCCTTACAAATTGGAATGATAAGAGGAGAGAAAATGAGAAAGGAATGTGAGTTCAAATTATGCATTTTTCAAATATTTTACTTTTTTTTCCTTTCATCTTTTAACTCTACCAAGTAATAGAGAAAAAGAAAATTACTTTTTTTTTTTTCATTTTTTCTATATTTCCTGCCAAACACACCTACGAAAGACAATCATATTTTTCATTTTCTATTTTTCTATCCCTTCAATTTGCCATCGTTTCAATTTTCTCTCCAGTCTACCAAGTAAAGTCTTAGGGAAGCACAATTGATTATGAGACATTACTTTTCTGCTTGTTAATCTTAGGCTCTGCATTTTGGTTACATGATGTAGATTATCATTTAATGAAAGCTCTTCACACCCTATAACCATGGAGAAATTTCAAGATTTGAGTTCTACCAGCTTCAATGCATTACAAGAGTAGAAAACAAAACATCAAAAGAGGAATATATTGTCCTAAAATTTGAAGTATGCACAAACTATATGAATCCCATAGATGATTGGTTGACAGCTTAGATTAGCTTCATTCTATTACCAAATGTTGAGCATGAGAATATGGATGCCCTGCAACAATTACAACCCTTTTTTTGCTTTTTACAAAACGACTGTATTTATGTTCCATTAACTTTCGTATCTCATTGTGCATTAGTTTCTTTATTCATGATTAAAATCTTGCATAATACTAATGTGTTATCTGTATAAATTGATTAAATAAAGAATGAAATTCATATGATTTATTCAATCATGGATAAGTGTTTGTATACATAGTAAGGAGAATAATCTGATAAAAAAATCTGTGAGATTCTTCGATGGAAACTTATTTAAATTCAAAATACTATTTGTTGAGTTTTAAATCAAACCAAAGATAAAAAACAATGAATTTGTGTTGAAAGATGAAAAACAGAAGCAACCAACAAATGTTGAAGGAGAAAAGAAGTTGACTTGTCTCACTACTTCAGGGTTTTTTACCATTATAATACAAAAAAAAAAAAAAAAAACTAAAATATCCAAATTGGGGCATGCTTTCCAGAAATTACTGAAATGGTATGCTGAGGGTGGTGCCGCTTGTCGCAGAGGCGCAACCACCCTCTGACAGCCTATTTTTTTGCCTAATTTTTTCTTCACTGAAATCTAAAAAAAAAAATTCTGAAATAAAAAAAAAAATCTGAAAAAGGCTGAAAAACAGGTGAAACAGGTGACAGAGACTGGTGAAGCCTCTGCCACAGGTGGCACCGGTGGTGCCTCTGGCAGAGGCGGCACCCATGATGGCGGCTACTCCTGCAGGCTGTTTCTACCGTTTGTGGCCTTGGGGACCTTATAATAGTCCCCAATTTCAATCTGGTTCTCTACCTGAGAAAGGGAAAGGAAAGGAAGAAGAAGAAGAAGAAGAAGCAGACGGCGGCGCCGGAATCCGGAAGGAAGAGAAAGGAGGAGGAGAAAGAAGAAAGAAAGAAGAAAAAAATAGAAAAAGTAATGGTTTTTTTTTTTAAATAATGGATGTTGATTTGTTGTTATTATTATTTTGTTGATTATTATTATTGATTTTTATTTAATTATTTGTTGTTGTTTGTTAGTTTAATTTATGTTAGGTTAGTTTAAGGTTGAACAAGTGTTTAAAAAGTATTATTATTATTATTATTATTATTATTATTATTATTATTATTATTATTAGTTTTTTTATGTAGAAATAAATAATAATTTAGTTAGTAAGTTATTATTATTAGGATTTGTAAAAAGTTAGTAATTTAGTTAGTAATAATATTGTTAGTTAATATTATAATTAGTTAGTTAAAAATAAATAATTAGTTGTTGTTTGTTTAGTTTAGGTTTAGGTTGGGTTAGTTTAGTTTAGGTATTGTTATTGAAAAAGTGTTTAAAAAAAGTATTATTATTATTATTATTATTATTATTATTATTATTATTATTATTATTAGTATTAGTATTAGTTTTTTAAAATGTAGAAATAAATAATAGTTTAGTTACTATTATAATTAGGATTTGAAAAAAGTTAGTAATTTAGTTAGTAATAATATTGTTAGTTAATATTATAATTAGTTAGTTAAAAATAATAATTTAGTTGTTTTTTGTTAGTTTAGTTTAGGTTCATTAGTTTAGTGAAAAAGTGTTTAAAAAGTATTATTATTATTATTATTATTATTATTATTATTATTATTATTATTATTATTGTTATTGTTATTATTGTTATTATTATTAGTTTTTAAAAATTTTGAAATAAATAATAATTTAGTTAGTAAGTTATTATTATTAGGATTTGAAAAAAGTTAGTAATTTAGTTAGTAATAACATTGTTAGTTAATATTATTGTTAGTTAATATTATAATTAGTTAGTTAAAAACAATAATTTAGTTGTTTTTTGTTAGTTTAGTCTAGGTTTAGGTTAGGTTAGTTTAGTTTAGGTATTGTTATTGAAAAAGTGTTTAAAAAGTATTATTATTATTATTATTATTATTATTATTAGTAGTAGTAGTAGTAGTAGTAGTAGTAGTAGTAGTAGTAGTAGTAGTAGTAGTAGTAGTAGTAGTTTTTAAAAATGTTGAAATAAATAATAATTTAGTTAGTAAGTTATTATTATTAGGATTAGTAAAAAGTTAGTAATTTAGTTAGTACTAATAATATTGTTAGTTAATATTATAATTAGTTAGTTAAAAATACTAAAATAATAATTATATTGTTAGTTGTTAGTTATTATTATACTTAGTTAGTTAGTTAGAAACCCTAAAATAATAATTGTTAGTTAGTTAGTATTATTAGTTATTATTATGATAACTAAAAAGTTTAAATATTAATTATATTGTAAAATAGGTACATAATAAATTAAATTGTTATATTTTTGTTATATTAAAATATGTTATGTTTTTGTTAATAATTATTTTTATTTGCATGTTATTTTTTTGTGTTTTAATATAAAATATTTTTTATGTAGGTTAGAAATCAAATATCTAAGACGGCAATGGCTCGATTGATTAGTACAGCTCCACACATATCTGCCGCAACTAATGATTTGGTAATATATTATTATTTATTAATCGCGGGATATATTAACAAAATAGGTACATAATAATTTATGTTATAATAATAATTTTTTTCTGATTTAACACTTTCAGGACTCGTACCGTGTACTAAGGGGCCGTGTGAATGGGTTAAGAAATCCCCCGGATGAACGATTGGTACCGTATATTGAGCAAGCTGGATTTGGGTCAGTAGCACTGATCCAAACGTTTAACTTGCGGTATGATTTAATATCCGCACTAGTCGAGCGTTGGCGTCTGGAGACCCACACTTTTCATTTCCCGTGTGGAGAGTGCACAGTCACTCTAGAGGATGTTGCAGTGTAGCTTGGGCTCCCAATTGACGGGAGTCCCGTTACAGGCTTTAGTGCTATAGCTGACCCATTTACACTTTGTCAGAGCCTACTAGGGGACCCGTACGGCAATGGCGAAGAAAATTTTACGGGGTTGAAGTTTACATGGCTGAGAGCGAAGTATGGACAGTTATCACCTGGTGCCACTGCAGCCGAGTTGATGTGCGCTGCTCGAGCGTACATTATGCACATCATAGGGGGTGTACTGATGCCCAATGCAAATAACAATAGGGTTCATATCCAGTACCTACCCATATTGGCTGATTTCGGCAATGCTCGCTCGTATAGTTGGGGCTCTGCTGTTCTTACGATGTTGTACCGTGAGCTTTGTCGAGCGACAGAGACAGGGACCGGAGACATAGGCGGATGCCTTACACTATTGCAGTAATGGGCTCTGTATCGGATGCCATTCTTGGCATCAGTTACGCACCAACCATATGTATATCCACTAGTAAACAGGTGATAAAATATAACTTGTTATTAATTGATAATTTCTTTATATTGATTATATTTTACTTGAATTTTATTTTTGTAGGTGGAGTATTTATCTGGGTATCGGGAGTTCGTACACTGTCCCGATATACCGGCTTATGATTGAGCAACACGCCGGGGAAGGGGTAAGTAATTCCAATATTAGTTACTTGTTAGTTTGTATATCTTACGCATACCGTGTTAAATTTTGACAATGTTATTAATCTTGCAATTTATATGGACGCCATATCGTCGACCGAAAATTGCAGCCGTTATACCCCCGTCCACTTATATTCACTCGTACATGTGGTGCACAAACGCACCAATTGTGTGTTTCCATGTAGTCGAGTGGTATCACGCGGACCGAGTGCTGCGGCAATTTGGTTGCGTCCAATATATCCACGATCCGTCATACCAGGTGGAAGAGGTTCATGGTAAAAATAAGAGAGGGAAACAAGGCTTGGATTGGGGGGTTAGGCATAGGCAATTTATAGTGGTGTGGAATGACCACATGCCGCGTATACCCCGGATGGATATGGCTTCCGATTTTCAACCTTCATTAGAGTACATGCAATGGTACTCTAGTATGGGGAAGCCATATATACTTGGGGGACAGTCGACTGTAGTCCCTCAACACATGCAACGAGATGGGGCAGATGAGGCAGTGGCCGAAATAGAGGCTGAGGCAGCTGTAGATCTTGATCCCTAGCCGGAACCTGAGCAGGAGCCACAGTCGGAGCCCGAGCAATCACATTCATATTCGGATGCACATTCGTATCATCCGGATGTGCCGGGATATGATTACTTACCGGGCTCCTCAGGAGGTGGATACCAATACAGGTTTGATATATTTGGACCGTACACACTGCAGTACAGCACTCCCGGCTCATATCCACTGTATGACATCAAGCCTTTTGGGTCGTATCCAGTGCATCAGGGCACTCCTTCTGGCTCGAGTTCATCTATGCTGTTCGAGCCACAGGATTTTTCGACCATGTATAGCACACCCCCACCTGGACCCCCACCGGATGCTGAAGAGGATGTTGGTCGTTGCGGGCATCCACGACGTGATCTTCGACCACTGCAGAAGTATACACCTAGAACCACACCATCGAACCATCAATTTTAGGTGTTTCTTGCGGTTTTGGTTTTCCTCTATTTTGTATTTGTAAATATTACAATGTTTGTACCTTATTTGTATAAAATTAACTTGATTATTTTGAGCTTTAAAATTTCATAACAATGGATTATGTGATTATTTAGATGATATTCATATGATATTCATATGGAATATTTGACCATGCGATGGAATCTTTAAGTTTGATCCATGTTCATGTATATATGTTATTAATAGCCAGGCGAAAATATGTATGGTATGTTTGGATTTGGTATTTAAGTGGTTTGGACATTTTATGTATTAAGTACTTGTAATATAAATTCTTGCATATTGTTAAATTGAATATGTGATTATTTAGATGATATTCATATGGTTAAATATTGAAGCATGATTTGTACATGTGAAATGACTAGAAAAAGTATGAATTGATTTTGGCACAAAATATAAATCCATACAAATCCATATTAACAAAAATCCATAAATGTAATTTTTTTTCCATTTAAGTTCATAAATTTATCTATTTTTTTCAATTTAACCCAAATTGACGGAAATCACCAAATATATAGAAAACATTTATTTCTGAATAATGTCAATTCCCACTCCCTCGTGACGATTGGCCAACATGATAGTTTCGTTGCGGGTATTTACTTCGATTATGACCACCTAACCTGCATATTCCACAGCGCCTATCGTCGGATTTCTCCTTAAGGTCTATTTCATTACGGATTCTGGATGATTGCAGACGACCTCTCAGATTCCTGCGTAGCCCTCTGTTTGGGACAAGCTCGAAAGTCGTCCGAGGCACCTCCCATGTAGACAGATCGGCAGGACAGGGAACTCGTTTTCGCAGACACGCAACGTATGCTCGAGCTTATACACATCATTCACAAATTATTCGACATTAAGGTTCGCTTTAGCACACGATGCCACGACATGTGCACACGGATAATGAAGTGTTTGGAACCTCCTGCATTCGCACTGTCTGTTCCGAAGATCGACTCCATAAGACCTAGGTGGCAAACTGGGTCGACGACCGATAGACTCCGTAACTCGAATAGTTTCCATACGTCGTGAGTATATTTCTACAGTCATCGACCTCGCAGTCCGACGGTTTGCAATCAATGCATCCCTGACATCTTCCACAAACACGTGTCCCGCATTCATCTGGTTGACTTGCTGTTCACCCATTCTTGGCATCAAGGTCGCTAATCTATAGAATGTGGCCGAGAAGACAGATGAAATCGGAAGATGTCGTGTTTTTAACAACACAGCGTTGACCCCCTCCACCAAGTTCGTGGTCATTTGACCATAACGAAAGCCCTCGTCAAAACTTTGAGCCCATTGCCATGGCTCTATTGTACCCAACCACTCTCGAAAAGATTTGTTCGTTTGACCTTCCATGTCACTCTCAAGTCGAGTCATTATTTGCCGAAAAATATGTAGCTCTAACTCGTACGCTGTATATGTTTTAATAAAAGATAAGTTGCGGTAACTAGATAACATAAAAACTTTAAACTTATATTGAAAATTTAAGGTTATCCTTTACCCATTTTCACCACTTGTCTCTTCTAGTCTGCATTCTTATACTCTCAAAGGAAGTTAGCCGCAATGTGACGGATGCAGTAAACGGATCTCCATGGCACACCAGAACGCCTAATTGCGGCAATTAATCCTTTCGCTTTATCGGAGATGATGCAAATATTATTGTTGCTAATAACAAACCTCTGCAGGTTGGTAAGGAAGAATTCCCAAGATTCCATATTCTCCTTATCTACTATTGCAAACGATATTGGGAACAAGTTCCTATTACCGTCTTGAGCAACCGCAATAAGTAAGATCTGTGTATATTTTCCGTATAGCCATGTCCCATCCACCTGCACAAACGGCTTGCAGTATGGAAATGCCCGCACACATGGATCAAACGTCCAGAACATCCGATGAAAAATTCTTTTCCCCGGCTGTAAATGGTCATCTGGGTCGTAATAAGGTCCTGTCTGCAACTCAATCACAGTTCATGGTACGTACGCTCTCATAGCATCTATCCATCCCTGTAGCTCGTTATACGATGAGTCGTAATCTTCATACAGCTGCTCCATTGCCATCTGTTTAGCTATCCATGCTTTTTGATATGATACTCGGTACTGAAATCGTGCTTGTATTTCAGCAATCAGTACCGATACTTTAATGGTTGGCATGTCCTTCACCATTAGAAGGATACACGTACAGATAGTTTTTGAATCAAGTTTTTTATGATCTTCTGTCATACGTATCGATCTGCATGTGTGCGGTCCAACCAATTTTCGTTTAATAGCAGATACGCACTCTTCTTTACTTCCGAATCTCTGGCCTACGAATAACTCATGCTCAGAATTTACAGCCAGCCGGTGAGTAGGATATATTTCAGGGTACTCCGGGAACTCAGCTACACGCGCTGCGTCGGGGTCTATGAGTGACATATATGGCCCAGGATTATTGTGTATCGTAATACATCCCATCTGGTTCCCGACCGAAGACGCGCTACTATTTTCATCGTCATTCACGTCTTCGTCGTCAATATCATCAAGTATATCGTCCATATCGGAATCACTGTCACTATTGACTTCTTCCTCACAATGATCACTACTGTCGTGTCCATCATCACCAACCACATCAATATCGGGTGTAACATTAAGATCGATATTGATCCCACGTATATTCGATTCGGCATCAACATTCGATATTGGAGGCACCATGCACGGTTCTTGAGCCCCATGTTCTTCACCATATACATTGGTGTCTTCATTTGCCTCAATGCCGGCTAACTCAGCAAATAAGTGAATCGGGGCATTTCTTTACTCCCATTCCCATAATAAAGAGCGATCATTGTCTCCACATCTTCGTCGTCTACAAGCTCCATTTCTGTGAATTTGATCGGATCTGCCGATTGGAAACTTGTAGAAAATTCTCGAGATTGTTCTCCCACACCGTCTAACAATTTTTGCGTTTATCCTTCGCTTCATATCATCCAGCGAGACATTTCTATTAAATCTCATTGCTATTTGTTGCTGACATTCAAATATGCATCCAACGGTTGTTGTCAAGATGATTCCATCGAAATAAACGCATACGAAAAACTGATCATCCATCTTCAATATTCAATCTGTTAAAAAAGTAAAAAATAAACAAAATTGCTCACAAAATTTTCGATCAGTATATACTATTCTTAAATAAAAAACTTAATGTATATATCATTTAGGGTTTTTAGGGTTTTAACAAACATAACACATACTAACAACAATATACTAACAAACTAAAATATTAATATACTAACATATTACTTATACTTGTATATATTATTTTAGGGTTTTTAGGGTTTTCAACTAACTGACATATTAACATACCAACAACAATATACTAAAGTAACTATGTTACATATTTATTAAATAAAATATTAATATACTAGCATATTATTAATATACTCATAATATATTATTTTTAGGGTTTTTAACTAGCATATTAGTCTACTAATAATATAACAGCTAACTAACATATTAACTAAAATATTAATAGTATTCTAGTATTTTAATTATACTCCTACTAACAATATATTACTATTATAGGGTTTTTAACTAACATATTAATATAATAACATATTATATACTAATAATATTTATTTTTTATTTTAGGGTTACTAATAATATACTATCATTTTAGGGTTTCTAATTAACAATAATAAGTTTTTTACCAATCTAATTTTTTAAACACTTTTTCTAATCTAAACTAACAATAACTAAACTAAGCTAACAATAACTAAACTAATCAAATAATACAACTAACAATAACTACTAAACTGACCTAAACTAAACTAAATTAACAATAACTAAACTAATCTAAAAATACAACTCATAATAACTAAACTAACCTAAACTAAACTAATCTAATATTACAACTAACTAACAATAACTACTAATCTAACCTAAACCCTAAACTAAACTAAAGTAACTAACAATAACTAAACTAATCAAATAATACAACTAGTTACTAAACTAACCTAACCTAAACTAAACTAACATTAACTAAACTAAACTAATAATACAACTAACTAACCTAAACTAAACTAATCTAAACTAAACTAACAATAATCAACAAAATAATAATAACAAAATAATCATTCATATTTAAAAAAAAATACATACTTCTATTATTTTTCCCTTCTTTTTTTTCTTCTTTTTTTCTTCTTTCTCCTCCTCCTTTCTCTTCCTTTTTCCCATATTGAGTATATCTTTGCTTTTCTTCTTCTTCTTCTTTTTCTTCTTCTTCCTCCTTTCCTTTTCTCACAGATTCTGCTTCAAATTCATTTTGGGGACCATTAAAAGGTCCCCAAGGCCAGCCACAACCCGAAGTAACAAAGTGGTGCTGCCTCTGCCAAGGGCACCTTTGGTGCCGCCTGTGGCAGAGGCTGCACTAGTGTGTGTCAGTTTTTTTTTCGTTTTCAGAGTTTTTTTTTTTAAATTTCAGTTTCAAAAAGATAGGTTTGCAGAGGGTGGTCGCACCTCTGCGACAGGTGGCACCACGCTCTCTATACCAGTTTGGTAAATTCTGAAAAGTGCACCCCAATTTGAAATTTTTTTTTTTTTTGGTAATATTTTGGTAAAAAACCCCACTACTTCATCCAGCAAAAATAACTTGCACTATATGGTTCGATTACATTGAAAGAAAACAAACTTAACTTGCACTAGTGTCCAAGCTGTAAAATCAGCTTAATGATAACCTAAAAGCTACTAAATCAGCTAAGTACTTGTCTGATTCTTAGCTAATCAAAAAGTTACAATCAGACTAATAAAAGTCAAATGTTACAAAAGTCAATAGCTTGCTGCTACTGGACTGCTTGGTCACTTGCATGCTGCTGCATTATGGCTGGGTTACTTGCATGCTGCTGCATTGTGGCCACCTTTCAACACTATTGAAATGAAATATATAAACACAAAGTCTGCACAACTTTTTGTTTCTTTATTCATTGCATCATCAAGAAACAGATATTGAAAACTGCCCAAAATTCATGATGAAAGACAGTCCCTTAATTAAGTATTCTTTATTAATAACCCCCTCCTAGACGTTTAAACAAAAGGCTCTTCCTTCGGCATTCGATGTGACGAGATACTGCAATCCTCGAAAGAAAGGAAGAACATGGGCATGGCAGGGGCGTTTGTTGATGAGCTAAGAAGGATTCTAGCACATCAATTCCCTCTACATAGCAACAAGAACTTGGAAATTATAAATGTCAATATACAATAAGATAAAATTGATCTCGATTAGACTGAGCACTGTCGGAAGGTAGAAGAAAGACTTACTGTTACTGAAAACATAACCCCGTATTTTGTGCACAAATGGTGGCCAAACACAAAATTTAAGATAGGGCCAAACATTGGGCTTCATCATCATTCTGTAATAGTAACAAATTCAGATTCCCATTAGTGATTACGCCTCAAAACCTTTTGCATGCCCAATAAATTTTTATTTATTAAGATGCTTACCATCATCAGTCTTATATTATTTCATATATGTCAGCTTGTTACTTTCACATATTACTCACAAAAAAAATAGTTAAAATAGATTTAACTATTGTCATTTGCTTTAAAATTAAAATTTCGACATTCAAAAAATATAACAACTAAGAATGATCCAGTTAGAGAATATGAACTAAATATATAACTTTATTCATAATACATGACTAATAGCATAATTTAACAAAACAGATTTAATTGCTACCATTTGATCAGGACAAAAAATTCAAAATTCAAAAAGTACAGGGATTAAAATTGATTAAATTAAAGTACAAGTACTAAATCTCAATTTACACAAAGTAAGGGTCTGATAGCTAAATTTGACCTAAACTTATCATAGAAAATATAAGAAAAGAAACGAGTGGTGTGAAATACCCGTCATTCCTTGTTAGTGTTGCTCTTCTAACTATTTTAGTGATCACAGTATTTGGTATAAGCTGCGATTTCAAATGTGTATACACAAGAGGACTTCGTCAGATCATTGCAATGGTGAGATTATTATGATTTAAAACTGCAAAGCAATTAGATAAATTACCTCCTCATTTTTCTGCATTTAAATTCTTGAAATTTCCAAATTGCTTTTACTAAAAGTCTTCTATGGTCACTGCACAAATTAGCAAAAGACAATGATAAATGATAAATAAAAAATTGCACCAGTAGGAGTAACCAAGTAATTTCAATTTATAAAATATGTAAATATACCAACCTGTAGCTATATGAGCAATCTTATGCCAATCGGCCCCAATGTCCTTCCGACATCTTTCCTCCAATTGGGGAGTTTGTCGTATGCATAACTCTTCCAAACTGGTTAGGCAACGCATCTCGTCCGGAAGCGATGTTAAATTGGGCAAATCAACGAGATAAAGCAGTTGCAGAATTGTTAGATGTTGAAGCCACTCTGGAAGATGCTGACACTTCGGAATGGTTTCCAGCCATAGAGCACGTAAGCTTGTATAATCCTGGAATATTTGCATGCCAGCTGCAGATAACTCCAGCTCATTGCAATTCCTTATTGAAAACTCTTCAAGGGAAGTTAGATGTTGGAACACGGGGAAGAGTGACCTTAATCCACTGCAATTACGGATTTCTAATGATTTCAATTGAACAATATGTTGAAGCCCGATGGGGAGAGACACGAGCTTTGGAATATTATCAATCACCAAACAAGAGAGATTCTTAAGGGGTTCCCATTGCATGCCCTCTAAATCAAGCTCCTTGCAATCTTTTATTATTAAAGTTTTGAGGCCGATGAGATGTTGCTGCCACCCAGATAAAGACTCTAGCAAATGACAAGAATCAATAATACAGCGTTCAAGGGAAGTCATATTTTGCAAGCAATCATCTAGCATGTGAGTGTCCAGGCCCTCAATGTTCCCTGCATGGAAAGATTTCAATTTGGAAAGAGGAAGATAAGAGGTTGAAGTTGATGGGGTCGTACTAGTGATGCTCATCTTGATGGTCTGCTTTAATGGCCTTGAACTGGTATTCACCAACTTTAGCTTTACATTGAGTGATGGATACAGCGGCATCGAAGTCAAAGGGCAATATTTAATATCTAGAGAGGAAAGACAAGGAAATGCCATGGTTGATGCTCTTATAACTGTTGTATCGTCCTCGTTGGAATCATCGTGGATTGGTTTTGTCGTCCTCCACCAACTCTTCATATTCGGGCAGTTCCAGAGACGAAGAACTTTAAGCGACGGAAAGAATGTTTCTGTGTCTCCATGTCTTCCATTGGGGCCATGATCTTCCATGCACTCGAGCTCAGTTAAATTAGATATCTTCAGCTGTTCAAGACAAGGCAATTGAGCAAAGGACGGGAGATGTTTGAAATTACTCGGACCCCATATGGCAATATCAACGAGTTTTGTAAGCAAAGAAAGCCAACTTGGAAACTTGGCATCACCCCTCCACCCGCCCACCTTCAACATCTTCAGATTTGGATGGGGCTGGAGGTCTTCAAGTGACTTTTCATCATCATTGTTGCCATCGCCCCATTCTAAAACCAATGCTCCCAAATGTTGCTTCTCTTTTAAATTAGCAGCCCTAAACATCTCTTTTGCATTCTTTACAAATCCCAAATTACTTATTGTTAGCTCTCCCTTTAAGTTGATAAGCCCACTCAATTCACTTAGATCTGCTCCACCATGGGAGCCATCTTCGTCCACAACAAACCTGCTTAACATCTCAAGGGAAGTCAACTTCCCTATTCCACGCGGCATATGAGTTAAGCCATAACAATATACACACCCTATATGGGAAATATTCACCAATTTTTCAATCTTTTTTGGCAATTCTTCAAGCCGAACACACCAATCAAGTTTCAGAGCATGCAAATTTTGCATATTGCAAATACTCTTTGGGAGGATCTTAAGATTGGGATTGTCGGAAATATCTAGATACCTCAAATGTTTCAATTTATGAATAGAACGTGGAACTGTATAAAGATTTAAATTATTCAACTTTAATACCCGCAAGCATCTACATCTTGAAATTATTAAATCCCATGTTTCGTCCTCCCTCATAATTTGGCTTTGCTCGCTCTCTTTTGGAAAACAAAGTAAAGTTCGCAACTTCTTTCCCTTAATCAAAGGCATTAATAAAGGACTAATTGATACATGACGACATTTCTCACTAACCTCAATTGCACTTGAATTTGAATCTACAAAACTACTCTCTGTCCCTGCTACTAATTCAGCTAGATCATGCATTAAATCATGCATTTTACATGTTGTAAACCAGGTTTCATCATCTTCTACCTCTTGAAAGAAACTTCTTTCAACCAAATCTTTAAAATACCCCAACCCAATCTCTTCAAGAGGTTGACTTGGATTTGATTGCTTTACGAAACCTTGTGCAAACCAAAATTGAACAAGTGTTCGTACGTCAATTTTATGATCTTTTGGATACAATCGACAATAAGCAAAACAATGTTTCAAATGAGATGGGAGATGATCATAACTCAACTTAAGTGTAGGTAGAATTTCACCTCCGTTCTGAGATATTCTAGCAAGTTCATTATCTTTAAAAGAAAGCCAATCTTTTTTAGAATTTTTGAAAGATAATGTACCAGCTATCGTCCTTATGACTAAGGGAACTCCACCACACCTTTCCAAAATCTGCTTTCCTATTTCCACAAACTCTGAACTTGTTGAATCTGTAGATCTTTGCTCAAATGCTATCTCTTTGAACAAAGACCAAGCATCATCATCAGACAAGCCTTTTAAAACATGGGGTTGACATTTACTAGTAATCTTTGCTACCCTTAAAGAGCGAGTAGTTACTATTATCCTACTCCCTTTAGCCCCACCCATTAATAACTTCTTTAAGCTAACCCATTGTTCCCACTCTTCATTCCAAATATCATCCAAAACAAGTAAATACTTTTTCCCATGAATTTCATGTCGAAGTTGTTTTTGCAGTTGATCCATTTCGAGATTTTGATCAGGTGCATGGTTAGCTACAGATTTGATAATGTTTTTCACTATTATTTTCAAATCAAAAATATTTGAAACACACACCCACATCCTCAACTCAAAATGATCTTTGACCATGCCATAAATAAACTGTGCCAGCGCGGTCTTCCCTAACCCTCCAAACCCCACAATTGGAATGATACAAACATTCTCTTCACTTTGAAACTCTAATACGAGTTTTAGGAGAGCTGCTTTATCATCTTCCCTCCCTATTATTTCATCTTTAAGCACATAAGAGTGCGTTCGCTGCCTCTTTTTAGACATGAAAGAGGTTTCCACGAGACGATCACGCTCTACCAAGTTGAACATCTTGGCCTCACTTCCAATGGAAGTTAACCTCGCCTTAATGGCCTTAATTTGACGTCCCATTTTGAGACCATAAACAAACTGGTTTGAGCTTGAAAAGAAAAGGCGTACCTCTTTTGTCAGCTTGTTCCCATTGAGTAGATCTTTTCGCAAAGCTTCGGTAGAGAAATCATCGAGCAAGTCATCAGCATCATAAAGTGCATCTTTCAGCTTTTCAAGCCAATTTTTGACGAGGTTGCTGGTCATGGATTGTTCTTCGGCATCAAGAAGGACAGCTTTGATTGTGGAGATGGTGTTTTTGAGGTCCTCAATGTCATCTTTGAAATTCCACCATAGTCCGATTTGAGAGAGAGCAAGGGAGCCCAACTTACTAGCGAGCCCTCCGGCTATGTCAAAAGCAATTGCTTCGGCCATTGATGGTTGAACCCAAAATCAAGGGAAAGTGTTTGACTATTGCAGTAGGAAAAGTGAAATGATTCGAACAAGATGAAGTGCAATACATAGGTAGAGTCCATGGTATTTTATAGATGTCACCACCCACCCCCAAGTAATAATTAAATAAAATCTCATTTTCTTGGTTTATTAAAAAATTTTGAGCGGTTTTCAATTTCTGTATTTAACCTTCATTCCATCCTGTAATGGACTCGTCTATTATAAATCCTAATTATATTTGAGATGATAAATACTTTTAATCATCAAACTAATATAGGAGATTCTATTTTAATGGAAAAATTAATCAGTGATTAAATTAAAATATATATATCAATGACTATAATATTAGTGCCCTAAAACTTAATTTACTATTAAAGTAAATATTGTCTTTTAAAAAAATAAATATTATCAATCACTCAACTTAAATTGAGTCAAAAACTTAATTTGGGCAGCTAAAATCTTACATGTATTTGTTTATTGTAAGTGTGGTTGATGATTTTGATTTGTTAGTCAAACTTTATTTTAATATTTATGGTGCTTATGAGTTGTCATGGTGAAATATTCTTTATTATAAGTTAAATATTATTTTAACATTATCATCTAGATATGTATGATAACATAAGATAATTTCAAATGTTTATATGGACACTTGGTAACTGCTGATGTTATACGTTGACTTGTAATTATTGTTTATTAGTATAGTTTATCTGTGCTTCGTATTAGGATGGTTTTTTTATTTGTATTTAAATTATAGAATAAAAATTTAAAGATTAAAATATGTTCTAAAATATGTTCAAATATTAGTCTTCTACAAGGCATACTTAATATAAAATTTATTTTTGATAAAAAAGGTTTTCAGATAAGATAATACATTCAAGTTAAACAATTAATAGGATCTCCATCCAAATGGTTAGGAAGCAACTCTGTTGACTATTTTTAACAACAAAATAGTCTTTTTTTTTTCTAATGTCACCTATCCTTAAATAATAATTAAATAAAAATATCATTGTCTTGCTCTTATTTATAAATTGTGCAGCTTTTAATGTCTATTTCTTGATAATAGAGAAGAGCAAGTTGTGCAAACTTTTCAATTAAGGTTGGGTCGGAATTATAATTCACACTTTTAACTGTGATTCTAGTATTATTGAAATCAACATTCTATTAATTATTGTAATAACAACGATATCAATTAAATTATTAATGTTGGAGAACGTTGATTTGAATATACTAAAATTTGTTATCTTAAGTTATAAAAATTTATAATGAAATTAATGTTAAAAAAATGTGAAATTTTATCTCAAACTTTGAAAATAGTTAAACACTAATTTGAATGATATGATTTCAATTTTTACATATAGATTAATAAAGTTGAAAAATAATGTAGGATGATCATTTATGTTATTCTGTGTTAAAATACTATATCGAACATCGAAAGACAACAATATATTTTTTCGTTTCAACTTGTGAATGGAACATGGAATCATTTTAAGATTTAAACTATATAGTTTTAATACACGGTTGAAATTATAAAATCCAAAGTTTCATCATTCAAATTTCAAACTCTCTTGTTTGGAAACTGTAACAAGAAGGAATTAATGAAGGATGATTGATATGTTGGGACATATTTCACCAACTTTACTTGTAATTTTATTTGAATCTGCATCACTACTCTCCTTCCTGCTACTGATTCAGCTAAATCATGCATTAAATCATGCATTTTACATTCCATACCCCAATATTCATACTCTTTCAACTAAATCATTAAAATACCCAAGCCCGATCTACTCAAGAAATTCACCTGGATTCAATTGTTTTACGAAATCTTGTACAACCCAAAATTGAACAAGAGTTTATACATAAATTTCATGATATTTTCGACATTATCGGCAATAAATAAAGCAATGCATAACTAAATTTACTGTTTAAAGATTTTTTTTTTAAAATAAAAAATTAAAAAAGAAATTAGAATGGGAAGTATTATGGTAGGCGTAGGTTGAAAATATATAATGAAAATCAGAAAATATGATGTAAAGAGAATTAGGTGATGTTTGGCTCTCAACATAATCATCACCCATTACCAAATTTTTAGTGGACATATCATCGGAACCAAACTAACCCCACCTTCACCGTTGCTGTGTTCATATCATCCATCTTAACCACCTTAATCATTGAGGTCAATTTTTTCTCTATACAGATTCATGCTCCCAATAAAACTCCCTGTAATGGACTTTCTCCCTGTACAAATTTTGGGCAGGGAAAACAGAGCAGCAAACAGAGAACCAGAGCAGCCAACAAATATAGGTTCAAAGTTAAAGACATAGAGTCACAAAGCTTGACGATGGGGTTAACAAACTGAAGAGGGGTGTTAATGACACCACTCAAGATCAACTTTAATGACCATGTATCAACTTTAATGACCATGTGGGCATCATCAAGCATCACCGAAATGTTGGGTTTTGGTTGGACATGCTTTTAAACCTTTCAACCATTCATTTTTTAGTGAATAGATGCAAGTGGCACCAAATTGTAAAAGGCCAATGGGTGTGGCCTTTTTTAGCAACTATACGAGAAAATTCAATAATTAATCCCTTTTTTTTAATTTATCATAATTTTATTTCTAACTATATAAAAATTTAGTAATTAATCCAGTTGAATAACATTGTTAAATTCTATTATTAAATCGTTAATCTAAAATAAAGTTTTAACCATCATTTCATCAAGATAAAAATCAAATATTTATAATTTTCGATTTTCACATCATAATTTCTCTATTTTTATTTTTTAAAATATTTTAATGGAAAATTGAAAATAATATAAGAAAAGGATAATACAAAAGAGGAAGACCAATCAATTTGAGAGATGTATATCTCTCTAAAGCTGTGGTTTCCATGTATCTGCTCATCTAACCAAAACATCAACCATCATTTATTCGAAGTCTTCAGAAAAATATAAATAGGGTAAATTATAAAGTAGCCACTTTTGTTTGTCTTAGATTACATTTTAGCTATTTATGTTTGAAATATTACGTTTTAGTCACTTATGTTATCGTTTTGTTATGAAATGATCGCTCTACCGTTAAGCTCCGTTACCTCCCTTACGACGGCCCTACGTGGCAGTCCAAATGGGTTTTAAATGCCAACTTAGATATCCTACGTGGTAGTCCAAATTAAATTTATTTAATTAAAAACCTATTTTCATCCCAACAATTGAACATTGAAGTTGGCATTTAAAACCCATTTAGGTTGCCATGTAGGACTGCCGTTAGGGAGGTAATGGAGTTTAACGGTAGAGTAGCCACTTCGTAACAAAACGATAACATTAGTGACTAAAACGTAACATTTCAAATATAAGTGACTAAAATGTAATGTGAGACAAACAAAAGTGACTATTTTTATAATTTACACGTATAAATAAGCATTTTTTTTCTATTTTTATTAATATTAACTAATTTATGCATACGTATGGTGTTTTATGTTTTTCTATCAAATCATATAATAATGAAGTTTTTTTTTTAATTTAATAATCGAGATTAAGTATTATTTTCTTTTTATGTCATTTATTGGAATATAATTGTTATCCTTGTAAAATTATCAAATAATTATATTAATAAATGAACACACAATAACTTATTAAATATGTTAATATATCAATTAAACTAAAGTAAGATACAACAATAAATACATATAAAATAATTAAAGATTTTATCATTAAATTTATAAACACTTTACATTATATATTTCATTAACAATTTATATACGATAAAGTTTCATAGTAAATTTCATTTTGCTTTCTTTACTCAAAAATAACGAATTAGTCTCTGTATGTTTGATTAAAGAGCAAACTTATTCTTTCTATTAAAAATTTCATCCAATTGTACTTTAAAAAATTGACATGACTAATGGAATAACTAAATAATGACACATAACATTTCACGTATACCTCATGCTAAAATACAGATTCTCGTTTTTAACAGTACAAGTGAATAAAATTTTAACAAAAAAGAATAGTTTGCTCTTTGATCTAACATACATAGACTAATTTACTTATTTTTTAAGTAGAGGGCAAGATGTAATCTGACTCTTAATATGAGAACCTTCATGATACTTTTACCTACGGATCTATAATACGTTAAATAATTTATTTTTTGAATAAATTACATTAATAGTTGCTCAACTATCCTTTTTTTTCACTTAATTATTTAATTTTTTGAAATCGAGACCCGATTTAAATACCTTTAACCAACAAGAATTAATTTACACGTTTTTTAAATGTAACATAAAAACATTCACGATACTTTTCCATATAGTTTCGCAAGAAGCTAATAACACACACTAAATACTATTCCATCACTAAATCCTCACACAATCACCAAAAAGAAATCCAATAACTTCCAAATCCACCATGTCCGGTAGCAAAGACTGTGGCGGCCACCACAAATTCCCCCGGAAAAAATTCCGTCGAGTCATCATTTGTATTCTAATCCTCCTCCTCCTCATTCTCATCACAATCTTACTCATATGGGCAATCCTTCGTCCCAGCAAACCCAACTTCACTCTCCTCGACACCACCGTCTACGCCTTCAACGCCACCACCGTCAACTTCCTCACTTCAAACTTTCAAATCACCCTCCGTTCACAAAACCCAAACGACGATATCGGTATTTATTACGACCGGCTCGACGTTTACGCTACTTACCGGAACCAAGAAATAACACTCCGGACTCTATTCCCACCAACGTACCAAGGCCATAATGACGTCAATATTTGGTCACCTATAATATGTGGTACTATGGTACCGATCTCACCGGAATATTCCGTCGCATTGGGTGCTGAACAGATGGCCGGGTGTGTTTTTTTGGTGATCAAGATTGATGGAAGGTTGAGATGGAAAGTGGGGACTTTTGTAACTGGGAGGTATCATATTCATGTAAGGTGTCCGGCTTATATTACGTTTGGAGAACAAAGCGACGGCGTTTTGGTCGGAGAAAATGCTGTTAAGTTTCAGTTCTATAGTAGATGCAGTGTTAGCTTGTGAAGAAGAAGAAGAAGAAGCACCGTAAAGTATATGGTTCTGTTTATCTTTGTTTTAAATTTGTTTCCTCGTTTTCTATTTGACGCCGTTAAATTTTTATTTGGGTAAACTACATTACTAGTCATCCATCTATTTTTCTTTTCTTTTTTGGTCACCCAACTATGAAAAGTTACAAAATGATCACCCAATTATTAGTAAGTCTTTTTTTCACCCAACTATGAAATTTACTAATAGTTTGGTGACGATTTTGTAATTTTTCATAATTGAGTGACCAAAAAACAAAACAAAAAATAGTTTGGTAACTACTAATGTAGTTTTTAAAATATGCCATAAGTTCTTGTACTCTTCATAAATTTGGAATTTAGTCCTTTTACTTTTATTTACAAGAATTTAGTTATTTTACCTTTCAAATTTCAAAATTTAAGTCAAAATGTTAACATTGTTACTTTTTTTTATTGAGTTTGTTGGTGCGATATTTTGAAATAAAAAAATACTCACTTGCTAGCCATATAACTAAGAATTTGACGTTTTAATGAACCTGAATTAATAAAATAATTTGAACAGTGTTAACAATTGGACTTGAATTTTGAAATCTAAAAGGTAAAGGGACTAAATTTTTAAAAATAAAATTATACAGACTAAATTTTAAATTTACGAAGAGTTTTAAGGGGATTTTAATTTTGCTATAGTAAATGGGGAAATAGCAAAAGAAAAATGGCAATTAATATGTGAACAAAATCTAGATGTATGCAATTTCTAAAAAATTGTGTGATTAATAAAATAATTTTCCCATACATTATACTTTATTTTGATTAATTTTTTTCACAATTTTTTATAGCAGAATTTAACTTTATTTCCATCGAGCAACACAATTTAGAGATTAAAAAAAAAGTTACATTTCCATGTAATAATTTAATGTATATGTTTTATCGTACTGCCTTTTTAACACTTTTTTTCAACATATTTTATGCGTAAAGTATAGATTTAGTTTACGTGCTCTCATTTTATAATAGTTAAATTTGTTATGTCTAAACTTGCTATCGGTTTCAAACTATGCATAAGTTGGGGTTCAGTTTTCATTTTTTTAATTTAATATTTTTAATCATTCAATTTCTCGAACTTTAAAATTTCAATATTGTACCATTTAATTCATTAATTAAAATAAAATGGTTTTTTTGCAAGTATTATGTTTACGTATTAAGTTGGTAAGGCATAACACGTCGTAATAATATATTTGTTGTATAAAATTTTGAAAATAATTGAATTTAACTTAATAAATTTAACAATAAACATTTTAATAAATACTAAAAATAATTAATTAAAATATAAAAATTAAAAAAATAATTTATGAATTAATAGTAAAATTTAATTCATAAGTTAAAATAATGGCTAATTTTAAAATGGGTGGTCTAAATTATAGCTGACATAAAATAGATAAGAGACAAAGAAAATGAGGGGTTGAAGCCGTCTTATTCAATGCATTATATATTTTCTTTTTCAATTATGGTTTGGACCTATTTTTTTTATTCTTATAATTAATTTAAGAATTTTATTTAATGTTATACAATTAACAGTTAATGAATCAAACGATATCGTATTATTATATTTTTATTGAATAAATAATTTTGCCTTTTCATAAAGTGATATTATTGTATTATAATATAAGAATTTACAAGAATCTAAGCTTTTTTTTTTACCTAAATATTGTATTTTCCTTTTTCTTTAAAAACAAATATAAAAAATTATTAATTTCATAATAAATGTAGCATTCTACCACTTGGTCCAGTAGTTAGTGCATGATTTATTTATTCAAAAAGTGAGGCTAAAAAAATCCTTTTCTTAAAAAGAAAATACAAAAATTAAGTTTCGCAAACATCATTTTTTTAAATTGATATGGTGCAACAACTTACATGGGCTTAATTGTAATTTTTTTAAAACATTTCACATACATCATGGGTTAAGGTATCTCGCTCGATGTTTACGCTCTTTACCGCAGCCAAGAAATAACATTCCGGACTCGATTTCCACAAACGTACCAAGACCATAACGAGGTCAATCTTTGGTCACCTATAATATATGGTACTATGGCACCGACCTCACCGGAATATTCCGTCGCATTGGGTGCTGAACAGATGGCCGGGAGTGTTTTTTTTGGAGATCAAGATTGATGGACGGTTGAGATGGAAAGTTGGAACTTTGGTAACTGGGAGGTATCATATTGATGAAAGGTGCCTGGCTTATATTACATTTGGGAAACAAAGCGACGGCGTTTTGGTCGGAGAAAATACTGTTAGTAGATGCAGTGTTAGCTTGTGAAGAAGAAGAAGAAGAAGAAGAAGAAGCAAGTAACACCGTTAAGTAAATCTTTGTCTATCTTTGTTTTAAATTTGTTTCCCTCGTTTCCTATTTGACGCCGTTAATTTTTTATTTGGATAAACTACATTAGTAGTTATCCATCTATTTTTCTTTTCCTTTTTGATCACTTAATTATTAGTAAATTTTTTTTCACCCAATTATAAAATTTACTAATAATTGGGGGAAATTTTGTACTTTTTCATCATTAAGTGACCAAAAAAGGAAAAAAAACTGGTAATGTAGTTTACCCTTTTTAAGTTAAAATATTCCATAAGTCATTGTACTCTTCATAAAATTAAAATTTAGTCCCTATACTTTTATTTACAAGAATTTAATTCTTTTACTTTACAGATTTTAAAATTTAGGTTAAATTGTTAACAATGTTACTTTTTTTGTTGAATTTATTGGTGCTACATTTTGAAATAATAAATATGATGTTTTAATGAACCTAGATTAATAAAATGATTTCAACAAGGTAAACAGTTGGACTTGAATTTTAAAACCTAAAAAGTAGTGGGATAAAATTCTTAAAAGTAAGAAGATATGAACTAAATTTTAAATTTCTGAATAACATAAGGACTTGTGACATATTTTAATTTTTTTAGTATAGGGCGGTAATAGCAAAATAAAATTGGCAATCAATATGTCAAGAAAATCTATATGTTTGCAATTTCTAAAAAATTGTGTGATTAATAAAATTACTTTATTTTGAAATTTTTTTTTCAGAATTTTTATTGCAGAATTTTTTTCTTTTTCAAATTTTCATCCATTTAATCTTAGGAATTATTTTTCTTCTTTTTAAAATTTTCATTTATTTAATATTTCTTTTTCAAATTTCATTCATTTAATCTTGAGAAAAATTATTTTACTATTTGTTATAACTCTAATTTTTATTATTTAATGTATATGTTTTATCATACTGGTTTTTTAACACTTTTTTTTCAACTTGATTCTTTTTTCTAATAAAAATGTTTAAATAACCTAAATATAAAGTATAAATTAGGTTAAATTTCATAATAGTCCTTATTTTATGCGTAAAGTATAAATATAGCCCACCTACTCTATTTTGGTATAAATTTCAAATTATAAAAATTTAATCTTAACTAAAACAATAGCAGTTAAATCTATTATGTCTAAATCTTGAAATTTCAGTGCTATACCATTTAATTTATAATTAAAATAACGTGGCTTTTCTTGCAAATATTATGTCTTCATATTTAATTTGGCATGAAATTACACATAATAATATATTTGTTACATAAAATTGGTGCCCATTGGCATAAGATTGCTCATATCGCTACAGGTTGGTATATTTACTCTCCAACTACAGCCTCTTTTGCCAATGTAGAACAAGCTTTTTGGTCTCATCAATACCATATTTTCTTTTGCTAATTTGTGCAGTAACCATCGAATATTTTTTTTTTTTTTTTGGTGATAAAGAAAAAGGAGATACATCTAGACTACATAAATTAACCCGATCTCTTTAACGGGGATGTTACAAAAACTCGCAAATCATGTAACATCCCAAAAACGGGGCTATTTGAAATTTCATTATTTTCTTATGTATGAACTACGGAAATATTATTTATGGAATAAGAGAGTTTAATTTAAGGTTTTGGGTTGGCTCGGTTTAAAAGAAAATTTAGTTTTAAACTTAAAAGGCAAGGAGCCTTAGCAGAGGGGTGTTAAAAGAATAAGTGGGGATAATTTGACACTAAAAATCCCTTGGTAAAGTGGCAAAAAGAAGCCCACTTAGGAGCTAGTGTGACGCCACCAAGGAAGCAAGGAGAGCCTTGGTTCGAGTCACAAAAATCCCTCTTTTTGGCATTATAGTGGGACGGCACATGTGGAGAGTTTTTCTCTCTTTAATTATTTTTTTTTAAGTGATAATATGAGCTTTAAATTCCTTAAAATTCTAAGGATAATATGTGGGATATTATTAAGATTAAAATAGATTATTAATTGGATATTATTGAGGATTATTATTAGATTAAGTTGAGATATTGGCAGAGGAAAAATAGTTGGTGGCTAATTCAAATTATTTTTGAATTAGTCCAAATTTGTGGCCAAGAGCAATTTGTGGTATTTGCTTAGAAATTCAAACTCTTCCTATGAAGAGTGGACTGGCAAGCAATGGGGGGGGTGTGCCGAATTCTTTATAAACCCCTCTATCACCATGGTTTCTCTTTTAGTCTTTTTCTCAGTTAAGAATTAATTTCTTCCTCCTCCTCGTTTTCTCTTTATTTTCTTTCTTAAAACTCCTTGGCCGAACCCTTCACATCTCCATAGCTTCTTTATTCGTAAACTAAGACCCCTATTCTCCTATACTCCCTTGTAGAACCGAAATCCTCTTCTCTTATTTGGAATCTCTTTTGGCCGAATACCAAGGTGGTTGGACCTCTTCAAGTTAACGGTTGTGGTGATTAGGTAAAGGTGAGTGGCTATAGCCGAATGTCAATTTCCCTTATCTCTAATGTTCTATCGATTTGGATTAAAGGAAAAAGCCAAAAGTTGGCAAGTACTAATGGTTGGCTAACCTTTCTATTGAAGCCGATTTCACCAAGGACTCCGGGATCTCAAAGCAGTGAGATCAGATTTTGCATTCGCTGACAAACGGAATTTGGTAAGTATAGGTAAGGCTTATATTGGTGTTTAAAAGCCGAAGGCTATGGTTATTAGTGTTATTAATTGACCAAGTGTAGTTTGTAAACAGTTATTCGCAATTCGGACGCTAAGGCTAGTACTCAAAGTGATTTGGGTAAGGATTCGGGTACAAAGTATGATCCCTTTAAATCTTTTGGTTTGGCCGAATAGGCCATAATACTAACATTGATAGTTGGCCGAATATAGGGGCAAGGACTTAGAGTGTGGCCGATTGGTTTTCTTCAAGGATTTAAGACCATCGTGATAATGTGTGTGTACATACACACCATATGATATATTAATCGTGTTTAATATTGTGAATGCTCATTTATATTCATGTAGCATTGGAATTAATACCAACTCGATATAAGTGGCGACTCAGGTAAGTACCTGTTATTATAAATTTGCTATTTGATGCTTTTGGTAAGCATGATGTATTGACACATGAAATTTAAGAATGTGATGGCATGAAACATATATGTGTGTTTATCATTTGTGGGATTGATGAGTGGAGGGGGCAGTGTATTCGTGCCGACGGGCACCAGTGTTTTGGTAACACACTGTGACTACGGTCACCAGAGGTTTGGTACCTCCAGAGGTTTGGCACCTCAATAGCGACTTATCCCTGTGGTTAACACCACCGTGGGTTGGCCCCACTTGAGATATGGGATTGTCTGCCAGTGATTTGGTATCACACGATGGGTTGGCCCCATCACCCGATTCGTGTCACGGACACCGGTGCTTTGGTAGCACATTGTGACTATATGTCACCAAAGTGGTTTGGCACCACCGGTGGTTTGGTACCACAACAGGGTAGACAATGGCGTATGGTTGGCTAGGATGGGTACATGATATTATGCACATTAATTGTTACATGTTGTGTATGAAATTACTTAATTCGGGAGAAGGGTTACATACTGAGTCTTGGTGACTCACCTTCTCCTTTATTTTTCAGGTGATACATAGACGCGGATGTGGAGCCGGATGGACTCGAGGTGGCCATGCAGTGGACTTGAACTAAATGAACTTCAAATTTAGTTATTTTATTTTATTATTGGTTTATTTTATTTTGGATGTAATAAGGCCTCCTCAAACTTTATTTTTGTTATCTTTCTCATATGTTGGATATTTTGTTTAAAACTATATTATTAAAATTAAATTAAAATCACATGTAATCCAAGTTAAACGAAAATTGTTTTCTTTACGTGCCATCGGGCACATTTGGAATTTGTTTTATAACTCGACTTAAAAATGTTTTTTTTAAAATAAAGTTTTTCAAATCCGAGAAGTTTTTTAACAAAGTTTAATGGGTTCCAAAGTGGTTTTCGAAAAGCTTTTCCCCGTAACGATCCAGATTCGACCATAGTGTTTGGGCCGGGTTTGGGTTGTTACAAAATTGGTATCAGAGCCCGGTTCAAAGCTCGGCTGTGGGGGCCCAAGGCCCAAAAATGTTTTAAAAGGCCTTATGAAATAATTTTTGGATTTTGAACAGCATGGCCCGAGTCTCCGGCACCGATCCGCCCAGGTAAGTACTTCTGAACCTCTTGGTGAATTATATTCGTAGAAGGGTAGGAAGTATGGAACGAGAGATAGACTTATAGGACTTGAACCCTAGGATTAGATTACTCAAACACATGAACCAAACATAAGACATTAAAGAACTAAACCAATCTATGACTTAGCCAAGTGAGCTAGGGTGTGGTAACCCCGGACGCATGTCGAGGATTGGATCGGAAGAGCTTTGGTATTTAAGCGATCCGTGTGACTCACCTCCTCTTCGCAGTATCCCACAGTGCGTAGCTTCTGTTTCACCCTAACTCGGAGGGCTCGGTGGTGTGGCAACCTGCATGCGCATGTCTAGAAAGGTTGGTGAGAGCTTGGTATTTAAGCGGTCCGCGTGACCCACCTCCTCTTCACTCGAATCCCGCTCAGTGCGTAGCTTTGGTTCACTACGACCAAGAGGGCTCGGTCATAGGCTAAACCTAATGACTAAAACCCGAAAAGGGAATTAGCCATGTTTTCGAAACAGAACGAAACAACAACAACTCAAATGTTTTCAAACCTCTTGCAGCAACTCTTTCAAATCAGAAAACCTCATATTTGCAACGTTTCCCCAGAAAAACTCAAATTTTGGAAAATTACAAAAATGCCCTTAGGGTAAAATTACTAAAACGCCACGACTCATAAAATATCCGTTCAATGGTTTTGCTCAAATTTCGACTACTTTACAAATATCCAACAACTTAGTTTTGAAAATCAACACTGAAAAACTTTGGTTTTAGAAAATTACGAAAACGCCCTCAATTTGTGAAAATTACCGAAATGACCCTGATCTTTGGAAAACTTTACCAACATCACTATTTGAAGAGGAAAACTTTCAGAAAGGACCTCAAAGTTCTACAAACGTCGAAAATACCCTCGATTTATCAAAATGACAAAATTGCCACGATTGACAAAATTACCAAAATACCACGGTTTCAAAACGATTACAATTTTACAAATTTTCATAAATATCCTCCAATTTTGGGGAATTTCAAAATGACATGTTTTATTAAAGTTTTAAAATTCCTTTTATTAAATAAAATACCCTGTAGGAAAAATGACGAAAATACCCCTGGGTTAGGAAATGGGCAGAAATGTCCGAAGAGTGAATAGGTATGGAAAGCATTAAGGAATGGATGTATGAACTCTTTGTGTGAACTAGGATAGAAGACTGAAACCTTGTTTGCTCGAAAGAATCCCTAATTAAATTCATTTCATAAAATTTCTTCGCGAATAAGAAAGTGAAACAAATGCTAACACATAAAATTTTCTTAATCAGATTAAAAGCGCGATAGATAGAATGAGTTCTAGAGGACGTGGACGTCGTGGACGCGGTAGGGGTAGGATGACGGTGTCTGAACCCGGCAGGACAGGTCAAGGTTCGGAAAACGAGGTACCACCGCCACCACCACCTCCTACTTTCGTGGTCGGCGAGCGAGGACCGGGCCGGCGGTGAGGCCGTGGTCGCAAGTCGCTTTGCGAGTTTTGGAGATGGTGGCCGGGCTGGTGGAATTTGGGAGCTCGGAAGTCCTGTTCCCGAGCGAATTCGGTCTAACGGGCCGAGGTATTCCGTGGTGTCTCGGGAGTGGCACCCAAAGGCCGTGAGAATATTATGTTGGAATCTACGGAAAGGGTCATGGATGATCTCGACCGACCGACGAGGAGAAGCCGAAAGGGGCGGTGTCGCTTCTAAAGGATGAAGCGTACCCGGTGGTGGTCGATACCGGGATGGAGCCGCGGTGATGATCTCACGTGGGACTACTTTAAGACGGCCTTCGGAAGAAGTATGTGGGCACTAGTTACACCGATGCTCAAAGGAAAGCCTTCCTAGGTCTAGTGCAAGGAACTAAGTCGGTGGCCGAGTATGAGGTGAGTTTTTAAGGCTAAGTAGGTATGCCGGAGGAATCGTAGCCACCGAACATGAGCGCCGTGTCCGCTTTGAGGACGGGCTCGAGAGATGATCCGAGATTACTAATTGCCCCGCAGCAGTTCGGGAGTTCTCATCTCTTGTGGAGAAAGCCAAGGTGGCCGGAAGGGATTAAGGAGGTTGTAAGGCAAAACTATAGCAAGAATAACCGAAAAGAGGATTTGGGTCATTTGGATCGGGTAGCACTAATGCTCGTGAAGCGGGCTAAGCGAGTGGGCCAAATCGGACCGTGAGGCCCACGACTACTAATCAAAGGCCAACTCGAGCAACCATTGTGGAAAAACCCATTGGGGGAGTTGTTGGACCCGGTAACAAAGGTTGTTTTGAGTGTGGGTCTTTGGAGCATCGGGTAAGGGGCGTCCTCAAAAGGCACTAAGGATCACCCGTAAGGTCGAATCGCGCTCGAGGCGTAAACGTTGGACCACCACGAGAGGGTCGGGGTAATGGCGAGAGAAACAATGGTTTCAACCGAGGTCGTGGAACTCGGGGCCGAGGTTCGGGTAACACAGAGAGGCTAGGCGGCTGGCTTAGTCTATGCAATGAGGCGCCGTGAGGAGGAGACGACCGGACGTCATAACCGTGACGTTTCTAATATTTGGTTTACCTTATGTTGCATTGATTGATGTGGGTTCGACGACTCGTACATTGCTAGTAGTGTGGTAGGAACTATGGACCTAGATTCGAGACTACTCTTAGGAAGATGACCGTGCTAAGCCCCCAGGACACTCAGTAGTAGTAGACAAACTTTATAAAGAGGTACCCCAGAACTCCAAGGGTCGATTTGTAGCCGATCCGATGGAACTACCTTTCGGAGAGTTCGATTTGATCCTTGGAATGGATTGGCTAGCTAAGTATCAGGTAATTTGGATTGCGCGGCTAAAGCGCATGGTGCTTAAGACAGTGAGGTGATGAAGTGGTTATGATAGGTGATAGAAGGAATTACCTATCCATGTGGTGTCGGCCTTGAAGGCCGAAAGGATGGTTAAGAAAGGTTGCGAGGCATATTTGGTTCGGATCGTGCTTTGGAAGCTAAGGAGTCGATGAGTTGAGGTTCGAGCGGTTGGAGAATTTGTCGACGTATTCGGAAGAACTTCCGTGTCCGCCTCCGGATCGGGAAGTTGAATTCGGTATTGACTTGCTACCCGGCGGCACTGTGTCTATAGCACCATACCGAATGGCACCAAAGGAATTGGTGGAGTGAAGGCCCAAATTCGGGAACTCTTGGATAGAGGTTTATTCGACCAAGCATATCCCGTGGGGAGCACATGTTATTGTCAAGAAGAAGGGCGGGTCCATGCGAATGTGCATCGACCACCGTCGGTTAAACAAGTTAACGATCAAAAACAAGTACCGTTGCCTCGGATCGATGACTTGTTTGACCAAGCGAAGAAAGGTGCCGCGTGTTTTCAAGATAGACCTTAGGTCGGGCTACCATCAACTAAAGGTGAAGGAAGTTGATGTCCACAAGACGGCATTCGAACTCGGTATGGACATTACGAGTTCTGGTAATGCCATTCGGGTTGACCAACGCTACGCGCGGCGGCATTTATGGACTTGATGAGCAGGTATTCAAAGCAGCATACCTAGACCAATTCGTTGTGGTATTCATTGACGATATCTTGGTTTACTCTAGGACGGAGGAGGAGCATGACAAGCATTTGCGAATAGTGTTGCAAGTACTAAGGGAGAAGCGATTATATGCCAAATTCAGTAAGTGCGAATTTTGGCTAAGGGAAGTAGCTTTCTTAGGACATGTGGTATCGGCGGAAGGAATTAGAGTAGACCCTCGTAAGATTGAAGCGGTATTGGACTGGAAACCGCCTAGGTCAGTGGCGGAGATCCGAAGTTTTCTGGGGCTAGCAGGGTACTATCGAAGGTTTGTAGAAGGATTCTATCGATCTTGTGGCCGTTGACGGTTACTAAGAAAAGGAGTCCCATTTGTATGGTCGGAGAAGCAGCAAGAAAGCTTCGATAAGCTAAGGAAAATTTTGACGAAAGCTCCGATTTTGGTGCAGCCAGAAGCAGGGAAGTTGTTCACCGTCTATTGTGATGCGTCCCATACTGGTTTGGGATGTGTGCTGATGCAGGAGGGGAAGGTAGTAGCCTATGCATCACGGCAGTTAAGGCCACATGAACTGAACTATCCAACGCACGACTTAGAGCTAGCAGCAGTTGTCTTCGCTCTGAAAATATGGAGACACTACCTTTATGGGGAGAAGTCGATAGTTTACACGGATCACAAGAGTTTGAGGTATCTCTTGACTCAGAAGGATCTAAACCCGAGACAGCGTCGGTGGATTGAACTTTTGAAGGATTACGATTGTTTAATCGAGTATCATCCGGCAAGGCCAACGTGGTAGCCGACGCGTTAAGCGGAAGGTTGTGACGGACTTGAGAGCAATGTTTGCTCGGTTAAGTCTATATGATGATGGAAGTCTCTTGGCGGAACTTCAGGTTAAGCCAACATGGATCGAGGAGGTTAAGGAAAAGCAGTTAGTGGATGAAGGGTTGAACGCTAAGAGAGCACAAGTTCAGGAGGGTGGTTTGGAAGGATATAACCTGTCGAGTGATGGAGTATTATGCTTTCAAGGGCGAGCGTGTATGCCAAAGGATGTGGAGTTGAGGCAGAAGATTCTCCATGATGCACATAGCAGCCCTTACGCTATGCATCCGGGAGGAAACAAGATGTATAGGGATCTTAGAGAGCAGTTTTGGTGGCCCGGGTTGAAGCGTGAAGTAACAGAGTTTGTTGGTAAGTGTCTAACTTGTCAACAAGTTAAGGCTGAACATCAGTTGCCGTCAGGGTTGCTTCAGCCAGTGAAGATCCCCCAATGGAAGTGGGAACGGATCACTATGGATTTCATTAGTGGGCTACCCCTCACGCCCAGCAAGAAAGACGCAGTTTGGGTAATAGTAGACCGGTTAACTAAGTCGGCTCACTTCATACCGGTGAGGATGGATTTTCTCTTCTTGAAGCTTAGCTAAAGTCAGACGTCCCGGAGATAGTAAGATTGCATGGGGTTCCAACATCAATCATCTCGGATAGGATCCTGAGTTCACGTCAAGGTTTTGGAAAGCCTTGCATCAAGCTATGGGCACGCGATTGGATTTTAGTACCGCTTTCCATCCACGGTCTGACGGACAATCAGAAAGGGTGATACAGATCTTGGAGGATATGTTAAGAGGTTGTGTCTTGGATTTCCGTGGTAGTTGGGAGGAATTTCTACCGTTAGCAGAGTTCGCCTATAACAACAGCTACTGTGCAAGTATCCGGATGGCTCGTATGAGGCAATCAGATGGAAGGAAGTGTCAGACTCGACATGTTGGACGGAACTAGGTGAACGACAGATTTTGGGTCCAGAGTTGGTGACAGAGACGGAGGATAAAGTCAAAATAATTCGGTCTCGTCTTAAGGAAGCATCGGATAGGCAAAAATCCTATGCGGATTTAAAACGCAAGGAGATGGAGTATGCTGTGGGAGAAAAGGTTTTTCTGAAAGTATCACCTTGGAAAAAGGTGTTAAGATTTGGACGGAAAGGGAAGCTAAGCCCAAGGTTCATTGGGCCGTATACGGTGATTAAGCGTGTTGGACCGGTAGCTTATCAGCTTGAGTTACCGGCAGAACTAAACCAGATCCATGATGTCTTTCACGTATCAATGTTGAGACGGTATCGATCAGACCCATCGCACGTAGTGCCAGTGGCAGAGATCGAGGTGAATCCAGATTTATCTTTTGAAGAGGAACCAGTTCAAATCTTGGACCGAGATGTGAAGGTTCTACGTAGGAAGTCAGTGCCCTTGGTGAAAGTACTATGGCGGAACCATGGTACAGAGGAAGCTACGTGGGAACCCGAGGATGTAATGAGGCAACAATACCCCCACCTTTTCTAGTTAAGTAATTTCGGGGACGAAATTTATTTTAAGGGGGGTAGAACTGTAACATCCCAAAAACGGGGCTATTTGAAATTTCATTATTTTCTTATGTATGAACTACGGAAATATTATTTATGGAATAAGAGAGTTTAATTTAAGGTTTTGGGTTGGCTCGGTTTAAAAGAAAATTTAGTTTTAAACTTAAAAGGCAAGGAGCCTTAGCAGAGGGGTGTTAAAAGAATAAGTGGGGATAATTTGACACTAAAAAGCCCTTGGTAAAGTGGCAAAAAGAAGCCCACTTAGGAGCTAGTGTGACGCCACCAAGGAAGCAAGGAGAGCCTTGGTTCGAGTCATAAAAATCCCTCTTTTTGGCATTATAGTGGGACGGCACATGTGGAGAGTTTTTCTCTCTTTAATTATTTTTTTTTAAGTGATAATATGAGCTTTAAATTCCTTAAAATTCTAAGGATAATATGTGGGATATTATTAAGATTAAAATAGATTATTAATTGGATATTATTGAGGATTATTATTAGATTAAGTTGAGATATTGGCAGAGGAAAAATAGTTGGTGGCTAATTCAAATTATTTTTGAATTAGTCCAAATTTGTGGCCAAGAGCAATTTGTGGTATTTTTCGAAATTCAAACTCTTCCTATGAAGAGTGGACGGCAAGCAATGGGAGGGTGTGCGAATTCTTTATAAACCCCTCTATCACCATGGTTTCTCTTTTAGTCTTTTTTCTGCAGTGGTGAATTTCTTCCTCCTCCTCGTTTTCTCTTTATTTTCTTTCTTAAAACTCCTTGGCCGAACCCTTCACATCTCCATAGCTTCTTTATTCGTAAACTAAGACCCCTATTCTCCTATACTCCCTTGTAGAACCGAAATCCTCTTCTCTTATTTGGAATCTCTTTTGGCCGAATACCAAGGTGGTTGGACCTCTTCAAGTTAACGGTTGTGGTGATTAGGTAAAGGTGAGTGGCTATAGCCGAATGTCAATTTCCCTTATCTCTAATGTTCTGTCGATTTGGATTAAAGGAAAAAGCCAAAAGTTGGCAAGTACTAATGGTTGGCTAACCTTTCTATTGAAGCCGATTTCACCAAGGACTCCGGGATCTCAAAGCAGTGAGATCAGATTTTGCATTCGCTGACAAACGGAATTTGGTAAGTATAGGTAAGGCTTATATTGGTGTTTAAAAGCCGAAGGCTATGGTTATTAGTGTTATTAATTGACCAAGTGTAGTTTGTAAACCAGATTCGCAATTCGGACGCTAAGGCTAGTACTCAAAGTGATTTGGGTAAGGATTCGGGTACAAAGTATGATCCCTTTAAATCTTTTGGTTTGGCCGAATAGGCCATAATACTAACATTGATAGTTGGCCGAATATAGGGGCAAGGACTTAGAGTGTGGCCGATTGGTTTTCTTCAAGGATTTAAGACCATCGTGATAACAGTGTGTACATACACACACCATATGATATATTAAGCGTGTTTAATATTGTGAATGCTCATTTATATTCATGTAGCATTGGAATTAATACCAACTCGGTATAAGTGGCGACTCAGGTAAGTACCTGTTATTATAAATTTGCTATTTGATGCTTTTGGTAAGCATGATGTATTGACACATGAAATTTAAGAATGTGATGGCATGAAACATATATGTGTTTATCTGTTGTGGGATTGATGAGTGGAGGGGGCAGTGTATTCGTGCCGACGGGCACCAGTGTTTTGGTAACACATTGTGACTACGGTCACCAGAGGTTTGGTACCTCGGAGGTTTGGCACCTCAATAGCGACTTATCCCTGTGGTTAACACCACCGTGGGTTGGCCCCACTTGAGATATGGGATTGTCTGCCAGTGATTTGGTATCACACGATGGGTTGGCCCCATCACCCGATTCGTGTCTACGGACACCAGTGCTTTGGTAGCACATTGTGACTATATGTCACCAGTGGTTTGGCACCACCAGTGGTTTGGTACCACAACGGGGTAGACAGTGGCGTATGGTTGGCTAGGATGGGTACATGATATTATGCACATTAATTGTTACATGTTGTGTATGAAATTACTTAATTCGGGAGAAGGGTTACATACTGAGTCTTGGTGACTCACCTTCTCCTTTATTTTTCAGTGATACATAGACGCGCGGATGTGGAGCCGGATGGACTCGAGGTGGCCATGCAAAGTGGACTTGAACTAAATGAACTTCAAATTTAGTTATTTTATTTTATTATTGGTTTATTTTATTTTGGATGTAATAAGGCCTCCTCAAACTTTATTTTTGTTATCTTTCTCATATGTTGGATATTTTGTTTAAAACTATATTATTAAAATTAAATTAAAATCACATGTAATCCAAGTTAAACGAAAATTGTTTTCTTTACGTGCCATCGGGCACATTTGGAATTTGTTTTATAACTCGACTTAAAAATGTTTTTTTAAAATAAAGTTTTTCAAATCCGAGAAGTTTTTCAACAAAGTTTAATGGGTTCCAAAATGGTTTTCGAAAAGCTTTTCCCCGTAACGATCCAGATTCGACCATAGTGTTTGGGCCGGGTTTGGGTTGTTACAAATCATGTCTATCCTCATGTGCCAGCTTGGCCAAAGTATCAACCTTCTGATTATCCATTCTAAAAATATATGAAATGCTCCAATGATTGAGCTGTGCCAACAACTGACAATTCTTTCTAACCAAAATCAAAATAGATCTACTTACTCTTCAATGCTTTATAGAGTTAAGAAATAGAAGAGTTTTGAGGGCAATCCGAATCAACTTATGTTGCCTGCACTTGCACTATATAGTTTGGTTTCTGCTATATGATTGATTTTCTTTTCAAGTTTGGTTTCAAACTTTGAAATCTCAACATTCTACCATTTAATTCATTAATTAAAATAATATGGTCTTTTCTTGCAAGTATTATGTCTACATATTAAGTTGACAAGGCATAACACGTAATAATATATTTGTTGTATAAAATTTTGAAAATAATTAAATTTAACTTAATAAATTTAACAATTATCATTTTAATAAATACTAAAAATAACTAATTAAAATATAAAAATATAAAAAATAATTTATGAATTAATAGTAAAATTTAATTCACAAGTTAAAATAATATGGCTAATTTTAAAATGGGGGGTCTAAATTATAGTTGACATAAAATAGATAAGAGACAAAGAAAATGATGGGTTGAAGCCGTCTTATTCAATGAATTATATATTTTCTTTTTCAATTATGGTTTGGACCTATTTTTTTCATTCTTATAATTAATTTAAGAATTTTATTTAATGTTATACAATTAGCAGTTAATGAATCAATTAACGATATCGTATTATTATATTTTTATTGAATAAATAAATTTGCCTTTTCATAAAATGATATTATTGTATTACAATATATGAATTTACAAGAGTCTAAGCTTTTTTTTTTTTACCTAAATATTATATTTTCCTTTTTCTTTAAAAACAAATATAAAAAATTATTAATTTCATAATAAATGTAGTATTCTACCACTTGGTCCACTAGTTGGTGCATGATTTATTTATTCAAAAAGTGAGGCTAAAAAATCCTATCCTTAAAAGGAAAATACAAAAATTAAGGTTCGCAAACATCAGTTTTTTAAATTGATATGGTGCAACAACTTACATGGGCTTAATTGCAATTTTTTTAAAACATTTCACATGCATCATGGGTTAAGGTATCTGGGAAGTCCTTATATTATAGATTGTATCAAATTAGTTTATTTATCCCAAATACTTTCACCCTTATATATGTATTTCAATCTTATTTTGGGATGAGATCGAACAATTAAAAAAGGTAAGGGTTGAAAAAGATAAAAACAAAAGAAATTAGCGCATTAAATTATAATTGTATACAAAATGGTTCCCTCCACATTTATCCGAATAAAGATTTTTCTACTCTCCCTTTCTAACTTTTAAACTAAAACTCTCACTTTCTCTCTCTTCCCATTTTCCCGTTCCAATTATATCCCTGTAATTTTTTAAATTCGACTTAAACGTTACAGTCGAATCTAGAGAAATTATATTAGTTTGTGTTTCAAATCTCAAAAGTTTTAATCCCACTTTAAAAACCATATGTTCTGAAAATATTAACTTTAAGCAAAACACATATACATTATTTTTGGAAAATTACACATAGAACATATTTTACAAAAAACTCCTAATCTAATCTTGTTTGAAAACTTTTAATTTTAGTGCGCGTTTTGAAATTATTACTATGGGAAAGCTCTTACATATTTTTTTTTTTAAAAAAAAGACAAATACTTTTATAGTTTTATACCACAGTAAAACCATCAAGTCATGTGGTAGCGAATTTTAATTTTGAAAATCGATTTCGAAATTGATAAACCGTACCTTATTATCGTTTTACGTTAAAAATTCCAAAATCTGATGGAAATGAACAGAAGCCATAAAATAAATTTACAAACCAAAAGATCAAAAGTAAACTAATCATAAATCAATTTATTTACTTAACCAAAAAATCAATTCGAACTCACACACGCCGTCCAGTCCTAAGTCTAAAGAGCACCTAAAACTTATTAAACAAACGAGTGAGCTAGAAGCCCAGTGTGTAACACATCCAAGCAAAAAAAATCAGAAACACATACACAACCAGATACGTTTTCATATATAGATTCAGACATGTTCTCATATACAGAATTAGATGTAAACTCATAATAAAATGTAGATGCATATATGGATTCAGATACAGATGCAGACACAGTTCCTAACCCTATCCGCTACACACCATCTCCGTCCAACCAATCATACAAATTAGGACTACAAGAGTCCACCCATCCCATCACACCTAGTCGTGGTGATATGCCACTCATATAAGTGCAGCTGAGCTGCCAGACAAAAGTGTTGTGATAAATCACCAGAATCATATATATGTGGTCGAGCCACTATAATTGCAGTCAAGTTGCCAGAACAAATATTGCGGATACATCGCCAGAAGGTGCAGTAATATTGCTAGAATCACACTTCCTCAATCACATATCATATCCCACACCAATGCATTTGCAAATACTAACATACATCAGATGCACATGTCATATATATTTTTCACATCAAAACATACTAACAGAATTATTAGATCATAAACCATATATGAATTTCACATTTTAAACATTCCTATAATTGAAACACAAATAATATCCCTATCACATACAATAGAAAAATATCATATTTCACATTTCAAAGTCATTTTTAAGCCAAACGGTCCCCACAGGAGGTTTATTTACGAATTTCAAAGTCAAACATGCCTAGGTAAAAAATTTTAGAAAGTGGGCCCACATGGCCCAACCCGTATGGGCCACACAGTCTAACACACACCCCTAAGGGCCATATGGCCAAAATAGCCCAGACCGTGTGACTCACACGGCCAGGCTGGTTGTATGGCATCGACAGTCCCAATTTCAACTTTCGTTGATCGTTAATTTCTAGCGTTTTCATTACACACCTGGATAGTTCCGATGCTAACAGCATAGATGTAAATCCATCACCCTTAACGATAGAGAATTAAACACACTTACGAACTCGAAGGAGCATTCATCTCATGATTCACACCTAACCAAATCCAAATTCAATTAAACAAAAATCCCCACAACGAGCCCACACTTACTTCACATAAAACATTTAAGGAAATTAAACAGGGAATACTTACAATTTGAGCGTTGAACTAAACCGAAACGCTTAATTATGCACAATCCACACTAAAAGAAAATGAAATGAATTGTTGGCAAGAACAACCTAAAGTCAAAACGACAGTAAAGTCACAAAAAAAAATGGTTGTTAACCAAACGAGAATAACAGAGACTTACAAAAGCACAAATGTAAGGAAAACTGAAAAGGATAACAATAATTTTTGTCAGAAAAAAAAGATACGTGAAATCACAAAATGGGAAGAAAATGGAACGTGAGAGAAAATGGAAAAAGTGGACAGTTGCAGAAGAGGAATTTTGTTAGGGAAAATAATTTTAATATATATTTTTAAAACCACCCATACCCTCACTAACTCCTACTAAACCACCTATATTCATACTAACTCCCACACATTACTCACATCTCTTAGTCACTAAACCAAACTAAATTACTTAACTAAAAAATCAGGGCGTGACCACTCTCGATTTCACGAACCCAATTTCTTTTAACCTAGTTTTTGAGATGTGACACCCCCACTTCATTCCCCTTCGAAATCATAAACCTCCATGTCCGACAACTCTTGAGGTGATACGAGTTGAATAAAACGAACTATAAGAAAAGAGAAAGAAGGAAGAAGAAGAGAACTGAGTAAAAAACAAATAAGCAAAGAAACAAAATAACAAGTATGAGAAAGGAGATGAAAACAAATTCAATCCACCAAAAAATGAATAAGCTAAACCACTAAGTTGGTTACAACAACTATTAATAGATAGTTGGTATTTAGACCAAAATGCACCGTTTAATCCATCTATTCTCTTTCCTCCCCAATAGCTAAACACGGTAATAGCAGGTAACATAATACAAATATATTAACATAATTCAAAATCCTCCCATAACACAAGCCTCCCATAGTCCCACACTTGTGTGAAGACAACATTCTTATGTTATTATGGTGTAGTACAAGACAATATTTTTATATTTTTATTTTCTAACTTTTTAGTGCACTATAATACTTAGGCGATAGAACCGACCATATATTGTTCAAGCGGTAGAACTGATCATATATCACTTTTATTAATATACAATACAATCATAATATAACAATCACTTCTCTCTTACATAAGTACAAGAATGAAAGCTTTTACCCCAATTTATAGAATTTAGTAGTTGTTGGATTGTTGACATTTGTCAACATCCTTGCCATTAATTTTTACAAATATCTAATTATTAGAATGTTCATCTAGAATATCTAGTCTTCTAGATAATATCCTATTTCTTTATTTTATATTCTACAATCTTCAAAAAAATCTCTCTTAAAAGGATAAGAAGTTGCTGTTGAAGTGTGGCCTCCAATACAGCATCTAGAAGCAGCCCATTATTTTATCCAAGTCTTTGTTTTGTTGTAATTTAATTTTAATGGTATAATTAGGTATTGACCAACTTGGTTAATTTTCTATGTTAGGTGAAAATTAGGTATTGACCAACTTGGTTAATTTTCTATGTTAGGTGAAAATTAGGTAATAATCAACTTGTATTAGCTATAAAAATGATGCTTTGTAATCAAAGTTATATGTGTGTTCTTCATTCAAATTAATGTTCCCTTTCTTGCTTCTCTCATTTTCTTAGGAAATTTTTTTGTTCTTTTCTTTCTTTTGCTGGAAGCATTGAGCTTTGCTGCTCTAGCTTCAGCTTCAATCGCTGTTTGTTGTCCAAAGTTCTAACAGTTGGTATCTAGAGCTGCATTCTTAGAGGACCTATTGCTGTTAAATTCAAATTGGAATGGCTTCATCAAGCTTCTCACCTGCTGTACCTTCGATCTTCAATGGAGAAGGCTTTCATATATGGCAAGTTAAAATGAAAACTTACCTGCAAGCTCTTGATCTATGGGAGGTTGTGAACACTGATGTTGAACCAGAACCTCTTCGAGCCAACCCAACTGTGGCTCAAATAAAATAGCATGCTGAGGAGAAGACCAAGAAACACAAGGCTTTGTCTTGCATCCAAAATTGTGTCTCGGATGTCATCTTTACAAGGATGGCCTGTGAGACTCCAAAGCAGACCTGGGACAAGCTTAAGGAGGAGTTTCAAGGTACAGAAAGAACCAGGCAGCAGCAGCTTTTGAATTTGAGGAGAGACTTCGAAAATCTGAAGATGAAAGAAGAAGAGACTGTAAAACAGTACTCAGACAGGATAATGGCTGTTGTAAACAGCATAAGGCTCCTTGGTGAGCAGTTTAATGAAGCAAAGATAGTGGAGAAAGTGCTGTCAACCTTACCTGAAAGGTATGAAGCAAAAATATCCTCCCTCGAGGACTCCAGGGACCTCTCAAGCATCACTTTGACCGAGCTGATCAATGCCCTTTATGCTCAAGAGCAAAGAAGGGCAAGCAGGAATGAGGAGCACCAAGAAGGTGCTTTCCAAGCTAAAGCCAGGACTTCCTCATCCAACACTGCCTATAAAGGCAAGAAGACCTGGAAAAACAGGCCCAAGCCTGATGCTGCAAGGACAAATGACTACCTTTGCAGATTTTGCAAGAAGCCAGGCCATCCAGAAGACAAATGTTGGTTTAGGCCTGATGCAATATGCCAATATTGCAAGAAAAAAGGGCATGTTGAAAAGGTCTGTAAGAATAAAGGCAGACCGAGGCAGGCTCAACAACAATCAAAGACTGAGGCTCGAGTGGCTGAAGGTGAAAGTGATCAAGAAGAACAGGTTTTTGTTGTGTCATGCTCAAGTGACCAGAAGAGAGGCTCTAAAGCTTGGCTCCTGGACAGTGGATGTACAAATCACATGTCACCTAATGCAGCTATTTTTAAAACCTTGGACAGGAGTGTTCAAACCAAGGTCAAGGTTGCAAATGGTCAGTTCATCAATGCTGTAGGCAAAGGTGATGTTCTGATATCAACTCCAAAAGGTAATAAGGTGATTTCTAATGTGTTACTTGTACCCGATATTGACAAAAACTTGCTAAGCATACCTCAACTCCTTGAAAAAGGATACTCACTTGTGTTCAAACACAAAGTGTGTCAAATAACTGATCCAAGTGGATCATGCTTCATGACAGTCACTATGACTGATAAGTCCTTTGAGGTTAACTGGTCAGAAGGCTTGAATGCAGCCTACACTACCTCAGAGAGTGACTCAAAGATATGGCACAAAAGGCTCGGTCATATAAACTTTAAAGCAATGGCCAGAATGATCCATGAAGAACTGGTCAAGAATTTCACTAACTCAGCATGCAATAATGAAGTTTGTGAAGTGTGTCAACTTGGAAAACAAGCCAGGCTACCCTTTCCCTCGAACCAAGCCTGGAGAGCGTCAGAGAAACTTCAACTTGTTCACACAGATGTTTGTGGCCCTATGAAGACGAATCGGTTAGTGGAAACAGTACTTCATTCACTTTATTGATGATTACTCAAGATTCTGTTGGATTTATTTTTTAAAACACAAGTCCAAGTTCCACAAGTGTACATGAAGTTTAAAGTTCAAGCGGCGAGACAAAGTTGCAAAGTGAAGACCATCCGCCTCGATAATGAAATGAATACATTTTTCACTCAATTCCAAGCAATTTGCGATGAAGAAGCGTCAAACACCAACTAACTAACGTGTATACACCTCAAGCAAAATGGGGTAAGTGAAAGGAAGAATCGAAGCATTATGAATATGGCAAGATGCTTCTTTGTTCGGGAAGAATGTGCCAAAGTTTATGTGGGTGAAATTTGAAAGTCGTCAACACAAATTGTCTACCTTCGTAATAGGCTTCCAACAAAGGCCTTGGCTCGAAAGACACCCTTTGAAGCTTGGTATGGCTTCAAACCTTCATTGGCTCATTTAAAAGTCTTTGGATGTCTATGTTATGTTCAGATTCCATCAAGAAAGAGGACAAACTATCAAAGAGAAGCGACTCCGGTGTTTTAGTAGGATATAGCTCGACAAAAAAGGGCTATAGGATCATAGACCCAGCCACAAAAAAAGTTCAAGTGAGTAGGGATGTGGTCTTTGATGAAAATGCCTACTGGAACTGGGATAACAATCAACAAATGGAGACTTCAGAAGAGCTTGTAGTAGGGCAAATAGAACCTGAACAAGCTGGTCCAGAAATAGACATCGATGATGTTCCAGTTAGAGGGACCAGATCATTGACAGATGTTTATGAAAGGGCTGAAGTTGCTATCATGGAGCCAACAAGTTTCGAAGAGGCCGAAACACACTAAGGCTGGAAGGCTGCAATGGTTGAAGAAATGAAGATGATCGAGAAGAACCAAACTTGGGATCTAGTCGATAGGCCACAAGACAGAAAGGTCATAGGTGTTAAGTGGGTCTATCATGCCAAGCATAATGCTGATGGGACATTAAACAAGCTAAAGGCAAGGCTGGTTGTCAAGGGCTTTAGTCAGAAATATGGCTTGGACTACATGGAAACCTTTGCTCCGTGAGCTGTGCTCGACACCATCGATTGTTGATTGCATTGGCAAAGACAAAAGCAATGGTCCATACACCAACTCGATGTCAAGTCAGCATTCCTAAATGGACTGCTTGAAGAGGAGATATACATTGACCAACC
The DNA here is from genome assembly GCA_025503065.1 of Gossypium bickii. Classification (NCBI taxonomy): domain Eukaryota; kingdom Viridiplantae; phylum Streptophyta; class Magnoliopsida; order Malvales; family Malvaceae; genus Gossypium; species Gossypium bickii. Next base: position 135,079,266 of record CP106711.1, read on the forward strand.
TCAAGGCTTTGAAGTGCTAGGCAAAGAACACATGGTTTATAAGCTCAAGAAGGCCCTTTATGGCCTAAAACAAGCTCCTAGAACTTGGTATGCTCGAATTGATAATCATCTACTGAATTTGGGATTTGAAAGGAGTGCAAATGAACCAACATTGTATGTAATGAAGAATGAAGGCGAAACATAGCTCATAGTGTCCCTTTATGTAGATGATCTCTTGGTTACAGGAGGAGACAACAATGTCTTGAGTGACTTCAAGGGCAAAATGAAGAAAGTGTTCGAGATGTCAGACTTGGGCCACATGACCTATTTCCTTGGAATGGAGGTGAGTCAAATTGAAGGAAAGATCTTCTTGAGCCAACAAACTTTTGCTAAGAAGATCTTAAGCAAATTCTCCATGGAGAATAGCAAGCCAACAAGCACTCTAGTGGCTATTGGTGATAAGTTATTGAGCCAAGGTGATTTTAAAGAGGTATGTGAATCATCCTACAGGAGTTTAGTAGGTTGTTTGTTATACTTAACAACTACTAGACCAGACATAATGTATGCCGTGAGTTTAATTTCTCGATTCATGCATTGTTGTAATGAAAGCCATCACAGAGCTGCTAAAAGAGTCCTTAGATACATCAAAGGGACCCTGAACTATGGCATATCGTTTGAAAAAAACTGAGCATTTTGAATTGATTGGCTATACTGAGTGATTGGGGTGGTTCAAGTGATGATATGAAAAGTACTTCAGATTATGCTTTCACTCTTGGTTTGGGCATATTTTGCTGGAGTTCAAGGAAGCAAAGCTTGGTAGCACAATCAACTACTGAAGCGGAGTATGTTCTTCTGCTGCTGCAGCAGATCAATCAAGCTAAGTGGCTTAGAAAGATCATGGTGATCTAAATCTCAATCAAAAGAATGCTACAAAGATCTCTTTGTGATAACAAATCAGCAGTAGTAATAGCCAAAAATCCTGTCTTCCATGGGAGAACCAAGCATTTCAAAGATCAAGCTCCATGTTGTTCGAGAAATGGAGCAGCAAAAGAAATTGAGTTGATTCATTGCAACTCAGAAGATCAAGCTGCTGATATTTTTACAAAAGCCCTAAGCAAGGGAAGGTTCGTAAGTTGAGAGATCAAATAGGTGTTTTCTTTGCATAGAGACCAAGGAGGAGTGTTGAAGTGTGGCCTCCAATACAGCATCTAGAAGCAGCCCATTATTTTATCCAAGTCTTTGTTTTGTTGTAATTTAATTTTAATGGTATAATTAGGTATTGACCAACTTGGTTAATTTTCTATGTTAGGTGAAAGTTAGGTATTGACCAACTTGGTTAATTTTCTATGTTAGGTGAAAATTAGGTAATAATCAACTTGTATTAGCTATAAAAATGATGCTTTGTAATCAAAGTTATATGTGTGTTCTTCATTCAAGTTAATGTTCCCTTTCTTGCTTCTCTCATTTTCTTAGGAAATTTTTTTGTTCTTTTCTTTCTTTTGCTGGAAGCATTGAGCTTTGCTGCTCTAGCTTCAGCTTCAATCGCTGTTTGTTGTCCAAAGTTCTAACAGTTGCATTAGCTTCCAACAACTTTGATATATCCATAGGGGATTATTGCGGTAAGGACTCCATCAACTTACTTAAACGACAGGGCATTGATTTCTTGAAGAACAAGTCCAAGGGCATCCTTTCCAGTGATTTCGGAATGATACTTCCCAACTTCTTGTTTAACTGTTTCGGAGATATAACCTGGATCAACTTCCATAATGCTTACGATTTCTGGTTTTTATTGAAGATTACGACACAACAATAGCTGTCAAATAATGTCAATTCTTTTATAGAACAATTGGCTTATTATTTTGGTCAAAAGATTTTCAACATCAAACATATTTTCACTTTCTTTGGCTTGTTGGGTGGTTTAAAAAAAGTGGCAAACAAATTGCACGTGTCTTGGATAGTTGGATCAAGCCATCAAGCAAGATTCGGCAGTCTACTTACTCTTCAATGCTTTATAGAGTTAAGAAATAGAAGAGTTTTGAGGGCAATCCGAATCAACTTACGTTGCCTGCACTTGCACTATATAGTTTGGTTTCTGCTATATGATTGATTTTCTTTTCAAGATTTAAGAGATTGTATTAAAAATGCATCAACAAGATGATTGGAAATTTGATATTTTATAGAAAAAAGAAAAAAACCTTAATGCGCAATTGAATTACATTGATATATATAATCAGTACATTCAAAGTTGAAAATCAAAAAAAAGAAAAAATATTAAGTAACTAGATATTCATGTTTAAAAATTTTTTTAGTTGATATTCATAATGTTTATGACTATTGTTTCCCCCTTATGTATAGTATGACTGCTAGTTTGTCGGACAAAATTGTGTTAGTATAATATATTCCTTTTTCTTCTTGTCTTCAACACGATAACAAGCGAATTACTAGTTACTTTACTTGATTTTGTGGCCTTTGTGAATTAACTTTTAAATCAAGTAGTGAAGCAATTCTAATGGTTCTTATGACTAACAGTAAGCTTTCTTATATACATATGCATTAAAATATCTCCCAGCAAATTCACAAATCTAAATCAACTCTGCATCAAAGGATGGAGGGGTGATGCCAAGTTTCCAAGTTGGGCTAACAAATCTGGTTTGTATTTTCAGAGCAGGTCCCAGCAAATTCAAATATCTCCCATCATTAGCTCAATTGCCTTGTCTTCAACAACATGTTTATTTCTGATAATTGAGCTCGAGTACATGGAGGATAATGGCTCCAATGGAAATCAAGGAGACACTGAATCATTCTTCCAACCGCTGAAGGTTCTTTGTATCCATAATTGCCCAAATATGAAAAGTTGGTGGAGGAAAAGGTCGACTGATGATGATAATGATAATGATGATGACGCCACAGTTATAGGAACATCAACCATGGCATTTCCGTGTCTTTCCTATTTATGGATTGAAGATTGCCTTTAACTTTCAAGGCATCTGTATCATTCACTTGATGATGATCTAATGTTGGTGAATACCAGTTCAAGGACATTAAAGCAGACCTTTAAGATGAACATCACGGGTAAAACACCATCAAGTTCAGCTTCTTCTCTTCCTCTCTCCAAATTGAAATCTTTCCATGTAGAGAATATTGAGGAACTGGACGCTAACATGCTTGATGAGTGCTTGCAAAATCTGACTTCCCTTAAACATTGGGATATTGGTTCTTGCCATTGGCTCAAGTCTTTATCTGGGTGGCGGCAACATCTCATCGGCCTCAAAACTTTAACAATAAGCGATTGCAAGGAGGTTGACTTACAGGGCATGCAATGGGAACCCCTTAAGTGTCTCTCTTGTACGGTGATTGATAATATTCCAAAGCTGGTGTCTCTTCCCCTTTGGCTTCAACATCTTGTTGAATTGAAAACATTAGAAATCCGTAATTGCAGTGGGTTGAGGTCATTCTTTCCTGTGTTCCAACATCTCACTTCCCTTGAAGAGTTTTCAATACGGAATAGAAATGAGCTGGAGTTATCTGCAGCTGACATCCAAATATTCCAAGATTATACAAGCCTACGTATGCTTTATGGCTGGAAAACATTCTAAAGTGTCAGCATCTTTCAGAGTGGCTTCAACATCAAACAAATCTGCAACAGCTTTATCTCGTTGATTTGCCCAATTTAACATCGCTTCCGGATGAGATGGGTTGCTAACCGGTTTGGGAGAGTTATTTACGAAAAGAATTCCCCAGTTGGAGGAAAGACATCGGAAGGACATTGGAAACCTTTATCAGCATGAGTTAAATGGAAGATGCATAATGAGACATGCATTCTTCATGAGTTAATCCAGCCACCGCACTCCAGTCTAATGAAATCCTCCTCTATATACACATTTGAAATTGCAGCTTATACCAAATACTATGATCATGTTGAAAATTGGCCTACCATGCTGCTGTAATATTTCCGGATGAAGTGCATGCAGCTTGTAAACATGCTGCAGCATGTATGCTTGCTGTAACAGCAAGGTTTTTGTTTAGTTTCATTGTAATCAAACTAGTTGAAAATGAACAAGCTGATGACAGCTTGATATATTTAGGTGTTGAATGACTAGTTTAGGTGGCTTGTTTATGTATACAAGCAATGTTTTTCAAGTTCCTAGGCTAGTAGGTAGTATTTGGTGATGTATTTGGCTATAAATGTATTGTTTTTCTTATTGAAAAGATAAGCAAAATGAGCTATCAGCCAGAAGCTCCCTTGCTGCACATTTGTGAGCAAGTAAAAATTATTTTTTTTGCATCTTGCTGCCTTGTCTTATGTCCTGTATGTCTTCCTCTGCTCCCACCAAAAGCCCCAACAGATCACAAAAGTAGTTAGAAGAGCAACACCTAATATAAGGCTGATGATGGTGAGCCTTTTAGCATATAATACTATCATCATCTTGTAGTTTGATGTGTGCCAACATAATCATCAACACACAAGTCGGATGTATATATTTGGAAATTTGTTTTGCACTTGGAATACTGTCTAAAAATAATGTTGTCTCATTATCACTTGTGCTTCCCTCCAATAGAATACTGATTGGAACACTAAAAACATAAATGTGTTATTTATTGAGTTGGCATTACTATGGAGAAAGTAAAATAAAGAGTACAATCAAGATGTTTACACAATTTGGAACTCGTCCTACGTCTGCGGGGCCATTCATAGAGATGAATACATTAAGAAATTCATATAATACAAAGAAGTGATTTAAGTCTAACCTCTCGAACACTTGATGCAACCTCATCTTTGTACAATTAAGTAAACTTTCTCCCAACTCATTTTAGCTATGCAAGTGAAAACTTATTGCGAGATGGCCAACCATGCAATAGCGAGTACATATGGTGGAAAATTCAGGCTATAAGTCATTTGGTGGACAATTTGAAAGTGCAATAATGGTGGCGGACTCTCCATATGCAACAAGTAAGAACAAGCTCGCCAATGCTCAAGCTGCGCATTGTATGGTGAACTGTGAAGCTGCTGACTATTTGGCGGATGGAAGGCATGCAAATTGTATCCGCCAATTGCATGGAAATATTTTGGTGCATGTTGCACAAGTGTCTGATAAAACCAATTTTAGTTGATAGGATTTTTTGATGTGTTTTAAGTGCTGATTGACACAAATAAGTTTGTGTACAAGTTAAGTTTTTTTAAACTTTCAAGATTGTATTAATGGGATTAGTTGAGTTCTGACTTGAATCAATTAATATATATTTTATAATTTGTATTTGAAAATGAGGATGAAAACATAGCAAGTCAAATTGAATTGCTAATTTTCTCTGTTTTGCTTTCTTTCTTTGTTCATAACACCAACAAAATCAACACTCATATGGTGTATAATAGTGACACTCAATAATGGTTCTTGAAAATAAATCATCTATATATAAACTCTAGGATCTGGCAATCTCTTTATAAGCTCGGTGTAGAGTGGAATAATAAATTTCCAAATGCAATATCTTCGACAATTGTCATGCTTTTCAAGTACTCGTCCAAAATCAAGAATGAACCTGAAAATTATAAATGATAGAATATATTAAAATTGATATCATTTAGACTGAGCAGTCTCCAAATGTAGAAACACTTACTGTCGCTAAACAGAAGTTTATATTATGTGCATGAATGGTGGCTAACCACAAAGCCATTTTCTATGCTTTTCCAGTTCAAGTTCAACAAAGGGCGAAACATACGGCATCATCATCCGTAATAGTTACAATTTCTCATTCCCATTAGTGTTTACACCTCAAAACCTTTTGCAAGAGAGATTTAATTATTATTTTTTACTAAAATGCTCACTATTATCATCCTTATATTTTGCACATATATAAATAATGAAACATTTTATCAACCTCAACCTCACCCCTAAATATTCTGAAGCAACTTCTTTTTTCCTGTTTGGACCTTCAATCACAAATTTGGCTGCAATTCCAAACAGCTAAAGGGATGCCCTGCATCAATGAATATTGAGAATTTGAACGCCTCCAATAGCCTGTCAATAGCATAGGTACCATCTAAGATAGTAATCAGTTGGCATATATATTACAACTCTTAAAATACCCTATTTATATTATCTTTATCAGATCAATTGGAAATATATAAATATATGGTAGGTAAGTTCTTAAATTTGGAAAATGAAGAAAGCAGAGCATATAGTACAACCATTTTGAATGGTAGCATGCAAGCTTCATAGGCCTCCCTCCCACATCAATGATTTTTTAGAATTAAATTATTAGAAGTCTATGAAACGAAAGATATGAAAAGAAGCACTAACCTATTTTTATGCATATAAATTATTGAAGTTGACAAATGCCTCTCCCCAATGGCTTACTGCACAAATTAGCAAAATATTATGAAAGATGGTAAGTAAAAAGTAGGATTAAAACAAAGGAATTTCAAATGAATAATATTTTAACAAGGAAATTAACAGTATCCAACTTGAATCATATTAGAATGAAAAATGGCATGAGAACCCAGAGTTGACAAACCTGATTACAACCTGATTAACCACTGTAATTTTTCTTGAAAAAATATGTCATAAAAATAAATAAATGAAAAGGATGGACCAACCTGATTGCAACAGAGTGAAGGAATGTGAGCAATCTTACGCCAATCAGCGCCAAAGTGCTTCCGACGTCTTTCCTCCAACCGAAGAATTCTTTCTATTTGTAAAGACTCCAACCTGGTTAGGAAACGCATCTCGTGCGGAAGCGATGTTAAATTGGGCAAATCAAGGAGATAAAGCTATTGCAGATTTGTTAGATGTCGAAGCCACTCCGGAAGATACGAACACTTTGGAATATTTTGCAGGCGTAGAGAGGCGCGTAAGCTTGTATGATCTTGGAATATTTGGACGTTCTAGCTCCTTGCATTTCCTTACTGAAATCTCTCCGGCGAAAGTGAGATGTTGGACAGGAAACAGTGACCTCAATCTGCTGCAATTACAAATTTCTAATGTTTTCAATTGAACAAGATGTTGAAACCCAAGGGGGAGAGACACCAGCTGTGGAATATTATCAATCACTAAATGAGAGAGATTCTTAAGGGCTTCCCATTGCATGCCCTCTAAATCAACCTCCTTGCAATCTGCTATTGTTAATTTTTTGAGGCTGGTGAGATGTTGCTGGCACTCATCTAGCGTGTGAGTGTCCAATCCCTCAATGTTGTCTACATCGAAAGATTTCAATTTGGAGAGAGGAAGAGAAGAGGTTGAACTTGATGAGGTCTTAGCATCCATGTTCATCTTCATAGACTGCTTTAACGGCCTTGAAGGATACAACGGCATTGAAGTCAAAGGGCAATTTCTAATTTCTAAAGAGGAAAGACAAGGAAATGCCATGGTTGATGTTCCCATAACTGTTGTGTCATCCTTGTTACAATCATCACCAATTGCTTCTGCTGTCCTCCACCAACTCTTCATATTCGGGCAGTACCGGAGACTAAGAACTGTTAGACTTTTGGCTTGCAATGCAATAGGAAACCAGCAAGCAGAAGCAGCAGTGGAGCTGAACCTAGTGCAGCAGCTAGTTTTGTACATTTTGATTGATTTTACTCCTATGTAGCTAAGCTTAACCTTTTTGCAATGTAATAGCTAAACTAGTAGGTTATAATGTTTGAATGAATTGATGTAATGGCTGGTGTATTAGCTATTATTTTATGTGTAATTTAAGCTTGTATTGGTCAAAGTCTAGTGGGAGTGGTTGATTCACTAGGTCATAGTCTTTTTGACTATTCAATCTTTGTACTTTGTGTATATATTCACATATCAATGAAATGGTTGACAAGTTTTAACCATTAACTTGTGTTTTCCAAGCTCTTTTATTCAAGTTTTGTCCTCTCCTTCACTTCTTCTTTTGTTTCTAAATAAATCACAAATGCATTACATGCATGGTGCATGTTAAGATGTTGTCATAGTCCCAACAAATGGTAATCAGAGCCGGTTATCTTTGAGGGCCTCCATCGTTGGTTATTGTTTTGTGGAAGAAAATTTAAGAAAGAAGAAACTGAAGCTGCTGAACTTGTTGCAACAGGATGAGCTACACAACACCTCCACCACCTATGTTCACTGGAGAAAATTACCACATCTAGTCAGTAAAAATGAAAACACATCTTCAGGCACAAGACTTGTGGAATGCAGTTGAAAGTGATGCTGAGCAACCTCCATTGAGAGCTAATCCCACCATTGCTCAGATGAGACAGCATAGTGAGGAACGAGCCAAGAAGCACAAGGCCATGGCTTGCTTGCAAAATGGAGTATCAGATGTGATATTCACTCGAATCATGGCTTGTGATTCACCTAAGCAGGCATGGGAGAAGTTGAAGGAGGAGTTCATGGGATCTGAAAAGACAAGGCAACAACAGCTGATCAACTTGAGGAGAGACTTTGAGAACTTGAAAATGAAAGAAGCTGAGACCATCAAGCAGTATTCAGACAAAATAATGGCCACTGTCAATAGCATAAGGCTGCTTGGTGAAGACTTTAGTGAAAGTAGAGTTGTTGAGAAGGTGATCACCACTCTTCCCGAGAGATTTGAGTCAAAAATCTCCTCATTGGAGGACTCAAGAGATCTCACAACTATTTCACTTTCTAAACTGGTGAATTTTCTCTATGCACTCGAGCAGAGAAGGGCCAATAGACAAGAAGACCATCCTGAGGGAGCCTTTCAAGCAAAGACCAAAGAAGGCTCAAGTCAAAAAGGAAAGAAGCCTTGGCTCGATAAGAAGGAAAAAACAAGGAGAGAATCAGGCAAAAGGAAGTTCCTACCATGCAAGCACTGCCAAAAGACCACACATTTGGAAAGATACTGCTGGTACAGACCAGACATTCAATGCAGGGGCTGTAAGCAGTTTGGACATATAGAGAAGTTCTACAAAAACAAAGGCAAGGAACCTGCACAGCAGCAAGTCAAGGCTCAAGCTGCTGAAGACCTTCAAGCTCAGGAGGAGCATGTCTTCACAACAACATGCTTTGCAACAACAAGCAAGGCTAAGGTGGAGTGGCTAGTGGACAGTGGTTGCACACATCATATGGCTGCCAATGAAGGGTTGTTTAAAGACCTTGACAGAAGCTTTGCCTCAAAAATCAGAATTGGCAATGGAGATCTGATTGAAGCCAAGGGCAGAGGCAATGTGGTAATCAATACTACCTCAGGTACTAAAGTAATTTCTGATGTGCTCTTTGTACCTGAAATAGATCAGAACTTGTTAAGTGTTAGACAGCTGGTAGAAAAGGGTCATTCATTTGTTTTTGAGAATGGTTCATGCATTGTTAGAGACCTTCATGGTCAGGAGCTGATCACAGTAGCAATGACAGATAGGAGCTTTATTCTTGATGTGAATATGCTTGAAAAGAAGGCCTATACAAATTTAGTTGACAATACTAGCCTATGGCATAAAAGGCTAGGCCATGTCAGTTATAAATCTTTAGATTCGCTGCATAGATTGAATTTGGTTGATGATTTGTGCAAGATTGAGGCCAAACACTCTGTTTGTGAAGTCTATCAGCTTGGTAAGCAAACCAGATTGCCCTTTCCAGTCAATAAGGCATTTAAAGCTCGAGAGAAGCTTGAGCTAGTTCACTCAGGCATTTGTGGACCCATGAGAACTCCTTCTTTAAATGACAGCAGGTATTTTTTGCTGTTTATTAATGATTTGACTAGATTTTGCTATGTCCACTTCTTGAAGCAGAAATCTGAAGTTTTTTAGGCCTTCACCAAATTCAAAGCTTTAGCTGAAAACCAAACAGGCTGTAAAATCAAGGCTTTAAGAACTGACAATGGCTCGGAGTATTTGTCTGACAAATTTCAGAAGCTTTGTGAGCAGAATGGGATTCATCATCAACTGACTACTGTGTATACTCCTCAACAGAATGGAGTATGTGAGAGGAAGAACAGGACAATAATGGACATGGCTAGATGTTTGCTATTTCAAAGCAAATTGCCAGGCAAATTTTGGGCAAAGGCAGTTAATACTTCAGTATATCTGCTCAACAAATTGCCAACACATGCAGTCAAGGATATGACACCCTTTGAAGCATGGCATGGACTCAAACCCATTGTTTCACACCTGAAAGTGTTTGGCTGTGTTTGTTATGCTCATATTCCAGCAGAAAAGAGAACCAAGTTAGAAGAAAGGGCTGTTCCAGGGATATTTATTGGTTACAGTAGCACTAACAAGGGTTATAGGGTGTTTGATCCAGCAACAAAGAAGGTTTTGGTGAGTAGAGATGTCAGGTTTAATGAAGAAAGGGTTTGGAATTGGGATGACTCAAGCACCAACTTGATTGAAGAAGATCAACAGGATAAAAGTCTGGAAATTGTAGAAGCTGATCCTAGCAATGAAGATTTTGATGACACTCCCATAAGAGGTACAAGGACTGTTGCTGACATCTACCAAAGATGTGATGTTGCAATAGTTGAACCTTCAGACTTTGTGGAAGCTTCTAAAGACATACATTGGAGAAAGGCCATGGAAGCCAAATTGGAGATGATTCATAAAAATGACACATGGGAATTAGTGGACAAACCAACTCATAAGAAGGTCATTGGTGTGAAATGGGTGTTTAGGGCCAAGTACAATGCTGATGGCTCTTTAAATAAGCACAAAGCAAGGCTCGTGGTTAAGGGTTACAGCCAGCAATATGGGATAGACTTCATGGAAACATTTGCTCCTGTGGCCAGATTGGATACTATCAAACTGTTGTTTGCTATAGCTGCTCAAAAACAATGGAAACTCTATCAACTAGATGTCAAGTCAGCATTTCTTAATGGCTTTCTTAAGGAAGAAACTTTTATTGAGCAACCAGATGGATTCAAGCTTAAAGGTGATGAAGACAAAGTCTATAGGCTAAAGAAGGCTTTGTATGGCCTGAAACAGGCACTAAGAGCCTGGTATGATAGGATAGACACTTATCTGTCTAGGCTTGGGTTTGAAAAGAGTGCTAATGAAGCAACATTCTATGTAAAAAGGTCAGAAGGAGAAACTTTGCTGATTGTGTCTCTTTATGTTGATGACTTGCTTGTAACTGGAAGCAAAGACGAGCTGATTTCTAAGTTCAAGGTGCAAATGCAACAGGTTTTCGAAATGACAGATTTAGGGGTCATGGCATACTTCTTTGGGATGGAAGTAAACTAATCTGATCAGGGCATTTTTATCAGCCAACATGCCTTTGCATCAAAGATCCTTAATAGATTTTGCATGCAAAATTGTAAGACAGTCAGCACACCAGTTGCACAAGGAGAAAAGCTGACTAGCAATAGTGATCATGCAAAGGTTGATGAAAAGGAATATCGAAGCTTGGTGGGCTGTTTGCTATATTTGACAGCAACTCTACCAGACATCACTTATGGTGTTAGTCTTCTATCGAGATTTATGCACTGTTGTAATGTTGATCATTTCAAAGCTGCAAAAAGGATACTCAGATATGTCAAAGGCACCTTGGGGTATGGAATCAAGTTTAAAAGTGAAAAGAAGCTTAAATTAACAGGCTACTCTGATAGCGATTGGGTAGGCTCGGTTGATGACATGAGGAGTACCTCTGGTTACTTCTTCACACTTGGCTCAGGGGTATTCTGTTAGAGCTCCAAGAAGCTACAGACTGTTGCTCAGTCTACAGTAGAGGCTGAATACATTGCAGCATCTGCAGCAGTTAATCAAGCTATCTGGCTTAGAAAGCTTCTATATGACTTGAATGAAGAACAAACTAAGCCAACTGAAATTTTTGTTGACAATCAATCCGCAGTTGCCATAGCCAAGAATCCGATTTTTCATGGCAAGACAAAGCACTTCAAGATCAAATTTCACTTTGTTAGGGAGGCTGAGCAGTCCAATGAAGTTAATCTTGTTCATTGTAGCTCACAAGACCAATTGGTTGACATTCTAACTAAGCCACTTGGTACATCACGGTTTGAATTTTTGAGAAATCATATTGGTGTTTGTTGCATACAGTCCAAGGAGGAGTGTTGGACTTTTGGCCTACAATGCAACAGGAAACCAGCAAGCAGAAGCAGCAGTGGAGCTGAACCTAGTGCAGCAGCTAGTTTTGTATACATTTTGATTGATTTTACTCCTATGTAGCTAAGCTTAATCTTTTTGCAATGTAATAGCTAAACTAGTAGGTTATAATATTTGAATGAATTGATGTAATGGCTGGTGTATTAGCTATTATTTTATGTGTAATTTAAGCTTGTATTGGTCAAAGTCTAGTGGGAGTGGTTGATTCACTAGGTCATAGTCTTTTTGACTATTCAATCTTTGTACTTTGTGTATATATTCACATATCAATGAAATGGTTGACAAGTTTTAACCATTAACTTGTGTTTTCCAAGCTCTTTTGTTCAAGTTTTGTCCTCTCCTTCACTTCTTCTTTTGTTTCCACATAAAATCACAAATGCATTACATGCATGGTGCATGTTAAGATGCTGTCATAGTCCCAATAAGAACCTTAAGTGATGGGAAGAATAGTTGTGTGTTTCCTTGTCTTCCACTGGGGATATTATCACCCATGTACTCAAGCTCATCTAAAAAGGAAATCACTAGATTTTGAAGACAAGGCAATTGAGAAAAGGATGGGAAATGTTTGAATTTACTAGGACCCCATATTTTAATATCGACGAGATTTGTGAGCAAAGAAAGCCAACTTGGAAACTTGGCATCACCCCTCCACCCATCCACCACCAACTTCTTCAGATTTGGATAGGGTTGGAGGTCTTCAAGTGACTTATCATCATCATCGTCACCACTATTCCATTCTAAAACCAACGATCTCAAATGTTGCTTCTCTTTCAAATTAGCATCCCTAAACTTCACTTTTGCATTTTTTACGAATCACAAATTTGCTATTGTTAGCTGTCCCCTTAAGTTGTTAAGCCCACTCAATTCACTTAGATCTGTACCATCATGTGAGCTATCTTTATCCACGAAAAATCTGCTTAACGTCTCAAGGGAAGTTAGCTTCCTTATTCCACATGGCATATGAGTTAAGCCATTAAAACCATGAAACGCAAGATGGGTAAGATTCACCAATTTTTTCAATCTTCTTTGGCAATTCTTCAAGCCAACGAAACCAGTCAAGTTTCAAAGCTTGCAAATTTTGTATCTTGCAAATACTCTTTGGGAGGCTCTTAAGATAGAAATTGCCAGAAAGATCAAGATACCTCAAATGTTTCAACTTGTAAATGGAGTGTGGAATTGCATTAAGATTTAAATCATACAATTCCAATACACACAGACATCTACAATTTGCAATTATCAAATCCCAAGTTTCACTGCTTAAATTTTTTGTTCTCATTTTCGGAAATTGTAACAAGGTTCGCAACTTCTTTCCCTTAAACAAAGGAATTAACGAAGTATTAATTGATATGTGACGACATTTCTCATCAACCTCACTTGCAATTTCATTCGAATCTACAATACTACTCTCCGTACCTGCTACTGATTTAGCTAGATCATGCATTAAATCATGCATTTTACATGTCATATCCCAATTTTCATCTTCTTCTACCTCTTGAAAGAAATTTCTTTCAACTAAATCTTTAAAATATCCCAACCCGATCTCCTCAAGAGATTGATTTCGATTCAATTGCTTTATGAAACCTTGTGCAACCCAAAATTGAACAAGAGTTTGTACATGAATTTCATGATCTTTTGGGTACAGTCGACAATAAGCAAAGCAATGCTTCAAATGGGATGGGAGATTATCATAGCTCAACTTAAGTGTAGTTAGAATATTACCTTCATTTTGACATATTCTAGCAAGTTCATTATCTTTGAAAGAACGCCACTCATTTTCAGTTTCTTTGAATGATAATGTACTTGCTATCGTCCTTATGACCAAGGGAACCCCACTACACCTTTTTGAAATTTGTTTCCCTATTTCCACAAAGGCTGAATTTGTTGAGTCTGCATATCTTTGCTCAAATGCTATTTCTTTGTACAAAGACCAAGCATCGTTATCAGACAAGCCTTTCAGAACATAAGGCTGACATTTACTAGTAATCTTTGCTACTCTCCAAGAGCGAGTTGTTACTATTATCCTACTTCCTTTAGCCCCACGCCCCCACCTACCAATAACTCTTTTAAACTAATCCATTCTTCCCACTCCTCATTCCAAATGTCATCCAAAACAAGCAAGTATTTTTTTCCACCAATTTTTTCTCGAAGTTGTTTTTGCAATTGGTCCAGTTCGAGATTTTGATTTGGTGCTTGGCCAGTTGCAGATTTGATAATGTTTTCTACAATTATTTTGACATCAAAAACATCTGAGACACACACAAACATCATCAACTCAAAATGATTTTTGACAATTTCATCATTATAGACAAACTGGGCCAAAGCTGTCTTCCCTAACCCTCCAAACCCCAAAATTGGAATAACGTAAACATTCTCTTCCCTTTCAAACTCAAACATGAGTTTTAGAAGCGCCGCTTTATCATCGTCCCTCCCTATTATTTTATCTTTAAAAGAGTGTGTTTGCTGCCTCTTTTTTGACATGAAAGAGGTTTTCACAGGGCGGTCACGCTCTACCAATTTGAACATCTTGGCCTCACTTTCAATCGAAGTTAGCCTCGCCTTAATGGCCTTAATTTGACGACCCATTATAAGACCGTAAGCAAACTGGTTTGAGCTTGAGAAGAAAAGGTGTACCTCTTTCGTCAGCTTGTTCCCTCCCATTAGATCTTTCCACAAAACTTCAGTAGAGAAATCATCGAGCAAGTCGTCGGCATCATAAAGTACATCTTTCAGCTTTTCAAGCCAATCTTTGACGAGTTGGTTGGTCACGGATCGCTCTTCTGCGTCAAGAAGCACAGCTTTGATCGTAGAGACAGTGCTGTTGAGGTGGTCGAGGTCATCTTTGACATTCCACCACAATCCAATTTGAGAGAGAGTAAATTAGCTCAATTTAGTAATAAGCTCTACGGTGAGGTCGAAAGCAATTGCTTCGGCCATTGTTGGTTCAAACTGAAATCAAGGCAAAAAGTGTTTGACTACTGCAAGAGGAGGATTAAAATGAAAATGATTGGAACAAGATGAAACACAGACACAGATGTGGATCCATACACGCAGAGACAAAGTATTTTATAGATGTTACCATCCACCCACCAAGTATCATAATTAAATGAAAATAATGTTGATTGGTGGGAAATGGTCCACCATGTTTAATGTTTGACACAAATTTCTCAATGGAGACAAAGTTGAGAACAAAATTGGCTGAAATTCCAAATAGCCAAAAGGGTTGCAATATGGGGAATTTTAACAACACAAGATGCTAGATTTGGGGTTTTATAATAAATTGAAGTTCAAATATCCGCCTTCTCCCTTTTCTTTAACCAGTCCTTAACCCCTAACCCCTCTATTCAATTTACTTACTTGACATGCTTAAGCTCTTTTGAACACGGTTTTTTTTTTTGGATTGTTCATGTCCTTTTTATAGTCCATATTCGGGGTATGCGACTGTTCCTTCTAATAATATCATAAGTTTGAACTTAAGTCCTTTTATTGGGAGTGTAATATGCCTTACCATTACACTCAATCACTTATTGCGCTATCGAACACGCCTTTAAAAGTCTATCAATACCATGATTGTACAAGAAATACACCATTTGTATAATTTTTACCAGATCAATTGTAAATTAGAAGGAAATTTATGAAATATATTACATTTTTTTGCTATTGGAATATTTTGGGCACATAAACAAATCGAAGTAGAGAGTTTGGCCTCTGCTTCTTGAAATGCAAGCTATACTTTGCTGAATAGAGCTAAAAACAAAAACAAAAATTAAGAGAAAATAGGAAAAAAATTTAAGAAAAAACTTAAAACTGAATATACATATGATTGATAAAATTAGTGCTTAAATAATTTGCAAATTGGTATAATTATCCACATGAAACTTGAATTGTGTTTTATATATATACATGAAACATAGATTTTGATTCAATTGTACATATATAAAGAAATGAATATATATTTATTTATTTTCTCATTAGATTAATATATTTGTTTGTATATGCAATATATCAAAGTAAAATGATGTTAATTCGATAAATTTGTTATTGATTTATAAAAGTTAAATCAAATTAAAAATTTCATGTGCAAAATCGCACAAAATCAAAGTTCATGTATAATTTTAATATTCATCTCTTATTATTATAAATAATATAAATTATTAGTCAAATTTTATTCTAATATTTGTGGTGTTTATAAGTTGCCTATAAAATGGAAGAGATAGAATTGGCATATCCCAAAACATTCTGTCATAGTTTGGATCGTCATTGTTGACAAGTTGCCTAAAAAATAGAAGTTAATTTCTTCATAGGGATTTATTCCGATGGAATTGAAGGGAAAATCATTACTTATACCATCTTGAAGATTGCTTCGAGTGCTTACATCTATTGATTCGGAGTGCATTTTAATTATTTTAATACACATAAAACTGTATACTGCAAGGAAAATTTATAGCTAGACACATTTCAGCAGATATTTGGGATTTAATTTTCAATCAATAGCATAGGTACTATCTGAGCTAGTAATAAGTTGGCATATATATATATATATATATATATATATATCTTATAACTCTTGAAATACTTCATTTTTATCCTAGCAATTGGAAATTACAAGGAAATCTATGACATATGTTATAAGGAAATTTATAGACACATGTTAGCAGATATTTGGGGTTTAATTTTCGATTATGATAATTGCTTCTTCCGCTCCACTATATTAAATTATCATCTTATTCTTATAGATATAACTATTAAAAGGGTGAAAATATAATAATGTATTATAAAAGATTCATATATTTTATGAGAATTTATATTTAAATATTTACTTGACTTTAAAAATATTGAAAACATTAAAGGTAAAAAGCAAAAATTAATTGAAGCGGAGCGGAATGGAGTGACTGGAATGAAATCTATGAAATTTACAATGGTTTTTGAAATTAAACATCCATAATGAAATGAGACAAATAATAAAACAAAGTGTGCCGACTATGAAACATCTACTCCTAACCCTAGGATGCATCATCTCATGAAGAATGCATTTTTTTTCATACCGACAAAAAGATGCATTAATTGTGTGGTTGTATATTAGATAATTGCAATTGTGAGATTATTATTATCATTTAAAAGTGTATAAACAACTACACATTTTTCGTCTTGAAATTAATAGAAGAATTTTAACAGTGATAACGATTAAATTTTTACATTTAAAAAATATAATTATATTCTTAAAAATGAAAATAAAAAGATTAAATTTTAAATGTAAAAAATATATAGACTTTTTGACAAAATCTCAAATTGGGCTTTATTCATCAGGTATTATGAAAAAAGAAAAACAAATTGTAAGGCCCAATCGCGTTGGGCCGGAAGGAAACATTAGCTAGAAAAAACCGAATGAAAAAACCAAATAAAAACCAAACAAAAGAATTCTCTAGAATGCCTATTTAAAATTCAAAAAAACTGACACCTGCAACGCCCAATAAGCAGTCTTTTCGCCTGGCCAAACACGTCCCTTTCAGTCCTTGTAGCATTAATGGCGATGGTTCCTTACCGAGGGGATAAGCTAATCTCTTGAATTAGTTTATTTCATTGTGCAAGAAACCCCTCATTATTCCTTTTCCCATTTCTTCCTCTCAATCCGGCTCCCGAATGCTATCATTCCTCATCTGAATCTCTGCAAATCGTGGAACACTATTCAGCAGGTATAGTCCCTCTTTTCTCTTTAATGTCTCCATTGCCAGTAAATGTGCAAGTTTGTTTGATAATCTTGGAGTATATGCAAACTTTAAACTGCTACCCCTGTTCTTCAACCTCTAAATATCATGAATGAAAACCCCAATTCGTGATTTGTCAAGATCTGTCTGGTTACATTTCTTTATGATTGTCAATGAATCGCCTTCAATACTGATATGTTCTCTTCCCATGTTGAATGCGATTTGAGTCGCTCGTCGGCATGCTATCGCTTCAACACGAACGTAGATTTGACCCCTTGATGAACTTCTGTTGCAGAAACGAGAACTCGACCAGCACTATCCCTTGCGACAACCCCAGACACCGAGCATCTATTCTTTGCGTCAAAAGCCGTATCAAAATTAATTTTGACTTCCTGATCAGAAGGATGTCTCCATTTGATGTCCATAGCAGTGGTATGTTGGGTTGATTTTTTAATTCCATCAATCTCTTTGATATAACTGATAACAAAACGTGCAGTCTCCTGACCCGATCTTCTTATTTTATCATGTATGCTAGAGTTACGATCTCCCCAAATAGCCCACATTGTTACACAGAAAGTACGACACTGTTCCGATGACAGAGAAAGCAGCACCATGGTAAGCTAGTCACCAAACTCTTCCTGAGTGAATATTGACAAATCCAGAACTAATAAATTCCTCCATACCTCCTCTGAAATAGGGCACACTCTAAATAGACGGTTCATGTTTTCCTCTGCCACTCCACAGTAGGGACATAAACTATTAGCTGCAAGTCTACGAATCAACATATTCACTTTTGTAGCCAAGTAGTTCCAAGAAGACTTCCATATGAAGATTTTAAATTTTATTGGAAGATCTATTCGCCATAATTTTCTGTAAAAGTCTCTATAGTTGCTTTGTAAAGCGTAAGCTGTAGGATCCACATTTTGTAATAGTTTACAGGAACTCCTTACAGAAAATTCTCCTGATGGTTCACCACTCCAAGCTAACAAATCATCATGGGGGTCCTGCGCCAAAGAGATGCGGAGAATCAGATCTGCTACTTCTGCTGGGAAGGTATTCAAAATCAACTCTCTGTCCCATTCTCTGTTATTACTGTTGATTAATTCTGCAACTCTATCACTCTGCAAATTAACAAATCTGGACATTAATCTACCATTACTGTAATTTAGAATCCACGCATCTTTACTGATCGAAATACCCTGACCCGTTCCTACTATCCACATCAGACCCCTCTGCAAAATATCCTTAGTTGCCCAAATACTTCGCCATACATAGGAACATAAATTCCCTAAACGGGAATTAAGAAAATTACTATTCAAAAAGTACTTCGCTTTGAAAACTTGTGCAACTAATAAATCTGGATATAATAACAATCTCCAACCCTATTTTGCTAAAAGAGAAAGATTGAATTGAGCCATATTTCTGAAGCCTAATCCTCCTTCATCTTTAGGCCTACACAAAAACTTCCACTGGCACCAATGTATACCTCGTTTACCTGCCCCTTTTTGCCACCAGAAATATGCTATTCTGCTTTCGATCCTTTCACACAAAGCCTTAGGAAACAGAAAACAAGACATTGCATAAGTAGGTACTGCCTGCAAAACTGATTTGATGAAAATTTCTTTACCTCTCTGAGATAATAGCCATGAACTCCAAGCCTCAATTCTTACTGCAATTCTATCAACCAAATTCTGGAACGCTTCTCTCTTCCTTCTACCGACCATATTAGGAAGGCCTAAATATCTCTCCGGACTGTCTGAACTCCGAACTCCTAAAAAAGACAAAACCATTGCTTTGGATGCCTCAGCCGTATTTGCACTAAAAAAAACTATAGATTTATTGAAGTTAACGCATTGCCCAGAACAGTGTGCATATTCCTGCAGTATTTCTTTAAGAATCCTGGCTCCCCTTTCAATAGCTTCACTAAACAGTATACAATCATCTGCAAATAATAAGTGTGAAATCTCTGGCCCGTGCCTACTAGCCTTCGCCCCCTTGACTAAACCATTTTGCTTTGCCATCCTCATTAAAGCTGGTAACCCCTCACTACAAAAGAGAAATAAAAACAGGCTGAGTGGATCCCCTGTCTGAGGCCTCTAGAAGATTGAAAAGGACTTCCTCTGTTTCCATTGATAATAACTGTATATGAGACACTAGTAATACACTTCATTATCAACTTGATCCATTTTGCTGAAAAACCAATCTTTCTCATCACTTGCATAACAAAATCCCATTCCACCCTGTCATATGCTTTGCTTATATCCAGTTTAACCGCCATATAACCCTTCTTTCCAGTTCGTTTTTGACGAAAAGTATGCAGCAATTCATAAGCTAAAAGCACGTTATCTGAAATCAATCGACCTGGAATAAAAGCGCTCTGAGCTTTATCAATGTAACCCCCTATGACGTCCTGCAATCTGTTAGCAATTGTTTTTGTCACAAGTTTGTACATAACAGTACAAAGACTTATAGGCCTAAAATTAACAAGGGCTATAGGTTGTGAAACTTTTGGAATAAGCACTATATCCATCATATTTGCTGATTCAATCCCTTTCCCATCATTCAAAATTCCTAGGCAGTACTCCAGCACTTCTTTTCCAACAATATGCCAATATTTTTGAAAAAATAAAGCTGGAAATCCATCCATCCGAACCTGGAGCCTTTAAAGGTCCTATTCCCTTTAGTACTGCGTAGACTTCATCTTCCTTAAAAGGTGATTGTAATTCATCATTAATCTCTTGAGAAATACATCTATCAATTCCTTCCAGCATCTTTTTTGGATCAGCCACACCCTATGATGCGAAAAGGTTTTCAAAGTAAATCTTTGCAGCCTCCTGCAAACCTATTTCATGAATGATTTCTGTACCATCATCCGCCACCAGTTTAGTAATTGAATTTGCCTGCTTTCAAGTTGTTGCGCTTTTGTGAAAAAAGGCCGTATTTCTATCTCCAAATTGAAGCCAATTAACCCGAGCTCTTTGTTCCCAGTACCTCTCATCTTTGTCAATCTCCAAATTCAAATGAATTTTCGTATCAATAAGTTTTGCCAACGTTTCATCATCTCTATCATCCATCAACAAAGCCTCAAGATCTCTTGTTAGTTTCTTCTTTATTTCTCTTTTTTTCCGTTTTAGCGCCTTAGCCCACTTTTCCAACCCAACCTGCAAAGTCTTTAATTTCTGCATTAGAGGTTCTGACGAAGACTCCCAAATATCCTTAAGCACTCATTCAAATGACTCCTCTATGGTCCACCAAGTCTCAAAATGGAATCTACGGTTACGTTTGAAGGGATTATCGCTGTCTGTAGTAAGGAGTAAAGGACAATGATCTGATGTAACGAACGGAAGATGCTGAATACGACCTATCAGAAATAAAGTCAGCCATTTATCATTTGCAACCCCACGATCAAGTCTTTCTCGTATATTTGTTTATGGAAGATTGCCTCTTTCCCATGTGAATCAAGTTCCCGAATAGCCAATATCCATTAAACCACATTTTTCTAATATATCCCTGAAAGTCTCCATTCGTCTCTGATCTCTTGGCAAACCCCTTTTTTTCTCAAAAGAATATATAATTTCATTAAAATCGCCTGCAACAAGCCATGGATAGTCTCTATCCTGGCTTAACCTAAAAAATATATAGACTTAAATCATATTATAATCTTTAAAATTTCACTTTTATAATTTGACACAAACAATTAATCAATTTAAGCGGAAATTCACACCAAAAGAAAAATGGCAAGATTAAATTTAATCTATTATATTATTTCCTCTCCTTTTTGTATTAGTTTGAGGTAACAGTATACATTTGTTAAAACTTTATTGTTTCAATATATATAATATATATTAAAGTTTGACCATGGCACCTACTATTAATTGAAAATTAAACCCCCCAAGCAGTGTACACCTCTTTGATTTCACCCCGACTTAGAGGTGCTCTTAAGCTGTCTTTACTCTTTAAAGTCGAGAAACAAAATTTTAAGGATGTGTTGCTCTCCAATGTGTTATTCTTCATCACGACACTCAAAGAAAACAAATCCTAAGTTGTATAATGTTTGGCACGTTAATAAATATATAAATTTTATTTATCTATTTGTGTATTTTAATTATTCTTTTAATATGAAACCTTAAAAACCCATAACCAAAAAGGGTTGAGTTTTGGTTGATATGCTTTTAAAATAGAGATTATTTATCCATTAATTATTACTATATCAAATAATCAACTATATCAAATAATTATACTAACAAATAAACACAAAATGTCTTATTAAATATGTTAAAGATTTTATCATTAAATTTATAAACACTTCACATTATATACTTCATTAACCATTTATACACTACAAGTTTTGATAAAATTATGATAAAGATATTTATATTAAATTCAAATTGATTTTGTTTTTCTATTAAAAAAATTAGTCCATACATTTTAGATTAACGAGCTGGACTTGTCTTTTTGGAATTCTAATTTGACGCCTCTGAAGAACTGTAACCTTTTTATTTTTCAAGGTCATGTTTGGAGGGCGAGAGAAATTGTCAACAATTCACATTGCTGGGCTAATCTTTGTTTTTCACCTTCTAGAGCAATTACAAGTGGAGGTGTGAGACTTCCTTTGGCAGCGCAAGCTTCAGACTCTAAGATTTTCCTCAATATTGATGGGGCAGTGTGCTTGGACACTGGATATGCATATGCTGGGGGGTTGCAAGAGATATGAATGGGCAATGGTTCTTTGGTTTTAATCTTATCTTGGAAAGTGCTCGATTTCTTATGCTGAATTTTGGGCCATTTTTGAAGGACTTAAGCTTGTTCAACTAAGAGGACACGACTGTGTAATAATTCTTTCGGATTGTTTGGACGTTGTTCGGGCCATTCAAGATAGTTCTACAACAACATCGAATTCTGCTTTGATTCGGCAAATCCAGTTTTGATTCGGCGAATCCAGAGTATCCTGGCTTAGGAGGATTTATGGGTTCTATAGTATATTTCCAGTATTGGCAGCCACTATCTTTGAAAAGTCAAAGATAGTTAGCTGTAAGTGGGAAGCAAATGGCCTTGGTTGGTTAGGCACCCAAAGTTTTTTTTTTGGAATGGGATAATTGCAATTTTGGTCCCTATTTGAATAGGTACTTTGCAAGATTGATCCCTGAACCTCAACTATAAATAGGCCTAACCATTTCTCATTTTCTTCATCCCAACATTTGCCATTCTCTACTTAAGGCATTGTTCTCTCTCCCTATTTGTAAATTTTCACTTGTATTTTTGGAGTGAAATATATTTGGTAGTGTCCGAGGACGTAGGCGAAATTTGCCAAACCTCGTTAAAATTCTGGTGTTCATTATTATTTATTTTTCATACCTTGTGAGTGTGAT
Organism: Gossypium bickii; assembly: GCA_025503065.1. Taxonomy (NCBI): domain Eukaryota; kingdom Viridiplantae; phylum Streptophyta; class Magnoliopsida; order Malvales; family Malvaceae; genus Gossypium; species Gossypium bickii. The sequence goes on from CP106711.1 coordinate 135,102,350, forward strand.
CGTAGTTATTTATTGTGCTATTAAATTACAATTGAGGGATATTCTGGCTAGGAAAGATCTGGTACTTAAGTGATCCTTGTGATCCACCTCTCTTTCCTGGGAATTGAACTTAGTGTGATTTTTCAGTACAATAATTATACTCTTTTACACGCTTCCGCACAACAATTGGTATCAAAACTAGATTCGTACTTGAGGAGTACGATCGTTTGCGGTACTATTCACATATACTGATCGCTTACGATACGATGAGTTGGGATTGAGAAAAAAAATGGCACAGGCATCGTCATCAGCAAGGACTACGGTGACCAATGCAAAATTTGAAGTAGAGAAATTTGATGGTACCAATAATTTTGGTATGTGGCAATGTGAGATCCTGGATGTCTTATGTCAGCAAGAGCTAGATATAGCCCTTGAAGTAAAACCTGACAATATGGATGACAAGGAGTGGGCCAAGATTAATAGACAAGCTTGTGGTACAATCCGTCTATGTTTGGCCAAAGAGTAGAAGTACTCTGTCATGAAGGAGACATCAGCGAGGAAATTGTGGGATACATTGGAAGAAAAGTTTCTTATGAAAAGCCTTGAAAATAGGCTTTATATGAAAAAGAAACTTTATCGATTCACGATGCACTGGTATGTCGATGAATGACCATGTGAACTCATTCAATAAAATTTTAGCAGACTTGCTAAATTTGGATGAGAAATTTGAAGACGAAGACAAGACATTATTATTGTTGAATTCTCTTCCTGATGAATATGATCATCTTACCACCACATTGCTTCATGGGAAGGATACAATCACATTTGATGCAGTCTGCAGTGCGTTGTATAGATCTGAGACTCGAAAGAAAGATAAAAGAGATCACAGAGATACAACTGCAGAAGTCTTAACAGCAAGAGGTCGTTCAAGCAGCAGCAAGCCTGGTAGAAGGCGAAAGTCCAAAGGGAGACCCGCCAAAGATGAGTGTGCCTTTTGTCGTGAGAAAGGGCATTGGAAAAGAATTGTCCTAAGTTACAAAAAGGGCAAGGCTATTTCTAATGCATGTGTGAGAACATGATAAGGAGTCAGACTTTAGCTTGGTTGGCATGGCAATGGCATGTCATACTGATGAGTGGATTTTGGATTCGGGATGTATTTACCATATGTGTCCTAATAAGGACTGGTTTTCTAGTCTTACAGAACTAGAAGGTGGAGTTGTTCTTATGGGCAATGACAGTGCTTGTAAGACAATGGGAGTAGGTACAATCCAATTGAAGAATCACGGCACGGCTCAATCCAAGTCTTGATCGATGTTAAGCACGCACCCCACTCAAGAAAAATCTCATCTCATTAGGGGCCTTAGAATCTAAAGGGCTCAAAATCACTTTGAGAGATGGATTATTGAAGGTAGCAGCTAGGAATTTGACGGTGATGAAAGGCACAAGAAGAAATAACTTATACTTTTTAAATGGAAGTACAGTTATTGGATCAACATCAACAGTTTCTGTGAAAGATGTAGATTCAGAGGCTACCAGGTTATGGCATATGCGATTGGGACATACTAGTGAAAAAGCTTTGCAGACTTTGGCGAAGCAAGGCTTGTTGAAAGGTGCAAATTCTTGCAAATTGGAATTCTGTGAACATTGTGTTCTGGGCAAGCAGACAAGGGTAAAGTTTGGTTCAGCAATTCACAATACGAAAGGAATTCTGGACTACGTTCACAGTGATGTGTGGGGACCTATTATTCAAGAAAAGTATGGGTGTATCTAATGAAAAGAAAAAGTGAAGTATTGGATGCATTTCTGAAATGGAAGAAGATGGTGGAAACTCAGACTGGTCAAAAGGTCAAACGACTTCGATCAGATAATGGTACTGAGTACAAAAACGATCCATTTCTTCAAGTATGTCAAGATGAGGGCATCGTGTGACACTTCATCGTTCGGGATACACCACAATGCAGAATGGGGTGGCAGACGCATGAATCGAACTATACCGAGAAAGTTCGATGTATGTTGTCCAATCTTTGGATTGGGCAAGGAATTTTAATTCGAGGTTGTTACATATGCGTACCATCTAATTAACCGTTTGCCATCACCGCAATAAATGGCAAAACTCCTATGGAGATGTGGACTGTAAATCACTCATCGACTATGATTCTTTACATGTTTTTGGTTCCACCGCATATTATCATGTAAAGAATCGAAGTTAGACCCAAGAGCAAATAAAGCACTATTCTTGGGTATAACTAGTGGAGTAAAAGGATATCGTCTCGGTGTCCCGATACAAGGAAGATTGTCTTTAGCGAGAGATGTGACTTTTGATGAATCAACCATGTTAAAGGATTCACAAAAGGATGACAAAACCAAAGAGTACTTTGCAGGTGGAGCTTGAAAAGGTTAATAATGATCCGGTGATATTGGAACAACAAATGATGAAGAAGTTCCAACCCAAGAACTTCTACAAACAACAAGATTCAATTGCATATAGAAGGCCAAGAAGAGAGATTCGTAAGCCTGCTCGCTTTGATGATATAGTGGCCTATGCACTTCTAATTGCAGATGATGATGCTCCTTCTACTTACGCAGAAGCAATAAGTAACCCTGATGGTGTAAAGTGGAAGTAAGCCATGAATGAAGAAATGCAGTCTCTTCATCAAAATAAGACTTGGGAGTTGATGACACTACCCAAGGGTAAGAAGGCAATTGGATGCAAATGGGTATATGCAAAGAAGGAAGGATTTCCTGGTAAAAATGAAATTTGGTACAAGGCTAGATTGGTAGCAAAGGGTTATGCTCAGAAAGAAGGAATAGACTACAATGAAGTGTTTTCTCCAATTGTGAAGCATTCGTCTATTCGGATTTTGCTAGCCTTGGTTGCGCAATATGATCTTGAACTAGTTCAGCTTGATGTGAAGACCGCATTTTTACACGGTGAGTTGGAAGAGAAAATCTATATGACTCAGCCAGATGGATTCAAGGTTGCTGGTAAAGAGAATTGGGTTTGCAAACTGACAAAGTCGCTTTATGGATTGAAACAATCCCCGAGGCAGTGGTACAAGCGATTTGATCAGTTCATGAAAGGGCAAAGGTACACAAGAAGTAAATTTGACCATTGCGTATATTTCCAGAAGCTACAAGAAGGAACTTTCATATACTTGCTCTTATATGTTGATGATATGCTAATAGCATCTAAGAGCAAAGTTGAGATTGAGAGATTGAAGACTCAACTCAATCTCGAGTTTGAAATGAAAGATCTTGGTGAAGCTAAGAAGATTCTTGGCATGGAAATATGTAGAGATAGAGCCCATGGCAGAGTTAGCTTGTCTCAGAAGTAGTATTTGAAGAAGGTACTACAGCAGTTTGGCATGAACGAGCAGACAAAACCTGTAAGTACCCCGTTGGCTTCTCATTTCAAGCTTTCTGCACAACTATCTCCTTCGACGAATACGGAACGAGAATACATGTTGCAAGTTCCGTACTCCAATGCAGTGGGTAGCTTGATGTATGCAATGGTGTGTACAAGACCCGACATTTCACAGGCAGTTAGTATAGTGAGCAGGTATATGCATAATCCTGGAAAAGGACATTGGCAAGCTGTGAAATGGATTCTACGGTATATTCAAAAGACCGTGGATATTGGATTACTGTTTGAGCAGGATAATACATTTGGTGAAAGTGTTATTGGGTACGTTGATTCTGATTATGCCGGTGATTTGGATAAACGAAGATCAACCACTGGTTACGTGTTTACACTTGCTGGAGGACCAATCAGTTGGAAGTCTACTCTACAGTCTACAGTTGCGTTGTCAACCACAGAAGCCGAATACATGGCTGTAACAGAGGCTGTAAAGGAAGCTATTTGGTTACAAGGCACGGTTAAAACCTTGGGATTGGTTCAGGAGCATATTAACGTGTATTGTGATAGTCAAAGTGCTATTCATTTAGCAAAGAATCAAGTCTATCATGCACGTACAAAGCATATCGACGTACGATTCCATTTTGTGCAGGAAATTATTGATGAAGGGAAAATTCGTCTTCAAAAGATTAATACTGCAGATAATCCCACAGATATGATGACCAAGGTGGTAACAGGAACCAAGTTCGAACATTGTTTGAACTTGATCAATATCCTGCGAGTTTAACAGTTGAAGAAGGCACTATCAAGTATTGTTGGCAAAGGTAGAAAGAATTGTGTGAAGATAAGATTATCCTAATCAAATCTTCAAGGTGGAGATTATTGGCAGCCACTATCTTTGAAAAGTCAAAGATAGTTAGCTGTAAGTGGGAAGCAAATGGCCTTGGTTGGTTAGGCACCTAAAGTTTTTTTTTGGAATGGGATAATTGCAATTTTGGTCCTATTTGAATAGGTACTTTGCAAGATTGATCCCTGAACCTCAACTATAAATAGGCCTAACCATTTCTCATTTTCTTCATCCCAACATTTGCCATTCTCTACTTAAGGCATTGTTCTCTCTCCCTATTTGTAAATTTTCACTTGTATGTTTGGAGTGAAATATATTTGGTAGTGTCCGAGGACGTAGGCGAAATTTGCCGAACCTCGTTAAAATTCTGGTGTTCATTATTATTTATTTTTCATATCTTGTGAGTGTGATCGTAGTTATTTATTGTGCTATTAAATTACGATTGAGGGATATTCTGGCTAGGAAAGATCTGGTACTTAAGTGATCCTTGTGATCCACCTCTCTTTCTTGGGAATTGAACTTAGTGTGATTTTTCAGTACAATAATTATACTCTTTTACACGCTTCCGCACAACATCCAGGGAGCAAAATGAAGTTACTGATTGTATGGCGAAAGAAGCTTCATCCTCCAGAGTTGATCTGCAATTTTTTGAGTCTCCCCCTATTACGATTCGGAATTCCCTTGCTTCGAACCAGACTAGAGGTCCTTTCTCAAGTTTCTTAAATGTAATTAATTAGTTTTTATGCTTGTTTTTTTTTTCACCAAAAAAAATGTAAATTAATTCTTTCTATTAAAAAATTTCGTCCAAATGTACTTTCAAAAATTGACATTACTAATGGAAATAATCAAATAATGGCACATGACATTTCACATATACCTCATGCTAACATACAAAGATCTATTTGTAATAGTACAAATGAATGAAATTTTAACAAATAAAACTAGTTTGATCTTTTATCTAATGTCCATGGACTACTATTTTACTCATTTTATAAGTAAAAGAGCTAAAATGTAATTTAATTCTTAAATATGAGTCTCCTTCGTAAAATACAATTAAATTTCTAAGAAAATTCACCGTACTTTTACTTACAAATCTACAAATAAAATTTATTATTATATTATTTTTATTATTAAACATATATTTTCACAAGAAGCTAATAAAAAACACACTAAATACATTACACTAAATCCTCACAAGATCACCAAAAAAAACCCAAAAACTTCCAAATCCACCATGTCCGGTAGCAAAGACTGCGGCGGCCACCACCACAAATCCCGCCGGAAATTTTTCCTGCGAGCCATCGCTTGTATTCTAATCCTCCTCCTCATTCTCATCACAATCTTACTCTTATAGGCAATCCTTCGTCCCAGCAAACCCAAACTTCACTTTCCTCGACACCACAATCTACGCCTTCAACGTCACCACCGTCAACTTCCTTACTCCAAACTTTCAAATCACCGTCCGTTCACAAAACCCAAATGACGATATCAGCATTTATTACTATCGGCTCAACGTTTACGCTTCTTACCGTAACCAAGAAATAACATTCCGGACTCGATTTCCACAAACGTACCAAGACCATAATGAGGTCAATCTTTGGTCACCTATAACATATGGTACTATGGCACCAACCTCACCGGAATATTCCGTCGCATTGGGTGCTGAACAGATGGCCAGGAGTGTTTTTTTGGTGATCAAGATTGATGGACGGTTGAGATGGAAAGTTGGGACTTTGGTAACTGGGAGGTATCACATTGATGAAAGGTTTCCGGCTTATATTACGTTTGGGAAACAGAGCGACGGCGTTTTGTTCGGAGAAAATACTGTTAGTAGATGCAGTGTTAGCTTGTGAAGAAGAAGAAGAAGCAAGTAACGCCGTTAAGTAAATCTTTTTGTCCATCTTTGTTTTAAATTTGTTTCAGTCGTTTCCTATTTGACGCCGTTAATTTTTTATTTGGATAAACTACATTAGTAGTCATCCATCTATTTTTCTTTTCCTTTTTGGTCACCTAATTATTAGTAATTTTTTTTTACCCAATTATAAAATTTACTAATAATTGGGGGATCATTTTGTACTTTTTCATCATTGAGTGACCAAAAAAGAATAAAAACAGTTGGGTGACTAATAATGTAGTTTACCCTTTTTAGGTTAAAATATTTCATAAGTCATTGAACTCTTCATAAATTTGAAATTTAGTCCCTATACTTTTATTTATAAGAATTTAGTTCTTTTACTTTACAGATTTCAAAATTTAGGTTAAATTGTTAACATTGTTACTTTTTTTTGTTGAATTTGTTGGTGCTACGTTTTGAAATAATAAAAAATACTCACTTAGTAGCCATGTAACTAAGGATTAGTATGATGTTTTAATGAACCTGGATTAATAAAATGATTTCAACAAGGTAAACAGTTGGATTTGAATTTTAAAATCTAAAAAGTAGTGGGATAAAATTCTTAAACGTAAGAAGATATGAACAAAATTCTAAATTTCTGAATAACATAAGGACTTGTGATATATTTTAAATTTTTTAGTATAAGGGGGTAATAGCAAAATAAAATTCGCAATTAATATGTCAAGAAAATCTATATGTTTGCAATTTCTTAAAAATTGTGTTATTAATAAAATTACTTTATTTTGAATTTTTTTTCAGAATTTTTATTGCAGAATTTAACTTTATTTCTATCCAGCAACACAATTTTAGAGATTAAAAAAGTTACATTTCCATGTAATGTTTCTTAAGAATTTCTTTTTTTCTTTTTCAAATTTTCATCCATTTAATCTTAAGAATTATTTTTCTTCTTTTTTAAAATTTTCATTTATTTAATATTTCTTTTTCAAATTTCATTCATTTAATCTTGAGAAATATTATTTTAATATTTGTTATAACTCTAATTTTTATTATTTAATGTATATGTTTTATCATATTGCTTTTTTAACACTTTTTTTCAACTTGATTCTTTTTTTCTAATAAAAATGTTTAAGTAACCTGAATATAAAGTAAAATTAGGTTAAATTTTATAATAGTCCATATTTTATGCGTAAAGTATAGATATAGCCCACCTACTCTACTTTAATCGTTATCCACTTCCTTTTTTTTTTTTTGAAACTTCATGGAATGGATAACCTCTTGAGCGATGATGATGTTATCGGTTTTGTTCCTACCTGCAATAAAGCAACCTGTTCCTGTGCAATAATTTTAAGGAAAACATGATTAAAACGGTTAGCAATTACCTTCATAACTAGCTTATAGAACATAGCAGAGGCTTATTGGACCAAACTGTCCAAAGCTTTCTGGATTCGCCACCTTAAGAATGAGCACGATCAGAGTGTTATTCAAATCAGCCTCAATAGAATCCCCATTGAACACCATTCTAACCCAATCACAATCTGCCTTCCCAATTTTACTCCACTGTTTCTGAAAAAATAGGGCATGAAACTTGTCACTTCCAGGAGCTTTAAGAGGAGCCATATAAAAAAGGGCAACCTTAATTTCTTCATTAGTAACCGGTCTCCCCAAAAAAGTAATGTCATCCCGCTCCAATTGAGGAAAATTATTAGGAGGAAAAACACCAATAGCACCAGAGTGTTCCCTATAGAGCTTTTGGAAGAAAGTATTTGCCTCAGCCTCAATAACTTCAGGGTCAAAAATCCACTCCCCATCGTTATTCCTAATAGCAGAAATATGGATGCTTTTCCTTCTTTGCAAAGTTCGAGAATGGAAGAACTTTGTGTTACGATCACTCAAGTGCAGCTAATCACACCTCGCTTTTTGCTTCCAAAGGAGTTCTTCATGATGCAAAACATTCTCGAGTTCTTGTCTAAGATTCAAATCCTCCTAAGCTAAACGATTCGAACCCGAGAAGTTCATTCTACTCTGAACATTAGCAATTTTACGAACAAGGTATCTCTTTTTGGTAGTGATGTGCCCATAGACCTGCTTATTCCACTCTTTTAAATTAAGAGTAAGCTTGGATAAGGACTCCGCCATGTCTCCAGTGAAAAAAGGCAGGATATTCAGTCCAATCGACCAAAAACCGAAACGGTCTCCCTCTGGGCAAAATAATCTCCAGATTTTGATTCAGAAGAAGAGGACACTGATAAGATTTTGTTTTTGGTAGATGAGTAACCAAACTATTAGGGAAATTACGAATCCATGCTCCATTACCCAACACACGATATAATCTTTCAAACAGCGTGCCTCTATGCCAAGTAAAAGGAGGTCTTCTAAAACCCAAATCATGCAACTCGGCTTTCTCCACAAAATCTCCAAATTGAGGACATCTCCTTCCATTAGTAATACCACCAAACTTTTCTGAAGAAGATAGAATTGCGTTGAAATCACCAATGGGAATCCAAGGAATATGACTCGGTGGAATCGAAGATCTCAAAGCATCCCAAAGATCTTTACGTTTTTGCCGATTGGGACTGGCATAAACGAAAGAAATAAAAAACGGACAGTGAAGCGGACATTAGCCAAACTTTAGTTAGAATAAACTGAGGATGACTACAAACCACCTCGATACGGATGGAATCTTTCCAGCCAAGCCAGATACCTCCAGAGTACCCAATTGCTTCAACACGATGGGAGCGCTAGAAACCTAACTTTGCAATAATACTATCAGCTTTAGCTCCACTAACTCTTGTCTCAGGCAAAAAAACTATATCCGGTTTATGTTCCATGTTATACTCCTGAAAAATTCGGAGAAATTTAAAACTGGCACATCCCTGACAATTCCAAGAAAAAAAATTGTAAAATTCATAATAATAAAAACAAAAAATTAGAAAACATACCATTACTGCTAAGGGACTAAATCCCTATCAAAGGTTAAACCTGCGGCTCCGGAATCAACAATACCATTTTGACTAGGATTATGAGTAGAAATAATATTTGCCATCACCTCCATAGAATCTGTTAAAGGGATACGTGCACTACCAGAAGATTTAAAACTACTCCCGTGTCCTCGAAGAGCATTAGTACTCTTATGGCTACCACGGTTCTTATTAATTTTAATATCACCCTTTCTATTAATAAAACCGGATTTATCCACACTTGAACCAGACACTAAGTCCAGACCCGACTTCTTCACTAAACGGTTTCCAGATTTAGCCACTTGATCGGAAGAAATATTTTCCTTAATAGACACTGCAGAATGTTTTCCGGGATCAAGGACGCCTTCGAAAATTTAGATTTCAACTCCTTCACACCTCGAAAGCTGGATTAAAATGGGCCTTAACCCTTTCTAAATTACCAGAAATAGTATTATCTGAAACACCAAAATTTAAAGCATTTCGGTTGTCGCCTTCCTTGCCTGTTTCAAATGAGTTAGAAATTTCCTGCTCATTACCTGCATGTTCGCCGGAAAAAGAAACATCAGTGTTCAATTTAAAATTTTTACCTTCGTCACTTTTACCTTTACTAGCCAAATCCATAAGTCTTTTGCCCAAATATTTGTCCAGGCTAAAATTAGAATTTTGGCCCAAATCCGTAACCCCATGCTGCCCAAAGAAATTTCCTTAGCAGGCCCTAAAAGTGCTCCCTGGCCCGAAGCATTCCCACGGCCTGCTTCCAAAATAGGCCCTAAATTATTTTTAACTCCCTTATTAACCGTAAACATAAACCCCCCCCATCAAAAAATCAGTCGCCACGCCCAAATCCCTCCCCAAATCACTCCCCAAATCCTCAGCCTGATTAAGCGCCGAAAAACGTGACCCAGATGAAAATATTCCAGATTTTTCCGCCCCACTAGCCTGATGCGCGCGCTGTCCTCGCCTTGCTTTGCGTTCCACCAGCATCCACGGGCCTAAATCCGGCCTCTGATCAGCGTCGGAGCTGCCACCAACGCCTCCGTGCGCTTCAACCACCACATTTGCCATTTTCTCTCGGGTTTGATCCACCGCAACCTCGGGCAAAGCTCCTTAACATGGCCGTATTTACCGCATGAAAAACACACCGTTGGGAGGGCCTCGTACTCAACTTGTTGAACGGTGCCATCCACCATCATCTGCGAAATCAACGGTTTGTCAAGGTTAATAAAAACCGCCAAACGAGCGAACCGACCTCTGGTTCTGTTGTCGGTTTGAAAATCTAATTTGACCACTTTTCCAATGAGACCACCAATGGCTTCTATAATTTTCCGATTGTTCAGGTATCCCGGAAGCCCCGACAGTCGGATCCAAGCCAATACCACACTAGGATATGGCTGCAAAGGGTTAAAATCTTTAGTCCACGGTTGAACGGTAAAATATTGCCCGTAGATAATCCAAGGGCATTGGGTTAAGACTTTGTTGTAGTCACCAATATCTTGAAACTTGACCAAAAAAATAACCATTAACAGTGTCCATAAGATGAAAGGATTTAACAGGTTTCCAAAGACTAAGGATACGATTGTGGAGAGCGTGCCCTACGCCCTAAAATTCCATTTCTTTAAAAAGAATATTTTTAATACGATTCGAGAAAACAATAGTAGGCATCCCGTGAACCATGCCTGTATTCACGTCCCCTTCCAGAAAATCAAAGTCATTTTCACGTTCCTCAGCGGAACCATTTCGATCTGAATCGGAATGAGAAACTTCCCCCAAAAGCGTGTCCTTCCACGACATTTTTGGAGGCAGATCTGGATCTACAGCCATCACAGCAGGTTCCTCTTCCACTCCACCCTTAAATCTCACTTTCTTTGTGTTCCGATCCCCATCGGAACAAAGGACAACATCGCCACAGAAATCAGAGTCTTCCATCGCCGCTTTTGTGTTCTTTGTTTGTCTCAATTAATTCTCAATATTTTCATACCATCGAAGATTTTTAGTGAAACGAATTTGGAAAATTCATGAATCTAAACGAATATGGTAATTTTTCTGATGTAATAAACTGATGTATTAGAGCCGCATAATTAATGCTTAGTTTTGTCAGCATTAGTTAAATGGGAGATGCAAAATGAGAGATGCATTCTTCATGAGCTCATCCATCCACGCTACTCTACTCCATTGAAATCCTCCTCTATACATATTGGAATACTGTTTGGAACATTAAAAGGACATAAAGGTGTTTTTTTTCCTGACTTGGTACGTACAGGTAAAATAAAAAGCATAATTAAAATATTTACATAGTTCAGAACTCGTCCTCCATTTATAAAGTTTTGCCCAAAGATGAATACACTATGAACTTCATAGTACAAAGAAGTAATTTAAGCTTTACCCCTCAAACACTTAATACAACCTCACCTCTGTATAATTAAATAAATTCTCTTCCAACTCATTTTAGCTATGCAAGTGAAAATCAACACTCAGATGGTGAATGACAATGGTACTCAATAATAATTCCTATTATGAGCATGTGTGCTTCTTTAAATTATCTATATATAAGCTCTAGGATTGGTCAAACTCTTCGTAAGCTCCGTGTAAAGTGAAATAATAAGTTTCCAAATGCAATATCTCCGACAATTATCATGCTTGAACGACGAGACTGTTCCAAAAGCAACAATGAACCTGGAAATTATAAATGCCAACATGGAACATGTTAAAATTGATGTCATTTAGACTGAGCAGTGTCCAAATGTTTCTACACTTACTGTTGCTAAACAGAACTTCATGAATGGCCATTTTCTATGCTTTTCCAGTTCAAGTTCAACAAAGGGCCAAACATAGGGCATCATCATCTGTAACAGTAACAAATTCCCATTCCCAAACATAGAGTATCATCCTCATCCTCACCACCAAATATTCTGAAGCAAGATCCTTCCATGATTCAACCTTCAAAATTCAAACAGCTAAAATGGGTGCCCTGCATCAAAGAATATTGTAAAATATCCCCCAGTTCCCCCTCCATTTTCATCAACCCTTAACCGCTACCCCCCATTCAATTTACTTACTTGACAACCATTTTCTTGAGTTGGAATATTTTGGCAGATGAAAAAATCGTAGTTGAAAGTACGGCCTTTGCTTCTTGTAATATATGCTATGCTCTACCGAAGAAGAGAGCCAAAATCTAGCAGGAATGAGGATTAGATCATCAGAGGGACTCTTCAACGAAGAAAAGAAAGAACATATGTGCATAGAGAGGAGGATTTCATGGGAGTACAATACCATGGACAGATCAGCTGATCAAGAATGCATGTCCTGTTTTTTGGCTCTTCCATTGAATTCATGCTGAAAAAAGAAGAAGCTTAGTTAGGGGGTTATATTAGATCATTTGAAATTGTGAGATTTTTATGATTTAAAAATGTAAACCAATTAAGTAATTACCACCTTTTTTTTCTGCATCTAATTTCTTAAAGTTGTCAAATGCCTTTCAGTATTCTCCAGCAGTAGTCCAATGGGTTACTGCGAAAAATTAACAAAAATATTATGAAAAATGAGTAGTATTTCAATAAGGAAATTAATGAAAAGACTAACCTGAAGGAATGTGAGCAATCTTATACCAATCGGCACCAATGTCCTTCTGACACCTTTCTTCCAACTGAGGAACCTCATGTATATTTAACTGTTGCAAATTGGTTAGGCAGCGCATCTCATCCGGAAGCGACGTTAAATTGGGCCAATCAACAAGAGAAAGAATTTGCAGATTTGTTAGATGTTGAATCCATTCCGGAAGATGCCGACAATTTGGAATATTTTCCAGTGATAGGGAGCGTAGTCTTGTATGATCTTGGAATACTTGGAAGCCAGCTGCTGATAGCTCCAGCTCCTTGCAGTCCTTTACTTCAAACACTTCAAGGGAAGTGAGATGTTGGAACACAGGAAAGAGTGACCTCAATCCGCTGCAATTCCAAATTTCTAATCTTTTCAATTGAACAAGATGTTGAAGCCCAAGGGGGAGAGACACCAGCTGTGGAATATTAATAATCTCCAAATGAGAGAGATTCTTAAGGGCCTCCCATTGCATGCCCTCTAAATCAACCTCCTTGCAATCTCCTATTGTTAATTTTTTGAGGCCGGTGAAATGTTTCAAGTACTCATCTAGCATGTGAGTGCCCAATCCCTCAATTTTGTGTACATGGAAAGATTTCAATTTGGAGAGAGGAAGAGAAGATGTTGAATTTGATGGGGTCGTACTAGTGATGTTCATATTCATGGTCTGCTTTAACGGCCTTGAACTGCTCTTCACCAACCTTAGATCATCATCGAGTGAAGGATACAATGGCATTGAAGTCAAAGGGCAATTTGCAATTTCTAAAGAGGAAAGACAAGGAAATGCCATGGTTGATGTTCCTATAACTGTTGTGTCATCCTCGTTATCATCATCAATGGACCTTTTCCTCCACCAACTCTTCATCTTTGGGCAATTCTCGAGGCAAAGAGACTTAAGCGATGGGAAGAATGATTCCGGTTCTCCCTGACTTACTTTTGGGCTATTATCGTCCATGTACTCCAGCTCAGTTAAACCAACAATTGACAGCTTTTGAAGACAAGGCAATTGCGCGAAGGACGGGATTTGTTTGAAATTACTAGGACCCCATATTCTAATCACGACGAGATTTGTGAGCAAAGAAAGCCAACTTGGAAACTTGGTATCACCCCTCCATCCTCCAATAAAGAGCTCCTCGAGATTGGGATGGGGCCGGAGGTCTTCAAGTGACTTGTCGTCATCATCATCATTATCATCATCATAATTCCATACTAAAGCCAACGATCTCAAATGTTGCTTCTCTTTCAAATTAGCCGCTTTAAACTTCTCTTTTGCATTTTTTACGAATCCCAGATTTATTATTTTTAACCGTCCCCTTAAGTTGTTAAGCCCACTCAATTCACTTAGATCTGCACCGTCATGTGAGCCATATTTATCCACTACAAACACGCTTAACGTCTCAAGGGAAGTCAGCTTCCCTATTCCACGTGGCATATGAGTTAAGCTACAATCTTCGCACCCAAGATGGGTAAGATTCACCAATTTTTCAATCTTCTTCGGCAATTCTTCAAGCTGCCAACATAAGTTAACTTTGAAAGCTTGCAAATTTTGTATCTTGCAAATGCTCTTTGGGAGGCTCTTAATAATGAAATTCCCAGAAAGATCAAGGTACCTCAAATGTTTCAACTTACAAATGGAGCGTGGAATCATCTTAAAATCTAAACCCTTCAATTCCAATACACGCAAGCATCTATAATTTGAAATGATAAAATCCCAAATTTCGTCATTCACATTTTGATTCTCATTTAGAAATTTTAACAAGGTTCGCACCTTTTTTCCCTTAAACAAAGGAATTAATGAAGGCTTAATTGATATGTGGCGACATTTTTCACCAACCTTACTTGCAATTTCATTTGAATCTACAATACTACTTTCCGTCCCTGCTACTGATTCAGCTAGATCATGCATTAAATCATGCATTTTACATGTTGGTCCTACCCATGAAGATCTTTCTCCTGCTTCTTGGAAGAAACCTCTTTCGTTTAAATCTTTAAAATACACAAACCCAATCTCCTCGAGAGATTGACTCGGATTCAATTGCTTTACAAAGCCTTGTGCAATCCACAACTGAACAAGAGTTTGTACATGAATTTCATGATCTTTTGGATACAGTCGGCAATAAGCAAAACAATGCTTCAAATGGGATGGGAGATGATCATAGCTCAACTCAAGTGTAGCTAGAATTTTACCTTCGTTTTGAGCTATTCTAGTCAAATCGTTATCTTTGAAAGAACGCCACTCCTTTTCAGTTTCTTTGAAATATAACACACCAGCTATCGCCCTTATGACCAAGGGAACCCCACCACATCTTTCCAAAATCTGTTTCCCTATTTCTACAAAGGTTGGGTTTATAGATCTTTGCTCAAATGCTATTTCTTTGAACAAAGACCAAGCATCGTCATCAGACAAGCCTTTCAGAACATAAGGCTGATATTTACTAGTAATTTTTGCTACTCTCAAAGAGCGTGTAGTTACTATTATCCTACTTCCTTTAGCCCCACCTACTAATAACTCTTTTAAACTAACCCATTCTTCCCACTCCTCATTCCAAATGTCATCCAAAACAAGCAAATATTTTTTCCCACCGATTTTTCCTCGAAGTTGGTTTTGCAATTGATCCATTTCGAGTTTTTGATTTGGTGCTTTGCCAGTTGCAGATTTGATAATGTTTTCTACAATTATTTTGACATCGAAAACATCTGAGACACACACAAACATCATCAACTCAAAATGATTTTTGACCATTTCATCATTATAGACAAACTGGGCCAAAGCAGTCTTCCCTAACCCTCCTAACCCCACAATTGGAATGATGTGAACATTCTCTTCACTTTCAAATTCTAACATGAGTTTTAAAAGAGCTGCTTTATCATCGTCCCTCCCTATTATGTTATCTTTAAAAGAGTGCGTTTGCTGCCTCCTTTTAGTCATGAAAGAGGTTTCCATGGGGCTGTCACGCTCTACCAAATTGAACATCTTGGCCTCACTTCCGATCAAAGTTAGCCTCGCCTTAATGGCCTTAATTTGACGACCCATTTTGAGACTGTAAGCAAACTGGTTTGAGCTTGAGAAGAAAAGGCGTACCTCTTTCGTCAGCTTGTTCCCACCCAATAGATCTTTCCGCAAAGCTTCGGTAGAGAAATCATCGAGCAAGTCATCGGCATCATAAAGTACATCTTTCAGCTTTTCAAGCCAATCTTTGACGAGATGGCTGGTCACAGATCGCTGTTCTGCGTCAAGAAGCACAGCTTTGATTGTGGAGACGGTGCTTTTGAGGTCGTCGAGGTCATCTTTGACATTCCAACACAGTCCAATTTGAGAGAGAGTAAAGGAGCTCAATTTAGTAATAAGCTCTACAGCGAGGTCGAATGCAATTGCTTCGGCCATTGCCGGTTCAAACTGAAATCAAGCAAAAGAGTGTTTGGTTATTGCAAGAGGTGGAATAAAATGAAAACGATTGGAACACGATGAAACACAGGCGTGGATCCATACTGGCGGAGACTAAGAATTTTTATACATGTTACCATCCAAACTCAGCAAGTAGTATAATTAAATGAAAATAATGTTGATTGGTGGGAAATGTTGACACAAATTTCTCAATGGAGACAAAGTTGGGACGATGACACCTCGGCTGCTCTTCACAATTACATCAACTTGGGCAAAATTTGTCAGTCTCGATCCCTACAAATAATTGAAATTAATAAAAAAGCTATGAAAGAAAAGAGAAGAAAGAGACAAATCCCATGGAATCCAAGGTGTTTAGATTGAGGCCCATGCATTCGAGTGTTTGTCACTTTTCCCACTTGCTTAGTGTAATCCAGCTGAGTTTGAATACTCGCTTGAAGTTAAATTGAATATTTTATTTCTATTTGAGTGGGACTTAAGTTGGTAATTTAATTTAATAAGATAAAAATATACAATATATATTACTAAACTCAAATTTAGTTAGATTAATAGTTCAAACTCAACTCAATAATTATCGACTTAAATTTGAATTTATTTTTACTCGAATTCAGTTAACTTATTAACGTTAAAATCTCATTTCGGTCTCTCCCACCCATGAAATTTAGCTTCAATTTTTCGTTTTTGGTAACTTGGTAACAATTATTATCATGTCTATAATTATATATAATGACAATTGTTACTATCCATTACTGTTATACTATACTCTAATTAATAATGTTTTTTATATTGATGAGTCTGCTAATTATATCTGTTATTAATTTTTTATACAATATTAAAAATAAAAATAAGGTAATATGGTTCGAATTCATGTCAAATAAGTGTCTGATAAAAGCTTTAACCATCTCTTCATATTATTAGTGTGGAACTTCGATGACGAAAATCTCGAACACATAAACAACAATTTGAACAGAGAAAAGAAGCAATAGGACAAAGCTCAATTATCTTTAAGGTTTTATTCACCTCCTACTCTATGTGCAAATGAGTTTCAAGTAAATGAATCTAGAGGATACATGAACCCCAGTGGCTATAAGCGTTTTACATTAACGAAAATAGTCTACTAAGAACTAAACAGAGTATAGCAAGAAAATCAATTTTTATAAAAAATTTCAGCAGTACTATTTTATAGAACAATCTAATAATGGTAAAATATGGAAGAATAGTAGAAAGAATTTTTGAGAATTTTTTTTGGGTACACTTTTCAAATGAAATTCTACTCCTATTTGATACATAAATTTTAGTTTAATGTGCAATTTGATACATAAATTTTGATTTGGTGCAATTATCTACATGAAACTTGAATTGTGGTTCATAATATACATGAAACTTTGATTTTAATTCAATTGTATACATTTAAAAAAATTAATACATATATATTATATATATTAGATTATTTAATTATTTGTGTATGCAATATATAAAAAATAAATTGAGAGAGGTTGATTTGGTTTTGTAGAAGTTGCCTATAAAAGAAAAAGTTAATTTCTTTTGGACTTAATATCAAGGGTGACAACAAATGTGGCACAGAGAGCTATTGAGGAGCTACATAATCACTTATTTTTTGGCTTTAATTTTGCAAAGAACATGTGGTCATAGGGATGTGTTGTCATTAGGCTATTGTGGAGTTGAATGGAAAATCTTTACTTATATCATCATCAATACTGCTTACATCTATTTGATTAGGAGTGCATTTTAATTACTTTAATATACATAAAATTATTTATTGTTGGAAATTTTGATTACTTCTCTCGATATTTTAATTACATTTATTTGATTACTGCAAGAGAGCACGAAAGCTCAACTTAATAATGAGCTCTGGCGATGTCAAAAGCAATTGCTTCGGCCATTGTTGGTTCAAACTGAAATCAATGCAGAAAGTGTTTGATTACTGCAAGAGGAGAAAATGAAAATGATTGGAACAAGATGAAACACGGATGTGGATCCATAAATGCAAAGACTATAAGTATAGTTATAGATGTTACCATCCACCCAGCAAGTAGTATAATTAAATGAAAATAATGTTGATTGGGGGGAAATGGTCCCATCGTATAGTTATATATGTGTCTTGATGATGCAATGTATAAAGAAAGAAAGAAAAAGTTGTGCAGAATTTTCAGATTCGGATGGCTATGGAGTTATAAGTGGCAATGAATAAAGAAAGAACAAGTTGTGCACAACTTTCAATTTTGGATGGCGCTGGAATTATAAATATATAATCCTTTATGGTAAGTGGAATTATCCTTTTGATATTAGGGAGGGAAAAGAAAAGAGATTGACAAATATGACTTCCAACCAGAACTCCAATGGTGTCGAAGTCTGTTTTATTATTGAATGAAAATAATGTGATTGGTGGGAAATGGAGCCACCATGTTTAATGTTTGACCCAAATTGCTCAATGAGACAAAGTTGGGATGATGACATTTGAGGTGCTCTGCACAATTACATCCACTCTGGCAAAATTTGTCAGTCTCGATCCGTACAAATAATTAAAATTTAAAAGCTATATCTAACAGAAAATGTTCCCTTTCAAAAGTTTGGACCTTGCTACTGGATAATGGTCTTTTGGTCTGTGGGCGATGGGAACAGTGTTCATTCTTAGATGGATAACTGGATCCCGAAATTTAGTCCTCTGGTTAATAAAATCCTTGCCCACGTTAATCTTAATATGGATTGTCACCGGATAATATTATTAAGCGCATCGTGAGTATTTTTCATCCACATCCTTCTGCCGATCAAGATAAAATTGATTGGGCTAGGTCTCCATTCAGGTCGTTCTCTATGAAGAATGCCTATACGATGCTTAGGGAAGGTTCTCTATTAAGAATGCCTATACGATGCTTAGGGAGGGTTCGTGGAATCAGAAAGAGGAATGTTGAAAATTGGCGTGAAAATATTCGGGCCACAAAGGGTTCGAATGTTTATTTGGTTTGTTCTTAAGCAACGTTTACTCACACGAGTGAAGCGGGTAAAGCGTTGAATTGCAAAGGATGAGCATTGCTTGGTATGAGGACATATCACGGAGGATGTCCTTCATGTCATTAGAGATTGTTCAGCAGCTAAAGGAGTTTGATCACATATCATTCCAATAGACAAGCAAGACCATTTCTTTTCTAGAGATACGCAGGAGCGGCTCCTTTATAATTTGGATAATCAACATAATTTTACTTTTAGGGGTATAGATTGGTCGTGTTTCTTTGAGTTAACTGCTTGGTGCATTTGGAAAAATATTTTTTTTTAATGTTTCTCGTTGAGTGTCGATGAAATAACTAGATGTAGGTACAATTGGAGTATGCACTGCGCATCTACTCATAAGATGGATACTAGGGCGAGGGCATCTACACAAGCACCATCCTATTAGTGAACAAATTAGGCTATGCAAACTTCTCTTTTGGTGTAAATGCCCCTTAAAGTCCCTGCACTTTTTGCAAGCGAACAAATTAGTCCTCTAAAGAAAATAGATTAATGGAGATCATGTACTCTTCAAAAGTGAATGAATAAAGACAATGAAGATCGGTGTCAACAATTTCTACAAATATATGACACATGTCTAACTATGAATAGTTAAATTTGAAAACATTTTAAATAAATTAATATGTATATTTTAAAAAAATCTATACAAATTTTCAAAATTCAATTATTGTAATATAAGACTTTCATATCTAAAAACCCTAAAATAAATTAAACTATTTCAATTGAATCAAACAAACAAATTGGGCCAGAAAGCAATTAATATGATTGGTTCGACTACCTATTTGATTTTGAAAACCTTGACCAAGACAACATTAGTATGTGAACTTAGTTTCTTGTTTTTTTAATATGATTAGCACATATCAGTAGTTTTAATATTGTTAGTATCTCAAGGCTGCAACTATTTTTTTTAAAAAATAAGACTAAGTCCTAAGGAGATTTGTTAGCTTGTTAGTAGGAGTAAGAGTTGTTAGCTTGTTAATAGGAGTAGCAATTTGAATCTTTGTTGAGGTTGTTACTTGAGACTAGTATATAAGGGCTGGATTGATAATGAATTAATTGATCCCTTCATTTCATCTGTTGTTCCATAATTCAATTAAGTCTTTGCTGCACCAACAACTGGTATGAGAGCAATTTTTCTTGAGGGACTTGTGAGAAAATTTTTGTGAGAAATTTTGAGAGATACACTTGTGAGGTTTTGAGGAAAATGGAATCGGTGAGTAACCTATCCATCTTAGCCCCACCTGTGTTTGATGGAGAGAATTATCAAGCATGGGCCGTGAGAATGCAAGCATACATGGATGGTTGTGATTATTGGGAAGCTGTCGAGAAAGATTATGAGGTGACTCTACTTCCCAACAATCCAACTATGAACCAGATCATAATTCAAAAGGAGAAAACCACCAGGAAGGCTAAGGCAAAGTCTTGTCTTTATGCATCGGTTTCACCAGACATATTTAATAAAATTATGGCTTTTGGATCAGCGAAGGAGATATGAGACTACCTCAAAGCTGAGTATCAAGGAGATGAGAGGATCAAGAGCATGAAGGTGTTGAAATTGATCAGAGAATTCGAGAGGCTACAAATGAAGGAGTCCGAGTCAATCAAAAAATACTCAGACAAGCTGATAGATATTGCCAACAAGGTAAGAGTTCTTGGGACTGATCTTTCTGACTCTAGACTAGTGCAGAAAATACTTGTCTCTGTGCCTGAGAAATATGAAGCAACTATTGCCTCTTTTGAGGACACTAATGACTTGACTCAATTGAGAGTAGTGGAGTTGATCAGTGCTTTACAAGTGTAACACCCCCTACCCGTATTTATTATCGGAATAGGGAACGGGGCATTACCGGAGTTTACAATTTTTTTTTTACTCAATATAACTCCTTTTATAATTAATCTAGTCTTCCCTGCAAATATTTAAACCGAAACTAATTCATACCAACCAATCCAATTCAACATATTTTCAAAATAGATCCATGCAAATTTATAAGATAACCTCATTACATCTTTGAAACTAGAAATTTGTTAGCCATACCAATGGTGACCTTACATTCATTTCATATTAACATTTATTTTATTAGCTTATACATGCCATTTATTTCCAAACTAAAGTTTCTTTAAATACCGAAATACTGGGGTTGATAGTGTGATGAGTCTCCACCGACCCGACCTCCGAGCTCTTAACACTATAAAGCAGGGGAAAAAGGAAACAGGTAAGCACTTGGTGCTTAGTAAGCCCATGTAACAAGAATTATACTTACCTAGTATTTTCAATACAAGCAATAAACATTCATATACTCACTCAATGCATTATTACCCTAACATTCACAAACTCAACATCCAAGTTAGTCGATTATTTTCCATATATCAATAATATACACGCCATGATTGATGAGCTCATCAATATCATGATTTCCATTTCCTTGTTATTTTTCCATATTTATCCAGTTGAATTACTCGAAATTTCGATGGATTTTCAGAGGTACACTTTTGTGTACAAATCCGGGTCCGTCAATTCATATTCATATGCGCACATTTTCATTTCGAGAGAGCACACTCCATGAACCTCATCTTTACAAATGGGATTACAGGCCGAGCTAAATCCTGTAATATAAACTCATAGAGTATTGTCGGGATTATCAGTCCAGGCTAAATCCCCTGCAACGACAATTACTCTAATGAGCTTGGATCTGAATTACCAATCCAGGCTAAATTCAGACCCTAATTCGGATTACCCGTCCGGGCTAAATCCATTTTCCACATATTCTTCGGGAGGGCTATATCAGGATAGGATCACCCGTCCGGGCTAGATCCTTTTTACCGTCAATTCCTTTACAGAAATCCATCGAATTCCTTTCTTTCAACCGGGATTTCTTCCCCTTTTTATCAAATATATCAATATTTCATCAATTTTCATACAATGAACATTCAAATTATATTCACATCAATAACATACATTTCAAACATTTAAAAATATAATTCAAGTTACATGAACTTACCTCTATACTAGTTCGTTTATAAAATCTACTAATCCGGGACTTTTTCCTTTCCTCGATCTAGCTTCGTATTTGAGTTTTCCGGATCTAAATAAATAAACTCAATCATCAATTCAATACATTTCATGTTCACATGTAGCATTTTCTATAATTCTATTATTATTTTTAGCTTATTCAAAGCTGTCTACTTGAGTCACAGTCACTAAATTATTTATTTCTCGAGCTACAGAGCTCCAAATGAAGAACTATTAATTTTCCCTGAAACTAGACTCACATTTATTTATACCATAAAATTTCCAGAATTTTTAGCCTAGCTAATTAGTACAGTTTATTCATCAAAGTTGCCCCTGTTCTGCTGTCTGGCAGTTCTGACTCTTCTTCACTAAAAATTAATTATCTCTTCATACAGAAATTAGATGGTGTTCCCATTTATTTCTATAGAAAATAGACTCATTCAGGATTCTAAACATATAAATTTAAGCCCCTAATTATTTTTCTTCAATTTTTGATGATTTTCTAAAATCAAAACAGGGGAACCCAAATTTATTCTGAACCAGTCTTACAAAAATCTAAATATCTCAAAATACAGAACTTCTTTTATTTCCTTGTTTCTTTCATATGAAAATAGACTCAATAAGCTTTAATTTCATATTTTGTTCATCTTCTAATTCAACTTATACAATTTATGGTGATTTTTCAAAGTTAGACTACTGTTGATGTCAAAAACTGTTTTAGTGCAAGCTGGTTATTACCATTTTTCCCCTAAACTTTCAATGAATGATAATTTCGTCCTTGCTCAATTAATCTCTCAATTGAGCTTATTTTTCTCAATTAACACTTTATTCTATCACTTTAAACTACTTTATAACCTTTGGAAATCATAATTTCAGTAATAGACTTTAATTCCAAACACTTTCATAATTAGGTCCCAAAAATCAATTTCTATTGAAATTACCTAATAAAATCATCTCTTAAACGAATTAAGGCTTAAATTTCATGCTATTTCATCATAAACTTACATAAACCAACCATGGTGGCTTTCAATTTCATCCATGAAATTAAAGACTAATGAATTTAATAGTAGGACCTAGTTGTGAAAGTCTTTAAAAACACAAAATTACAAGAAATAGGCAAGGATTCACTTACTTGGTGCAAAAATTATGATATACTAGCTTAGATACCCCTCCTATGGCGTTTTTAGCTGATGAGAATGAAGAAAAATGAAGAGATTTCTAAATATCCCTATTTAGTCCTAGTTTTATTTAGCAAATTTTGTTATTTTCCCATTTTACCCTTATTTCTCCTTATCTTCTAGCTGATTTCATATCCTTGCCGTCCAGCCCAATTAGACCTTGGGTCTATTTTCCTTTTAAGCCCTCTTTCTTTTATCATTTAAACTATCTAATCATTTTTTATAATTTTGTATTTGTTATAATTTAGTCCTTTTCATCTAATTACATACTCAAACGTTAAAATTTTCTAACGAAATTTTAATACTATATTACTAACATTTTATAAATATTTATAAAAATATTTCCTACTCAATTTTATGAGATCAAGGTCTCAATACTTTGTTTTTACCCAATTCTTTCAATAATTCCTTTTTCTAACTAACCACTAAATCGGTAAAATTTTTCTATCGATATTTTAATACGATTTTCCTATCATATAAATATTCATGCAAAAATATTAAAATAAATTTCTCTTTAAATCAGATTTATGGTTCTGAAACCATTGTTAGATAACCTTGAATTTAGGCCATTACAACTCTCTCCCCCTTTTAAGGATTTTCGTCCTCGAAAATCTTACCAGTAAAGAGGTTTGAATATTGTTTCCTCATTGCCTCCTCCGGTTCCCATGTCGCTTCCTCAATCCCGTGCTTTTGCCACAATACTTTCACCAAATTTATTTTTTTATTTCTAAGCTCCTTTGTTTCCCATGCCAATATTTTGACCGGTTCTTCATTGTAAGTCATATCAATTTGAATCTCCATACATCGGAGAAATAACATGTGAAGGATCTCGACCGATATCGTCGTAGCATAGACACATGAAAAACATTATGGATTCTATCAAGTTCTGGTGGCAATACAATGGTGTTCTATATTTTCTACCATACAAAGCTTCATATGGAGCCATTTTAATCTTTGGGTGATAATCTGTTATTGTAAGCAAATTCAATCAAAGGTAGATACCTCTCCCAATTACCTTCAAACTCTAGTATACAACATCGGAGACATATCTTCCAATACTTGAATTACACGCTCAGATTGGCCATGCATGCGAGGATGAAATGCGATCTTGAAATACAACCGAGTACCCAAAGCTTCTTGCAATTTATCCCAGAAACGAGACGTAAACCGAGGATCTCTATCCGATATAATGGAGATAGGCACTCCATGTAGCCTGACAATCTCAGATATGTACAATTCAGCCAGTTTATCTAAAGAATAATCCATACGTCTTAGGAATAAAGTGTCTGCGACTTTGTCAATCGATCAACAATCACCCAAATAGCATCTTTTTCCTCGGAGATAACGGTAACCCGATACAAAATCCATAGTGATTCTTTCCCATTTCCATTCCAAAGTATAGTAATTGGCTAAAGTAACCTGAAGGTACGATGTTCGCTTTGACTCTTGACATATCAAACATCTTGATATAAACTCGAAATATCACATTTCATACCTGGCCACCAGTACATCTTCTTCAAATCATTATACATTTTATTACTTCTCGGATGTACAGACATAGTACCACTGTGAGCCTCGTGTAAAATTTTCTCGTATGAGCTCGAGAATTCTTGGGTACACATACCTACCTCACGAATAATAAACAATCATCAACCCCAACTTGAAATTCGAAATCGATATCGACTCACATTGTGCCCGTTTAACACTGTAACTTCTCATCATTCTTACGAGCTTCACATATTTCTTTGTAGAAATGTCGGTTTAGCTCTCAATTCAGCTATGATTGAACCATCATCGATCGATGACAATCGGTATTCATAACTCGTAAAGCAAACAGAGATTTTTGACTCAAAGCATCAGCCACAACATTAGCCTTACCCGGATGATAATCAATAATCAAATCATAGTCCTTTATCGGTTCAAGCCACTGCGTTGTCTCAAATTCAAATCTTTCGTGTCATCAAATATTTCAAGCTTTTATGATCGGTATAAATATGACATTTCTCACCGTACAAATAATGCCGCCATATCTTCAATGCAAAAACAATAGAAACTAACTCAAAGATCATGTACGGATAATTTCTTTTATGTGGTTTAAGTTGTCTTGAAGCATAGGCTATTACTTTACCTTCTTGCATCAAGACACAACCTAAACCATTTAATGAGGCATCATCACTTTGTAAATAACAAATTCCTTACCCGGTTCATTTGCACTAATCTTTGGTGCTTTCGTTAGTAGATCTTTTAATCGGTTGAAACTCTGTGACATTCATCGGTCCACTCGAACTTTACATCTTTCTGCAATAATCGAGTCATCGGAGAAGCTATCATAGAGAATCCTTGTACAAATCTCGATAATAACCAGCTAAACCCAAGAAACTTCTAACTCGAGATCTGATCTTGGTGGACTCCAATTGACAATAATTGAGATTTTACTTGGATCTACCCCGATGCCTTCAATGGATACAATATGTCTAAGAAAACCCACTTCTCGAAGCCAAAATTCACATTTCTTGAATTTAGCATATAATCATTTCTCTCATGAAATTTGCAACACAATTCTCAAATGTTACGTATGTTCTTCTTCATCTCGAGAATAAACCAAAATATCATCAATGAATACTACCACAAATCTGTCTAAATGCGGTGCGAATATTCGATTCATCGATCTATAGATCTGCAGTGCATTAGTCAACCCAAATGGCATAACGAAACTCATAATGCCGTGCACAGTTCGAAAAAGTTTTTTTTGGCACATCGACTCCTTTACTCAGTGGCGATAGTAGCCCGATCAGAGATCAATCTTTGAAAATACTGAGTAGCACCTTTCAACCGATCAAATAAATCATCAATCCAGGCAGCGGATACTTATTCTTTATAGTTACCTTATTGAAGTATCGATAGTCAATACACAATCTCAAAGACCCATCTTTCTTTTTCACAAAGCGAACCGGAGCACCCAAAGGTGAATGACTCGGTCGGATAAAACCTCTATCAACAAGTTCCTGTGAATCGTGTCTTTAATTCCTTTAATTGCGTAGGAGCCATTCAAGATGCGGAGCTATGGAAATCGGAGTAGTTCGGAATCAAATCTATAGAAAATTCCACTTCTCTTTACGGTGGCAACCACGGTAACTCTTACGAAACACATTAGAAAATTCGCATACCTGCGCATCGCTTGAATCTTCGACTCGGATACCTTGGTATCTAATACATAAGCAAGAAAAGCATCATACCCTTTTTGACATACCGACGGCGATAATAACTAAAATCACATCAGATAATCCCTCTGCCTGATCGGATTTAACCCGAAGTAATTCACCATTCTGACACTTCAACACAATATATTTCTGTTTACAGTTTACTACTGCATTATACTGAGTTAACCAATCCATGCCCAATATCACATCAAACTCATCAAATGGCAGTAACATCAAATCAGCCAGGAAACAATAACCTCTTACCATCAGTGGACAATTTTTACAAATTTTATCCACCAAAATAGATTGGCCAAAGGGGTTCGAGACTTTAACCGCAAATTCAGTAGGTTCAACAGATAAATCTTTAAGGTTCAACAGATAAATCTTTAACACATGCAAGTTTTACACATATATATGAATGCGTAGAACCGGGATCAATTAATGCAGTAATATCAGTTTCAAGTAAAGAAAATGTACCAGTAATAACATCGGGTGTTGAAACATCTTCTGCATGCACGCATGACATATGTCCTAGGAGGCGCCGTGTCTCGTGCCTACTTGCGATATCTTTTGTAGCTCCTCGGCTACCACCGACATTACCGGATGGTCGAGATGGTCTACCCTCAAAGATGGATTACTTGGCCCGATATATATTCACTTCTTTTTCACTTCTTTACGGGCGATCTACGAGGAAATGGTCAAAAGAACTACACCGATAACAAGCCCCACTCTTAAATCGACATTCACCAAAATGGCGTTATTACAATACGGCATCTCGGCTTAGGGTACCAACACCGCCAACACCTCAGTCAGCGAGGAGTGGAAGGTCTTGAATTAGTCTTATTTGTGAACCTCGCACTTTATCCGAATACCAGTGGTTGAGGTAGAACGATCTGGTACTTCTTCAATTTCTTTGGAGCGTAAAACCGAGATTTTCCCATTGGTCTTTTACTAAAAATTCGAGCTTCCCTCTCACTGTTTCTTTTCTTTGCTCCATTCTTACGCTTTATAAGCTCGTTCTACTAGTGTAGCAAACTCTCGAATTTCAAGAATTCCAACAAGGAGCTTAATTTCTTCATTCAACCCTTCTTTGAATCGTTTGCATATTTCACTTCCGATTGTACCCATTCTCGAGCATATTTACTCAATCGAACAAATTCTCTTTCATACTCGAGATCTTGATCTATTTGCCTGTTTTCACTCAAGAAATTCTTTTCTTTTACGATCGAGAATCTCGATCGATATATTTCTTTTTGAACTCGATGCGGAAGAATTCCCATGTAATTTCTTCTTTGGAACAAGCAAGCTTTAGTATTCCACCAATGATAAAATTTGTGTCTTTTAGCGATGAAAGCGGTACATTTCAAACATTCTTCGGCGTGCAAGATAATTCCTCCAAAACCCGAGTAGTATTTTCTAACCAAAATTCAGCTCTTTCGGGATCATCATCAGCTCTTTGCTTGCTCGAGAATTCTTGACCCCATATATTTTGGATTTTATCGACCGGAGCTTTTCCTTTTCGACAGATTCGATGCACTGCACCTGTGGAATCTCGGGAACCGGTGGAGGAACAGGAGGGGAGCTTGAGTTTCTTGCATCTTGTAGGGTTAGTTCTTATGTCTTTGGGTAAATCATTCATTCATCATTTGAAAGAAGGCTATTTTTGCCTCCTCCCTTGACCTCTCTATCTGGGCCTTCTCTCGCTAGTTTTTCTCTTTGTCTTGAAAGCAGGAGCATGACTCCCGACTTCCTCCAGTTGAGCTCGGTCGGATGACATTACTATAAGGAAAACACAATTTAAATGGTGGGAGATATCACACTATCAAAAATAATTTAAATGGCATGTATAGCTAATCCGTATTTGCTATATCGGTCCTAGAAGCAAGCTAAATCGTATGACTGATACCAACAAATGTAACACCCTTACCCGTATTTATTATCGGAATAGGGAACGGGGCATTACCGGAGTTTACAATTTTTTTTTACTCAATATAACTCCTTTTATAATTAATCTAGTCTTCCCTGCAAATATTTAAACCGAAACTAATTCATACCAACCAATCCAATTCAACATATTTTCAAAATAGATCCATGCAAATTTATAAGATAACCTCATTACATATTGAAACTAGAAATTTGTTAGCCATACCAATGGCTGACCTTACATTCATTTCATATTAACATTTATTTTATTAGCTTATACATGCCATTTATTTCCAAACTAAAGTTTCTTTAAATACCGAAATACTGGGGTTGATAGTGTGATGAGTCTCCCACCGACCCGACCTCCGAGCTCTTAACACTATAAAACAGGGAAAAAGGAAATAGGGTAAGCACTTGGTGCTTAGTAAGCCCATGTAACAAGAATTATACTTACCTAGTATTTTCAATACAAGCAATAAACATTCATATACTCACTCAATGCATTATTACCCTAACATTCACAAACTCAACATCCAAGTTAGTCGATTATTTTCCATATATCAATAATATACACGCCATGATTGATGAGCTCATCAATATCATGATTTCCATTTCCTTGTTATTTTTCCATATTTATCCCGTTGAATTACTCGAAATTTCGATGGATTTTCAGAGGTACACTTTTGTGTACAAATCCGGTCCGTCAATTCATATTCATGTGCGCGCATTTTCATTTGAGAGAGCACACTCACATGAACCTCATCTTTCTGGCGGGATTACTAGTCGAGCTAAATCACAGTAATATAAACTCATAGAGTATTGTCGGGATTACAGTCAAAGCTAAATCCTCGCAGCGACAATTACTCTAATGAGCTTGGATCCGAATTGCAGTCCGGCCTAAATTGGACCCTAATTCGGATTACCCGTCGGGCTAAATCCATTTTCCACATATTCTTCGGGAGGGCTATATCAGGATAGGATCACCCGTCCGGGCTAGATCCTTTTTACCGTCAATTCCTTTACAGAAATCCATCGAATTCCTTCCATTCAACCGGGATTTCTTCCCCTTTTTATCAAATATATCAATATTTTATCAATTTTCATACAATGAACATTAAAATTATATTCACATCAATAACATACATTTCAAACATTTAAAAATATAATTCAAGTTACATGAACTTACCTCTATACTAGTTCGTTTATAAAATCTACTAATCCGGGACTTTTTCCTTTCCTCGATCTAGCTTCGTATTTGAGTTTTCCGGATCTAAATAAATAAATTCAATCATCAATTCAATACATTTCATGTTCACATGTAGCATTTTCTATAATTCTATTATTATTTTTAGCTTATTCAAAGCTGTCTACTTGAGTCACAGTCACTAAATTATTTATTTCTCGAGCTACAGAGCTCCAAATGAAGAACCGTTAATTTTTCCTGAAACTAGACTCACATTTCTTTATACCATAAAATTTCCAGAATTTTTAGCCTAGGAAATTAGTACAGTTTATTCATCAAAGTTGCCCCTGTTCTGCTGTCTGGCAGTTCTGACTCTTCTTCACTAAAAATTAATTATCTCTTCATACATAAATTAGATGGTGTTCCCGTTTATTTCTATAGAAAATAGACTCATTCAGAATTCTAAACATATAAATTTAAGCCCCTAATTATTTTTCTTCAATTTTTGATGATTTTCTAAATTCAAAACAGGGGAACCCGAATTTATTCTGAACCAGTCTTACAAAAATCTAAATATCTCAAAATACAGAACTTCTTTTATTTCCTTGTTTCTTTCATATGAAAATAGACTCAATAAGCTTTAATTTCATATTTTGTTCATCTTCTAATTCAACTTATACAATTTATGGTGATTTTTCAAAGTTAGACTACTGCTGATGTCAAAAACTGTTTTAGTGCAAGCTGGTTATTACCATTTTTCCCCTAAGCTTTCAATGAATGATAATTTAGTCCTTGCTCAATTAATCTCTCAATTGAGCTTATTTTTCTCAATTAACACTTTATTCTATCACTTTAAACTACTTTATAACCTTTGGAAATCATAATTTCAGTAATAGACTTTAATTCCAAACACTTTCATAATTAGGTCCCAAAAATCAATTTCTATTGAAATTACCTAATAAAATCATCTCTTAAACGAATTAAGACTTAAATTTCATGCTATTTCATCATAAAATTACATAAACCAACCATGGTGGCTTTCAATTTCATCCATGAAATCAAAGACTAATGAATTTAATAGTAGGACCTAGTTGTGAAAGTCTTTAAAAACACAAAATTACAAGAAATAGGCAAGGATTCACTTACTTGGTGCAAAAATTATGATATACCAGCTTAGATACCCTCCTATGGTGTTTTTAGCTGATGAGAATGAAGAAAAATGAAGAGATTTCTAGATATCCCTATTTAGTCCTAGTTTTATTTAGCAAATTTTGTTATTTTCCCATTTTACCCTTATTTCTCCTTATCTTCTAGCTGATTTCATATCCTTGCCGTCCAGCCCAATTAGACCTTGGGTCTATTTTCCTTTTAAGCCCTCTTTCTTTTATCATTTAAACTATCTATTTATTTTTTATAATTTTGTATTTGTTACAATTTAGTCCTTTTCATCTAATTACATACTCAAACGTTAAAATTTTCTAACGAAATTTTAATACTATATTACTAACATTTTATAAATATTTATAAAAATATTTCCTACTCAATTTTATGAGATCAAGGTCTCAATACTTTGTTTTTACCCAATTCTTTCAATAATTCCTTTTTCTAACTAACCACTAAATCGGTAAAATTTTTCTATCGATATTTTAATACGATTTTCCTATCATATAAATATTCATGCAAAAATATTAAAATAAATTTCTCTTTAAATCGGATTTATGGTTTCGAAACCATTGTTTCGATAACCTTGAATTTAGGCCATTACAACAAGCACAAAAGTAGAGGAGGCTAATGAGGCAAGAAGGAAGGATAGAAAGAAGCATAGAAGGAGCTTTGAAGGCTAAGATACAGGAAGGCGAAAAAGGAGAGGAATAGAAGTGGAATGAGAAGAAGAGTGATTGCAATGGTGGTTCAAAAACTATTGCAAAAGGTAATAGTACAGAAAATTATAATAAGTATTCTTCATGTAAGTATTGTGGAAAACAGAATCATCCCTATTTTAGGTGTTGGAGAAGGCCACATGTGAAATGCAGAAGGTATAACTTGATGGGGCACATTGAGAGGTTCTGCAAGGAACTGAGAAATCAACAGCAAGGTGGAGCACTTGCTATAGTTAAAGAAGAAGATGACCATTTGTTTGTCGCCTCTTGCTTCTCATCAAGCATTTTATGTGACAGTTGGTTAGTTGATAGTGGTTGTACCAATCACATGACTTATGATGAGAAGCTGTTTAAAGACCTTGACAGGTCATTGACGTCGAAAGTAAGGATCGAAAATGGAAAATACCTAGAAGTGAAGGGAAGAGGCACAGTAGCAATAAAGAGCTGTGCTGAAACTAAGTTGATTTCAGATGTTCTGTTTGTGCCTGAAATTGATCAAAACTTGTTGAGTGTGGGGCAATTGGTAGAGAAGAAATTTAAGGTGATGTTTGAAGAGGGAATGTGTCTGATCCTTGACTCTAGTGGCAATGAATTGTTTAGAATCAAGATGCAGAAGAAGACTTTCTCATTGAATCCATTTGAGGAGGAGCAAGTGGCATCCAAGTTTCAGGAAGGAATGATATCAATGCAACAAACAATTATGAAATTGATGGCACAATGTAATGAAAAATTTTTGAGAGTAAGGAGTTGCATGCAAAGGTAACTCTCTTGGAGCAACAGTTGACATCTCTCTCTGATAAACTATCATCTTTTGCACATGAAATATTTGAAGAACATGCTAATGAGCCACGGAAAAAGAATATATCTTAAGAGATCAAGAGTGATGTGCAACTTTTAGAAGAGAATAGTGGGTTATGCTTCCAAAATCAAAAGTCGACTGAAGAAGCTTCATATGCGAAAGAATTGACATCTGTAGATGTTGCTGAGTTTAAAAATTTAGTTGGTAAGGTGATCAAGCTTTCAGTGCAAAATACAAAATTGAAAAAGGAATTATTATCTGCGAGAAGATTTGTTAATCAAACTATAAATGGTATTAATCGCCAATATAGTGACTACACAAGACCTTGGAAGAAGGGAAAGCACTCTGGCCTCTCTTATGACTTTTCGAGAGCAGCTTGTGATGATTTTGAATTATGGAATTTTGATTTAGATGGCATTTCATGCTAGAAAACTATTAGAGGCAATTATAAGAATAAACTTGATATCTGCAGCACTTGAGTTAAGAGGAGATTGTTAGTATCTCAAGGCTGCAACTATTTTTTAAAAAAAATAAGACTAAGTCCTAGGGAGATTTGTTAGCTTGTTATTAGGAGTAAGAGTAGTTAGCTTGTTAATAGGAGTAGCAATTTGAATCTTTGTTGAGGTTGTTACTTGAGACTTGTATATAAGGGCTGGATTGATAATGAATTAATTGATCCCTTCATTTCATCTGTTGTTCCATAATTCAATTAAGTCTTTGCTGCACCAACAAATATTCTCCCTAGTTTTTGTTTTCTAGGATTGATGTAAATTTAAAAAATTTAGATTTTTTTTTATCATATTTTCTTAAGCTTTTAAGAGTTGAAGTTTACTTAAAGGGTTCTTTTATTATTTTGTCTTTTCTTTTCCCCTGTAAATGTTGTAACAGGTCCAGAAGAGGAGGATATATGATATAACAGATGTCTTGGAAGGCATTGGTCTTATCAAAAAGAAGTTCAAAAACAGAATACAGTGGAAGTAATTGTTGATGATGTTAATCATGTTTCAAGAATTTGATGTCTTAATTTGGTTGGTCATTCTGGTTAACCTTTGAAAAATGTGAGACTTATTTGAGGATTAATCAAATTTACTAGGGGTGTTGGTTCTTCAAAGCCAGGAGAAACAGATGGCGATGTCTCTGTAATACAGGAACGTCAAAGTAATGTCAATTTTCTTTTCTTTTTTTTTTTTGACATCCAGCCAACAAATTTTCTTGTTATGGTTCATTAGAATGTTTTCTGTTTCTTTATGTTTGGTAATGACTTTCAAGAGAATTTTCAATCACTGCTGATTGACTTATTTGTGCTGTTTATTTCTCTTACATATGAGCTTAATTTCTATTCATTAATGCAGGAGGAAATTGAGAACCTTTCCATGAAAGAGAGGAGATTCGATGGTCAAATAAGGTTGCGCATGGCTTCTTCTCTTGTTAAAGTGGCAACTGTTACTATCTTGAACCTGTTTAGGAAAGCTGATGCTTCTAAAATATTGCAGAGAAATGCAAGAAAGGTTGAGGGATTTGAGTGAGAATGAGAACAATCAGAAGTAAGGTTTTCTTGTCTGCCTTGCACTGTGATCCAATTAATTGAAGTTTAACTGCTAATTATTTGCAAAAAAATTATACATTTACGTATCTTCACACTGTTTCAGGTTGCTTTTTGTGACTGAAGAGGGACATCGAGGGTATACTTTGTTTTCAGGTTCGGTTATATCATGCCACTAAATTAACACTTCTGTAATGATATTCTGCATTTGATACTAATCTTCGAGACACCCTGGTTTTGGCAGAATGAAACCCTGATAGCAATTAAAGCTCCACATGGAACAACTCTCGAAGTACCTGATCCTGATGAAGTAAGATGGCATAGAGAACTTTAATGAGTTAGTACCATTTTCCACTTTCATGATTTAAACGCATTGTGGCATTGCTCCTATATATTACAGGATGTTGATTATCGACAAAGGAGATACAGGATAATCCTTAGAAGCACAATGGGTCCCATTGATGTTTACCTAGTTAGGTGTTACTCCCTTCTTTACATATATTAAACCATTTATCCGTACATGTTTGTTTGGAAATAAGTCTAATTGATGATGACAGGATAGGTTTAGTTGTAGAAATAAAAAGTGTCAGCATCGGAATTCTGGTCCATCAAATCTGGTTATATATGCACATTAACAACATCCTTTTCTTGATCTGAGTTGCTTAATTAGTCATTAGTTTTTTACATATCAAAATCGAAGAAGCAGCCTTACTAAATGTAGATGTGTAGAATTGGTGCATCGAGATGATAATCTTTCTACGAAATCGATCCATTGTATATTGGAGGTTGTGACCATGGCATATTTAAATAATCATATGGCTATAGGAATCCAGTTATTTTTCTTCTTCTATTGCTTCCTTCAAGTTTTTTCACTTTGTGGTTGAATTTGATCTCTTGACATATTTATGGTTGAGATTTTCATGTTTTGTTTTTGCTAATGTTAGCGGAATTTGATTTAATTATTGGTTAGCTGAGCTTGAGCTATTGAGTAAGCCAAATGTGAATACCTTAATGTCCGACTTAGAGTGGTTTGTAAGTCTAGCTAGTTTAAGGTTTTTTTTTTTTTTTTTTTTTTTTTTTTTTGAAATAGTATCGAAAATACCAATTGAAATCTGGACTTGAACACAAGTAGTTTTTTATGTTTAGTTAAGGTTGTTTGAACCGGACCAGGATACCAGTTCAAAGAAGGGCAAAGAATCGATTGACCTGAAAATTGGTATAGATGATTGTATTGGGCGCAAAACTAGTTGAATCTAGCGGTTGAATCAGGTTTTTATTTTTTATTTATTTTTATGAATTTTTTAATGTTTCATTTAATCGGACCTGTTGAACCAATGAATCTGTGTCTGATCAGTTCGACTATCAGTCTGGTTTCGAATACCTTGGGTTTAGTTTGAGAATACCTTGGGTTTAGTTTGAGAATCATGTTCATCTTTTGCTAGGTAAAGAAGTCCGAGTTTATTTTTATCTCGAATCAAGTTATTTTTTGAAAGTACACTTGATCAAGTTTGAATTGAGTTTTGAGGTGTAAACACTAATGGGAATGTGAATTTGTTACTATTACAGATGATGCTGATGCCCGGCCCTTTCTTAAACTTGCAATCAAAAAGATAGACAACAGATTTGTGTTTGGCCACCATTTGTGTACAAAATATGGAGTTATGTTTTTAGTAACAGTATTCTTCAACATTTGGATACTGCTCAGTCTATACGAGATCAATTTTATCGTATTGATAATTATAATTTCAAGGTTCATTGTTACTATATAGAGGGAATTGATGGGCTAAAATCCTCCTAGGAGACCTTGATTTCCTTAGCTCACCAAGACACACCCCTGCCATTGCCCATGTTCTTCCTTCCTTTCGACGATTGTAGTATCTCGTCACATCAAGATTCCGACAAGGTGGGGGGGTTACAAGAACAAATTACAAGGTGTTTTATTTAACTTGTAGTTTGATGTGTGCCAACATAAGCATCAACACATAAGTCATATGTATATCCAGCTAGGAAATCGACATCTTTTGGAGGAGTCTAAATATGAATACACTATGAGCTTCATAGTACAAAGAAGAGATTGAAACTTAACTCCTCGAACACCACCTTTGTACAATGAAGTAAACTCTTTCCTAACTCATTTTAGGTATGCAAGTGAAATTGGTGTATAACAATTACAATAATAATTCCTAAAAGCAATTTCCTTTTTTCCTGTTTGTACCTTCAAAAACGAATTTGGCTGAAATTTCAAACAGATGAATATTGTGAATTTGAACACCTCCAAGAGCCTGTCAATAGCAATCAGTTGGCATATATATAATCTTTATCAGATCAATTGGAAATTCGAATGAAATTTATGACATATATTTTGATGGAATATTTGCGCAGATCAATTGTAGAGTAAATAATCAAAATTAAGAGAAAACATAAACATATGATAGGTAACTGCTTAAATGAAGAAAGCAGAGCATATAGTACAACCATTTTGAAAGGTAGCATGCAAGCTTCATACGCCTCTCTACATCAATCTCTATTTTAAACATTCTTTAGAATTCAATTATTAGTTCCATTACATTGAAGTCCATGAAATGAAAGAAGCAGTAACCTCTTTTTATGCATATAAAGTATTGAAGTTTTCAAATGCCTTTCCCCAAACTACTCTTCAATGGCTTACTGCACAAATTAGCAAAATATTATGAAAGAAGGTAACTACCAAATTTTCCTTGACAAAAAAGATAAGGTCATAAAAATAAATAAATAACAAGGACGGACCAACCTGATTACAACCGAATGTTGGGGATGTGAGCAATCTTATGCCAATCAGCGCCAATGTCCTTTCGACATCTGTCCTCCAACTGAGGAATTCTTTTTATTTCTAAAATTTGCAAATTAGTTAGGCAACGCATCTCCTCCGGAAGCGATGTTAAATTGGGCAAATCAACGAGATGAAGCTTTTGCAGATTTGTTAGATAGCGTAGGCTTGTATAATCTTGGAATATTTGGAAGCCAGCTGCTGATAGCTCCAGCTTCTTCCAGTCCTTTACTTCAGACTCTTCAAGGGAAGTGAGATGTTGGAACACGGGAAAGAGTGACCTCAATCCACTGCATTTACTAATTTCTAATGTTTTCAATTGAACAAGATGTTGAAGACCAAGGGGGAGAGACACCAGCTGTGGAATTTTATGAATATCCAAATGAGACAGATTCTTAAAGGCTTTCCATTGCATGCCCTCTAAATCAACCTCCTTGCAATTCCATATTCTTAAATCTTTGAGACTGGTGAGATGTTGCAGGCACTCATCTAGCATATGAGTGTTCAGTTCCTCAATGTTGACTGCATGGAAAGATTTCAATTTGGAGAGAGGAAGAGAAGACGTTGAACTTGATGGGGTCTTAGCATTCATGTTCATCTTGATAGTCTGCTTTAACGGCCTTGAACTGGTATTCACCAACATTAGCTCATCATCGAGTGTAGGATACAAGGCATTGAAGTCAGAGGGCAATTTAGTATCCTTAAAGAGGAAAGACAAGGAAATGCCATGGTTGATGTTCCCATAACTGTTGTGTCGTCCTAGTTGGAATCATCATCGATTAGTTTTGTCATCCTCCACCAACTATTCATATTTGGGCAATCCCGTAGGCAAAGAAACTTGAGCGATGGGAAGAATGATTGTGGTTCTCCTTGACTTCCTTTTGGGCTATTATCATCCATGTACTCTGTCGCAACCATTTTTTGACAAAAACGGGTATCGACCTTGGGTTTTAAAAGTGAATAAAACGGGAGTCGCCACCGACCATTTATTAGGTGTAGTCGGATCACCTTTGTTTTAATAAAACATTTCGATTTACTAAACAAATGTTTTTGGTCTACGAGTATTCGAGAAAATAGGTTCGGGAGTCGGTTACGTGCGAGGAAGGATTAGCACCCTCGCAACGCCCAAAAATCGGTACCAAATTGATTAATTAATGTCCCAATGTCGAAAGTTTGAAAATTTAAAAAAACGAATTTAGAAATTTGGTTTTTTTTTTTTTTTTTTTGGAAATGTTTGAGTCTTCTTAGAATATTAAGATTTCATTGTTTCGAAGGGACCAAATATCACATCCAATACGTAGGACACGATAATTTCAATCCTCAAATCCAAGGTCGTCTCTTAATCCCTAAGACTCATTTATTAAATAACAAAAGGTTATCCAATTATTTGGTCAAACAAGAGAACCGAAACCCAACACATAGGGCCCGGTCCCTCGAATTTCCAAACATAGAATATTGCCTTATTTAAAAAAAAACTTTTGCTTTTGGGTAAAATTGAAAATTATACATGTTTGGAAAATGAAGTAAATTAATGAGGACAAAGAAATTCAATGTAAAAAAAACGGTGTTTAAATAATAACAGATATAACGATAACAATAGTAATGATAATAATAATTATAATGCAAAAATATGTATAAGGAAAATATATAAATATATAATAATAATGATAATGATGATAATAATAATAATAACAATATAATAATATAACTACATTAGTAATAATAGTAAATATAATAATAAAGTAGTAATAGTAATAATAATGAAATATGTACATGATAATAATATTAATATAATAGTAGTAATAATAATAATAATAATAATAATAATATAGTTAGGATATACAGGTAATAATATAATAATAATGGAAATAATAACATAAAAGGAAAATAAAGTAAATAATATAATATAACAATAATAATAGAATAAAAATAACAAGAATAAATATATATACTTATAGCTAATAATACTAACAATAGTAGTTAATAATAATATAAATATGTACAACGTGGTAATATAATGGTAATAATAATAGTAATGATAATAGTAATAATGGAAAATATATAATAATATAGTAATGGAAAATATATAGTAATAATAATAAAATAAAATAAAAATAATAACAATATTATATATATAAAAAAACAATATAAGTGTGAGAAATATAATAATACAATAATAATAATATGTACATATACATACACGCAGCTAAAAATATTAATAGTAGTAATTAATAATAGTAATAATAATAATAATTATTAATAATATATAAATATAAGGATAAAATGAATAATTATAAAATACTAAGAAGGGGATCAAATTGTATGGAAAAT
Organism: Gossypium bickii; assembly: GCA_025503065.1. NCBI lineage: Eukaryota > Viridiplantae > Streptophyta > Magnoliopsida > Malvales > Malvaceae > Gossypium > Gossypium bickii. The sequence goes on from CP106711.1 coordinate 135,141,220, forward strand.
GAGATTTCGGGGTCGATTTGAAATGAAATAGAGATAAAAGGGACTAAATTGTCATGCGCGCGTAACTTAAAGGGACTTAAATGGAAAATAAGCCCATTATCGGAAACGGCCTCGTTCTAGTGCAGGCTAGATTGAAACGAAGGGCAAATTTTCGGGCCAAATTATGAAGATATGAGAAGATTTGCAAGGCAAAAAAGATGGGAGGGGCCTGAAGGGCAATTAACCCAACCAGGGGAGGACGCGCGGATCCTGGGTCGGATCCGGGTCAACGCGCGGACCCCCCCACGTGAAACGGCGCCGTTTGACCTTAGTATATAAGGCCCTAAACCCTCAAAAAAATTCAGTTTTAGTTTCCTCTAAAAAAAAAAAATCTGAATCTCCTTTGTTTCTCTCTGCAGGTGCGCATGGAGGGGAATTCCAGTCGTCGGTCCGACGCCGTTCTCCGTCGCTCCGGCCACCGCGCACGGTGGCCGGAAAAGGTAAGCTTTTTTTATTCCTTTTTTGTTTATATTTTATTTATTTTTTATTTTGTATTATATATATATTTTTCGGAATAAAACTAAAAAAACGAAACAATGAAAATATTTTCGAAAAATATCTAAATAGATTCGTGTTCTAGATCTCGCCTTTGGGATTTCCGTTGCGGTTGTATTTGAATCTGTTTTTTTTTTGTTTCGAAAAAAAAATGAAGAAGGGTCCCCGTGTTACAGAGGCCTAATCGGCCTTATATAGCCGAAATACAAATAAAAAAAATACACTTTTTCTCCTGGTATTGCTGTTTTTGCTTGTTCTATTTTACAGGTGGACTCGCGGAGTGTGATGGTGGCAGACCGGCGCTGGTGGAACGATAGTGGAGGTTCGGCGCAAGTGGGCGTTGCGGCGCACCAGGGGGCGCGAGTGGGGGCACGCGCGCAGCGCCTCTGGAGCCAAGCTGCTAGGGTTTTCTGAGAACCTTCATCACATGGGTTGTTTGGGCTTTTCAGATTTGGGCCTGGATTTTATTTGTTTGGGTTTATTTTTTGGGTCTAGGCTTAGTGGGTTTATTTGGGTTAATTAGTTTTGTGTGTTGGGTTTATTTTATTTTGTTTGGTTTTGGGTCTGCTGTGTATTGGGCCTCGGGTTAAAGACCCGGGCCAAAATTGTTGCTTACAGCTGCCCCTCTTTGCTCATTGTCGCGAAGCGATAATAGAGCAAAGACAAAAGAAGAACCAATTTTGCCCGGTCTTGGCCAAGCCTTGACTTGTTGGTCCTTGTCTTCTTTAACAGCTTCAAACTCCATTGTAACTCGTTACTCTGATCCGCTTCACTGTTTCGTTATATCTTCAGAGAGATAACATTTCCTATTCCATTGCTTCTTCAAGGGCTAGTGCCTTGATTGGCTTTGATGTACTTTCAGGGCTTTGATCTTCTCCATCGGGATCTTGAGGAAATAAATCTGAATTTTTCAAACTGCTTCCTTACTTTCTTTGGGGAGACCTTGATCTTCATTCTACTCCACTGCTACTTCCGATAGATATGGCCTGTAGCTTCATTTTGCTCTTGTTCAATTTTCTGTCCGCTGGAACTTCCTTGTCAAATTTGCTCAAAACGACTTCAGTCTCCCGTCTATAAGTACCTCCGCATGTGCCCCGAGGCTCGACTACATTCTCATGATTTTTTTTTTTTAGAAACAGTAATTAAGATACGGAAATTTAAATACCTTGGCGTGTGACGAGGCTCGACATATCTCTCGCATGGTGACAGAAATTTAAAGACAGAAACAGAAATTTAAAGATAGAAATTAAAAGACAGAAATTTAAATACCTCGACGTGTCCCGAGGCCCAACTCACTTCAAGTATTATGAGTTGATTTTGAACAGAAATTTAAAGACAGAGATTTAAAGACAGAAATTAAATACCTCGACGTGTCCCGAGGCCCAACTCATTTCAAGTATTATGAGTTGATTTTGAACAGAAATTTAAAGACAGAAATTTAAAGACAGAAATTAAATACCTCGACGTGTCCCGAGGCCCAACTCACTTCAAGTATTATGAGTTGATTTTGAACAGAAATTTAAAGACAGAAATTAAATACCTCGACGTGTCCCGAGGCCCAACTCACTTCAAGTATTATGAGTTGATTTTTCTTGAAAAACAATAATTGAAAACGTGTCATCTGGTGGAACTCGGATGTCTTTTCCTTCTCGGTCTGGTACAACTGTCATCAGAATTTCTTGCTTCATTGGTGGACCTGTATGTATTATGTGTGATGATGTCATGATATGCATGTGTTTGTCCTAAATGCCTACATGATTATGCCATGTGTCTTGGGCTTGTTTTTCCTGTATCTCTTCTTGTTACTACTCTTATGATGACCTGCATTTACTGCTTCGACCTTTTTTTTTGCCCCTGTTGAACTTTGTCCTTGCTTTGAAGCTCCCGTACTCACCCAATTCTCATCCAGGTAATGCTCCATATTCTTTTTGTTTAGAGTATGTAGCTTCACTATCTATCTCAAAAATGAAACATGAATAAAATGGCATGAAAATGGCAAGGTAGGTATGAAAGGCGTTCCTCGTATCTATATTTATTTCAAAGGCAACACACAAAGAAAATTGACAAGGAATGACTCAATTAAGAACGCATTATAAAAGGAAAACAAGTTCAGTTATAGTAAGTGCTCTAGATATCCGACGTATGAACTTCTCCATGTTTCTTCATCCTGAATCTTTTCGAGCAAGCTTCTCCATGTGGAAGATCCTTGAGCTTCAGAGTCCGCTTCAATACTATGATCTTGCTGTTTATCCCGTTCCAAACTTGTTTCCTTAGGATGCCCTTCCGGGTTTTCACCCTAAACCTTCTCCGTTTATTCGGACGCCTTTTCCATCTTCTTCTTCTTCTTCTTTTTTTTTTTTTAGGCGTAATATTTCTTCACGGCATCTGAGTTCACCGGGTTTGGTAACTCCTTCCCATCCATTTCAGTGAGAATCAAGGCTCCTCCTGAGAAAGCTCTCCTTACGACGTACGGTCCTTCCCAATTTGGTGCCCATTTTCCTCGAAAGTCTTTTTGTATGGGGAGAATCTTTCTCAACACGAGTTCTCCTTCACGAAATTCTCTTGGACGCACCTTCTTGTTATGGGCCGCGATCATTCTCCTTTGGTACATTTGTCCGTGACAAATTGCTTTCAAGCGTTTTTCTTCGATCAGATTCAGTTGGTCATATCGAGTTTGAACCCATTCAGATTCTTCTAGTTTCGACTCCATTAAGATTCGTAGAGAGGGGATTTCCACTTCGATGGGCAGTACAGCTTCCATTCCATAGACTAGAGAGAAAGGGGTCGCCCCCGTAGAGGTCCGTACACACGTGCGATACGCGTATAGGGCAAATGGTAGCTTCTCGTGCCAGTCCTTATACGTCTCAGTCATCTTCCCAATAATTTTCTTGATATTTTTGTTAGCGGCTTCTACCGCCCCATTCATCTTTGGACGATAGGGCGAGGAGTTATGATGCTTTATTCGAAATTGCTCGCACACTTCCTTCATCATCTTGTTGTTTGATTTAAAGCATTATACGAAATAATTCTCTCAGCAAACCGTATCGGCATATAATCTCCTTTTTAAGAATCTACACACCGTCCTTGTCACATTTGCAAATGAAGCGCTTCTATCCATTTTGTGAAGTAATCTATGACCACAAAAATGAATCGATGTCCATTAGAAGCTTTTGGGAGATTGGCCCTATAACATCCATACCCCACATAGAAAATGGCCACGGAGAAGTCATGATATGAAGGGGTGAAGGTCTTTGCATGAATTTTATCACCAGTAAACTTGACATTTGTGGCACTTTTCGTATGCGTAGCTAATGCGATCACTTTCCATCGTCAACCAATAATAACCGAGTCTCATAATTTTCCTGGCCATAATGAAACCATTGGCGTGCGTTCCACAAACTCCTTCATGGACCTCTTCGAGTATCTTTCTGGCTTCAACAGCATCCACGCACCTCAGGAGTACCTGATCTTTTCCTCTTTTGTACAAGATGTCCCTATCGAGAGCAAATCCCGCTGCCAATCTTCTGATCGTTCTTTTGTCATTCTCGTTTGCTTGCTCGGGATATCTTTGATTCTTGACATATTCTAAGATATCATGGAACCATGGTTGTCCATCTGCCTCGTTTTCAATGCTAAAACAATGCGCAGGAGCCTCATATATGCTCATACGGAGAGGCATTATTTACATTTCTCGGTTTGCTTTGAACATTGAAGCCAAGGTTGTTGTGGCGTCGACCAATTGGTTTTCTTCCCGTGGGAAGTAATTAAAAGTCACTTCTTCAAATTCTTTGACCAATTCCACAACGAGATCGTGATATTTGACCAATTTCGAATCTCTTACTTCCCAATCTCCACGGATTTGGTAAATCACCAATGCCGAATCCCCGGAGACCGTTAAGACCTTGACGTTATGCTCGATAGCGGCGCGAAGCCCCATGATGCAAGCCTCATATTCCGCAATGTTATTGGTACAGAAGAAATTTAATCTGGCAGTAAAGGGATAATGATCTCCTTCTGGTGACACTAAGACTGCTCCGATCCCATGCCCCAATGCATTTGACGCACCATCAAAACTCATCTTCCATGATTTCTCTTTTGACGATTCACATTCTTCTTCCGTGACGCATATCAAGTCTTCGTCTGGGAAGTCAAATTTCAATGGTTCGTATTCTTTTGTTGTCCGAGTTGCTAAGAAATCAGCTATTGCGCTCCCTTTAATCGATTTTTGGCTCACGTATACGATGTCATACTCCGATAATAGGATTTGCCACCGTGCCATTCTTCCCGAGAGTGCAGGTGATTCCATCATGTATTTTATTGGGTCCAGCTTTGAAATTAACCATGTCGTGTGATACAGCACGTATTGTCTAAGCCTCCGGGTTGCCCGGACGAGCACAAATGTTTTTTTCGATCGATGGATACTTTGCTTCATACTCTGTGAATTTCTTGCTGAGATAATAGATCGCTTGTTCCCTTTTTCTGGACTCATCATGTTGCCCCAAGACACAACCCATTGAGTTTTCGAACACGGTCAGATATAGTATTAGCGGTCTTCCAGGAGTTGGTGGTACTAGCACCGGGGGACTAGATAGATACTGCTTTATCTTGTCAAAAGCCTCCTGACATTCCTCGTTCCATTCTCCGGGATTGTGCTTTCGAAGGAGCCGAAAAATCGGATCGCTTTGCTTGGTGAGTTGAGCAATGAATCGAGCAATGTAGTTTAGTCTTCCTAGAAATCCTCTGACTTCCTTTTTGTGTGCTTGTGGGTGTAATTCTTGTATGGCCTTTATTTTATCCGGATCGACTTCGATACCTTTCTCGCTGACGATAAATCCCAATAATTTTCCCGAGGTAGCCCCGAAGGTACATTTGGCAGGGTTAAGCTTTAGTTGGATTTTTCTCAGTCTTTCGAACAGTTTACGGAGGTTTCCCACATGCTCTCTTTCTCCTCGAGACTTAGCGATCATATCATCGACATAGACTTCTATTTCCTTGTGCATCATGTCGTGGAACAATGTTACCATGGCTCTTTGATATGTTGCCCCGGCATTCTTTAGACCGAACGGCATTACTTTATAGCAGAAGGTCCCTCACATCGTCGTGAACGTAGTTTTCTCTATATCCTCGAGAGCCATCTTGATTTGATTATAGCCCGAAAATCCATCCATGAAGGAGAAAAATGAATTCTTTGCCGTGTTATCTACCAATGTATCAATGTGTGGCAACGGAAAATTATCTTTAGGGCTTGCTCTATTCAGATCACGGTAATCACGCACATTCGCACTTTGCCATCTTTCTTTGAGACTTTGGGACTATATTAGCCACCCATTCGGATATCTAGAAATTTGTAGGAAACCGAAGATCGAATTGTTTCTTGACTTCTTCTTTTATTTTTAAGAGCATTTGGGCCTCATCCGCCTTAACTTCGTTGGATTGGCTTGCATTCTGGTTTCAACGGAAGCCTATGGACCACTATATCTTCATTCAAGCCCGGCATATCTTGATACGACCATGCGAACACGTCTTTGTACTCGTGAAGCAAGGTGATCAGATCGTGTTTGGTGTCTTCGGACATGGAGGTCCCGACTTTTACCTCTTGCTTCTTTTCTTCATTTCCTAAATTCAATCATCTCGATCGATTCTTGATAGAGGCGAGAATCTGTTTATCCTCTTGTTCTACCATTCTCAGTAGGTCTGGGGAAGAGACATAATCTTCGGCATCTTCTTCAGCCTCGAATTCCCCCACACAAATAACTTTCTCGAAGTCGATTTTAGGGCTTGTAACAGGATTGTTCACGCCGTTGATATCTGAGCACCTGAAAAGTAGACAAAAAGAAGACTATAGAGGGACATCAAGGTATCGGGTCCTATAAACATGACATGATGATATAGAATATATAGGGACAAGTAAAGAATGAATATGAAATCGATGAGAATGAAAAGAACACGACAAAATGCATCTTTATTCATGTTTCATTTAAAAGCCAGATAGACAGAATGAACTCTCATAATGATTCCCTACGGCCTTAGGGGCACACAAAAAGTTAATATTGAGCATTACTCCGGAGGGGATTTGGAAACTACAAGGAGGTCCACGGCAGTCCAATTGTTCAAAGTGAATCCTAGAGGACATGGGCGTATCATCGAAACATCTTCAATCGCACCATCCCCTTTGTCTACAACATTTATACTGACATTCTGGAGACTCCTTTCAATTGATAACATCATGTTTGGTAGACTATCACTTCCCGGGTACATCATTCCTGCCGATGTAAATGTTTTCAACAGCGGTGGATACATTATAGGCTCCCAGTCCAATTCCCGACCTGAGGCTTTTGCGATCCTCCTTTCTTGATCTTTCTGCCATTGTTTTCTTACTTGTCGGGGATTCGGCTTGAACCCTAAACCGTATCTTGCCTTGTGATGTACTGGCTTTAGCGCTCTGGCTATCCCTTGCTGATGTTTTCCTAAGCCCTTCCCTGCCCGGGCGCCTTTTCCTACAGTCAACTTGATTCCCATCTTGGTGTTTCTTGACAGTTTGGATGTAGGTGCCTTGCCTCCTTCGGCGACAAATGTAGCATTGATAAATTCAAAGGAGCGGAAGGAACATTCTGGCGCGTCTTTGTTTGCCTCGATATAGGGTGCGTCGGTAGAGAGTGAGGCAACGATGTCTTCTTCACCATCGATTATAATCAAGCGGTTATCCGTAATAAATTTTATTTTCTGATGGAGAGATGAAGGGATCGCTCCAGCGGAGTGGATCCAGGGCCTTCCTAAGAGGCAATTATATGAAGGAGCAATGTCCATGACCTGGAATTCGATATTGTACGACACGGGCCCACCTCCAGAGGATCTCGATTTTTCCCATAACTTCCATTGTGTTCCATCAAATGCCCTTACCGCGAGTAACAAGGCCTTAGGTAAGACATGTCGACGGGCATCCTAGACGGTGTAGCCAAGCGGCATGACGTTGAGTGCGGATCCGTTGTCAATAAGCACATGCGGTATTATATATCCCTTGCACTCTGTTGTGATGTGTAATGCTTTAATGAGCCCCTACCATTTGGCGGTATTTCATCGTCGGTTGAAGGAGATGAAATTATCCGCGTTAAATTGTTCACCCACCTATCGAGTTTTTCAATGGGTACATCGCTTGGTACATACGCTTGGTTTAACACCTTCAGAGAGGCGTTGCGATGTGGCTCGAAGTTCAACAAATGGGATAATCATCGAGATTTTTGCGGTTGTTTATTCAAATTGCTCCACGATGTTTGTATTCATTTGTGCTTAATGAACTTTAAGAATTCTCGTGCTTCATGCTCTTTCTTTCGCTCCTTAGTTCCATGTTCGGGATTGTATTTCAATCTCACCTCGACTTCATGTATTGGTGCCTTCCCTTTCGACTCGTGCCAATGGTCTTCTTCTTTGTCTCAACCATCTCAGGGGAATAACACCTCCCACTGCGGGTAAAATGCCCCACCTCACTGATGTTTCCAGTCGGGGTTCCAGGCGTGGTGATGCTGGCATTATATTTCCAAGGTACCGCCTTACTATCCTTATACGGGAAAGGGAAAGGTACTTGGATTATCATTTTTGGCTTCCTCTCTTCCTTCTTTGCATCGTAATAGATTACTAAAGGCCGATCAGCGCTGTAGGGAGGGCCTGATGATTGGCCCTCAGATGCACATATACTCTTTTCGTCAGTCTCCTCTATCTTATTGCAGATTTTTACCTCCTTGTTGTCCATCATGCCCTGAAGCAGCTCTTTGAACTTCTCGCAAGATTGAATGTGATGTCCCTCTATGCCATGAAAGACGCAAAATCTTGGATTCTTTATGCTTTCCTCCTTGAAATTCTTGTCGAGCATGCCTTTCTCAATCATTACTTCCCAGACCTTCTTCAAGGGTGTTTTTATCTCGGAGACACAACGCTTGGCTCGCCGCTTGTCTTCCTGTGTCATCATATTCACGTTCCCTACAGTATGGTTAGGGAGCGAATTTCCAGCCATATTCTCGGTACCGTCAAACCGTAAAATCCCTGCATCGATAAGACCTTGAACTCTCCTCTTGAAGGCTATACAATTATCTGTTGAATGCCCCTGGTTCCCGGCGTGATACATACAGTTAGCATTGGGATCGTACCACTTTGGGAACGGGGGCTTCAGTGGTGCTATGTAATGTGGGGAGATTAATTGTTTTTCCAATAATTTTGGGCATAACTCTCCGTATGACACAGGGATAGAGGTAAACTGAGGTCTTTCAGGATTGGGTTTTACCGGTCTTGGTTCGCTTTAGGTCGGGTGACTAAGTGAGACGAGGTATTTGATGGGAATATAGCGAATGGTGTTTGATTATTGGCGGCATAAAGCAGGTAAGGAGGAGGTGTTTGATAGTAAGGGCTTGGTGGTGGAAAATAGAAATTCGGCGTGGACGAATGGCGAGGTTGTGGGTGGGTCGGATACGGGTTAGGAGCATAGAGGCTCCCGTCCCCACCATATGGGCTTGGGTTCTTTCTTTTTACAGTCTTGGCCTTTTTAAACCTTGAGTACCCTCCATTCTTCCACTTTTAATGCCGTTTTGATGAGTTCCCGGATATTACGAGGTCGGGCGAAGTCTTTTGTGGCATTTCCCACCAACTTGTCGTAGAATGGCGCTCTCAAAGTATTGATAAAAAGGACCGTTGTCTCACTTTTAGTTAGTGGGGGATCGACCTGGACGGAGAGATCCCTCCATCTCTGAGCGCATTGTCGAGAAGGTCTCCGTGGGCTTCTTTTCCAACATTTGTAGCGTCAGCCGGTCGGGAGCCATGTCAGAAACATGCTTATATTGTTCACAAAATGCAGTTGCCAAGTCCTTCCATGACCGGATCTTCTCCGTGCTAAGTCGATCATACCATCCGAGGGTCGATCCGATCAAGCTATCCCGGAAGCTTGATGTATTAGGAGCTTGTCCTCATTCAAGTATCCAGCCATTTTTCGACAGAACATAATAAGATGGGCCTTCGGGCATCTCGTTCCCTCATACTTTTCGAAATCTGGTGTCTTAAACTTCGGAGGCAGGACTAGATCGTGCACTAAACTAAGGTCTTTGGCATTTAGTGCAGAGAAAACTCTAGTACCTTCCACCGCCTTGAGTCTCTCCTCTAGACTCTTATATTTTTCTTCAGCATCATGGTCATCCCTCTTTAACTTGGCTATTTCCTTCGGATCATCTAAATCCGGAACAATCGGATTAGCAGAATTATCTCCAGCGTTTGATACGTATATACCTTGCCCCAAATGGGCAGGTGGGATGGGTTGTTGTTCCAGGCCTACAAGGTTCCCTTGAGGATATCCTCTTTGTGTTGCATGAGCGTGGGGCGGAGTGAATCCCGGGGATAGAGCGGATCTTGATTATCCCTCGAGTGGGGCTCTGTAATGTCAGGACTTTGCGCGAGTCCTTTTCCTTTGGACATGGCTGTCAATATCTCCAACATTCTATCCATTTGATCCTTATGTCCTCGTGATTCCTCGCGGGATTTCATCATCAAGTCCCTCGCTTCTTGCTGTGACTTGGCTAACTGTTCTTGCAACTCTTTCTGGTTTTTTTCCATCCTTTCGATCCTCTCATTGAGTTCGGCGTCCATAGCTCTAGTTTTTAAGCGTGTCCTATAGGGATGATGTGATTCCAGTTCGTAATATCGTACCTGCGGATTATACGATTCAGTCTTAGTAAATGATTATGGTGATGTAATGCTAATGTATGTAATGCAATGCAAATGCATGGTATGAATGCGAAAAGGTGTTGATTTAATTCAATTCCATTAGATAAACTTTTCGGAAGATGATTTCCTTTCATAGAACGGACGATTACATATACGACCTAGCTCTAATGCCTAAGTCTCTAACTTCCCTAAGGAGCCAAGCTAATTTTTGGCCTCGCTCCGATCCGATTCAGTACATCGGACTTAACGTCGGCTCGGTCGCTAAGGTTTGCAAATGATCGGCCGCCTCCGAATTTGAGCCACGGCCGCCCATTACATAGTCTCTGCTTTTTACGATCGTTTCTTGGGAATGGTAGAGTCTGCTCCTTCCAATATTCTTTGTTTGCTTTAAGGAGCTCTTCTCGGTTTTTGCTATCTTGTAATGCGATCTCGAGCTCCCTATCTTTCCTCTCATCTCCTCGACTTTGTTCGATTGGCTCTTAATTCGACGATCGAAAGTTACGACTTGGTGCAAACGTAGTGATTTTTTAATTTCGCTACTTGGGTGTGCAACCTCTCTTTTCACTTTGGCTTTCTAACAAGTTCTTTCTCAAAGCGCCCTCTCGCGTCCGAGCCTCTTGAAATTTCCTCTCCCACCGATTGGTCTTGGATTTTTCTTCTTCAATTTCTTCACGCCATTGCTCCGATGTCTTTCCTAGACCCATGATTCGATAGACATGCGTGACTTCTTATAGTCCGTCTTTAAGCTATCCAAATCTTCTTTGGCTTTGTTCTTCCCTTTTTAAATTTTTCAGCCTCGAACTTATGGACGTCAATGTCTAATCCTAGTTGCATCTTTTCTTCTTCTCATTTGCTCTATCTTCTTACCCAATTCTCGGCTCTTTCTCTCGAAATCTTGCTTGATAATTTCTAATTCGGTTGGGATCACTTGCATTTGTTCTTCTATTGGTCGAGTATTTCCTTGGATTGGCCTTGGGATATTGTCGTTGACTCTTTTGGCCGCCATTGATCGTGATTCGATGGGTCGCCATGGGCCCTATGGCGAGTCTCTTCATTTTTCGAGTTTGGGTCCATGCTTCGATATCTCGCGAACTTTCTTCTTATAGTTGTCATCCTTGTATGAAAATTCACATTGGGCCAATCCATGTGTCATTTGGTATGAATCGCCTCGATCGATCTTCGCCTCATCACTAGTAGCGGGGCATATGCGGTGACTCCCATATTCGAGTAAAGGAACCCGGTCGAATCCTCCACACCGATATAAGATCTCATCAGCGATCATCCACGGAGCTTTCCATATTACATCTTTGACTTGCAGATTTTGGAGAATCGCCATCCACTTCTCTCCAGATATGTCGTCCCGCCTTAGTACACTTGCTAATTCCTCTAGAGGAGAGTAGTTCTCGAAGAAGACTTTGCATGAAGCCTTCTCTTTCTTCCAAAAATGGCAATGAAACCAAGATAACAATAACTGTGCACAACCCAGGAACCTCCCTTCGCCCGCTCTTCGACAAGCATTGGTGATCACGAAGGTTTGGCTAAAGCTCATGAGCAGGTGTAATTCCCTTATCAAGTTTATCGAATAAGTCTGAAACCGCATCCTCTACATGCCCTAACGCCTTGGGAAAGATGACCAAACCAAAGATGCTTAGAGCGAAGACGTCGACCCTCTTCTTCTTATCAGGATGCGTCAAAATTAAGTCCCTCAAGTGTTTCCAAGGAACACATTTACAATCTCCCTTTTGCTTGATCCGGGCCAAGGTCCATTGCTCGCTCATTCCTGTAATGTTCATTAGCCTTTTTGAGAATGCCGGCACATTAGCGAATCTTGAGTACGCCTTATCAGTTTGAAATCTCGGGCATCGAAACAAAGCTGTATACTCCTCTACGGTAGGCACCAAATCCACCTCTCCAAAAGTGAAGCAACTATAGGCCGGGTTCCAAAGCGGGTAATAGCTCGGAGTAAGTACTCGTCTACCTTGATATCAAGCGAGATAGAGGCGGATCACCGTAGTTATAGTAGAAGCGATTGTTTATCCTCGTTTCCCATGAGTTCCATATTTCCTTTAATTCTCGCAGATCATTTTGAGCCGCTACTGATCTGAGTGAAATCCCATAACTCGATTCGTGCCCTACTTGTCAAGCTATCCCCTTTTTTCTCATTGTATTCTTTGGACCACACCGAACTCGTCGCATTATCCTCCACTCTATTGAGAAATCCCTTTTCCATGTTAAGCTTTTTCTGTTTAGTAATCGAATGTAGATCAACACCTTTTATGATGAAATGCCATGCAACAAAAGCCAAGCACAACAAGTTAGTAGCAGGTCAAAATAAACAAGAAATAACCAAACTCCTATTTAAGGTAACAACTAGGTTTTACACGGGTCTACCTACAACGGGCTCTTAGGTCTCTCTATATGTGGTTCGGTTCTAAAGTAAGGGTACCTGAACCAGCAGATTCCTCAATCCTCACCCATTATAGGCTCATATGGACCGAGTTCAGTTCAGGGGAATACATTTCCCTATGGCTGCACGGAGATAAAAATCTCACGAAGACATAGGTACGGATGTATCCCGAAAGTGATCCACTATCTTGCACGGAGGTAAAAACCTCACGAAAGAGTAGCTTCCCACTCCCACTTAAGGGTGCGACCACAGTCATGCAATGCAATGCCAAAATATTTCACAAAACTTGACAGTATAGCACAAATGAATGCCTCAAAGAGAAACATGATTTTTCAAAACATTTTTCCAACTTTCAATCGAAGGGACAAAAATCAATCAATTTACGGCCTGACTCTCCGTCCCCAGTGGAGTCGCCATGCTGTCGCAACCATTTTTTGACAAAAACGGGTATCGACCTTGGGTTTTAAAAGTGAATAAAACGGGAGTCGCCACCGACCATTTATTAGGTGTAGTCGGATCACCTTTGTTTTAATAAAACATTTCGATTTACTAAAACAAATGTTTTTGGTCTACGAGTATTCGAGAAAACAGGTTCGGGAGTCGGTTACGTGCGAGGAAGGATTAGCACCCTCGCAACGCCCAAAAATCGGTACCAAATTGATTAATTAATGTCCCAATGTCGAAAGTTTGAAAATTTAAAAAAACGAAATTAGAAATTTGGTTTTTTTTTTTTTTTTTTGGAAATGTTTGAGTCTTCTTAGAATATTAAGATTTCATTGTTTCGAAGGGACCAAATATCACATCCAATACGTAGGACACGATAATTTCAATCCTCAAATCCAAGGTCGTCTCTTAATCCCTAAGACTCATTTATTAAATAACAAAAGGTTATCCAATTATTTGGTCAAGCAAGAGAATCGAAACCCAACACATAGGGCCCGGTCCCTCGAATTTCCAAACATAGAATATTGCCTTATTTAAAAAAAAACTTTTGCTTTTGGGTAAAATTCAAAATTATACATGTTTGGAAAATGAAGTAAATTAATGAGGACAAAGAAATTCAATGTAAAAAAAACGGTGTTTAAATAATAACAGATATAACGATAACAATAGTAATGATAATAATAATTATAATGCAAAAATATGTATAAGGAAAATATATAAATATATAATAATAATGATAATGATGATAATAATAATAATAACAATATAATAATATAACTACATTAATAATAATAGTAAATATAATAATAAAGTAGTAATAGTAATAATAATGAAATATGTACATGATAATAATATTAATATAATAGTAGTAATAATAATAATAATAATAATAATAATATAGTTAGGATATACAGCTAATAATATAATAATAATGGAAATAATAACATAAAAGGAAAATAAAGTAAATAATATAATATAACAATAATAATAGAATAAAAATAACAAGAATAAATATATATACTTATAGCTAATAATACTAACAATAGTAGTTAATAATAATATAAATATGTACAACGTGGTAATATAATGGTAATAATAATAGTAATGATAATAGTAATAATGGAAAATATATAATAATATAGTAATGGAAAATATATAGTAATAATAATATAATAAAAATAAAAATAATAACAATATATATATATATAAAAAACAATATAAGTGTGAGAAATATAATAATACAATAATAATAATATGTACATATACATACACGCAGACTAAAAATATTAATAGTAGTAATTAATAATAGTAATAATAATAATAATTATTAATAATATATAAATATAAGGATAAAATGAATAATTATAAAATACTAAGAAGGGGATCAAATTGTATGGAAAATGAGATTTAGGGGTCGATTTGAAATGAAATAGAGATAAAAGGGACTAAATTGTCATGCGCAGTAACTTAAAGGGACTTAAATGGAAAATAAGCCCATTATCGGAAGCGGCCTCGTTCTAGTGCGGTGCTAGATTGAAACGAAGGGCAAATTTTGGGCCAAATTATGAAGATATGAGAAGATTTGCAAGGCAAAAAGATGGGGGGGGGCACGAAGGGCAATTAACCCAACCGAGGGGACGCGCGCGGATCTGGGTCGGATCCGGTCAACGCGCGCGACCCCACGTGAAACGGCGCCGTTTGACCTTAGTATATAAGGCCCTAAACCCTCAAAAAATTCAGTTTTAGTTTCCTCTAAAAAAAAAAAAAAATCGAATCTCCTTTGTTTTTCTCAGTGCGCATGGAGGAATTTCGATCGTCGGTGGCAAGCGCTGTTCTCTCGTCGCTCGGCCACGCGCATGCGGTGGCGGAAAAGGTAATTTTTTTTTTTTATTCCTTTTTTGTTTATATTTTATTTATTTTTTATTTTGTATTATATATATATTTTTCTGAATAAAACTAAAAAAACGAAACAATGAAAATATTTTCGAAAAATACCTAAATAGATTCGTGTTCTAGATCTCGCCTTTGGGATTTCATTTATGGTTGTATTTGAATCTGTTTTTTTTTGTTTGAAAAAAAAAAATGAAGAAGGGTCCCCGTGTTCTGAGAGGCCTAATCGGCCTTATATAGCCGAAATACAAATAAAAAAAATACACTTTTTCTCCTGGTATTGCTGTTTTTGCTTGTTCTATTTTACAGGTGGACTCGCGGAGTGTGATGGTGGCAGACCGGCGCTGGTGGAACGATAGTGGAGGTTCGGCGCAAGTGGGCGTTGCGGCGCACCAGGGGGCGCGAGTGGGGGCACGCGTGCGGCGCCTCTGGAGCCAAGCTGCTAGGGTTTTCTGAGAACCTTCATCACATGGGTTGTTTGGGCTTTTCAGATTTGGGCCTGGATTTTATTTGTTTGGGTTTATTTTTTGGGTCTAGGCTTAGTGGGTTTAGCTGGGTTAATTAGTTTTGTGTGTTGGGTTTATTTTATTTTGTTTGGTTTTGGGTCTGCTGTGTATTGGGCCTCGGGTTAAAGACCCGGGCCAAAATTGTTGCTTACATACTCCAGCTCAGTTAAATAAATTATCCACAGCCGTTGAAGACAAGGCAATTGAGCAAAGGACGGGAGATGTTTGAAATTACCATAACTTTATGGTAATTTCGATGAGATTTGAAAGTAAAGAAAGCCAACTTGGAAACTTGGCATCACCCCTCCACCCTTCAATACAGAGCTCCTTCAAATTAGGATGGGGCTGGAGGTCTTCAAGCGACTTATTGTCATCATGACCAGCATCATCAACAAAAGGATGACTCCATTGTAAAACCGACGATCTCAAATGTTGCTTCTTTTTCAAATTAGCAGCCTTAAACTTCTCTTTTGCATTTTTTACGAATCCAAAATTTCTTATTCTTAGGTGTGTTAGAATTAAGTGACCCAAATTCTTATTTAAATAAAATACAATGGTAAATTAAAATAAAAGAAGAATCCTTATTGAATTACACTTCTTTTATTTTATTTTGAATAAGGTTTTTTAAACCTTATTAAACTCCATCTATTTGATATTGATTAGAATAAGGAGTTTCAATCTTACTACACTCCTATTAGAGTATGGCTTTATAAGCCTATAAATAGACATGGTCTATTCCTCTTGTAATTGATTTGAATTCGACATAGTGAATTTTCTTCTCCTCTGCCCGTGGTTTTTTCCCGAAAGGGTTTCCACGTAAAATCTGTGTGTTCTTTATTTTTTTATTCTATTTTATTTTATTATTATTTTTTTCTCAAATTGGTATCAGAGCTTCCGGGTTTTTCATCTCGATCACGGTAATGGCGTCTTTGAAGTATGAAATTCCGCTGTTGGATCGCAACACAGCATTCGCGTTGTGGCGGATAAAGATGCAGGCGGTTCTTGCAGATGGATTTAGAGGAAGCCTGTTAGGGGTAGATAAGATGCCTTCGACATTGACGGAGGAAGATAAGAAGCGCAAGGATCGAAAGGCACTAACACAGTTACATCTGCATTTGTCTAATGAAATTTTGCAGGATGTGATGAAGGAGAAGACTGCCGCAGCATTATGGAAGAGGCTAGAACAAATATGTATGTCGAAAACTCTAACCAGTAAGTTGCATATGAAGCAACGACTTTATGCTCATCGTTTGGAGGAAGGTGCGTGTCAGGCACGAACACTTAATGATGTTTAAAGAAATTCTCTCAAACTTGGAGGCCATGGAGGTTCGAAGATGATAAGGAAGATCTAGGGTTGATTCTACTTTGTTCGTTGCCCCCGTCTTATTCAACCTTTAGAGACACGATTTTATATAGCCGCGAGTCTTTCACAGTTGATGAGGTTTATGATTCTTTGACCTCGTATGATAAGATGAAGCATCTTGTGGTTAAACCCGACTCCCAGGGAGAGGGTCTTATTGTTCGTGGGAGACAAGATCGGAATGCTGATGATGATCGTGGAAGGACACAGGAAAGGAATCCTCGCGGTAAATCTAAGGGTAGATCAAAGTCTTCAAACAGAGGTAAAACTTGTAACTTCTGCAAGAAGAAAGGGCACATTAAATCTGAGTGCTATAAGCTACAGAACAAGATTAAAAGGGAGGCTGCGAATCAAAAGGGAAAACAACCAGAAAATTCTGGTGAAGCTGATATTGTAGAAGACTACAGTGATGGTGAACTTCTAGTCGCTTCTGTCAACAATTCTAAAGAGAGCGAGGAGTGGATACTTGACTCAGGCTGCACCTTCCACATGAGTCCCAATCGGGATTGGTTTACAAATTACGAAACGGTGTCTGAAGGTGTTGTTTTGATGGGAAATAATGCTTCGTGTAAAATCGCAGGTGTTGGAACAATTAAAGTTAAGATGTTTGATGGAGTTGTCAGAACACTTAGTGACGATGATATTACTAAACTTTGGCATATGCGCCTAGGGCATATGAGTGAGAATGGCATGGCAGAATTGAGCAAAAGAGGACTTCTTAATGGGCAAGGAATTTGCAAACTGAAGTTTTGTGAGCACTATGTTTTTGGGAAGCAAAAGAGAGTTCGATTCACCAGAGGAATCCATAACACGAAGGAACATTGGAGTATATTCATTACGATCGTAGGGGCCATCAAGAGTGCCTTCGAGAGGTGGAGCTAATTATATGCTAACTTTTATTGATGATTTTTCCAGAAAAATTTGGGCATTCTTCCTGAAGCAGAAAAGCGATGTGTTTTCCGCATTTAAGTCTTGGAAAACTATGATTGAAAAACATATGGGAAAACAAATAAAATACCTCCACACAGACAATGGCTTAGAGTTTTGTTCTGATGAGTTTGATAACCTGTGTAAGTCAGAAGGAATCGTGAGACACTTGACAATTCGTCATACTCCACAACAAAACGGCGTTGCAGAACGAATGAATAGAACGATTATGGAGAAGGTTCGATGCATGTTGTCAAATGCCAACTTACCAAAGTCATTTTGGGCTGAAGCAGCCTCTACTGCATGTTTTTTGATCAACCGATCTCCATCCGTTGCCATTGAGAAAAAGACTCCACAAGAGGTATGGTCTGGTAATCCTGCTAATTATTCTAATTTAAAGATCTTTGGGTGTCCTGCGTATGCTCATGTTAATAATGGAAAATTGGAACCAAGATCCATTAAATGTGTTTTTCTTGGTTATAAAGCTGGTGTAAAAGGGTATAAGTTATGGTGTCATGAAAATAGAAAAGTTGTGATTAGCAGAGATGTTGTTTTTGATGAAACTGCTATGCTACCTAACTTATCTCTTAAAGACTCTTCCAATAAAGAAAATCAAAAGCGGTGGAGCATCGAGTTAATACTGAGTCAACTCCTCAAGTCAAGTACAAAAATTAAGAATAGAGTTGCTTCTTCACCACAATACTCTATCGCCAAAAATAGAACTAGAAGAGGAATTAAACCTCCAAAGAAGTATGCTGAGGCTGACCTAGTTGCTTATGCTTTAAATGTGGCTGAAGATATAGATGCAAACCAAGAGCCGTCAAATTATTCTGAGGCGGTTAGCTATGAAGACTCAGAAAAGTGGATGTTTTCTATGCAAGAGGAAATAGAATCACTCCACAAAAACAAAACATGGGATCTTGTGAAACTTCCTAAAGGTAAAAAGGTTGTTCGCTGTAAATGGGTGTTTAAAAAGAAAGAAGGGACTCCAGGAGTTGAAGAACCTAGATATAAAACAAGGCTTGTTGCAAAGGGTTACATCAAATTCGAGAGTGGACTTTACTGAGATGTGTTCTCCCGGTTGTGAAGCATAGTTCGATTCGAGCTTTGCTTGGTATTGTAGCCATGCAAGATTTGGAGCTTGAGCAGTTAGATGTAAAAACTGCATTTTTGCATGGAGAGCTTGAGGAAGATATTTACATGCAACAACCAGAGGGTTTTATAGCCTCAGAAAAAGAGGACTATGTTTGCTTGCTGAAAAAGTCTCTTTACGGTTTGAAGCAGTCACCAAGACAGTGGTACAAGAGGTTTGATTCCTTTATGACTTCTCATGATTTTAAAAGAAGTAGTTTTAACAATTTGTGTTTACTTTAAGAAAAAGTTGATGATGGTGCTTTTGTGTATCTACTTCTTTATGTTGATGACATGTTGATAGCAAAGAAAAGATAAAGGAGAGATAAGAAAGGTCAAAGCCCAACCAAGTGAAGAATTTGAGATGAAAGATTTAGGACCAGCAAAGAAGATACTTGGTATGGAGATTCTCGAGAGATAGAAAAGCAAGTAAATTGTACCTAAGTCGGAAGGGTACATTGAGAAAGTTCTTTGCGAGTTCAATATGCAGAGTGCTAAGCCTGTTAGTACTCCTTTAGTGACCCATTATGGACTTTCATCAGCTTTGTCTCCACAATCGGATGATGAGATTGAGTACATGTCACATGTTCCATACTTTAGTGCGAGTGGGATCTCTCATGTATGCTATGGTTTGTTCACGCCCAGATTTATCATATACTGATCGATGCGATTAGCGGATACATGGCGAATCCGGTAAAGAACATTGGAAAGTAGTTCGGTGGATTTTAAGATACTTACGAGTACTACTACCGATGTTTGCTTACAGTTTGGAAGAACTAGAGATGGAGTCATTGGGTATGTTGATGCTGATTTTCTTTGGAGACCTTGATAGAAGAAGATCTCTCTCTTGGTTATGTCTTTACAATCCGAGGTTGTGCAATCGGTTGGAAAGCTACTTTGCAAACTCTGATCGCTTTGTCTACCATGAAAGTGAGTACATGGCGACATCGAGGCTTGTAAAGAAGCTATTTGGTTGAAGGGACTCTTTAGTGAGCTCAATGAAGACCTTCAAATTAGCACACAGATATTTTGTGATGATCAGTGCCATCTTCCTTACAAAAGATCAAATGTTTCATGAGAGAACAAAACACATTGATGGTCGGTATCATTTTGTTCGTGATATTATTGCTCGTGGTGATATTGTTGTGAGCAAAATTAGTACTCATGAAAATCCTGCAGATATGATGACTAAGTCACTTCCTATAACCAAGTTTAAGCATTGCTTAGACTTGGTTGGTGTTCATTGTTGAAGTTAAACCCTTAAGGGGTTTTATGGAAGAGGTGGAGAACTTGTTCGTTGAAAGTTCGCGATGAAGAATTTGTTTATTGAGAATTCGTGTCAAGGTGGAGATTGTTAGAATTAAGTGACCCAAATTCTTATTTAAATAAAATACAATGGTAAAATAAAATAAAAGAAGAATCCTTATTGAATTACACTTCTTTTATTTTATTTTGAATAAGGTTTTTTAAACCTTATTAAACTCCATCTATTTGATATTGATTAGAATAAGGAGTTTCAATCTTACTACACTCCTATTAGAATATGGCTTTATAAGCCTATAAATAGACATGGTCTATTCCTCTTGTAATTGATTTGAATTCGACATAGTGAATTTTCTTCTCCTCTGCCCGTGGTTTTTTCCCGAAAGGGTTTCCACGTAAAATCTGTGTGTTCTTCATTTTTTTTATTCTATTTTATTTTATTATTATTATTATTTTTTCTCAAGGTGTCCCCTTAAGTTGTTAAGCATTCTCAATTCACTTAGATCTGCACCGTCATGGAACCCATCTTTATCTACTACAAACATGCTTAACGTCTCAAGGGAACTCAGCTTTCCTATTCCACATGGCATATGAGTTAAGCGATTACAATCATGACACGCAAGATGGGTAAGATTCACCAATTTTTCAATCTTCTTTGGCAATTCTTGAAGCCTAAAATACAGATCAAGTTTCAGCGCTAGCAAATTCTGAATCTTGCAAATACTCTTTGGGAGAATCTCAAGATCCATATTGATAGAAAGATCAAGGTACCTCAAATGTTTCAACTTGTAAATGGAGGGTAAAATCTTTTGAATACCTAAAAAATCCAATTTCAATACACGCAAGCATCTACAATTTGCAATTATCAAATCCCAAGTTTCATAGTTGAAATCTTGAGTTCTTCTGTCTTGAAAATGTAACAAGGTTATTGAGTATTGGCCTGCAATGCAACAATTGACCACCAGCAGCCGTAGCAGCAGCTATACATGCAGACCAGCATGGATGATGAATCAAGTGCAACTGTTCATTTTGTTCATTTTGTTCCTATGTAACGCAGTTTAGTTTCTTTGTAATTAGTCCACAAAGTTAGTAGGAGTAGATTTTGATGTGAATTTGATGTAATAGCTGATATGTCAGCTTATCTTTGTGTGTAATTCAAGTTTATATTAGTCATGCATTAGTGGGAGCAGTTATGTAATTAGGTAACTATCTAATTGTATTGTAACCTTCATATATTTTCAATTTTTCAATGAAAATCAAGTAGAGTTTTTCAGCCATTCTTTTGTTCAAAGTTTTAGTTATCTATTGCTTTTGTTTTGTTCTTTCGTTTTGCTTCCATTGATCACATAGAAAGTTCTTGTTTGTTTTGCTATGTTGCTGCAAATATCCAACAAATGGTAATCAGAGCCTGCCATCTTTGAGGGCCTCTTTTGTTGGTCGTTTTTTGTGGGAACAAAGCTTGAGAAGAAAGAAATTGAGGCTGTTAAACTTGTTGCAACAGGATGAGCTTCACACCACCTCCACCACCTGTGTTCACTGGTGAAAACTACCACATTTGGGTAGTAAAAATGAAGACTTACCTTCAGGCACAAGATTTGTGGAGTGCAGTTGAAAATGATGCTGACCCGCCTCCATTGAGAGCCAATCCCACCATTATTCAGATTAGACAGCATAGTGAGGAGAGAGCTAGGAAGCACAAAGTCATGGCCTGCCTGCAGAATGGAGTGTCTGATGTGATCTTTACTCGAATCATGGCTTGTGACTCACCTAAGCAAGCATGGGAGAAGCTGAAGGAGGAGTTTATAGGGTCTGAAAAGACAATGCAACAGCAGCTAATCAACTTGAGGAGAGATTTTGAGAACTTGAAGATGAAAGAAGCAGAGACCATTAAGCAATATTCAGACAGGATAATGGCCACTGTCAATAGCATAAGGCTACTTGGTGAAGACTTTAGTGAAAGCAGGGTTGTTGAGAAGGTGATTACCACTCTCCCCGAGAGGTTTGAGTAAAAAATCTCCTCATTGGAGGACTCTAGAGATCTCACAACCATTTCTTTGTTTGAGTTGGTGAACTCCTTTTATGCACTCGAGCAGAGAAGGGCTAACAGGTAGGAAGAGCATCCTGAGGGAGCTTTCCAAGCAAAGGCAAGAGAAGGCTCAAGTCAGAAAGCAAAAAAGCCTTGGCTCGATAAGAAAGACAAGCCAAGGAGAGATTCAGGCAAGAGGAGGTTTCCACCATGCAAGCACTGCCAAAAGACCACACATTTGGAGAAGTATTGCTGGTACAGACCATACATTCAGTGTAGGAGTTACAAGCAGTTTGGACATGTAGAGAAAGTCTGCAAAAACAAAAGGAAGACACCAGCTCAGCAGCAAATGCAAGCTCAGGCTACAGAGGACCTTCAAGCTCAGGAGGAGTATGTCTTCACAACAACATGCTTTGCAACATCAGGCAAGGCCAAAATGGAATGGCTAGTGGACAGTGGCTACACACACCACATGGTAGCTGATGAAAAGTTGTTCAAGGACCTCGATAGAAGCTTTGCCTTAAAAATCAGAATTGGTAATGGGAATCTGATTAAAGCCAAAGGCAAAGGCAATGTGGTGATCAACACTTGTTCAGGTATTTTTGATGTGCTTTTTGTGCCTAACATAGATCAGAATTTGCTAAGTGTTGGACAATTAGTAGAAAAAGGTCACTCACTTGTTTTTCAGAATGGTTTTTGCACTGTTAAAGACTCACATAGACAGGAGCTAGTTACAGTAGCAATGACTGATAGGTGTTTTATACTAGATGTAAATCTGATTGAAAAGAAGACTTACACCAGTTTGGTTGATAGTGCTGGCCTATGGAACAAAAGGCTAGGCCATGTCAATTACAAATCACTAGACTTGTTGCATAGATTGAACCTGGTTGATGACATGTCTAAGGTTGAAGTCAGAGAGAATGTTTGTGAAGTCTACCAGCTTGGTAAGCAAGATATCAGATTGCCCTTTCCAGTTAACAAGGCATTTAAAGCTCGAGAGAAGCTTGAGCTGGTTCATTCTGACATTTGTGGACCAATGAAGACTCCTTCCTTAAATGACAGCAGGTATTTTGTGCTATTCATTGATGATCTGACTAGGTTTTGTTGGGTTTATTTCCTGAAGAAGAAGTCTGAAGTGTTTGAAGCTTTTAGCAAATTCAAGGCTCTAGCTGAAAATCAGACAGGTTGCAATATTAAGGCCTTGAGATCTGATAATGGCTTGGAGTACTTGTCTGATAAATTTCAGAAGTTATGTGAGCAAGCTGGGATCCATCATCAGCTAACCACAGTGTATACTCCTCAACAAAATGGAGAATGTGAGAGGAAGAATAGGACAGTGATGGACATGGCCAGATGCTTGCTATTTGAAAGCAAGCTACCAAGCAAATTTTGGGCTGAGGCTGTCAATACCTCAGTGTATCTGCTTAACAAGTTGGCTACACATGCTGTCAAGGACAAGACTCTTTTTGAATCCTAACATGGACCCAAGCCAACTGTTTTACACCTGAAAGTGTTTAGCTGTGTCTGCTATGCCCTCATTCCAGCTGAAAAGAGAACCAAGCTTGAAAGAAGGGTTGTTCCAGGGATATTTGTTGGTTACAGCAGTACCAAGAAGGGCTATAGAATATATGATCCCTTAACCAAGAAGATTTTGGTGAGTAGGGATGTCAAATTTGATGAGGAGAAGACTTGGAGCTAGGATGGTTCTAATGCAAGTCAAATTGAAGAAGATCAACTAGACAGTAGCCTGGAAACTATTGAAGCTGAATCTAGCAATGAAGATTTTGATGATGCTCCTGTGAGAGGCACTAAAACTATTGTTGACATCTACGAAAGATGTGATGTTGCAATAGTTGAACCCATAAATTTTGAAGAAGCTGTCAAAGACAAGCATTGGAAGAAGGCCATGGAAGCTGAATTGGAAATGATCCACAAGAATGACACTTGGGAATTTGTGGATAGACCAACTTACAAAAAGGTTATTGGTGTCAAGTGGGTATTTAGAGCCAAGAACAATGCTGATGGTTCTTTGAACAAGCACAAAGCAAGGCTTGTGGTGAAAGGTTACAGTCAGCAATATGGGATAGACTTCATGGAGACATTTGCTCCAGTGGCTAGGCTAGATACCATCAAGCTCCTGTTTGCCATAACTGCTCAGAAACAGTGGAAGGTTCATCAATTGGATGTTAAGTTAGCATTTCTTAATGGCTTTCTTAAGGAGGAAATTTTCATTGAGCAATCAGATGGATTCAAGATCCAAGGAGATGAAGATAAGGTCTATAGGCTGAAGAAGGCACTGTATGACAGGATAGACACTTACCTATCTAGGCTCGGGTTTAAGAAAAGTGTTAGTGAAGCAACACTCTATGTGAAAAAGTTAGAAAGTGAAACCTTGCTGATTGTATCTCTTTATGTTGATGACTTTCTTGTAACAGGAAGCAAAGATGAAGTGATTTCTGAATTCAAAATGCAAATGCAAGAGTTTTTTGAAATGACAGATTTGGGATTCATGACATACTTCCTTGGGATGGAAGTAAATCAATCTGATCATGGCATCTTTATTAGCCAACATGCCTTTGCATTAAAGATCTTTAACAGATTTTGCATGCAAAATTGCAAAACTGTCAGCACACCAGTGGCTCTAAGAGAGAAGCTGACCAGTAGTGGAGATCAAATGAAGGTTGATGAAAGGGAATATAGAAGTCTAGTAGGGTGCTTACTATACTTAACAGCAACCATATCAGACATCATGTTTGGTGTTAGTCTATTGTCAAGGTTCATGCATTGTTGTAACACAATTCATTTCAAGGTAGCAAAGAGGATACTTAGGTATGTTAAAGGAACCTTGAAGTTTGGGGTCATGTTCAAGAAAGGAAGTGAGCTTAAGCTCGTTGGCTACTCAGATAGTGATTGGGATGGTTCTGTTGATGACATGAAGAGCACCTCTGGTTACTTCTTCACCTTTGGCTCAGGATTTTTCTGCTGGAGTTCAAAGAAGCAACAAACTGTTGCTCAATCCATAGCTAAAGCAGAGTACATTGTAGCATCTGCAGCTGTTAATCAAGCCATTTGGCTTAGAAAGTTGCTATGTGATCTAAATGAAGAGCAACTTGATCCTACTGAAATTTTGGTTGACAATCAGTAAACAGTTGCCATTACCAAGAATCTAGTTTTTCATGGCAAGACAAAGCACTTTAAGATTAAACTTCATTTTGTTCGAGAAGCTGAGCAGTCCAAAGAGGTCAGTCTCATTCATTGCAGCTCACAAGACCAATTGGCAGACATTTTGACCAAGCCTCTTGGTACATCACGATTTGAATTTTTGAGAAGTTCAATTGGTGTTTGTTGCATACAGTCTAAGGAGGAGTGTTGAGCATTGGCCTACAATACTACAATTGACCACCAGCAGCAGTAGTAGCAGCTCTACATGTAGACCAGCATGGATGATGAATCAAGTGCAGCTGTTCATTTTATTCATTTTGTTCCTATGTAACTTAGTTTAGTTTCTTTGTAATTAGTCCACAAAGTTAGTAGGAATAGATTTTGATGTGAGTTTGATGTAATAGCTGATATGTCAGCTTATCTTTGTGTGTAATTCAAGTTTATATTAGTCATGCATTAGTGGGAGCAGTTATGTCATTAGGTAACTGTCCAATTGTATTGTAACATTCATATATTTTCAATTTTTCAATGAAAATCAAGTAGAGTTTTTCAGCCATTCTTTTGTTCAAAGTTTTAGTTATCTGTTGCTTTTGTTTTGTTCTCTCGTTTTGCTTCCATTGATCACATAGCAAGTTCTTGTTTGCTTTGCTATGTTGCTGCAAATATCCAACAAAGGTTCACAACTTCTTTCCCTTAAACAAAGGAATTACTGAAGGATTAATTGATATGTGGCGACATTTTTCACCAACATCACTTGCAATTTTATTTGAATCTACAATTCTACTCTCCATTCCTGCTACTAATTCAGCTAGATCATGCATTAAATCATGCATTTTACATGTTAGTCCTTCCCACGAATATCTTTCTCCTACTTCCTGGAAGAAACTTCTTTCAACTAAATCTTTAAAATACCCAAACCCGATCTCCCCGAGAGATTGACTCTGATTCAATTGCTTTATGAAACCTTGTGCAATCCAAAATTGAACAAGCGCTTGTACTTCAATTTTATAATCTTTTGGATACAGTCAGCAATAAGCAAAGCAATGCTTCAAATGGGACGGGAGATGATCATAACTCAATTTAAGTGTAGGTAGAATTTCTCCTTCAATTTGTGATATTTTAGCAAGTTCATTTTCTTTGAAAGAATACCACTCATTTGCAGTTTTCTTCAAAGATAATGTACCAGCTATCGTCCTCATGGCTAAGGGAACCCCACCACACTTTTTCGAAATCTGTTTCCCTACTTCCACAAAGGCTGAATTTGTTGAGTCTGCATATCCTTGCTCAAATGCTATCTTTTTGAACAAAGACCAAGCATCATCATCAGACAAGCCTTTCAATTTCAAAACATGGGATTCACATTTATTAATAATCTCTGCTACGTTTAGAGATCGAGTAGTTACTATTATCCTACTTCCTTTAGCCCCACCCATCAATAACTTCTTTATCCTAGACCACTTTTCTGGGTCCTCATTCCAAATGTCATTCCAAACAAGCAAATATTTTTTCCCATCAATTTTATCTCTAAGTTGTTTCTGCAATTGATCCATTTCAAGATTTTGATCAGGTGCTTGATTAGTCACAGATTTGATAATATTTGCTACAATAACTTTCACATCAAAATCATCTGAAACACACGCAAACATCGTTACCTCAAAATTATTTTTGACCATTTCATCGTTATAGACAAGTTGGGCCAAAGCAGTCTTCCCTAACCCTCCAAACCCCACAATTGGAATGATATAAACATTCTCTTCACTTTGAAACTCTTAACACGAGTTTTAGAAGAGCTGCTTTATCATCATCCCTCCCTATTATTTCATCTTCACGCTCAAAAGAGTGCGTTTGCTGCCTCTTTTTAGTCATGAAAGAGGTTTCCGAGGGGCAATCACGCGGAATGAAGCGAAAAGTGTTGGCCTCACTTTGAATTGAAGCTAATCTCGCCTTAATGGCCTTAATTTTCCGACCCATTTTGAGACCGTAAGCAAATTGGTTTGAGCTTGAGAAGAAAAGGCGAACCTCTTTCGTCAGCTTGTTCCCACCCAATAGATCTTTCCGCAAAGCTTCAATAGAGAAATCATCAAGTCGTCGGCATCATAAAGTACATCTTTCAGGTCAGCCAAACTTTAACGAGATTGTCGGTCACCGATTTCTCTTCTGCGTCAAGAAGCACAGCTTTGATTTGACAGACAGTGCGTTTGAGGTCGTTGAGATCATGTTCTAGATTCCACCAGAGCCCAACTTGAAGAGAGCACGAGAGCTCAACTTAATAATGAGCTCTTTGGCAATGTAGAAAGCAATTGCTTCGGCCATTGTTGGTTCAAACTGAAATCAAGGCAAAAAGTGTTAGATTAGTGAAAGAGGAGGATTGGCAGGAGATGAAAGGCATGTGTTAATGCATACATACATACCTACATATAGGGTCTCAGCACCCACTCATTAAGATATAATTAAATAAAAAATTATCCTTTTGCCAAATACAGTGAATCTAAAATGCTTTCTACCTAATAATAAATATATCCAATTTCTTAATTAGAAATGAATAAAACCCATAGACGTAAACAAATTTCATGGGTATCATTAGCTTGTGTCACCGCTAATACATTACTGTCTTTCTTTGTAAATTTAGACAGCTTTAAATGTCTTTTATTTGGTAATTACTATAATGAAAACTTTTTTTGTGTGTGTGTAAATGCCCCTTAAAGTCCCTGTACTTTTTGCAAGTCAACAAATTAGTTCCTCTCTAAAAAAAACAGAATAATGGAGACTATGTACTCTTCTAAAGGTGATTGAATAAGGACAATTAAGATCAGTGTTAACTATTTCTACTAATACATGATATATGCCTAACTATTAAATTTGAAAGTGCTTTAAATAAATCAATATATATAATATAAAAAATTTATAAAAAAATTCCAAAATTCAGATATTTTAATATAAAGCTTTCATATCTAAAACCGTAAATTAAATTAAATTAATTCAATTGAATTGAACAAATTGATTGGACTGAAAACCAATTGATATGATTGGTTCAACCACCAATCTGGTTTTTGACAATCTTGACGCAGACAACATCAATATGTGAATTTAGTTTCTTATTTATTTAATAAGTGATGGTCACTAAGGTAAATAGAAATATGACAAAGGCAAGCGTACCTATCGAACAATAGAAACATCTCAAAGTTAGGATAATCACAAGATATAAATAAACTCAATAAAACTTCGAAAGAAATTAAACGGAGATCTTCGATCTTGAGGGAGATCCGCTTCCAAGTTGATTCCAATAGCCTTCTTCGAGTGTTTTCTTCGATTTTCTTTGATTGCCCCTTTAGGTCTTCTTCTAATTGGTATTTATAGACTTTAGAATGCTCAGAAAGCCTAAAAATTGAGTTTTTCCGCGTATTTGGGAAGTAGGGTGCGAAATCGACACGGGCTAGCACATGGGCATGTGGTCAGCCCGTGTGGAAATGTCTAGGCCGTGTGGATCCTGAAAACAACTCTATTTGTCTGATTTTAGCTTGTTTTTCTCTCTTTTTGCTCCCAAATTCACTAATTAAAATATGTTACTTTTATAGCTTATCAATATAATTAGCTGCAACTAGAGATTGAAGCCGAGAAAAAAAGAAACTAGAGAGTGAAGCTCGTATCAATAGTTTTCATTGGTGTAAACTTAAAAATTTTAGATATTTTTATGGTCATATTTTCTTCTATAAATATATAAGGGTAAGCTTTCACTAATTTTCTCAAGCTTCTAAGAGTTCCTTCTATTGAAGCAATACCATCAGAGAATGTATAATATATATTTATGAGAAAGAAAGATATACAAAAAATGTAATAGATTTCAACACTTATAGATGTTAAAGTTATAATCAAGTAAAAGGGTTAAAAAAGATAGAGCAAATTACAATTTAACTCGTGCTATGAAAAAATTAGATCTAAATTTTGTAACATCTAAAATGTTAATCTAAATTTTTTATTTGACTTCAATAAGTAAAATTATATATTTGCATCAAGTCGAGAATCATAAACGAAAATTTCAAAACAAAACAATCCAACTATGGCAGCATTTAACAGACGAATTTTGGAACTTAATTTATGATATTTTAGCTTCACAAATAAAATTTTGAATACTTCAAATTTCTCAACTAGCGTTTTCTTTAATAATATGCAAGATTTTTTGAGGTTGGTGATTGTTTTTTCCTAAATGTTTTCAAATTTCTATAAATGTTTTAATAATACGTCACTAAGTTTAATACAAATTTCTGAAAAGGCTCATCGTTTTTGTTAAAAGATCAAATAAAAGGCATGGTAATTTAACTTCACTTTGCCTTTTTCCCTTAAAAAAATATCACCATGTCTATAAAACACTTATCATCATTTATCACTTTATTTTCTTTCTAGCAAAAAGCGACCCTAAGGGAGAAGACATATTATTAAGTAATATCCTAAATAACAGCATTATGGATTTCTATAGGATAATTCGGTCGGTTAATCGAATTAATTGAAAATTATATTTTTTTTGTTTTTGGTTAAAAATTAATTGAATTATCCGAATTATCCGAAATGAATCATTACATGATTAAAAAGATTACATAATTTTAGTCTTAGTTTTAGAATTTTATTTTTATTTATTAAATTTTTTATAATTTTTATAATTGGATAATTAGGTTAAGTTGGATATTTGAGTTTAGATTAGGTTTAGGGATTGGGTTTAGATTAATAATGGGCCTATTTATATATTATAATTTTATTTATTAATTTTCGATTAAACTAAAAAAATTCGGTTAACCGACTGGTTTTGAACCGAATTAACTATTAATCAAAAAATCACAAAATATTTAACCAACCCCCAACCAAAAAATTCAATTAACCGACCGATTAACCAAATTCAATCAATTAACTAATTTTTTTCAATTTTAACTGAATTATACACACCCCTATTTATCCCAACAAAAATTTCTTCCCTTTTCCCTCGTTTTTCTCTCTCTCTCTCTCTCTCTCTCTCTCTCTCTCTCATGTTTAAACTAAAACCTCACTTTCTGTCCTTTCCTATTTCCCCAATTCGTTCCCCTCGAAATCATAAACCTCCATGTCCGGCGGGTCTCGAGCCTCCGATGGTCCCACGCTTCCGTATTAACCTCCTCCTACGGCTTCAACAGCACCAGCTTAGACTGTTCCTCCGGTTGTTCCGCCAATACGTCATCACCTGGCCTTCTCTTCGACGAAGCCGCCGTTTGTTCATCCCGATGATTATCACAGATTTTCATCTAGTAATAGTCGTGGAATGGTCGCCGATCATGAAGTTGAAGCAATTGTTGTGAGATCTCCAGTGAGTTCAAAAATTCTCTTTTGAAAATGGTGGCTATCATGTAAATACTAGTATATTATTTCAATTTTAATGAGTTAGTACCATTTTCCACTTTCATGATTTAAACGCATTGTGGCATTGCTCCTATATATTACAGGATGTTGATTATCGACGAAGGAGATAAGGATAACCCTTAGAAGCACAATGGGTCCGATTGATGCTTACCTCGTCAGGTGCTGCTCCCTTCTTTACATATATTAAACCATCTACAGTAAATGTTCTTTTGAAATAAGCCTAATTGATGATGACAGGATAGGTTTAGTTGTAGAAATAAAAAGTATCGGCATTGGAATTCTGGTCCATCTAATCTGGTTATATTTGCACATTAACAACATCCTTTTCTTTATCTGAGTTGCTTAATTAGTCATTAGTTTTTTATATATCAAAATTGAAAAAGCAGCCTTACTAAATGTAGATGTGTAGAATTGGTGCGTCGTGATGATAATTATTGGATCAATCTTGTTGTTTGTACGAAATGGGTCCATTGTATATTTGAGGTTGTGACCAATGGCATCTATAAGTAATCATATGATTATAGGAATCCAGTTATTTTTCTACTTCTATTGCTTCCTTCATGTTTTTTCACTTTGTGGTTGAAATTGATCTCTAACTTATTTACAGTTGAGATTTTCATGTTTTGGTTTTGCTAATGTTTGCGGAATTGGGTTTAATTATTGGTTAGCCAAGCTTGGGTTATTGAGTAAGCTGAGTTTAAATACCTTAATGTCCGACTTAGAGTGGTTTGTAAGTTTATATTAAGGTTTTTTTTTTTTTTTTGAACTAGTATTAAAAATACCAATTGAAATCTGAACTTAAGACAAATAGTTTTTTTTTAGTTTTAGTCAAGGTTGTTTGAACCGGACCAGGATACCGGTTCGGAGAAGAGCATTGAATCGATTGACCCAGGAACCAGTACGGATGATTGTATTGGGCGAAAAACTAGTTGAACTTGGCGGTTGAATCATGTTTTTATTTTTTATGAATTTTTTAATGATTTATTTAATTGCACCGTTGAACCTATGAATCGGTGGCCTTAATCAATTTTACTATCGGTCCTGTTTCAAAAACCTTGGATTTAGTTTGAGAATCATGTTCATCTTTTGCTAGGTAAAGAAGCCCAAGTTGATTTTTATCTTGAATCAAGTTATGTTTTGAAAGTACACGTGTAAACACTAATGGGGACGTAAATTTGTTACTATTACAGATGATAATGATGATGCCCAATGTTTGGCCCTTTCTTAAACTTGCAATTAAAAAGCATAGACAACGGGTTTATGTTTGGCCACCATTTGTGCACAAAATATGGAGCTATGTTTTTAGTAACAGTAAGTGTTTCTTCTACATTTGAACACTATTTCAGTCTATACGAGATCAATTTTATCTCACTGTATATTGATATTTATAGTTTGCAGGTTCATTGTTGCTATATAGAGAGAATTGAAGGGCTAGAATCCTCCTAGGAGACTTTGATTTCCTTAGCTCACCAAGAAACACCCCTGCCATTCCCCATGTCCTTCTTTCCTTTGGAGGATTGCAGTATCCCGTCGCATTGTGATTCCAAAGGAAAAGCCTTGTGTTTTGTTTAAACTACAAGAACAAATTACAAGGTGTTATTCAACTTGTAGTTTGATGTGTGCCAACATAAGCATCAACACACAAGTCATACGTATACACAGTCAGGAAATCGACATCTTTGGGAAGAATCCTAATCCAAGGATCATAATTGAACATAGCCTTGGAATACTGTCTACAAAATTGGTTGTCTCATAATCAATTGTGCATCCCTGCATTTGAATACTGTTTGGAATACTAAACATAAATGTGTTTTTTCTTGAGTTGGCATGTATTATGCAACAAGGAAAATAAAGAGCACAATCAAGATGTTTACATAGATCAGAACTTGTCCTACGTCTGCGGGGCTTTGTCCAAATATGAATACACGAACATAGTACAAAGAAATGATTTAAGCTTAACCTTAAACACTTGATGCAATCTCACTTTTGTACAATTAAGTAAATTCTCTCCCAACTCATTTTAGCGATGCAAGTGAAAATCAACATTTAACACTCAGATAGTGTATAACAATGTCATTCAATAATAGTTCCTACTATGAACATGTGTACTTTAAATTCACACATCACCCATAAAATAAATCACGCTCTTAATAAGCTCAATGTAAAGTGGAATAATAAATATTCAAATGTAATATGTCTGGTAATTGTCATGCTTGAACAACGACTCTTCCAAAAGAGTCAATGAACCTGAAAATTATAAATGCCAACATAGAATATGTTACAAATCCAATTATTATGAGCCTTATATTTGCACATATGTGTGTTTAGTATAACGCTGTTCATATATAAATAATCAAACATTTTATCAACTTCAACCTCACCCCCAAATATTCTGAAGCATCTTCCTTTTTTCCTGTTTGGACCTTCAATAACAAATTTGGCTGGAATCTCGAACGGCTAAAAGAGTGTCCTGCATCAATGAATATCGTGATTTGAAGACATCAATGAGTTTTTAGAATTATATTATAAGTAGCCCTTAAATTGCAATTGTTATTATTATATTTAGAATTATATTAGAGTTATTATTATGATTTAAAAGTAAAAAGCAAATAGATAAATTAGCACCTCTTTTTATGCATATAAAATGATTGAAGTTGACAAATGCCTTTCTCCAATGCCTTACTGCACAAATCAGCAAAAAAGTAAAAAGTAGGATTAAAACAAAGGGATTTCAAATGAATAATATTTTAACAAGGAAATTAACAGTATCCAACTTCAATGAAAACTGGCATCACACCCCTCACTTGGAGATTCAATATTCCACTCTTATTTTTCTTCAAAACAAGATAAGGTCATCAAAACAAATAAATAACAAGGACGGACCAACCTGATTACAATCAAATATCAATGCAGGGGATGTGAGCAATCTTATGCCAATCAGCACCACTGTCCTTCCGACATCTTTCCTTCAACTGAGGAATTCTTGCTATTTGTAAAATTTGGAAATTGGTTAGGCAATGCATCTCATCGGGAAGCGATGTTAAATTTGGAAAATCCCTGAGACGGAGCCTTTGCAGATTTGTTAGATGTTGAAGCCACTCCGGAAGATGCCGACACTTTGGAATGCTTTCCAGCGTAAGATAGCGTAGGCTTGTATGATCTTGGAATATTTGGAAGCCAGCTGCTGATAGCTCCAG
The DNA here is from genome assembly GCA_025503065.1 of Gossypium bickii. Taxonomy (NCBI): domain Eukaryota; kingdom Viridiplantae; phylum Streptophyta; class Magnoliopsida; order Malvales; family Malvaceae; genus Gossypium; species Gossypium bickii. The sequence continues at coordinate 135,175,151 of CP106711.1, forward strand.
CTCCTCGCAGTTGATTACTGAAAAGTCTTCAAGGAAAGTGAGATGTTGGAACACAGGAAACAGTGACCTCAATCCACTGCAATTACCAATACTTAATGTTTTCAATTGAACAAGATGTTGAAGCCCACAGGGGAGAGACACCAGCTGCGGGATCTTATCAATCAACAAAAAAGAGAGATTCTTAATGGGTTCCCACTGTAAGCTCTCTAAATCAACCTCCTTGCAATCCCTTATATGTAAAGTTTTAAGCCCAGTGAGATGTTGCAGGCACTCATCTAGCGTGTGAGTGTCCAATCCCTCAATGTTGCCTACAATGAAAGATTTCAATTTGCAGAGAGGAAGAGAAGGGGTTGAACTTGATGGGGTCGTACTAGTGATGTTCATCTTCATGGTCTGCTTTAACGGCCTTGTACTGGTATTCCCTAACTGTAGCTCATCATCGAGTGAAGGATACAACGGCATTGAAGTCAAAGGGCAATTTTGTATACTTAAAGAGGAAAGACAAGGAAATGCCATGGTTGATGTTCCCATAACTGTTGTGTCGTCCTCGTTGGAATCATCATCGATTGGTTTTGTCGTCCTCCACCAACTCTTCATATTCGGGCAGTCGAAGAGACAGAGAACCTTAAGCGATGGGAAGAATGATTGTGGTTCTCCTTGACTTCCTTTTAGGCTATTATCATCCATGTACTCCAGCTCAGTTAAATTAGAAATCACCAGCTTTTGAAGACAAGGCAATTGAGCAAAGGACGGGAGATGTTTGAATTTACTAGGACCAATTATGGAAATATCGGAGAGATTTGTGAGCAAAGAAAGCCAACTTGGAAACTTGGCATCACCCCTCCATCCTCTAATCCAGAGCACCCTGAGATTAGGATGGGGCTGGAGGTCTTCAAGTGACTTCTCATCACCATCACCGTTATCAGCATCCCAATGTAAAACCAACGATCTCAAATGTTGCTTCTCTTTCAAATTAGCAGCCTTAAACGTCTCTTTTGCATTTTTTACGAATCCCAAATTTCTTATTTGTAGCTCTCCCCTTAAGTTGTTTATCAGTCTCAATTCACTTAGATCTGCACCGCCATGGGACCCATCTTTATCCACTACAAACAAGCTTAACGTCTCAAGTGAAGTCAGCTTCCCTATTCCACGTGGCATATGAGTTAAATCATGACAATCTTGACACCCAAGATGGGTCAGATTCACCAATTTTTCAATCTTCTTTGGCAATTCTTGAAGCAAAGAACACCAATTAAGTTTCAGCGCTAGCAAATTCTGAATCTTGCAAATACTCTTTGGGAGAATCTTAAGCTCAGAACAGGAAAGATTAAGGTACCTCAAATGTTTCAACTTGTAAATGGAGGGTGAAAGCGTCTGAATAGTTAGATAATCCAATTCTAATACACGTAAGCATCTACAATTTGCAATTACAAAATCCCAAGTTTCTTCGCTCCAATTTTGAATTCCCATGTTTGGAGAGCGTAACAAGGTTCGCAACTTTTTTCCCTTAAACAAAGGAATTAATGAAGGATTAATTGATATATGGCGACATTTTTCACCAGCATCACTTGCAATTTTATTTGAATCTATAATATTACTCTCCATCCCTGCTACTGATTCAGCTAGATCATGCATTAAATCATGCATTTTACATCTCATTTCTTCCATCAAGTCTCCTTCTACCTCTTGAAAGAAACTTCTTTCAACTAAATCTTTAAAATATCCAAATCCGATCTCCTCGTGTGATTGACTTGGATTCAGTTGCTTTACGAAACCTTGTGCAATCCAAAATTGAACAAGTGTTTGTACATCAATTTCATGATCTTTTGGATATAGTCGACAATAAGCAAAACAATGCTTCAAATGAGATGAGAGATGATCATAACTCAACTTAAGCGTAGGTAAAATCTCACCTTCGTTTTGAGATATTCTAGCAAGTTCATTATCTTTAAAAGAAAGCCACTCATTTTTAGTTTCTTTGAAAGATAACGTACCAGCTATCGTCCTTATGACTAAGGGAACTCCACAACACCTTTTCAAAATCAGCTTTCCTATTTCCACAAAGCCTGAATCTGTTGAGTCTGCAGATCTTTGTTCAAATGCTATCTCTTTGAACAAAGACCAAGCATCATCATCAGACAATCCTTTTAGGACATGAGGCTGACATTTACTAGTGATCTTGGCTACCTTAGAAGAACGAGTAGTTACTATTATCCTACTTCCTTTAGCCCCTATCAATAACTCCTTTAAGCTAACCCATTTTTCCCACTCCTCATTCGAAATGTCATCCAAAACAAGCAAATATTTTTTCCCACCAATTTTTTCCCGAAGTTGTTTTTGCAATTGGTCCATTTCGAGATTTTGATCTGGAGCTTGGCCAGTTGCAGATTTGATCATGTTTTCTACAATTATTTTGACATCAAAAACATCCGAAACACACACCCACATCATCAACTCAAAATGATCTCTGACCATTTCATCATTATAGACAAACTGAGCCAAAGCAGTCTTCCCTAACCCTCCTAACCCCACAATTGGAACGATGTAAACATTCTCTTCACTTTCAAACTCTAACACGAGTTTTAGAAGAGCTGCTTTATCATCGTCCTTCCCTATTATTTTATCTTTAAAAGAGTGCGTTCGCTGCCTCTTTTTAGTCATGAAAGAGGTTTCCATAGGACGGTCACGCTCTACCAAGTTGAAAACCTTGGCTTCACTTCCAATTGAAATCAACCTGGCCTTAATGGCCTTCATTTTCCGACCCATTTTGAGACCGTAAGCAAACTGGTTTGAGCTCGAGAAGAAAAGGCGTACCTCTTTCGTCAGCTTGTTCCCACCCAATAGATCTTTCCGCAAAGCTTCGGTAGAGAAATCATCGAGCAAGTCGTCAGCGTCATAAAGTACATCTCTCAGCTTTTCAAGCCAACTTTGACGAGTTGGCTGGTCACGGATCGCTCTTCTGCGTCAAGAAGCACAGCTTTGATTGTAGAGACAGTGCTTTTGAGGTCGTCGAGGTCATCTTTGACATTCCAACACAGTCCAATTTGAGAGAGAGTAAAGGAGCTCAATTTAGTAATAAGGTCTAGGGCGAGGTCGAATGCAATTGCTTCGGCCATTGCTGGTTCAAACTGAAATCAAGCAAAGAAATGTTTGGTTATTGCAAGAGGAGGAGTAAAATGAGAATGATGTGGATCGATATTATCTTCCACCCAGCAAGTAGTATAATTAAATAAAAAGTAATGTTGATTGGTGGGAAATGACTCCTCCATGTTTACCGTTTGGAGACAAAGTTGGGATGACGACACGTGGGTGCTCGGCACAATGTGGATCTGTACAAATAATTGAAATTAATGAAAAAGGTATGAAAGAAAAGACAAATCCCATGGAATCCAAGGTTGATAACCACGTGTAAATCATATTAGTAATTAATTATTTTTAAAAAATAAAAATATTAAAACTATATTTTTTTTAAGCTTTTAATTTTTAAAATTATTTTTAAAATTTTTAACAATTTTAAATATAATTAATTGTTAATGTGGTATAAATGTAGATTGCCGCGTGTATATCACGTTAGCAAAATCAACAAATATTAACTTTTTCACTCATTTTGGAGTGATTTGATAAAAAATACAAATTTAAGGGCTAAAAATGACAAAAAAAGAAGAAGAATTAAAATAACTTTTTCTATAAAGTTGGAGGACCAAAAAAATAATATATATGAACCCAAAAAATAAATGAAGAGTTAAAATAACTTTTTCTTTAAATGTGTACAATTAAATCAAATCAAAGTTATATGTATATATATGAACCACAATTTTGATTTGAGAGTTTTGTAAATTTTGGATTCTCTAGACATTTGGGACTATTTTGAGTTTTGAACTTTATTTTCCATTTCCATATAATATGGTTCAAACGTTTTATCGACAACGATTAATTTCTGCAAAAAACAACTGGTTTTAATTAACAAATTGTGTTTTAAAAATATGCATCTTTCTAAGGGTTTCCATTGCAGAACCATAAGTTTTAAAAAATATTATCAAACATCATTTTCAATTAATAGTTAGATAAAATATGTTTTGAATAATCCGGAATTTTAAGAGTCTACAATAAGTTTCAAGATAAAAGGGGTTGCAATGATTGCAGGGCATCTATATTTTAAATTCACACATTACCCATAAAATAAATCATCTATATATAAGGTTCAGGATTATTCAAGATCTTCATAAGCTCCATATAAAGTGAAATAATAAATTTCCAAATGCAATATCTCTAACAATGGTCATGCTTGAATTAGGAGTCTTCCACGTGCAACAATGAACCTGGAAATTATAAATGCCAACATAGAATATATTACAAATCCTATTATTTATTTACACCTCAAAACCTTTTGCAAAAGAGATTTAATTTTTTTTTTTTTTACTAAAGTGCTCACCATTACCAGCCTTATATTTGCACACATGTGTGTTTAGTATAATGCTGTTCATATATAAATAATCAAACATTTTATAACTTCAACCTCACCACTAAATATTCTGGAGCATCTTCCTTTTTTCCTGTTTGGACCTTCAATAACAAATTTGGCTGGAATTCCAAACAGCTAGAAGAGTGCCCTGCATCAATGAATATTGTAATTTGAGCGCCTCCAATAGCATAAGTACCATCTAAAATAGTAATCAGTTGGCATATATTAACAGAAAACGTAAATATATATAAACATATGATAGGTAAGTGCAAATATGGAAAATGAAGAAAGTGTTGTGCGGAAGCGTGTAAAAAAGTATAATTATTGTACTGAAAAATCACACTGAGTTTAATTCTCAGGAAAGAGAGGCGGATCACGAGGATCACTTAAGTACCAGATCTTTCCTAGCCAGAATATCCCTCTATCATAATTTAATAGCACAATAAATAACTACAATCACACTCATAAGATATGAAAAATAAATAATAAGGAACACCAGAATTTTAACGAGGTTCGGCAAATTTCGCCTACGTCCTCGGGGACTACCAAATATATTTCACTCCAAAATTACAAGTGAAAATATACAAATAGGGAGAGAGAACAATGCCTTAAGTAGAGAATGGCAAATTGTGGGATGAAGAAAATGAGAGATGGTTAGACCTATTTATAGTTGAGGTTCAGGGATCAACTTACAAAGTACCTATACAAATAGGGACCAAAATTGCAATTATCCCATGCCTATTGTCACCCATTAATTTTCGGTGCGTCAACTCTGATTGCACTTGCTATAGCCCCCCATCTTTGACTTTTCAAAGATGAGTTGTAGCCAATAATCTCCACCTTGAAGATTTAATTAGGATAATCTTATCTTCACACAATTCTTTCTGCCTTTGCCAACAATACTTGATAGTGCCTTCTTCAACTGTTAAACTTGCAGGATATTGATCAAGTTCAAACAATGTTCGAACTTGGTTCCTGTTACCACCTTGGTCATCATATCTGCGGGATTATCTGCAGTCTTAATCTTCTGAAGACGAATTTTCCCTTCATCAATAATTTCCCGCACAAAATGGAATCATACGTCGATATGCTTTGTACGTGCATGATAGGCTTGATTCTTTGCTAAATGAATAGCACTTTGACTATCACAATACACGTTAACATGCTCCTGAACCAATCCCAAGGTTTTAACCATACCTTGTAACCAAATAGCTTCTTTTACAGCCTCTGTTATAGCCATGTACTTGGCTTCTGTGGCTGACAACACAACTGTAGACTGTAGAGTAGACTTCCAACTTAATGGTCCTCCAGCAAGTGTAAACACGTAACCGGTGGTTGATCTTCGTTTATTCAAATCACCAGCATAGTCAGAATCAACGTACCCAATAACACCTTCACCAAGTGTATTATCCTGCTCGAACAGTAATCCAAAATCCACGGTCTTTTGAATATACTGTAGAATCCATTTCACATCTTTCCAATGTCCTTTTTCAGGATTATGCATATACCTGCTCACTATACTAACTGCCTGTGAAATGTCGGGTCTTGTACATATCATTGCATACATTAAGCTACCCACTGCATTAGAATGCGGAACTTGCAACATGTATTCTCGTTCTGTATTCGTCGAAGGAGATAGTTATGCAGAAAGCTTGAAATGAGAAGCCAACGGGGTACTTACAGGTTGTCTGCTCGTTCATGCCAAACTGCTCTAGTACCTTCTTCAAATACTGCTTCTGAGACAAGACTTTGCCATGGGCTCTATCTCTACATATTTCCACGCCAAGAATCTTCTTAGCTTCACCAAGATCTTTCATCTCAAACTCGAGATTGAGTTGAGTTTTCAATCTCTCAATCTCACCTTTACTCTTAGATGCTATTAGCATATCATCAACATATAAGAGCAAGTATATGAAAGTTCCTTCTTGTAGCTTCTGGAAATACACGCAATGGTCAAATTTACTTATTGTGTACCTTTGCCCTTTCATGAACTGATCAAATCACTTGTACCATTGCCTCGGAGATTGCTTCAATCCATAAAGTGACTTTGTCAGTTTGCAAACCCAGTTTTCTTTACCAGCAACCTTGAATCCATCTGGCTGAGTCATATAGATTTCCTCTTCCAAATCACCGTGTAAAAATGTGGTCTTCACATCAAGCTGAACTAGTTCAGGATCATATTGTGCAACCAAGGCTAGCAAAATCTGAATAGATGGATGCTTCACAACTGGAGAAAACACTTCATTGTAGTCTATTCCTTCTTTCTGAGCATAAACCTTTGCTACCAATCTAGCCTTGTACCGAATTTTATTTTTATCAGGAAATCCTTACTTCTTTGCATATACCCATTTGCATCCAATTGCCTTCTTTCCCTTGGGTAGTGTCATCAACTCTCAAGTCCTATTTTGACGAAGGGACTGCATTTCTTCATTCATGGCTTGCTTCCACTTTACACCATCAGGGTTACTTATTGCTTCTGTGTAAGTAGAAGGAGCATCATCATCTGCAATTGGAAGTACATAGGCCACTATATCATCAAAGCGAGCAGGCTTTCGAATCTCTCTTCTTGGCCTCCTATATGTAATTGAATCTTATTGCTGTAGAAGTTATTGGGTCGGAACTTCTTCATCATTTGTTCTTTCAATATTAGCTGGATCATTATTAACCTTTTTAAGCTCTACCTGCTGTAAAGTACTGCTGGTTTTGTCATCCTTTTGTGAATCCTTTAACATGCTTGATTCATCAAAAGTCACATCTCTGCTAAAGACCATCTTCCTTGTATCAGGACACCAGAGACGGTATCCTTTTACTCCACTAGTTATACCCAAGAATAATGCTTTCTTTGCTCTTGCGTCTAACTTTGATTCTTTTACATGATAATATGCAGTGGAACCAAAAACATGTAAAGAATTATAATCAGTAGCAGATTTACCAGTCCACATCTCCATAGGGTTTTGCCATTTATTGCAGCTGACGGCAAACGGTTAATTAGATGGCACGCATATATAACAGCTTCAGCCCAAAATTCCTTACCCAATCTAGCATTGGACAACATACATCGAACTTTCTCCAGTATAGTTCGATTCATGCGTGCTGCCACCCCATTCTGTTGTGGTATATCCCGAACAGTGAAGTGTCGTACGATGCCCTCATCTTGACATACTTGTAGAAATGGATCATTTTTGTACTCAGTACCATTGTCTAATCGAAGCCGTTTGACCTTTCGACCAGTCTGAGTTTCCACCATCTTCTTCCATTTCAGAAATGCATCCAATACTTTACTTTTTCTTTTCATTAGATGCACTCATACTTTTCTTGAATAATCATCAACAAAAGTAACAAAATAGTGCATACCTCCCAAAGAAGCCACTTTGGTAGGTCCCCACACATCACTGTGAACGTAGTCCAGAATTCCTTTCGTATTGTGAATTGCTGAACCAAACTTTACCCTCTTCTACTTGCCCAGAACACAATGTTCACAGCATTCCAATTTGCAAGAATTTTCACCTTTCAATAAGCCTTGCTTCGCCAAAGTCTGCAAAGCTTTTTCACCACATGTCCCAATCGCATATGCCATAACCTGGTAGCCTCTGAATCTGCATCTTTCACAGAAACTGTTGATGTTGATCCAATAATTGTACTTCTATTTAAAAAGTACAAGTTATTTCTTCTTGTGCCTTTCATCACCGTCAAATTCCAATCTGCTATCTTTAGTAATCCATCTCTCAAAGTGATTATGAGCCCTTTAGATTCTAAGGCCCCTAATGAGATGAGATTTTTCTTCAAGCTAGGTACGTAGCGAACATCAGTCAAGACTTGGATTGAGCCGTCATGATTCTTCAATTGGATTGTACCTACTCCCATTGTCTTACAAGCACTGTCATTGCCCATAAGAACAACTCCACCTTTTAGTTCTTTAAGACTAGAAAACCAGTCCTTATTAGGACACATATGGTAAGTACATCCAGAATCCAAAATCCACTCATCAGTATGACATGCCATTACCATGCCAACCAAGCTAAAGTCTAACTCCTCATTATGCTCCGCTACACATGCATTACAAATAGCCTTGCCCTTTTGTAACTTAGGACAATTCTTTTTCCAATGCCCTTTCTCACGACAAAAGGCACACTCATTTTTGGCGGGTCTCCTTTGGACTTCCCCCTTACGGGTGTTTGCTTTGCTTGAACGACCTCTTACTGCTAAGATTTCTGCAGTTGTATCTCTATGATCTCTTTTATCTTTCTTTCGAGTCTCAGATCTATACAACGCACTGCAAACTGCATCAAATGTGATTGTATCCTTCCCATGAAGCAATGTGGTGGTAAGATGATCATATTCATCAGGACGGGAATTCAACAACAATAATGCCTTGTCTTCATCTTCAAATTTCTCATCCAAATTTAGCAAGTCTGCTAAAATTTTATTGAATGAGTTCACATGGTCATTCATCGACATACCGAGTGCATATGTGAATCGAAAAAGTTTCTTTTTCATATAAAGCATATTTTCAAGGCTTTTCGTTAGAAACTTTTCTTCCAATGTATCCCACAATTTCCTCGCTGATGTCTCCCTCATGATAGAGTACTTCTACTCTTTGGCCAAACATAGACGGATTGTACCACACGCTTGTCTATTAATCTTGGCCTACTCCTTGTCATCCATATTGTCAGGTTTTTCTTCAAGGGCTATATCCAGCTCTTACTGATATAAGACATCCAGGATCTAACATTACCATATACCAAAATTATTGGTATCATCAAATTTCTCTACTTCAAATTTTGCATTGGTCACCATAGTCCTTGCTGATGACGATGCCTGTGCTATTTTTCTCCTCAATCCCAACTACTGTATACGTAAACAGTGTCGTATACATGAATAGTGCCACAAACAATCGTACTCCCCAAGTACGAACCTAGCTCTGGTACCAATTGTTGTGCGGAAGCGTGTAAAAGAGTATAATTATTGTACTGAAAAATTACACTGAGTTCAATTCCCAGGAAAGAGAGGTGGATCACGAGGATCACTGAAATACTAGATCTTTCCTAGCCAGAATATCCCTCTATCGTAATTTAATAGCAATAAATATCTACAATCACACTCACAAGATATGAAAAATAAATAATAAGGAGCACCAGAATTTTAACGAGGTTCGGCATATTTCGCATATGTCCTCGAGCACTACCAAATATATTTCACTCCAAAATTACAAGTGAAAATATACAAATAGGGAGAGAGAACAATGCCTTAAGTAGAGAATGGAAAATTGTGGGATGAAGAAAATGAGAGATAGTTAGGCCTATTTATAGTTGAGGTTCAGGGATCAACTTGCAAAGTACCTATACAAATAGGGACCAAAATTGCAATTATCCCATGCCTATTGTCACCCATTAATTTTCGGTGCGCCAACCCTGATTGCACTTGCTATAGCCCCCCATCTTTGACTTTTCAAAGATGGGTTGTAGCCAATAGAAAGCAAAGCATATAGTACAACCATTTTGAAGGGTAGCATGCAAGCTTCATAAGCCTCTCTCTCCACATCAGTGATTTTTTAGAATTATATTATTACAAGCCCTTAAAATTGCAATTGTCAAGTTATTATTAGGATTTAAAAGTACAAAGCAAACAGATAAATTAGCGCATCTTTTTATGCATATGAAATGATTGAAGTTCACAAATACCTTTCTCCAATGCCTTACTGCACAAATCAGCAAAAAAGTAAAAAGTAGGATTAAAACAAAGGAATTTCAAATGAATAATATTTTAACAAGGAAATTAACAATATCCAACTTCAATGCAAAATGGCATCACACATAAACAAAATGTCCGGGATGTGAGCAATCTTATGCCAATCAGCGTCAATATCCTTTCGACATCTTTCCTTCAACTGAGGAATTATTTCTATTTGTAAAATTTGCAAATTGGTTAGGCAATGCATCTCGTCCGGAAGCCGAGAACACATATCAAGTTTCGGCGCTAGCAAATTCTGAATCTTGCAAATACTCTTTGGGAGAATCTTAAGCTTAGAATTGGAAGAAAGATTAAGGTACCTCAAATGTTTCAAATTGTAAATGGAGGGTGAAATCATCTTAAGATTTAGATCATTCAAAGCAAATACACGTAAGCATCTACAATCTGCAATTACAAAATCCCAAGTTTCTTTGCTCCAATTTTGAGTTCCCATGATTAGAGACCGTAACAAGGTTCACAACTTTTTTCCCTTAAACAAAGGAATTAATGAAGGATTAATTGATATGTGGCGACATTTTTCACCAACATCACTTGAAATTTTATTTGAATCTATAATATTACTCTCCATCCCTGCTACTAATTCAGCTAGATCATGCATTAAATCATGCGTTTTACATCTCATTTCTTCCATCAAGTCTCCTTCAACCTCTTGAAAGAAACTTCTTTCAACTAAATCTTTAAAATATCCAAATTCGATCTCCTCGAGAGATTGACTTGGATTCAGTTGCTTTATGAAACCTTGTGCAATCCAAAATTTAACAAGTGTTCGTACATCAATCCCCTTCTTTTGGATCTTCTATTGGATCTTCTTCAACAAGCAAGCCCATATCGCTTACTTCTTTCAAAGTCCGTCCCTTACATTTATCCACTTCGTCTGTTTCTCCCATTTTATTCTCTTTAGAAATAGACTCTGACTCTGCCTCTTTATTTACTATCTCCAGCATTCTCTGACAATCATTAATATTTTTCCCATTTTCAAGATTGATATCTGTAAATGCCCATTTTTGCCCGGGTTGAAAAACCAAAATAAAAAATGTCCAAAAACAATCCCTGTTACGAAGCCAAAAATAAATAAATCCAAAATCCTCACAAAACCCAAACAGATGGCCTGAGACCAATTTACAATCCCAATTTTACATTACCTCAGACCTATTACCCTACCTGAACTAACTGTAACACCCCTTACCCATATGCTATGCCGGGATCGAGTACGAGGCATTACCAGACTTAACAATACATTTGGTCAAATTACTTAACACATATACAAAATGACTTAGTCAAGTCCCTATACATGTCATAACTTAAATCATTTATATATAAAGATACCCATAGATAACTTGATAGTGTGAGCGATCTCAGAGCGACCTCCAACTTTGAGCTTGTTTAATAGGACTCTGTAACATGGGAAAAAAAAGGGGGTAAGCTTATAAAGCTTAGTAAGTTCACATGTAAAAATAATAAGCATTAGCAATGAATTTAGCTTACTACTAAGCTATCATAAGCTTACCCCCTTTTCCTTCCCATGTTACAGAGTCCTATTAAACAAGCTCGGGTTGGAGGTCGTCGGAGATCGCTTCACACTATCAAGTTATCTATGGGTATCTTTATTTATAAATGATTTAAGTTATGACATGTATAGGGACTTGACTAAGTCATTTTGTATATGTGTTAAGTAATTTGACCAAATGTATTGTTAAGTTTGGTAATGCCTCGTACTCGGTCCCGGAATAGGATATGGGTAAGGGGTGTTACACTAACGGCCTATTAACCTAGACCCAAATTAAACCAACCCCCTAAACAAACTAGACCCAGACTCAGACGGCCCAAAAGGCCCAAAACCTTAACAGAACCGGTAGTGGCCTAGGGTTTCTGAAACCCTAGGCGCCGCAAATGCAGAAGCCCGTATGTCACGCCGCAATAGCACCTAGACCAACAGTCACGCCGACTTCAACGCGCCTCATCGCCACGATCTCCACCTTCAACCTGCAGAAGAAGAAAGAAATCGCAACAGAAATGGAAAACAGTGACAAATTTTTCTATTTTTCTTTTATTTTATTTCTTTCGGGGCTATAAAAACCCCCCAAAACTTGTAAACGAGGGGAGACATAGACACGAAGACAGAGAAACATAGAATACAAAGTGATTCAAAAAAGGATACAGAGAAATAAAATACAGTTATAGAGGTTTTTTTTTAATATCCGTCTTATTTTTATTTTCTTTTCTGATTCATGCGTTTTCTATGTACATATATCACTAAAAAAGAGGAAAAGGGTTTACCATCTGATCGGCGTTGAAAACGGAGTTTTTTTTGGGTTTCGACCATCGTCGGAGGAGGCGCGTGTGGCGGTCGAACACCGAAACTTAGACCGGAGCCAGACCACAGGTCGAGAGGGAGAGAGCCTGTCAAGAGCTCTCATTCATTTTTTTTTTGAGAAGTGTTTCAAAATGAATTTTTTCGGTTTATTTTTTTTTACTTATATAGGGCCTGTTGTACGACGTCGTTTTGAAAGTCCCTTTTAAGGCCAAAACAACGTCGTATTAAAGCCTGTGACCCGTGCTTTGACCCGACCCGAAGATAGGATCCGCGTGTTTTCAGAAAATGAGAAATTTATCCCATTAGTCCCTCCGCATTATTTCATTTTTATAATTAAGTCTGTTTATTTTATTTTATTTGTTTATTTTATTTTATTTAAAATTTAACCCCTTTTTATTTATGTTTATTGATATTTGATCCTGATTTCTTTATTTTAAAAAAAAAAAACTTTTTTTTAAATTTAAATTATTCTAATATTATATTAAAGTATTTTATTATTTTTATTATTTAATTATTTATATATTAATCTATTAATAATGTAAATTTTTATATATATATTTTACTCTCTTTATATTTAATTATTTTACTTGTTTAATAATTTATATATTATTATATGTTTTTTATATTATATTTTGTATATTTTATAGTTTTATGTTATATTATATATTACTTTTAAGAATCTATTTTATATAAAATTTATTTATAAATTTATTTATATTGTTTATATTATGTATATAATTTTATAATTAATGTACTACATATATATGTATATATGTATATATTATTTTATTTTTGTTTAATATTATTTTAACTATATATTATTTTCATATATTATATCATATTTTTATTCTTATAAAATATATTTATATTGAAAAACATGTTCCATTTCTATTGTTTATATTATATTTTATTTAAAATCATTATATATTATTCTTTTTATTTATTCATTGTTATATTGTTTATATCATATAAGTATGAATTTTATTTATTTATTAATCTTGCATGAAAATTTTCATATTTATTTAGTAATTTTTATGTATATATTTTACTTGCCCATACCCTCTCATTTATTTATTTATAATTGTCATTGTGTAATTATTTATTAATTGTGTTATGAATACATGCTTTGCAAAATTATCATATTTCATCTAAAGGTTTTTAAAATAAAGCAATGTTTTGTATTTAGAAATTCGGGAAATAGTGCCCAATCGTGCTGGGTTGAGATTTTCCGTTTGGCTAAATAACTAAATACCCTTTTAATAAATTTCGTAAATTATGAGATGATTTTAATTACGAGGGTTTAAAAAATGTCGTGTCCAATCGTGCTGGATATGATCTTTATATTCTTTTAGAATAAAGAAATCTCAAGTTTCAAATAAAAAAAAAAGAACTTATTCTTGAGAACTCAAAATGTTGTATCCTAACTTATTGGGTGTGATGTTTTGTGTCTTGAAGTAAGAATTTTCTATAAAATAAAGATGCACCTAGCTTCAAAGTTATAAAATGATGTATCCTAACTTATTGGGTGTGGTATTTTTATTTCTTTGAAATAGGTAAGTCTTGGTTTTCCTTCTAATAAGGGATCTTATTTTTAACTTTTTAAATTTCAAACATTTGGACATGATTTTATCAATTAGGTACCAATTTTTGGGCGTTATGAGGGTGCTAATCCTTCCTCATACGTAACCAACTCCCGAACTCATTTTCTCGTTTTTCATAGACCAAAATCAAATGTTTTAAAATGAAACATTTTACAAGGTGTTCCAATCACACGTAAGTAAAAAAAAGATTGGTGGCGACTCCCGTTTTTGTTTTTAAAGTCGATTCCCATTTTCTAAAAAACGATTTTTAAAATGGTTTCAACAGTATCCATTAACACTTCTGACTTGACAATTTCTCTTCCCTCCGATGGGATTTCCAGCCTTGTTCTCGCCATCGATCCAGACTCCAAAATGCTGTTTTCTTCATTTTTCTTCCACTTTGCCTTAATGTTTAAAATGTCATCTTTCATCTCCTTCAGTCCTAGTTCCCTTACTCTGATTGGGAAGTGGTCATCTCCAACTTCCATGCTAACTAATTCATCTACCATTTTCATTTGAGTTATAGAGATCAGAAGCTCTATTTTTTCAAAATTGTGAACCTTTGTTAGATTTTCACCCACACCAAATTCCCCCATAACCCAGCAACTCGTTTAAATATTTTAGAGTTCCAATAATGCAATGGAACTCCTGATACTTCGATCCATGCCATCCTCTCATTTATCTTCAATTTCTCCGACCATGGCTCTATTTTAATGAAGAAATCTTTCAAGTAGCCATTCAGTTTGCCTTAATAGATCCATCAGTTCTTCATTCGGTATTTCGACCAAAAAATGTCTTCATTGAATCCGTCTTACTATTATTTCCCCAAGACCAATTTTTGCTATTCGAATTTCATGACTTTTTGAATCACATATCGAAATTGATTCGCACATCAGGCATTTCTGCAGATTCCATAATTGTTCGTCTTCAACATGACCTTGCACTATTCTTTTCTCTGTTTTCACTTCTCTTCTTGCATCATTTTTGAGCATTTCTTCACTTTTTTCTTCTTGAGCTATTTTTTCACTCTATTCCTGTCCCTTTTGAACCGAAGCTTTCTTTCAAATCTTTCTTTTTCCATTATATCTAGCCATTTTCACCCCAATTCTCTTTCCCATTAAAAAGAATCCATTTAACCTCATTATCACCCTTTGCACATCCCTTCCATTAGTGAATCTTACAAACCCAAACCTTTTACCATTTCTACTCATTTTTGTTGGGATGAATGCATCAGCAACTTTTGCATGGTATCCAAATAATGCCCACAAGCCTTTCCAATGCATAGATGTCGGAATATTGTATACGAACACTGTTACCACATTTCCGTTCTCCACCACCATCAATCTCAAACATAAATTACTACAATTCAAATAAACCATAACCAACCGACAATACTTGGAGGAGGAAAAGTTCTGACAATCAATTTATACTAAACCTATCGTAAATCTATAATGATAATGAAAATTTTATTTTGATCCATTAAACAACGCAATTGAAGTGATGGGAATCTTTTAAACCACTATATATTATTTATTTCTTTGGTTATGGGTTGAGAAGAAAAATAGCATGTATTATTTATAAATTAAAGTTACTTTTCATGGTTAACTGTTTATTTTTTCGGAAAGCATTTGCGGTAAGAAAATTAATCATTACTATGATAATGAATATTTTAGTTACGATTTAAATTTTTTTTATTTTTACTGACATTTATAAGTACCTGTAAAAAGCCACAAAACTATCCATTTTAAATATCAATGAACCAACAAGTATTGAGTGCAATGGTAAGACATTGCACTACTAAAAGAAAACACATTGAATGGCTACCAGAGGATCTTATTCGACACATTGTGGGCATTCCCCCTCCACACCCTTCTAAAGGACCTGATAGACTTTCTTGGCACCACAATTTGACAGGAGCATTCTCCATTAAAAGCACTTATAAGATGATAGAGGACTCGTGGAATTCTAGAGACGAGATATGGTAGAAGGCGTGGAAGCTCTCGGGACCACAAAGAGTTGAGTTCTTTTTTGGACTATTCTTAAGAAGAGATTACTCACAAATGCAAAAAGAGTCAAGTGTAGTTTAGCAGTGGGTCCTTCTTGCCCAATTTGTGGGCATGATTCAGAGGATATATTGCATATTATTAGAGATTGCACAACAACTAAGGAAGTCTGGAAATAGGCTGTACCAGTTGATCAACAGTTAAATTTTTTTTCTAATAATTTGCACATATGGATCTCTCATGGGGAGCTAGTTAGGCATGCCTCTTCGGTCTACTAGCTTAGTACTTTTGGAAGAACCGTAATTAATCTCTTCATATTTCAAGGGAAAACCTGGAGTTCAAGTGAGATAATCAAAGTATCAATTAGTTGGGCCAAACAATTTTCTTCAGTCTTTAGAAATGAGTCGATTGAAGGCTATAAATTCTTTAGGGAACAATTGACAAGAGGTTGGAGTTTCCTCAATACTGATGGTGTTGTTCAATTGGAATCAGGGAAGGTAGCTGTTGCGGTAGTTATGTGCGATGAAAATGGAGACTGGGTCTTTGGATACAATCGATTCATAAGAAAATGCTCGACTTTTTATGCCGAACTGTGGAGCATCTTAGATGGCGTAAAACTCATCCAATAGGAGGTCATGATAAGGTGATAACCCAATCGAACAATTTGAAGGTTATTAAAGCCGTACGTGGAAGTGCTTCGAAGATTTTAAATTTTGCTCTGATTAGAAGTATACATCGAGACTCGGATTATTTAGCCAAACTGGACTTTGCAACAAAGGAGGATTTACAATTGATTGACACCCCTCCAAGAGAAGTACTTGAGTTTCTTAAAGCAGCCAAGGAAAAGAGTATTCGTATTCCTTAGTCTTTTTTATGTAATTTAGTATAATTGTGTTTTTAAATTGACCAAAAATAAAATATTTTATATGTTATTTATATTGTGTATGTTATTAACTTTCTATTGAAATTTATTTTAAATATATATTATTATATATTTAATTTTTTATTGGTTATATTTTAGTATTTAAAATATAGTTTATATATTGAATTAAATTTTATAAATAATTAATATTAATTGCTTAAAAATATTTAAAGTTTATATTTCATATATTAAAATATTAACAATAAATTTTAATAAATTATTTTTTATATTCTTATTAAAACAACATAATATTAACTAATTTAAATATTATTTATATGTATACTTATTAATTTATAATACCATGTCTGAAATAAATATTTTATTTCTCAAAAGCATTTTTTAACAATTGATTGGGTTCATCAATCAAATTAACCCAAAAACCAACCAATTAAAATTAGGAAAAAATTTCTATTTAGAGTGATTTAATGTGGAAATTGATCATGGTAGAGTAATTAATTTGATTACTTTTATTTTTGGAGCAACTAAATTAATAAAAAATAATTTAAGTGATCAAAATAGTAACCAATTTCTATTTAGAATGTCTAATGGAACAATTTATCTTAAAATAAATTGTCCCCCTCAAATTTAACAAAAATAATCTATACGAAAGAAGTATAAAATATGATGGTTTAAATAAATGCTGTCATAAGAATATATGGAGTGCTTAGTAAGCAGAGTTTTAAGCCTTTTTAGTTGATTTGGGTACAAATGGATGATTGGTAGTCAAACCCTCAAATCAATTAACATAATTAGTTGGTCAAACCAGTCAATATAATCAATAATTAGTTAATAAATCCTCCTATAAGAATATATATAAAAGATATATATGATTACGGTTTAAGACATAATTTTTTTTTTTCAAGGGAGACCTATTTTATTACAACATACAAAATAATTGAAGAAAATTTCAAAGTTTGTTTGGTGATGATAAAGGAAGGGAACAAGTTTTGCAGACTTTTTCAAGTTTGGTTGGCGCTTTAATTCCATTTTATTATTCTATACTAAAGTATGGTGGACAATATTTTATAAAATTAATACTCTAAGACTTTGATAATTTATAAAGAAAGAGCATGACAAGTACTATATATATGAAATTAATAATGTATTAGGTAAGTGCGTTTCCAAATTAATACATAAAATAATGTAGAATGAGAAGGAAATTAATGTAATGCTCGGCTTTAATTCATGATATTACTTAAACCAACTAACTTAATTAATTACTATTTTAATGAACTAGGAATTGACGTCTAATTAATTTTTTTTAAAAAAAAACTTTAGATAGGTGTAGGTTGTTGAGATGGGATTAGACTGATCAGTATATTAATTCAAAAAATCAAATTAAATTAATTAAACTGTAAATTAGTATATAAGAGAGAAACTAAAATTTATGTGAGAGGAATTGAGATAAAATTTTAAAATTTAGGGGTGAAAGCTAAAAAATCGTATAAAATGACTTCAATTAAAATTTAAACTTTTGAAATGGGACAAAGTTGCAATTGTTTCAACTAAATAAAAGTTAAAAAGGGAATAAATTCACATTTGGGAAGCACTAAAATTACACCATTGAGCCAAGGGGGTGGGAAGTCCCTATTGGTACCAACCGGTTGAGTTGGGCCAAAACACGAGTTAAACCTATTAAATTGTTTTTATTTATTTAATTAATTTTTTTATTTTTAAAAGTTTTAAAATTTTATTTAATCAAATGAAATCAAGGATGATATAGAAAGTTAATAATTTGACTAATCTAACCATCAATTTAATTATAAAAATATTGATTACGTACAAAATGAAATGGAAAAAAAATTGTAGTTTCCATCGCAAGGAAAAAGACATTGAAAGGTATCCAAAATTTATAAAGAAAGACCATTCACTTAATCTTCTGTTTTTCTCCCTAATATTTCCAACCATGACAACCACTGTATATATATATAAAATTATGTATTAGGTAAGCTTTCACTAATTTTCTCAAGCTTGTTCCTTGTATTGAAGCAATGCCATCAGAGAATGTATAATATATATGAGAAAGAAAGAAATACAAAAAATGTAATAGATTTCAACACTTATAGATTTTTTAATAATACTTCAAATTTCTCAACTAGCGTTTTCTTTAATAATATGCAAGATTTTTTAAGGTTGGTGATTGTTTTTTTCTAAGTGTTTTCTCAAGTTAATGTTTTCTAAATGTTTTAATAATACGTCACGAAGTTTAATACAAATTTCTAAAAAGGCTCATCGCTTTTGTTAAAAGATAAAATAAAAGGCATGGAATCATTCCCACCATGTGATCAACCTTTGGTAATTTAACTTCATTTTGTCTTTTTCCCTTAAAAAAATATCACCATGTCTATAAAACACTTATCATTATTTATCACTTTAACTCTACTTGTAGTATTTAAAAAATAATCTACTAAATATATATATATTTTAATGTGTAAATTTATTCTTTTCAACCATACAATTTTTATTCTATACTTAAAAATGGGCAAGCAATACCACCCCAACAACAGGCACAACATATGGATCCATTACAGGGTCATAACTGGCTCCCACTGTCGAAATAGTCCATGTTTACCAGATTTTCTTTTAAAAACATCTTCCCAGACTCTTTGTTCTAATGTTAATGCAACATAAACAAAACAATCGCTGTAGGTAGAGTTATGGGATTTTATTTAAGATCTCCAAGATGGAAATCTTCAATGTGAATTACAATCTTCCAACTACTCTTGATAGATTTAGTAATTTTAATCTCAACAAGACAGTACTAAAAAATAATTAAAACACAATATATATAAATAAATAAATTTTATAAGCTTGTTTGTGCACGAAACATCACACAAACCAAGAATTAGCGTTTTTTTGGCTGTCCTTGTACTGAAGAGAGAGGCACCCTCAAGATTTTATCACTTAATTTTGGAGAGAGCTTAGGAAAAGCTTCGATGCCTCAATTTTTGAAGAAGATTTTATTCGAAGAGTTACCATTGAAGAGAGAGGCATCCTCAAGATTTTATCACTTAATTTTGAAGAGAGCTTAGGAAAAGCTTTCGATGCCTCCACTTTTGACGAAGATTTATCCGACTACTCTTGAGTGAAAGAGTTCAAAAGAAATTTCAAACTACAGTATGACTCATGTTATTGGGCAATGAACGTTAAAAAATTTACTCACACATTCGAGTTGTTTACATAATTCGGAACTTGTCCTACATTTGCGGGACCTTATTTAAAGAGGAATTCATTATATACTTCACGGTTGAAAGAAATGATTTATGCCCAACCCCTCAAATATTTGTTACAACCTCACCTTTGTACAATTAAGTAAATTCCTTCCCAACTCATTTTTACTATGTAAGTGAAAATCAACACCCGAAACGTGGCATTCAATAATAGTTACTCACACATCACTCACAAGCTTTTTTACACAAGCGTTTCTTTTGGAATCTCAATGCGATGAGACATTGCAATCCTCGAAAGAAAGAAAGGAAGAATTTAGGTAAAAAGGAAGAATTTAGGTAATGGCAGGGTGTTTCCTAACGACCTAAGGATATCAAGGTTTCCAAGGTGGATTCTAGCCCATCAATTTTCTCAGTATAGTAACAATGAACCTGTAAATAATAAATTCCAATACACATTATGTTAAAATTTATGTCATTTAGACTGAGCAATGTCCTGATGTAAAAATTCTTACTGTTACTAAACGTAATTTCATATTCTGTGCATGAGTGGTGGCCAACCACAGAGCCACTATCTATGCTTTTCCAGTGCAAGTTTAAGAAAGCAATTTAATTTTTTCATTAAAATGCACACCATCACCAGCCTTATATCTGCACATATGTAGACTGTTATAGTATACAGTATAGTATATTCACATGTGACAAATAGAGGTTAGCAATTCTGTTATAAGCTAACAAATTATCTGTTAGGCTGTTAGGCATGATGGTCTATATAGTCTCTGTATCAAGACTTGTAAAAGCACAGATTCATTTGACTATTCAAGAATTCATTCAATATTTTCTATTCATCATTCTATCATGGTATCAGTCGCTAGTTAACTATCCTGGTGTACCAATCATGGCTGCGCATACCGCTGATTTGCCTGAGTCTCTCTTCACCGGTGATCGGGTAGTCAGCTCGTTTCCTCGTCATGAGGTTGTCAAGTTGGACGGCACCACATTTCTTCAATGGCAAAAGCAAGTTCGTCTCATCCTTGTCGGATATGGATTAGAAGGTTTCCTTGATGGTTCTGTAGTTCCTCCTGATAAATTCGTTCAATTTGCTGATGGCTCTCAAGTTCTTAATCCAGCCATGATAGCGTTTAATCAACAGAATAGTTTACTTACCTCATGGTTGCTGTCCACCATTACTCCTTCACGTCTCCCTTCGTTTCATCATGCTGAGACGGCCTCAGG
Source organism: Gossypium bickii (assembly GCA_025503065.1). NCBI lineage: Eukaryota > Viridiplantae > Streptophyta > Magnoliopsida > Malvales > Malvaceae > Gossypium > Gossypium bickii. The sequence goes on from CP106711.1 coordinate 135,196,586, forward strand.
TGTCTGGACGACGGCCACGAAGCTCTTCGCTGCTGATATTCGCGCCAAGCAGTCCCGGTTGCGGCATGAACTCCATTCGCTTAGGAAAGGTAATCTCTCGATCTCCGATCTGGTAGCTAAGATACAAGGGTTGTGTGCTTTACTGGAGGCTTCAGGATCCTTTGTTTCCGAGGAAGATCGCATCGATCTGCTTCTGGCGAGTCTTCCCCCTAGTTTGGTGCTGTAATCTCGTCGATCTCTCTTTCTCCGGTCCCCTTGCCCATTCAACGTATTGTGGATACTTTACTTGAATTCAAACAGTGTCAAGAGCGTGCTGCTCAGGATGATCTTGTTGCCGCAAATCTGGTTGAACGCTCTCCTTCTAACGCGGCGGTGGTTTCTGATCGTGGTGGTCGATCCTTCAGCCATGGGCGGGGTCGCGGTTTTCGCCCACGCGTTCAATGTCAAATCTGTAACCGGTTTGGCCACTTTGCACAACGATGTTTCTATCGTTATCATCGTGAAGAGCCTCGTGATGATCGACGGTTTTGGCCTGGTGTTGATGCGAAATCTGGAAGGGAGGACTTTCAAAGTGCAGGTTGGAATGGTCAAAATTGGGAGAATTGGAATGGTCAAAATTGGGGGAATTTTGGTCAGCAAAATAGTTTTAATTCAAAAGGAATATGTGGCTCTCAAGAAAGGTGGCCGGTGGTGGATGATGTTTTGGCCACACATGACACACGTGGGCCCCTCCCTACACGTGGGCCGCATGGTCCAAGGCCACTTGCACATGGCTCCCCCTCATTTCCCTATGAACGGCGTGACTTTGGTGGGTTTTCTAATGATGCAAGACGTCATTTTCGTGGGGCCACTAATGCTCCACTTACTACTTCAAATTATGAGCACTTTGGGCCGCATATGCATGGTGCCGAAAATTTAAAATTTAATGATCATGGAACGTATTCAGTCGGCCATAATTCTGGGCCTCGTGGACCGATTCCAACACGGGTTTCAGAAGAGCAGAATTTTTCCACACCCAATGCCTATTATGCTAATGTTCATCCGTCTCGGGAAATTGGTGGTTCTAATATTCCATGGCGTACAAAACCGAGAGCTCGTGTTTTTCTCGTTGATTCCTCTCCGTATGATTCGTCTCAATTTGTTGGGCTACCTCCGCGGGTTTCCGACTTACATGCTTCTAACTATTCGGATGCTACAGCTTATGACTCACCTGTAGAGGGTGCGACTTGGTGTCCGGACTCGGGTGCCACTCATCACGTTTGTCAAAATGCCTCTGCTCTCAATTCCTCCAATCCATATACAGGTAACTCTTTTCTTAAAATGGGTAATGGTGCTGCTACCAAAATTACATCTATTGGGAATTCGTTGTTTGCTACAGAGAAGAAAGTCTTACACTTGTCTAATGTCCTGTGCGTACCTAGCATTTGCAAGAATTTGCTCTCTGTGTCTAAATTTGCTGCAGAAAACAAAGTGTTCTTCGAATTTCACCCCTCCTTTTGTGTGGTTAAGGATATCCAGACGCAGGAAATCCTGATGCGGGGCCAAGTTCGTGATGGACTTTACTATTTTACGACCAACTTGACGGATGATTTTCCAGTGGTGCATAATGCGTCTGTTCAAGACACTACCTCAAGTAATAATATACTTACGTTGTGGCACAGAAGATTAGGCCATCCTTCATTTACTGTAGTAAAAAATGTTCTTAGCAAATGTCAAGTTTCGTTCAATAAAACTTGTGTTGATGAAATATGTGTAGCATGTCAGCAAGGGAAATCACATAAACTACCGTTTTCACCATCTCTTTCTAAGTATGCTGAGTTGTTTGAACTTGTAGTCTCTGATCTCTGGGGACCAGCCTCGGTCTCATCTGAAGGAAATTTCTACTACGTGTCTTTTATTGATATGTGTAGCCGCTTCACATGGATTTATTTGATTAAACGCAAGTCTCAAGCTCTCGAGTGTTTTCTACAGTTTCGACAGATGGTGCAGAATCAGTTTGGGAAATACATTAAGAAGTTTTAAAGTGATTGGGGTGGTGAATTTCGGAATTTTACATCTGTTTTAGCCAAACATGGTATTCTTCACCGTTTGTCCTGTCCTTATACTTCTGAACAAAATGGAGTTGCTGAGCGTAAACATCGTCATATTGTGGAAACGGGAATTACGTTGTTGGCTCAGGCTAATGTGCCTATGGTCTACTGGAGCTATGCCTTCCGGAGTGCTGTGCATCTTATCAATCGTCTTCCGACTCCCGTCTTGGGTGATCAATCTCCATTTCAACGTCTGTATGGTCGTCCACCAGAGTATGAGCATCTCCGAGTATTTGGGTGCTGTTGTTTTCCCTGCTTACGACCATTTATTCGACACAAGCTTGATTATCGCTCTCAACCTTCTACGTTTCTTGGGTACAGCTTTCAGCACAAGGGTTATTTTTGCTTATTACCGGACGGAAAGATTGTTATGTCTCGTCATGTGATTTTTGATGAGCAAAAGTTCTTGTTTTCTCCTAATGGCTTTTCTGGCTCTTCTACTAGTCAGCAGTCTCAATCTGTGAGCATTCCTACATATGTTCCCGTCATCAGAACAACTAGTACTCAAAGTGGTGCAGCACGTTCTGGAGCTTCTGAAGCGCTCCTTATTGTTTCTATAAATGTTCGCCCGACTTCCAGCACAAGTAGTCCTATACCGTCTGCTGTCTTGGGTTCTACGGAAACTACTCATCAGGGTTCTTCAGAGCACGTCAGTGCCTTACGAACTGTATCAAGCTTCTCAGCTGATGGGTCTCAGGAAAGGTTGTCATCTGCGCAAGTAGATGAGCCTGTTAATACTCATTCCATGGTTACTCGGTCTAAAGCAGGGATATTTAAGCCAAAGGTATTGTCTGTTGATATAGCTGGAATTGAGCCTTGCTCGATTAAAGAGGCTCTTGCTCGTCCCGAATGGCGACAGGCAGTTCAAGTTGAATTTGATGCATTGATAGCCAACTCTACCTGGGATCTTGTTCCTCTTCCGTATGGTCGCAAAGCTATTGGCTGCAAATGGTTGTTTAAAGTCAAAAAGAATCCTGATGGGTCTGTTGATCGGCGGAAGGCCCGTTTTGTAACACCCCTAACCCCGAACCATCACCGGAACAGGGTTACGAGGCATTACCGGACATATCTGATAATTTGCAAATATAAATTTTGTTTAATATAAATTTAGTGACATTTACGCTTATTTTCACATATCACCCCCGCAATTAAAACCGTATTCATTCGGATATAACCAATTCAACCAATTCCAAAATCCAACAATTTAACTAATACAATTTCATATTTAATCATATTTAGATTCTACTTATAACATTAAAATACCAAATATCGTTTTCTACAACAAAAGTCATGTAGTAGTTTTAAGTGACCAAAATATCACCTATGTACATGCCATTTTAACACAAAATATAGTACCTACTTCCGTAGTCTTCGAAGATGTGATGAGATGAGAAATCTTCTAGTTGAACTTCTCTTCTAGACTCTTTGTACCTACGCGTTAAAATAAAACGCGTTAAGCCGATTGAAGGCTTAGTAAGCACTACAAGAATAATTAATTAAACAATCATAATGAGAATATTTTAAACTCAATCAATTATCGCATATTTACTCACATATAAGTCTCTTCAATTGTTCATTGCTTTAAATAAATTTAACTTATCTTTAGTAAGGTATAAAACTTGCCTTAACACATCAGTAATTCACTTTTATTCTCAATTCACAATATTGGCCCAAAGTAGACTTCCTAGAACACACCGGATATACGGAACAAATACAGAGGTGCATTATGATGCACAAATGAACAGAGAGCACTGACGTGCTAATAATCAGAGAGCACCAACGTGCTAATATCAGAGAGCACCAACGTGCTAATATCAGAGAGCACCAACGTGCTAATATCAGAGAGCGCGCTAAAGTTCCTTAATGGCATGCCACTAATATCCCAGTAGTTCTAATTTCGTCTACTTGGGCATTTAAAGCTGAATCTTATATATTTAAATAATTCACATAGAATTCAAAAAAAAAAATAAATAACAATAATTTAAAATTCTTGTAGTACTTACAACAAAAAATTGAGGTGATATAAGTCCCTTTTCCTTCACTCCTTAATCTTCTCTTTTCCTTTTTCTTCGATTCGGTTCTCTCCTTCCTTTTCTTTTTCTTCAATTCCATATAAACACATAACATTTATATGTTAAAAATAATCAAATAATTTCCTGCACTATTTAATAAAATAAACATGTATTTTATGATAATTTCATGCTTTCTTACTTTTGCTCACATTCCAATTTAATCCTTTACTCATAAACTTATTCAAAGCTGTCCTTTTGTGTCATATTCACAAAATTATTTATTTCCAGAGCTACTGAACTCCAAATGAAGAACCGTTAATTTTCCTTGAAACTAGACTCATATATCTTTTACTATAATTTTTCCAGAATTTTTGGTATGGCCAATCAATACCAGATTTTTCTTAAAGTTTCCCCCGTTTTACTGTTTGACTGTTCTGACCTCTCTTCACTACGAATCAAATTACTCTTTGTACAGAATTCATATGACCTTCTTATTTATTTCATTTGAAAATAGACTCATTCTGATTCTAAATATATAAACTTAAGCCCCTAATTATTTTTCTCCAATTTTTTATGATTTTTCAAAGTCAGAACAAGGGATCCCGAAATCCCTTTAAATCAGTCTTACAAAAATATAAATATCTCAAATTACAGAATTCCTTCGCTTTCCCTGTTTCTTTCATATGAAAATAGACTCAATAAGCTTTAATTTCATATCTCATCCAACTTCTAATTCCACTTATACAATTTTTGGTGATTTTTCAAAGTTACTCTACTGCTCCTGTCCAAAAATAGTTTTCTTATAGCTTATTTTACAATTAAATCCTTTACCCAATTCTAACTTCAAATTCTTTCAATTTAAACCACTAATTTATCTTTTTGTTCATCATATGTTATATTCAAAAGCTCTAAAATTTCAAAACTTCAACTTAAATTCATCAAAACTTTGTTCTAAAACTTATAAAGCATCAAAATTAAAAGAAAAGGGTTAAATTAACATACCTATTAAACTTCCAAGCTTCAAACCCTTAATTTTCCTTTTCTTCTTTTTTTCTCTCTTTTCTTTCTTTCCCCTGCTCTCTGTTTCTGTTTGCTTCTCTGTTTCTTTCTTTCTCTCTTTTTCTTTTTTTTTCTAACCTTATTATGTATTATATTATATTAAGATAAAATAATATTTTATTTTATCACACAAAAATCTTAGGATTTTTTTACACTTATGCGCCTCAATCATTTAAAAATGGCATAATTGCCATTTTGGTCCTTCATAATTTCTTTTAATCTATAATTAAACTTTCACACCTATTACAATCTAATCCTTTTTCCCCAAATGCTTCTAATTAAGTCAAATTCACCTAAATAAAACCCAATTAGACGCGCACTAGCTTCGTAAATATTTTTAGTAATTATTTACGATTCGGTTTTATGGAAACGGAGACCGAAAATATATTTTTCGGTTACTCAACTATCGGGTCACTACAATTCTCCCCGCTTAATAAATTTCGTCCTCAAAAATTTACTCGAGCGTAAACAATTGCGGATATTGATGTCTCATTGTTTCCTCTCTTTCCCATGTTGCTTCTTCCGAATTATGATGTCTCCACAACACTTTTACCAACGGAATCCGTTTGTTTCTCAATTCCTTTACCTCTCGAGCAAGTATCTTAATTGGCTCCTCTTCATAAGTTAAATCCGGTTGAATTTCTATTACTTCAGGAGTAATCACATGAGATGGATCAGACCGGTATCTTCGTAACATTGAGACATGAAAAACATTGTGAATTCTATCCAATTCCGGTGGTAAGGCTATCCGATAAGCAACTGGACCAACCCGTTCTAAGATCTCATACGGCCCAATGAATCTTGGACTGAGCTTGCCTTTCTTCCCAAATCGGAGAAATTTTTTCCATGGTGACACTTTCAAAAATACTTTTTCACCCGCATTATATTCAATATCTTTTCTTTTAAGATCAGCATAAGATTTTTGACGATCAAATGCTGCTTTCAAACTATTTCGAATGACTTTTACTTTTTCCTCTGTTTCTTGGATTAAATCAACCCCATGTATCTTCTTTTCACTAAGCTCTGTCCAATATAATGGTGTTCTACACTTTCTACCATACAAAGCTTCATACGGAGCCATTTTAATACTGGATTGATAACTGTTATTGTAAGCAAATTCAATCAAAGGCAGATACCTCTCCCAATTACCTTCAAACTCTAGTATACAACATCGGAGCATATCTTCTAATACTTGAATTACACGCTCAGATTGGCCATCTGTCTGAGGATGAAATGCAGTACTGAAATACAACTGAGTACCTAAAGCTTCTTGCAGTTTATCCCAGAAACGAGACGTAAATCGGGGATCTCTATCTGATATAATGGAGACAGGCACTCCATGTAGCCTGATAATCTCAGATATATACAGTTCAGCCAGTTTATCTAAAGAATAATCCATACGTACCGGAATAAAGTGCGCTGATTTTGTCAATCGGTCAACAATCACCCAAATAGCATCCGTTTTCTTTGGAGACAACGGTAACCCCGATACAAAATCCATAGTGATTCTTTCCCATTTCCATTCCGGTATAGTAATTGGTGAAGTAATCCCGAAGGTACCCGATGTTTAGCTTTAACTTTGCTGACATATTAAACTCTTGATACAAACTCGAGAGATATCCCGTTTCATTCACGCCACCAATACATCTTTTGAGATCATTATACATTTTATTACTCCCGGATGTCTCGACATAATACCGTTGTGAGCCTCGTATAAAATCTTACGTATGAGCTCGAATTACGAGGTACACATATTCTACCTTTGAATAACATACAACCATCAACTCCAATCAAAATCGAGAATCAATACGACTCACACTTGTGCCCATTTAATCAGTAGCTTCTCATCATTCTTCCGAGCTTCATATATTTCTTTGTAAAAATGTCGGTTTAGCTCTCAATTCAGCCATGATTGAACCATTATCAACCAAAGACAATCGGGCATTCATAGCTCGCAAAGCAAATAGAGATTTTCGGCTTAAAGCATCAGCAACAACATTAGCCTTACCTGGATGGTAATCGATAATTAAATCATAATCCTTTATCAATTCAACCCATCTTCTCTGTCTCAAATTCAAATCCTTCTGAGTCAACAAATACTTCAAACTCTTATGGTCAGTGTAGATATAACATTTTTCCCCGTATAAATAATGTCTCCATATTTTTAGCGCAAACACCACTGCAGCCAATTCAAGATCATGCGTCAGATAGTTCTTTTCGTGTGGCTTCAATTGTCTAGAAGCATATGCTACTACCTTTCCTCCATGCATTAGCACACAGCCCAAACCATTGTATGAAGCATCACTGAAAACCACGTACTCCTTACCAGATTCTGGTTGAATCAACACAGAGCTTCGTTAATAGCCGCTTTTAATTTTTCAAAACTTTGGCTGACACTTTTCTGTCCATTCAAATTTTACATTTTTCTGCAACAATTTCGTTAATGGAGATGCAATCATGGAAAATCCTCAACAAATCTTCTATAGTAACCAACCAATCCAGAAAACTCTTTATCTGTCACATTCTTTGGTGGTTTCCATTCAAGTATAGCTTCTACTTTCTTGGGATCTACCCGAATACCATCTGCCGATACTATATGTCCCAGAAAAGTAACTTCTTTTAACCAAAATTCACACTTACTCAATTTAGCATACAATTTCTTTTCTCTCAAAATCTGTAGCACAATTCGGAGATGTTTATCATGCTCCTCTTCACCTTTTGAATACACTAGAATGTCATCTATAAATACAACCACAAACCGATCTAAATAAGGTTGAAAAATTCTATTCATAAGATCCATGAAAGCAAATTTGGAGCATTAGTTAATCCAAATGGCATAACCAAGAATTCATAATGACCGTACCGAGTCCTAAAGGCAGTTTTCGACACATCAGATTCTTTCACCCGTAACTGATAATACCCCGATCTAAGATCAATCTTAGAAAATACACTAGCTCCTTTTAACTGATCAAACAAATCATCAATCCTGGGCAACGGATACTTGTTCTTTATAGTCACTTTATTCAACTGACGGTAATCTATACAAAGCCTCAAAGACCCATCTTTCTTCTTTACAAATAATACTGGTGCCCCCCATGGTGATACACTAGGACGTATGAATCCCTTGTCTAATAACTCTTGTAACTGCATTTTCAATTCTTTCAACTCAGTGGGTGCCATCCGATAAGGTGCTATTGATATCGGTGCAGTGCCTGGAATTAGCTCAATCCCAAACTCTACTTCTCTTTCTGGAGGTAAACCCGGTAATTCCTCTGGAAACACATCAGTAAAATCTCGAACCACTGGTATCTTTTCAATCTCAGAATTCGTTGTACGAGTATCTAGAATATAAGCAAGAAAAGCAGTACATCCTCTTCTCATCATCTTAGAAGCCTTCATTGCAGACACCACATTTGTCAGTGCACTATATTTTTCACCAGTTACAATCACTTCGTCTCCATCTGAAATTCTCAAGGAAATTCTTTTTCTTCTGCAATCAACCATAACCCCATGTTCTGACAACCAGTCCATACCCAATATCACATCGAACTCATAAAACGTAAGTGCCATAAGGTCTCTTTGAAACTCATAATCATGAATTTTAAGGGCATCTTCTACACACTTTATTAACTTTTTCACTTTGCCGAAAGGATTAGTAACTACTACTCAGATTCTGTAAGTTCTACTTGTAATTCTCTTTCTTTCACTAATGCAATGCATATATATGAATGTGTAGAGCCCGGATCAATTAATGCAATTACAGAAGAATCAAATAAAGAGAATGTACCAGTAATCACATCAGGAGCGTCTCCCTCTTCTCGTGTTCTGATAGCATAAGTTCGAGGCCTTCGGAATTCAGATCTATCAGTTGTTTCCCTCACCAATCTCGTACCACTACTAGTGCCACCAGAAATTCCAGGTTGTCTACCTCTTCGTGAAACCGAGCTACCTCTCACAGACTGTTCTGTAACACTTTCTGACATCTTCGGACAGTCTCTGATTAAATGATCTTTTGACCCACATCGAAAACAGGCTCGAGAAATCAGTCGACATTCTCCCCAATGATATCTCCCACAGTGCTCACATGATGATGGTGTTGGTTTTCTTTTAGAACCCCCGGTACTACCCATAGAGGTCGTTTGCTGAGTTTGTCTTGTCTGAATTCTGGATCTTTGCCCAACAGTAGGAGAAGTGTATCTAGAATCTCTAAAATCCCTCACTCTTTTTGGAAACGGTGGGAGTGCTGAACTAGTGGCTAGTCTCTTCCCAAAACTCTTTTCTTTTGAACGAGCTAACCCTTCTTCCAGTCGTTGTGCTCTATCAACCAAAATAGGAAATTCTTGTAGATGTAATGGTATAAGAGGAACATAAATCTCTTCATTCAATCCCCACTCAAATCTTCTGCACATATCTGCTTCATTTGCTATTAATTCCTTTGCATACTTACTCAATCTGATAAATTCACGTTCATATTCAGCAACAGACATGTTGTTCTACTTCAGATCCAGAAATTCTCTTTTCTTCTTCTCAAGATAAAGTTGACTCACATATTTCTTTCTAAATTCAGATACAAAGAAATCCCAATTAATTTTCTCTGCAGGATGGATATTCATAATAGTGGTCCACCATTGATAAGCCTCACCCTTTAATAAAGATACTGCACATTTCAACTTTTCATCCCCTGTACATTGCAATTCTTCAAATATTCTTTGACTGTTCTCAAACCATTCCTCAGCCTCAGCTGGATCATCATCTTTCTTTCTTGTAAACTCTTCAGCCCCATATTTTCTGATTTTCTCCAAGGGGGATCGATGACTGGTTATAGATGATTGTGGATGTGGAGCAGTAAAAGGAGAAGATAGTGGTGGAACAGATGGAGCATTATTAGTTCTCACAACTTGCTGCAATAACTGATTCATTGTCTGTAATAAAGTTGCAATCGGAATTTCTTCTCTAGCCGGTATTGGTTCAGTTTCAGATTGAGTTCTTTCTTCCAATTCAGGCTCTCTATCATCTCCTAAGTTTACTGATTCACTTCGAACTTGGGCTCTATGTTGATCTCTTTCCCTATCAAGGTTTGGCGCCCTGCTCTCTACTTCATTTTCTGACTCTTCACGAAATCTACTTGACATCTTTAAGTTTCTACAATATTCATAAATTACACAATTAAATAACTAAAACTCATCTCATCACATCAATTTTATAAAATGGCATGTACAAATAGACTCATACTCGACCCAAGAATTCAGAAAACCTAGGCTCTGATACCAATAAATGTAACACCCCTAACCCCGAACCATCACCGGAATAGGGTTACGAGGCATTACCGGACATATCTGATAATTTGCAAATATAAATTTTGTTTAATATAAATTTAGTGACATTTACGCTTATTTTCACATATCACCCCCCGCAATTAAAACCGTATTCATTCCGGATATAACCAATTCAACCAATTCCAAAATCCAACAATTTAACTAATACAATTTCATATTTAATCATATTTAGATTCTACTTATAACATTAAAATACCAAATATCGTTTTCTACAACAAAAGTCATGTAGTAGTTTTAAGTGACCAAAATATCACCTATGTACATGCCATTTTAACACAAAATATAGTACCTACTTCGTAGTCTTGAAGATGTGATGAGATGAGAAATCTTCTAGTTGAACTTCTCTTCTAGACTCTTTGTACCTACGCGTTAAAATAAACGCGTTAAGCCGATGAAGGCTTAGTAAGCACTACAAGAATAATTAATTAAACAATCATAACGAGAATATTTTAAACTCAATCAATTATCGCATATTTACTCACATATAAGTCTCTTCAATTGTTCATTGCTTTAAATAAATTTAACTTATCTTTAGTAAGGTATAAAACTTGCCTTAACACATGGTAATTCACTTTTATTCTCAATTCACAATATTGGCCCAAAGTAGACTTCCTAGAACACACGGATATACGGAACAAATACGAGAGGTGCATTATGATGCACAAATGAGCAGAGCACGACGTGCTAATAATCGAGAGCACCAACGTGCTAATATCGAGAGAGCACCAACGTGCTAATATCGAGAGAGCACCAACGTGCTAATATCGAGAGCGCGCTAAAGTTCCTTAATGGCATGCCACTAATATCCCAGTAGTTCTAATTTCGTCTACTTGGGCATTTAAAGCTGAATCTTATATATTTAAATAATTCACATAGAATTTCAAAAAAAAAAAAATAAATAACAATAATTTAAAATTCTTGTAGTACTTACAACAAAAAATTGAGGTGATATAAGTCCCTTTTCCTTCACTCCTTAATCTTCTCTTTTCCTTTTCTTCGATTCGGTTCTCTCCTTCCTTTTCTTTTCTTCAATTCCATATAAACACATAACATTTATATGTTAAAAATAATCAAATAATTTCCTGCACTATTTAATAAAATAAACATGTATTTTATGATAATTTCATGCTTTCTTACTTTTGCTCACATTCCAATTTAATCCTTTACTCATAAACTTATTCAAAGCTGTCCTTTTGTGTCATATTCACAAAATTATTTATTTCCAGAGCTACTGAACTCCAAATGAAGAACCGTTAATTTTCCTTGAAACTAGACTCATATATCTTTTTACTATAATTTTCCAGAATTTTTGGTATGGCCAATCAATACCAGATTTTTCTTAAAGTTTCCCCCGTTTTACTGTTTGACTGTTCTGACCTCTCTTCACTACGAGTCAAATTACTCTTTGTACAGAATTCATATGACCTTCTTATTTATTTCATTTGAAAATAGACTCATTCAAGATTCTAAACATATAAACTTAAGCCCCTAATTATTTTTCTCTCAATTTTTATGATTTTTCAAAGTCAGAACAGGGGATCCCGAAATCCCTTTAAACCAGTCTTACAAAAATATAAATATCTCAAATTACAGAATTCCTTCGCTTTCCCTGTTTCTTTCATATGAAAATAGGCTCAATAAGCTTTAATTTCATATCTCATCCAACTTCTAATTCCACTTATACGATTTTTGGTGATTTTTCAAAGTTACTCTACTGCTGCTGTCCAAAAATAGTTTTCTTATAGCTTATTTTACAATTAAATCCTTTACCCAATTCTAACTTCAAATTCTTTCAATTTAAACCACTAATTTATCTTTTGTTCATCATATGTTATATTCAAAAGCTCTAAAATTTCAAAACTTCAACTTAAATTCATCAAAACTTTGTTCTAAAACTTATAAAGCATCAAAATTAAAAGAAAAGGGCTAAATTAACATACCTATTAAACTTCCAAGCTTCAAACCCTTAATTTTCCCTTTTCTTCTTTTTTTCTCTCTTTTTCTTTCTTTCCCCTGCTCTCTCTTTTCGTTTGCTTCTCTGTTTCTTTCTTTTCTCTTTTTTTTTTTTTTTTAACCTTATTATGTATTATATTATATTAAGATAAAATAATATTTTATTTTATCACACAAAAAATCTTAGGATTTTTTTACACTTATGCCGCCTCAATCATTTAAAAATGGCATAATTGCTATTTTGGTCCTTCATAATTTCTTTTAATCTATAATTAAACTTTCACACCTATTACAATCTAATCCTTTTTCCCCAAATGCTTCTAATTAAGTCAAATTCACCTAAATAAAACCCAATTAGACGCACAACTAGCTTCGTAAATATTTTTAGTAATTATTTACGATTCAGTTTTATGGAAACGGAGACCGAAAATATATTTTTCGGTTACTCAACTATCGGGTCACTACACGTTTAGTTGCAAAAGGATGTTCTCAGGTACCGGGATGTGATTTCACAGATACGTTTAGTCCAGTTGTCAAGCCCGCAACTATACGTGTTGTTATATCCATTGCTGTTTCTCGTGGGTGGCAACTCAGGCAAGTTGATGTCAATAATGCATTTTTGAACGGTGATTTAACTGATGAAGTCTACATGGAGCAACCCTCGGGGTTCGTTCGATATGGTTCCCATGGTGAAAAACTGGCATGTCGTCTGACTAAAGCTCTTTATGGTTTACGACAAGCTCCTCGTGCCTGGTTTGACAAGTTAAGAAAGTTTCTGCTTGACAATGGGTTTGCTGTGTCTAAGTCTGATGCATCTTTATTTGTCAAAGCTCTTGATGACCTCGTTTTGTATGTTCTTGTTTATGTGGATGACATTGTTGTCACTGGAAACTCATCTGCTGAAATTGATAGCTTTATTCGTCAACTTAACGACAAGTTTGCTCTTAAAGATTTGGGTGAACTTCATTATTTTCTGGGAGTAGAGGTGAACAAATATGCTTCTGGTAGCCTTCATTTGAGTCAGCAGAAATATATTAAAGAACTTCTTAGTCGTTGTTCTATGGCTAGTACGAAACCTGTTCATACACCGATGATCAGCTCATCTATGCTGTCTAAAGATGAAGGTGAACGACTTGCTGATCCGACTGAGTATCGAAGTTTGGCTGGAGCTCTTCAATATATTGTTTTAACGCGACCAGACATTTCGTATGCGGTAAATCGGGTATGTCAGTTCATGCATGCACCCACTACAGTGCATATGACTGCTCTTAAACGTATTCTGCGATACCTACGTGGCACTCTGTCTCATGGTCTGATTTTTCGTCCGTCGGATAGACTCTCATTGGTGGGTTATGCAGATGCAAACTGGGGTCTTGATTTTGATGATCGTCGCTCTACAACAGGATATTGTGTCTATTTTGGGGACATTCCTATCTCATGGTGTTCTAAGAAACAACAAGTTGTTTCTCGATCCACAGTTGAAGCTGAATATCGGAGTTTAGCAGGAGCCACTAGTGATATTGCGTGGCTTGGTTCTCTTTTGTACGAATTAAAGCTCACATCTGCTGATGTTCCTACTGTTTGGTGTGATAACACTAGTGCTGTGGCTGTTGCAGCCAATCCTGTTCTGCACTCTAAATTCAAGCATGTTGAACTTGATTTATTTTTTGTTCGTAAAAAGGTGGCTAATGGCGAGTTGATTGTCGGAGAAGTTCCGGCAAGTGATCAGGTTGCGGATATCCTCACTAAGCCATTATCTGTAACTCTGTTTACTCGTTTTCGGCGTCTTCTTCAGATCGTACCATTAGAAGAAGCTAGGTGAATGTTATAGTATACAGTATAGTATATTCACATGTGACAAATAGAGGTTAGCAATTCTGTTATAAGCTAACAAATTATCTGTTAGGCTGTTAGGCATGATGGTCTATATAGTCTCTGTATCAAGACTTGTAAAAGCACAGATTCATTTGACTATTCAAGAATTCATTCAATATTTTCTATTCATCATTCTATCATAGACTCTTTCCCAACTAGCTATGCAAATAAAATCAACGGTCAACATTTAGATGGTGTATAACAATGGCACTCAATACAGATGAATGAAAAAAGAAAAAAAAATGAAAGAAAGAACTCGGGCAATGGCAGGGTGTTTCTTAGCGAGCTATGGAAATGTAGGTCTCCAAGGAGGATTGTAGCCCATCAATTTTCTCTCTGTAGCAACAATGAACCTGCAAATTATAAATGCCAATACAGAAAAGTATAAAAATATTTCTTTTATATATTTTTAATTAAAAAGAAAAAGGCAAATCCAGTTACACAACAGTCAAAACTGGAGGAAATTTCAAAATGAAAAATGAATAAAACCCATAGATGTAAACAAATTTCATGGGTATCATTAGCTTATTATATAGTATATGTCAGAGCCAACATATTGTTGTCTTCTTGGCAAAAAATATTAGACTAGGTTTGAGGGATGGTCTTTCTTTGTTAATTTAGACACCTTTAAATGTCTTTTATTTGGTAATTTATACTGTAAACTTTGACAACCAATGCAAACTCTTTTTTGGTGTAAATCCCTCTTAAAGTCCCTGTACTTTTTGCAAGTCAACAAATTAGTCCCTCTCTAAGGAAAACAGATTAAAGGAGACCATGTACTCTTTTCAAAGGTGAATAAATAAGGACAATTAAGATCAAAGTTAACAATTTCTACTAATACATGACACGTCTCTAATTATGATTAGTTAAATTTGAAAACATTTTAAATAAATTAATATATATAATATAAAAATCTATAAAAGAATTCCAAATTTCAATTATTATAATATAAATTTTATATATAAAAATCCTAAATTAAATTAAATTAATTCAATTGAATTGAACAAACAAATTCGACCCTAAATCATTTGATATGATTGGTTGGACAACCAATTCGATTTTAAAAACCTTGACCAGAACAAGATCAAGATGTGAATTTAATTTCTTGACTGTTTAATATTATTTATTTTAATAACTCTAAATTTTGAAGCATCTAAAATGTTAATAGAATCTTATTTTTAATTATTTTCATACACTGAATATGTTATTTTACTTTGTTAGAACTTGTTTAAAAGAATATTGTATGCTTCAATGAAAATCACAATCTATCTTTGATCATGCTTGTTCACAACTGAGCAGCTTATACTGTGTGCATTTTCCTACAAACCTCGCGCTAGCCGACTTTGCCCTATGATTCATTAGCCAAAGGTATTCATCCCATCCCCAAAGTCATGAGATAGATTTGTAAGCTTTGCCTATGTTATAGTTAAGGTGGATGTGTATTCTAGTGTGTGAGTTCTAAATTTATATTGTATCAAAAAATTGAAAACACCTCACAAGACCAAAATTAAATGTGTGTAAACATCTTATCTCCATGAAAATTTAAGCTATTGAGCTAATTTATTATTATAAAATATTAATTTTACCCAAAATTTTATTCTTCTTCAATATAGAAACTAATGCACAAAGAAAATAAAATTTTAAAAATATTAAAATTAGTAGAAGATATAAGAAGACATTGGATATGGGTATAGTTGTTTTGTAACAACCTAAAAAGGGTCGTAATTGCTGCAGGGCTTCCACATCCTCATATCCTCAATATTTGATAATCGAATGGAGAGCTAAGCTCAGCATTCAACCAATCATAAGATGAAAATATGGGATTCATTACTCAATCTAGCAATGTCTTCAAGTTAGTACAACTCAATCTTGAAATTGCTCAATGGTTCTTGCGTGAAGCCCTTTCATTAAATAATAGTCTACATAATGTACACAAATTTGCTTGATCACTAGTTGTGCTTTCTTGTGATGGAACGTTATTTGAAACATCGAAAGAGAAAAATATATTTTTTTTCCTTAAATGGACACATACATAAGTAAAACTGAAGAACACAACTAAGATGTTTACGCAATTTGAAACTAGTCCTACGTTTGCAGCGCCTTGTTCAGAGATAAATCCACTATATACTTTATAGTACAAAGAAATGATTTATGCCCACTCAAACATTTGGTGTGACCTTACCTTTGTACAATGAAATAAACTCTCTCCGAATTCATTTTAGCTATGCAATTGAAAATCAACACTCAAAATGTGTATAACAATAACACTCAATAATAATTCCTCTCTATAAACGTATGTACTCCTTTAAATCCACACATCATCCACGAAACAAATTATCTATATATAAGCTCCAAGATAAATCAAGAGCTCCATGTAAAATGAAGTAACAAATTTTCAAATGCAATATCACTGGTCCTATGTAGAAACACTTACTGTTACTAGACTCAACTTTATATCATGTGCATAAATGGTGGCTAACCACAAACCCATTGTCTATGCTTTTTTAGTGCTTTACGTATTTTGTTGATTTGGTTTTGATTTAATAAATTTAACCTACAATATTTACATATTTTTTTAATTTGGTTCTAATTTAACAAAATTAGCTTACAACATTTACACATTATGTATGAGCTCAATTTGTTGTTATACCAAACAAAATTATGTATGAGTGATAAAAAATATTAACATTGTAGTTAATTGTCTTTACTGCACTTCCGAAATTGATAGGAATTAAATTACTTCTTTGTTTTAGAGTGGGCCAATTTACATAATATTGAATTTGAGAGAAACAAAAGAGGTGTTTTTACCCATTTTTAACCTCACCTCACTACTACGACTGTTATTGAATCCAAATAAGTATCTAACACTAATTTTAATCACATCACTACTATATTCAAGCTCACTATTATAACAACTAATCCCACCACCGCTTCTACTTTTAATTTCACTAGAGTTAATCGAATTGTCCATCTAAAGAAAGTCATAGACCTATCTAATTTACTGTAACAAATTTAACACTAATAGAGAACAATTTTCAATATATGTTTTATACAATAAATGATAACTCTGTTATAGTTTGGCCTTATTTAATCCTTTTTAATAATACATGGACTAAATTGATTATTTAATAACAGAGGGACTAATTTGATACAGTCCCTATAATGTTGGTACTTGCACCCTTGTATATGTATTTGAATAGTAATTTCGAGATGAAATTGAACAATTGAAAAATGTAAAAACAAATGAAATTAGCTCATTAACTTGTAATTATATACAAAATGCTTCCCTCCACATTTTTCCGGCGGTGCTCGAGCCTCTGATGGTCCCACACTGCCGTATCAACCTCCTCATACGGCTTCAACAGCACCAGCTTCGACGGTTCCTCTGGTTGTTCTGCCGATACGTGGTCACCTGGCCTTCGCTTTGATGAAGCCGCGGTTTGTTCATCTCAATGATTATCACAGATTTTCATCCAGTAATAGTCGTGGAACCGTCGCCGATCAAGAAGTTGAAGCAATTGTTGTGAGATCTCCAGTGAGTTCAAAAATTCTCTTTTGAAAATGATGACTATCATATAATTACTAGTATATTATTTCAATTTTGATGAGAATTATACTCTCACTTTGTTAAAAGAAGTAAACCAAAGAATTTTACTGATTGAAATTCATGAGAAATCATCTTGCTTTATTTCAAGAGCGTGCATGCTTTATATAGAAAATACATGCAGACTAAAAACTTTAAGAGAACGACGTAACTACTTTTAAGAGAATGACGTAACAGAAAGTAGTTTTGCAACAGCCCTAGTAACAGTTTAACAATAATGCTAATAACAGTTGTAACCAACTTCAATTGCTGAAACTGCAGTACTGTTATTACTCTAACACACTTAACGCTTAATGTCAATTGCTTAATTTTTTTTGTGTGTGATCTTTTGATCTGTTCATAAATAGAACGTTTCATGGTGGCTAAGTTTCTTAGGGGATAAATTATGAGTAGCATTATTTGTTTCTGAAGTGAAATTGTGATGTCTATATTTTAATGTGTGAGGTATTTCCGCAGTTGATGATGTAGTGGAGTTTTGGTAGATTAAAGCGCATGTTTGCTGAACTAAGTTGAAATTGAATGAATGCTGGCCTCATCCAATG
The DNA here is from genome assembly GCA_025503065.1 of Gossypium bickii. Lineage (NCBI taxonomy): Eukaryota > Viridiplantae > Streptophyta > Magnoliopsida > Malvales > Malvaceae > Gossypium > Gossypium bickii. Next base: position 135,215,057 of record CP106711.1, read on the forward strand.
TCCCAAACTTGATGACTTCAACATTTTGATGCCTTAATTTGAGAAGGCTTAGTTTGAGTATTATAAAATTCTCTCAGAATGCAGATGAGACAAAGATGTAGTGATCAAATATAATTGCAATTGATAGTATGTTAGTTTTATGTACTACAAATACTATAGTAAGAGAGTTTAAAGCCGAACATTTAATGTCGTGCTCTATATGAAGAAATGTTGATGGGTGTTAGTTCTTTTGATGTTTACCTTTGATGGATGTTTGAAAAATGATTCAGTTGATATTCATATATTATATTCCATTTTCTTATTGTCTTCAACACCATAGCAAGTGGATTACTAGTTATTTTACTTGATTTTGTCATGACATTGATCTCTTTGAGTTTTGGGATTTCTGATGGTTCTTATGACCAACAGTAAGTTTTCTTATACAAGCTCTCCTACATATGCATTTGTTAAACTTATGCTCTTTTTTATTTTATTTTGTTCATTTCAGTTAGTTGTTAATCTTGATATAACCATGCACAAATACTAGTACTAAGGCACCTTGTAATTTTGTCTGCCATTGGAACCACTATGAAATATTGCTGATTTTTCTCAGCAATTAGATAGGAAGAGCGCAGCAGACAAAAATGAGGTCGAGTCTAGCCAACATAATACAAGATGTGTTATTCAACTTGTAGTTTGATGTGTGCCAGCATAAGCATCAACACACAAGTCATACGTATATATAGCCAGGAAATCGACATCTTTTGGAAGAGTCTTAATCCAAGCATCATAATTGAACATAGTCTTGGAATACTGTCTACAAAAATGGTAGTCTCATATCAATTGTGCATCCCTGCATAGTTTCAAAAATTTCTTGGGGCAGAACGCAATGGGAGCCAGAGCCCATCTTACCCCTCCCCCTCCCAAATTTGGAAAATTCTCATTAAGCCTTCAATTTTTTTTTTTTGAAAATTTTAATTAAACTCTTCAATTTCAAAAAATTGAAAATCTATCCGAAACTAAGGTATTTAGACGATTTATGAAATACAAGTTAAAAAGTTACGATTACCTAAAATCAAACCAATTTTAATTTTTTGAAAGGAAAATTCATTCAATGAATACACTTTTTTGACCATAGCATTAAGCACTACTTGAAAAAAAAAAAAAAACACCTGCAATGAGATTGTTTTATTGGTATTATATAAGTACATATCATATGATAATTATAAATTTAATTATTTAATTATTATAAAAATTAAACATATTATAAATTTAATAATTATATAAAAAAATTATATATTGATATATTAAATACACGTAAATTTATTATCATAAATATATTTTTAATTATTATTTAATAAAAATAATTTTATTATATTTTATTAATTAATATAACATGCATTCAAGAATAAATGTATAAACAAATGTTATAATATTTTCTTGCTTTCATTTTTGTAAAATATATAATTTTGATTTTATAATAATTTAATAAATATAGCATATTCATAATAAAATTTATATGAATTAAATCTAAATAAATATATATGTAATAATAAATAAAAATTTATTTATTAATAAATTACCATAATTGCAAATTTAATATATATTATACTATTTAATGTTATATACAATCTTTCATTTTACGAATATAATTTAACATCCTTAGTATGGATCTTGTCTTTTATTACCTACGATGGGTGTTTATTATTATTTTTCTCCCAAATTGTATGGTTTCATTCATTTAATGAATTAATGAATTTCCCTTTCAAAAAAAAAAATAATCATTTTAAGGTGAAAACACCTCTCTGGTCCCTTTCAATTTGTATATTGAGCAAATCGATCATTCTCAAAAAATTAGACCAATTTAATCATTGTCAATTCCAAAATTTAACAACTAAGGATAATTAATCACAACATTAATTTTTTTTCATTTATACACATTTTTATTGGTATAATAACAACTTTAGTCCTCGAAGTTTACATATTCTGTCAACCTGGTCTTGATTTAACAAACTTAGCCCACAACTTTTACATATTCTGTCAAATTGGTTCTAGTTTAACAATATTAGATTGCAACATTTACACATTATGTATGAGCTAAATTTGTTATTATACCAATCAAAATTATGTACGAGTGACGAAAAATATTAACATTGTAGTTAATTCTCTTTAGTTCACTTCCGAAATCGACAGGGATTAAATTACTATTTTTTTAAAAGGGCCAATTTGCACAATATTGAATTTGAGATGGACCAAAGAGGTGTTTTTACCCATTTTTAACCTCACCTCACTACTACAATTGTTATTGAATCCAAACAAGCATCCAACTCTAATTTTCACTAGAGTTGATCCAATTGTCCATCCAAAGAAAGCCATAGACTTATCTAATACCTCATTTGTTTTACTGAAAATGATTCTCAAAAAATGATTTATGGAAAATGATTTACTTTTTTGGAAAAGCTAATATTTTCTGGTGTTTGGACGAATTTGTGTAAGATATTTTTTGTTGTTTGGCAGATTTCTTGAAAATATTTCATAAAAGTTATTTTCAATAAAACAAACATACATTTGTGACTTATGATAAGTAGTGAATTGATTATAAAGTGATGTTAAGGTGAAACTATAGTAAATAATGAATCTTTATGATGTTGATTATCGACGAATAAGTAGGTAAACCTACATTTTCCACTTTCATGATTCAAACGCATTGTGGCATTGCTCCTATATATTACAGGATGTTGATTATCGACGAAGGAGATACAGGATAACCCTTAGAAGCACAATGGGTCCGATTGATGCTTACCTAGTCAGGTGTTACTCCCTTCTTTACATATATTAAACCATCTACCGTAAATGTTCTTTTGAAATAAGCCTAATTGATGATGACAGGATAGGTTTAGTTGTAGAAATAAAAAGTGTCGGCATCGGAATTCTGGTCCATCTAATCTGGTTATATATGCACATTAACAACATCCTTTTCTTTATCTGAGTTGCTTAATTAGTCATTAGCTTTTTACATATCAAAATTGAAAAAGCAGCCCTACTAAATGTAGATGTGTAGAATTGGTGCATCGTGATGATAATCATTGGATCAATCTTGTTGTTTGTACGAAATGGGTCCATTGTATATTTGAGGTTGTGACCAATGGCATCTATAAATATTCATATGATTATAGGAATCCAGTTATTTTTCTACTTCTATTGCTTCCTTCACGTTTTTTCACTTTGTGGTTGAAATTGATCGCTAACTTATTTACAGTTGAGATTTTCGTAATGTTAGCGGAATTCGGTTTTATTTTTGGTTAGCCAAGCTTGGGTTATTGAATTTGAGTAAGCTGAGTTTAAATACCTTAATGTGATCAGACTTAAAGTGGTTTGTAAGTCTATATTAAGGGGTTTTTTTTTTTTTTTTTGAACTAGTATTAAAAATACCAATTGAAATCTGAACTTAAGACAAATAGTTTTTTTTTTTAAGGTTTAGTCAAGGTTGTTTGAACCGGACCAGGATACGGTTCAGAGAAGAGCATTGAATCGATTGATCTAGGAACCGGAATGGATGATTGTATTGGGCAAAAAACTAGTTGAACTTGGCGGTTGAATCATATTTTTATTTTTTTATGAATTTTTTAATAATTTATTTAATTGCACCGTTGAACTAATGAATCGGTGGCCTTGATCAATTTTACTACCGGTCCGGTTTCAAAAACCTTGGATTTAGTTTGAGAGTCTTGTTCATCTTTTGCTAGGTAACGAAGTCCAAGTTGATTTTTATCTTGAATCAAGTTATGTTTTGAAAGTACACTTGATCAAGTTCGAATTGAGTTTTGAGGTGTAAACCCTAATGGGGGCGTGAATTTGTTAGTATTATGGATGATAATGATGATGCCCAATGTTTGGCCCTTTCTTAAACTTGCAATTAGAAAGCATAGACAACGGGTTTGTGTGTGGCCACCATTTATGCACAAAAAATGGAGCTATGTTTTTAGTAACAATAAGTGTTTCTTCTACATTTGAACACCATTTCAGTCTTTGCGAATCAATTTTATCTCTATGTATATTGATATTTATAGTTTGCAAGTTCATTGTTGCTATATAGAGGGAATTGCTATAATCCTCTCAGGAGACTTTGATTTCCTTAGCTCACCAAGAAACATCCCTGCCATTCCCCATGTCCTTCCTTACTTTAGAGGATTGCAGTATCCCGTCGCATTGTGATTCCAAAGGAAAAGCTTGGTGTTTTGTTTAAACGACAAAGAACAAATTACAAGGTGTTATTCAACTTGTAGTTTGATGTGTGCCAACATAAGCATCAACACGCAAGTCATACGTATGTACAGTCAGGAAATCGACATCTTTTGGAAGAATCCTAATCCAAGCATCATAATTGAACATAGCCTTGGAATACTGTCTACAAAATTGGTTGTCTCATAATCAATTGTGCATCCCTGCATTTGAATACTGTTTGGAATACTAAAAAAAAACTAAATGTGTTTTTTTTTTTTGAGTTGGCACGTATTATTCAACAAGGAAAATAAAGAGCACAATCAAGATGTTTATGTAATTTAGAACTTGTTCTACATTTGCAGGGCTTTGTCCAAATATGAATACACTATGAACTTCATGGTACAAAGAAATAATTTAAGCTTAAGCTTAACCCCTCAAACACTTGAAGCAATCTCACTTTTGTACAATTAAGTAAATTCTCTCCTAACTCATTTTAGCTCATTTTAGCTATGCAAGTGAAAATCAACATTCAACACTCAAATATTGTATAACAATGTCACTCAATAATAGTTCCTACTATGAACATGTATACTTCTTCAAATTCACACATCACCCATAAAATAAATCATGCTCTTAATAAGCTCCATGTAAAGTGGAATAATAAATATTCAAATGCAATATGTCTGGCATTGTCATGCTTGAACAACGACTCTTCCAAAAGCATCAATGAACCTGAAAATTATAAATGCCAACATAGAATATGTTACAAATCCCATTATTATGAGCCTTAAATCTGCACATAGGTGTGTTTAGTATAACGCTGTTCATATATAAATAATCAAACATTTTATCAACTTCAACCTCACTACCAAATATTCTGAAGCATCTTCCTTTTTTCCTATTTGGACCTTCAATAACAAATTTGGCTGGAATCTCGAACGGCCAAAAGAGTGTCCTGCATCAATGAACATCGTGATTTGAATAACTCCAAAAGCCTGTAAATAGCATAGGTACAATCTAAGATAGTAATCAGTTGGCATATTTTAAGAGAACATAAATATATATAGACATATGATAGGTAAGTGCTTAAATGAAGAAAGCAGAGCATATAGTAGAACCATTTTGAAGGGTAGCATGCAAGCTTCATAGGCCTCTCTCTCCACATCAATGATTTTTTAGAATTATATTATTACAAGCCCTTAAATTGCAATTGTCAAGTTATTATTATGATTTAAAAGTAAAAAGCAAATAGATAAATTAGCACCTCTTTTTATGCATATAAAATTATTGAAGTTCACAAATGCCTTTCTCCAATGCCTTACTGCACAAATCAGTAAAAAAGTAAAAAGTAGGATTAAAACAAAGGGATTTCAAATGAATAATATTTTAACAAGGAAATTAACAGTATCCAACTTCAATGAAAAATGGCATCACACCCCTCACTTGGACATTCATTATACCACTCTTATTTTTCTTCAACAAAAGATAAGGTCATCAAAATAAATAAATAACAAGGACGGACCAACCTGATACAACCCAATGTTGGGGATGTGAGCAATCTTATGCCAATCAGTGCCAATGTCCTTCCGACATCCTTCCTCCAATTGAGGAATTCCTTTTATTTCTAAAATTTGCAAATTGGTTAGGCAACGCATCTCGTCCGGAAGCGATGTTAAATTGGGCAAATCAATGAGACAGAGCCTTTGCAGATTTGTTAGATGTTGAAGCCACTCCGGAAGATGCCGACACTTTGGAATGTTTCCCAGCATTAGATAGCGTAGGCTTGTATGATCTTGGAATATTTGGAAGCAGTTGCTGATAGCTCCAGCTCCTCCTGATTTTGCTGCTTGAAAAGTCTTCAAGGAAAGTGAGATGTTGGAACACAGGAAAGAGTGACCTCAATCCATGGCATTCATGAATTTTTAATGTTTTCAATTGAACAAGGTGTTGAAGCCAAAGGGGGAGAGACACCAGCTGCGGGAACTTATAAATCTCCAAACAAGAGAGATTCTTAAGGGGTTCCCACTGTAAGCTCTCTAAATCAACCTCCTTGCAATCCATTATTTGTAAAGTTTTAAGCCCAGTGAGATGTTGCAGGCACTCGTCTAGCGTGTGAGTGTCCAATCCCTCAATGTTGTGTACAAAGAAAGATTTCAATTTGGAGAGAGGAAGAGAAGAGGTTGAACTTGATGGGGTCGTACTAGTGATGTTCATCATCATGGTCTGCTTTAACGGCCTTGGACTTGTATTCCACAACACTAGCTTATCATCGAGTGAAGGATACAACGGCATTGAAGTCAAAGGGCAATTTAGTATCCTTAAAGAGGAAAGACAAGGAAATGCCATGGTTGATGTTCCCATAACTGTTGTGTCGTCCTCGTTGGAATCATCATCGATTGGTTTTGTCGTCATCCACCAACTCTTCATATTCGGGCAGTCGTCGAGATGGAGAGCCTTAAGCGATGGGAAGAATGATTGTGGTTCTCCTTGACTTCCTTTTAGGCTATTATCATCCATGTACTCCAGCTCAGTTAAATTAGAAATCATCAGCCTTTGAAGACAAGGCAATTGAGCAAAGGACGGGAGATGTTTGAATTTACTAGGACCAATTATGGAAATATCGGAGAGATTTGTGAGCAAAGAAAGCCAACTTGGAAACTTGGCATCACCCCTCCATCCTCTAATCCAGAGCACCCTGAGATTAGGATGGGGCTGGAGGTCTTCAAGTGACTTCTCATCATCATCACCGTTATCAGCACCCCATTGTAAAAACAAAAATCTCAAATGTTGCTTCTCTTTCAAATTAGCAGCCTTAAACTTCTCTTTTGCATTTTTTACGAATCCCAAATTTCTTATTTCTAGCTGTCCCCTTAAGTTCTTAAGCAGTCTCAATTCACTTAGATCTGCACCGCCATGGGACCCATCTTTATCCACTACAAACAAGCTTAACGTCTCAAGCGAAGTCAGCTTCCCTATTCCACGTGGCATATGAGTTAAACCACTACAACCGCCACACCCAAGATGGGTCAGATTCACCAATTTTTCAATCTTCTTTGGCAATTCTTGAAGCCCAGAACAATCAAGTTGCAGCGCTAGCAAATTCTGAATCTTGCAAATACTCTTTGGGAGAATCTTAAGCTCAGAATTGGATGAAAGATTAAGGTACCTCAAATGTTTCAACTTGTAAATGGAGGGTGAAATCGTTTTAAGATTTAGATCATTCAAAGCCAATACACGTAAGCATCTACAATTTGCAATTATAAAATCCCAAGTTTCTTCGCTCCAATTTTGAGTTCCCTTTTTTGGAGACCGTAATAAGGTTCGCAACTTTTTTCCCTTAAACAAAGGAATTAATGAAGGTTTAATTGATATGTGACGACATTTTTCACCAACATCACTTGCTATTTTATTTGAATCTATAATACTACTCTCCATCCTCACTCATCGATTCAGCTAGATCATGCATTAAATCATGCATTTTACATTTCATTTCTTCCATCAAGTCTCCTTCTACCTCTTGAAAGAAACTTCTTTCAACTAAATCTTTAAAATATCCAAATCCGATCTCCCCGAGAGATTGACTTGGATTCAATTGCTTTACAAAACCTTGTGCAATCCAAAATTGAACAAGTGTTTGTACAGCAATTTTATAATCTTTTGGATATAGTCGACAATAAGCAAAACAATGCTTCAAATGAGATGAGAGATGATCATAACTCAACTTAAGTGTAGGTAAAATCTCACCTTCGTTCTGAGATATTCTAGCAAGTTCATTATCTTTAAAAGAAAGCCACTCATTTTTAGTTTCTTTGAAAGATAACGTACCAGCTATCGTCCTTATGACTAAGGGAACTCCACAACACCTTTTCAAAATCAGCTTTCCTATTTCCACAAAGCCTGAATCTGTTGAGTCTGCAGATCTTTGTTCAAATGCTATCTCTTTGAACAAAGACCAAGCATCATTATCAGACAAGCCTTTCAGAACATAAGGCTGACATTTACTAGTGATCTTGGCTACCTTAGAAGAACGAGTAGTTACTATTATCCTACTTCCTTTAGCCCCACCAACCAATAACTCTTTTAAACTAACCCATTTTTCCCACTCTTCATTCCAAATGTCATCCAAAACAAGCAAATATTTTTTCCCACCAATTTGTTCCCGAAGTTGTTTTTGCAATTGGTCCATTTCGAGATTTTGATCTGGTGCTTTGCCTGTTGCAGATTTGATAATGTTTTCTACAATTATTTTGACATCAAAACATCCAAACACACACCCACATCATCAACTCAAAATGATTTTTGACCATTTCATCATTATAGACAAACTGAGCCAAAGCAGTCTTCCCTAAGCCTCCTAACCCCACAATTGAAACGATGTAAACATTCTCTTCACTTTCAAACTCTAACACGAGTTTTAGAAGAGCTGCTTTATCATCGTCCCTCCCTATTATTTTATCATTAAAAGAGTGCGTTAGCTGCCTCTTTTTAGTCATGAAAGAGGTTTCCATGGGACGGTCACGCTCTACCAAGTTGAACACCTTGGCTTCACTTCCAATTGAAATCAACCTGGCCTTAATGGCCTTCATTTTCCGACCCATTTTGAGACCGTAAGCAAACTGGTTTGAGCTCGAGAAGAAAAGGCGTACCTCTTTCGTCAGCTTGTTCCCACCCAATAGATCTTTCCGCAAAGCTTCGGTAGAGAAATCATCGAGCAAGTCGTCAGCGTCATAAAGTACATCTCTCAGCTTTTCAAGCCAATCTTTGACGAGTTGGCTGGTCACGGATCGCTCTTCTGCGTCAAGAAGCACAGCTTTGATCGTAGAGACAGTGCTTTTGAGGTCGTCGAGGTCATCTTTGACATTCCAACACAGTCCAATTTGAGAGAGAGTAAAGGAGCTCAATTTAGTAATAAGGTCTAGGGCGAGGTCGAATGCAATTGCTTCGGCCATTGCTGGTTCAAACTGAAATCAAGCAAAGAAGTGTTTGGTTATTGCAAGAGGAGTAAAATGAGAATGATTGGAACAAGATGAAACAGGGATGTGGATCCATACACGCACAGAGTAAAGTATATTTATAGATATTATCATCCACCCAGCAAGTAGTATAATTAAATAAAAAGTAATGTTGATTGGTGGGAAGTGGCTCCTCCATGTTTTCCGTTTGACACAAATTTCTGAATGGAGACAAAGTTGGGATGACGAAACGTGGGTGCTCTGCATAATGTGGATCGGTACAAATAATTGAAATTAATGAAAAAGGTATGAAAAGAAAAGTCAAATCCCATGGAATCGAAGGTGTTTTGATTGAGGCACATGCATTCAAGTCTTTCTAAAGTTTCTTCCCACTTAGTGGAATTGAGGTGAGTCTGAATACTCGGTTTTAACTTAAATTGAATATTTTATTTTTGAGTTTAACTTCGGTTGAATATATAAAATAAAAATTCAATAAAATTTACTAGCTATTAAAATCAAATATTATTAGATTAATAATTTAAATATATTTTAATAATTATCAAATCAAATTTAAGTCTTTTTTGAATCGAACTCAATTAACTTGCAAATGATTATCATGTCTACCTTATTATTAATACTTCGCTTTGATTTTGTCTTTTAAGGTAATTTGGTAACAATGATTGTCATGTTCATAATTATATATTATGACAATGGTTACTGTCCATTACTATTTAGTATACTTTTATTATTAATGCTTTTTATATTAATGGGTATGTTAATTATATTTGCTATTAATTTTTTTATATAATATTAATATTGGAGATAGAGGTAATATTGTTTGAATCCGTGTCAAAGAGGTCTTGACAAGAGTATTAACCACCGTTTCTTACAAGAAAAGGCATATTTGTTATTAACAGTAGTAGCATTTTATTTTTCTTTTAAATATACATATATTTATTAAGAAAGGGTCGAAGCTTTTGATTTGTTTATTATTAGGGGAAAATATTAAATTTATACATGGATTTTGGTTCAATGTGCAATTTGATACATGAATTTTGATGAGGTGTAATTTCCACATGAAACTTAATTTGTGGGTCATATATATATACATGAAACTTTATGATAATACTCTAGAACGACATATTTTTATGTATTAATTATATGTTTATTTTGAGTATGATCCTACTAATTTGGGCTATTTATGGTCTTTTATCTTTTAGGGACTAAATTGATGGCAAAAGTAAATTTAACAGCGAAAAGCATGAATTTGGAGATAAAGTGGGCCAACATGCGACATATAAAAAAAGGTGGTGCCAGAAATGCAAGTATGGAAGACATAAGGACAAAAATACAAAAGAAGAGATTTTATAACACAAGACTCTATTTAATGTTTAATTATATTAGGATAATTATTAAGGATTATTATTTAGATTTAATTTTAGGATTTATTTTCATTTATCTTTAATTATCTTTTTTTGTATTTATCTTTTAGAATTTAATTAAGAATAGGCTAGGTTTCTTAGTACTATAAATAGGGGATGAAGTGACACAAAATGGAATTGATCTTTGGGTGTAACACTCTCTCCCTCATAAAGTTTAGCCTTTTGTTCTTTCCATATTTTTTTTCAATAAAAATTCTATTTCTATTATATTTGTTTCCATCTAGCCGAAGGTTGTCGAAACTCTCCAAAAAGGTTCATGAGGCTTAGAATCCGCGCTTAGCCTTTTCAACAGGGCATTCATCGCTTCTTTGCATTACGGGGCTGACGCTTCTGCGCTAAAGTCCCTTAATGGCATGCCACTAATATCCCAGTAGTTCTAAATTTCGTCTACTTGAGCATTAAAGCTGAATCTCTTATATTTAAATAATTCACATAAATATTTCAAAAAGGATAAATAACAATAATTTAAAATTCTTGTAGTACCTACAATAAAAGGTTGAGGTGATATAAGTTCTTCTTCCTTCACTCCTTAACCTTCTCTTTTCCTTTTCCTTCAATTCGGTCCTCTCCTTCCTTTTCTTTTTCTTCAATTTCATATAAACATATAACATTTATATGTTAAAAATAATCAAATAATTTCCTATACTATTTAATAAAATAAACATGTATTTTATGATAAATTCATCCTTTCTTACTTTTGCTCACATTTCAATCTAATCCTTTACTCATAAACTTATTCAAAGCTGTCCTTTTGTGTCATAGTCACAAAATTATTTATTTACAGAGCTACAGAACTCCAAATGAAGAACCATTAATTTTTCCTGAAACTAGACTCACATATATTCATACCATAAAATTTCCAGAATTTTTAGCCTAGTCAATTAGTACAGTTTATTCATCAAAGTTACCCTATTCTGTTGTCTAGCAGTTCTGACCCTTCTTCACGAAAAATTAATTATCTCTTCATACAGGATTAAGATGATGTTCTCGTTTATTTCTATTGAAAATAGACTCATTCAGGATTCTAAACATATAAATTTAAGCCTCTTATTTTTCTCTAATTTTTTATGATTTTCCAAAGTCAGAACAGGGGATCTCAAAATCACTCTGAACCAGTCTTACAAAAATCTAAATATCTCAAAATACAAAATTCCTTTGCTTTCCTTGTTTCTGTCATATGAAAATAGACTCAATATCTCACTCAGCTTCTAATTCCACTTCTACAATTTTTAGTGATTTTTCAAAGTTAGTCTACTGCTGCTGTCCAAACTGTTTTAGTCAAACTGTTTATTACCATTTTTCCCCTAAGCTTTCAATAAATGATAATTTCATCCTTGCTCAATTAACTTCTAAATTGAGCTGATTTTTCCTCAATTAACACTTTATTCTATCACTTTAAACTGCTTTATAACCTTTAGGAATCAGAATTTCAGTAATAGTCTTTAATTCCAAATATTTTCACAAATTAGTTCCTAAAAATCAATTTCTAACTAGATATTCCATCAATTAAACCCCTAATTCATCAATTTGATCCACAAAACTCATGTTCAAAAATCTAAGAATTTCCAGAATTTCAACTTAATTCAACAAAACTTTGTTCTAAAACTTATAAAGCATCAAAATTAAAAGAGAAGGGCTAAATTAACTTACCAATTAAACATCCAAGCTTTAAATCATCAATTTCTCCTTTTTTTTTCTTTCCCTTTTTCTTCGCCTGCTTTCGTCTTGTTCTCTGTTTCTTTTCTGTTCTTCTTTCTTTTACTTTCTCTTTATAATATATATAATAACAATATAATATATTATATTATATTTAAAACATAAAATATCTTTATTATATAATATATATTAAACATAAAAATCTCAAATTTTTTTCATACTTAAACCGCCTCAACATTTAAAAATGGCATAATTGCCTTTTTAGTCCTTTTTATTTTCTTTAATCTATAATTAAACTTTTGCACCTTTTTCAATTTAGTCTTTTTCATTTAATTACCTACCGAAACGTTAGAATTTTCTAACGAAATTTTAATACCACATTAATAACATTTTATAAATATTTATAAAAATATTCATACAAATATATTGAAATAAATTTCTCTTTAAATCGGATTTATGGTTGCGAAACTATTGTTCCGATAACCTTGAATTTAGGCCATTACATAGTTAATTTTATTGTTTATTATATTTGTCTATATTTCATCATATATTAGCAATTGCTTTAGTATAGGAATTATTATTTGTTGTATTTCATATTATTATTGCCTATCTTAAATATTAGCATGATATAGTTGTTTTTTTTATAATGTTCAAATGCAATATTGCCACATGGTTATAGTTTAAAACAACAAATACGTTTCTACAAAATCAATATTTTATTTAAAGGTTTTCAAAAGAAGGCAATGTTTTGATATTTAGAAATTCAGTAAATAGTGTCCAATCGTGCTGGGTTGTGATTTCCCGTTTGGCTAAATAACTAAATATCCTTTTGACAAGTTTTATAAAATTATGAGATGATCTTAGTGACGAGGGTTTAAAAATGTCATGTCCAATCGTGCTGGATGTGATGTTTATATTCTTCCGGATCGAAGAAATCTCAAATTTTAAATCAAAATTGCTCGAAGTTTTATAAAATTATGAGATGATCTTAGTGAGAGGGTTTAAAAATGTCATGTCCAATCGTGCTGGATGTGACGATTATATTCTTTCGGATCGAAGAAATCTCAAATTTTAAATCAAAATTGCTCGAAGTTTTATAAATTATGAGATGATCTTAGATACGAGGGTTTAAAAAACATCGTGTCCAATCGTGCTGGATGTAATGTTTATAATCTTTCGTATCGAGGAACTTTCATATTTTAAATCAAATTGTTCGAAGTCTTCTGGAAATCATAACTTTAAATGCTTTTAAATTTTAAACATTTGGACATAATTTTATCCATTTGGTACCAATTTTTGGGCGTTATGAGGGTGCTAACCCTTCCTCATACGTAAGCGACTCCCAAACCCATTTTCTTGTTTTTCTGTAGACCAAAATCAAATATTTTAAAATAAAATGCTTTACAAGGTGATTCAATCACACCTAAATAAAAAGGGATTGGTGGCGACTCCCATTTTCATTTTAAAGTCGATCCCCATTTTTTCAAAACCCGATTTTAAAATGGTTTCTATAGTTTGGCGACTCCGCTGGGGACCAATAAGAGAGTTAAGCCAAAAAATTGATTAGTTATTGTCCAAATGTCGAAAATTTGAAAGTCTGATTTGAAAAGCCATGATTTTGTTTTGCATGTGATTTTATAAAATGTTTCTGCATTACACTGCATGACCATCATGGTCATACCTTTAAGTGGGAGCGAGAAGCTATGCGTTCATGAGGTTTTCACCTCCGCATGGGCTAGTGGATTGCTTTCGAGATATCTGTACCTTTGTCTTCGTGAAGTTTTCACTTCCGCATGGCCATAGGGAAATGTATTCCCCTGAGCCGAACTCGGTCTGTATGAGCCTATAATGGGTGAAGATCGAGGAATCTGCTGGTTCGGGTACCTCAACTTTAGAGCTAAACCACATATAGTAAACCCTAAGAGCTCACCTTAGGTAGAGCGATCCTAAATTTTATTAGTTACCCAAATAGGTGTATTTATTTCACTTGTTTTATATTTTATTTTGCGATACTAACTCGTGGTGTTTCATTTTTGTGCATATCATCTCATTTCTTTAGAGGTATCGATTCACGATCAATTTTTAAGTTAGAAAGCTGGTTATGGAGAATGGGTTCCTTGATAAAGTGGGAGACAATGCAGCTGTTCGCACTTGGTTGGAGCAAACGCAATTAGAGAAGGGTGATAGCTTAATTGACGGGTATGTATCTGAACTTTGGGATTTTACTCGTGTTAGTATTACGCAGAATGAGTTTGGGGAGTTGAAAGATATATGGACTCAATGGGGTGAGGCAGAACAGTTGTTTTATCATGATTATGGTGATCTACCTTACTTGTTGGACATCAAGGTAGATAAACATCTATTTTGGGCCATGACTTAGTTTTGGAACTCTGCTTATAGCTGTTTCACTTTTGGGAAGGTAGATTTAGTGCCCACATTGGAGGAATATACGACTTTGCTTCGTTGCTTGAGGTTCCAAGCCGACAGAGTTTATTTTAGGGCTGCCAATGTTACGACTTTTGTGAAAAGATTGATGGGCATTACAGGGATGAGTGAGCAGTGGGTTATAGCTAGGATTCAAGAAAAAGGTGCAGGTAAATGCATACCTTGGGTGAGTTTGAGGGACTTGATTCTGACACATCCAGATGAAAAAAAGAATATTGACATCTTTGCATTGTGTATTTATGGGTTGGTGATCTTCCTCAAAGCGCTACGACATATAGATGAAGTGGTTACCGATTTGTTCGATCGACTTAACAAAGGAGTCACGCCTGTACCTGGAATTTTACCTGAGACATTCAGATCTTTGGACGCGTGTCGGAGAGCTGGTGAGGGTAGATTCATTGGATGTGCACAGTTGCTGATGGTTTGGTTTCACAGCCACTTTTGGAAGGTTGACAAAGTTTCTTACCGAGTGTTCTCTAAAAGTTATTCTCCTTTAAAGGAGGCTGCAGCTACAACAAGGAGAGACGATCTATCAGAGGAAAGTTGGATAGAAATTCTTCAAAATCTCCAAGAGGAAGATGTTGAGTGGAGAGCCCCTTGGTTGGTTCTCGATGAAGTCCTTTACCATTGCGAAAATCTTGATTGAGTACCTCTGTCGGGAGTTTAGGGAGCTGTGGGATATGCACCGCTGCTCATACTAAGGCAATATAAAGCAGGACAGTTCATACCGGCGATGCATGGGTTAGCTCAAAGCGAATTCTTGTATAAGGGGGAAAATTATAAGAAGAGAATTCGAGAGATTTCTGAGGCTTGGAAGTAGGCTCGTTGTATGAAGATGTTGAATCGAAGACCGATAGCAACTCTAGAATATAAAGAGTGGTTGAGAAAAAGGATCAATGATAACATTCCCAAGACAAGGGTGGAAGATGCTCGATCACTGAAGGAGTGTTTACAAGTCATCCTATTAGAGATAGAGATTATAAAGCAGGACTTCGAAAGGCAAAGTTTAGAGCTTGGAAAGAAGATAGAGAAGCTAGAAGAAGAGAAGATGTTTTTGAAGCTAGATGTGGATGCCCAGAAATCAAAAGCCGAGAAAGAAAAAAAGGAGAAGAGAGCGATTGAGGAAGAGCGAGATAGCTTGAAGACCGTATATAAAAAGATGCGTCTATCGATGAGGAATGCCAGATTAGGGAAGACTTCAGAACAGTGGCGACAAGAGGTCCAAGAGGAAAAAGCCAAAGCTGACTATTGGGAGAGAAAGTTTTGAGAGATGCAAGCACAAAACGAGGCCTTAGAGAAGAACTTGGTAGAAAGTTTAAATGAAAATAGAGAATTACAAGCTAGAGTGGCTGAACTTGGACGGTCTCTTCATCATCATCAGAGTCGTAATTCTATGACTGAGTTAAAGGCAAGCCAGAACAAGATTGAAGAAATGAAGGGTAGAATTGAAGAGTTAGAATTAGCACTGCACAGTTGTGAACTTCGGATCGAGTGTCTTGAAATAAGGGAAGGGCATTTGAAGGAAGAGCTCCATCATTCACACGGTCAAGTTAGAAACCGGGACTATCTCATGGGGAAAGCCATAGTCCAGATTCGAGAGGTAGCTGATTACCTACAGACTTTGGCAGCACAGACCGACATATTGAGCATGAAGTATGAGCTACAGTTAGATCGTAGCCAAGAGCTAGTTTCGTTACTAGGGAAAATTAAGACTTTAGGACTTAGGGCGAAAGCTTATTTGTAGTCCATTTTATGTAAAAGAATTTGTTTTCTAATAAAGTTTTCTAAAATAAAGTTGATCAGAATTGATGCCTCTTTGCATTCATGCATTTGCATTACATAACATCATATGCATTAAAATCCATAGAGAGAGTCTAATTAGTTTAAATTATAGGAGAGAGAGAGAGAGAGAAAGAAAATCTAGAAGCTGAACACCCTTACGGTACGTGAGCTAAGTCAAGAAAAATAGACCAAAGAATGGAGCAATTCCAGAGAGATATGCAAGACCAGATGCAGGAACAGATGGCAAAGCTCCAGCAAGAGATGAGGGACCAGCTATTGGAGGCCCAAAAGAACATGATGGCCCAAATGGCCCAGATGATGAGTGGAATAATGGATAAGGGAAAGGGTCCTGTAGTCAATGCTGAGGATAATGAGGATTTCCCTAGAGGATTCACTCCAACACATGTGCCAGCTCAACATGAAGAATATCCCAGAAGGCCACCTGTCACAATAAGGCCTCGATAAGGGCAAGCTGACATTGGAGTGCCTACGAATTTTCAAGTTGGTATGGGATCCAACCCAGGAGACAACCCAGCTAATCTTGTTATCCCTGACTTAGACATGGCAGAGGGAGAGGGGATCAAAACTGAATCTACAAAATAGTTAGAGGATCGCTGTAGGTGGTTGGAGGAAAAATTTAAGGCTTTGGAAAACGCCGACCATCATCAGGGAATTGACGCAAAGGACTTGAGCTTAGTCCCAGAATTGGTGCTTCCTCATAAATTCAAGATGCCTGAATTTGAAAAGTACAATGGAACTACTTGCCCTGAAGCTCACATCACTATGTTCTGTAGGCGCATGACTGGTTATGTGAACAATGATCAACTTTTGATTCATTGTTTTCAAGATAGTTTGACGGGAGTAGCTTCTAGATGGTATAATCAACTGAGCCGCGCAAATATTAGTTCATGGAGAGACTTAGCTCAAGCTTTCATGAGGTAGTATAATCATGTTACGGACATGACGCCTGATAGAATCATGTTGCAAAACATGGAAAAAAGGGGCAAATGAAAGCTTCAGGCAATATGCGCAGAGATGGAGAGAAATAACCATGCAAGTTCAACCATCTCTCTTGGAGAAGGAAACCACTATACTATTTATCAACACTTTAAAGGCGCCATTTATCACCCATATGATAGGAAGCACCACCAAAAGCTTCACGGATATAGTTATAGCAGGAGAAATGATAGAAAATGCCATAAGGTGTGGTAAGATTGAAGCAGGAGAGACCACCAAGAGATCTGCTCCTAGAAAAAAGGATAATGAGGTGAACAATGCAAGTACGTACAACAAGGGATACTCAAAGGCAGTTACTTTTAGTCAGTCAAAAGTAGTTACTGTCGGGCAACAGAGGTCTACAAGACAAGAATTAGACCTCAAACAAAATGTTGAAAAGATCTAGTATACGCCAATCTCAATGACGTATAAGAAGTTGTATCCTACTTTATTAAAGGCACATGTGGTGTCCCCGTTTTATCTACAGCCCTTACAACCCCCGTATCCTAAATGGTATGATTCAAATGCCCAATGTGATTACCATGTAGGAATAGCGGAGCATTTAATAGAAGACTGCACTATCTTTAAAAAGGTAGTTGAGAGGCTTCTTAAGTTGGGAATTGTCAAGTTGAATGATACACCCAGTGCGAAAAACCCATTGCCCAATCATGGAGATAAGGGGGTAAATGCGATTGGGGAAAGCATTATGAAAAAGATAAAGGATGATGTTTCAGAAGTAAAAACTCCGTTAGAGATAATATGGAGGGAAATGGCAAGAAGAGGACTAATAAAATCAAGTCTCAAGGGAAGAAGTGAAGAACCAAGGAACTACTGTAAGTTCCACAAGGCTGATGGACATGAGATTCAAGATTATGCTAAGTTTAAGGCATTGGTACAGAGCCTTATGGATAACAAGGAGCTGGAATTTTACGAAGAAGACTTAGAGGGAGGATATATACATGCAACTGAAGGAGAGTTGATGAATCAAAAAGTCAGTTATCCGAAAATCATTATTTCTTCACCAAGGAATGTAGAAGGTGGAGCACAAATTACGCCTAAAGTAATAATTCAGAGGCATGTGTCCTTTCCTTATAAAGACAGCAAGATGGTACCATGGACTTACAATTGTAATGTAATGACACCGGGAATAGAAATCTCAGCTAATACTTCCAAAGAAGTTCAAAGAGAGGGATTCTATACAAGAAATAGGAAGCGGTATGACTCGATAAACGTCAGAACGGAACCAGAAAAGGCAAAGGATGTACCAATTGAGCCTGAGGAAGGACTTGATAACCTCATCAATGTACCTGTGAAAGAGGAAGAGGCTAAAGAATTTTTAAAATTCTTAAAGCACAGTGAATATAGTGTGGTGGAGCAGTTGCGTAAACAACCGGCTTGTATTTTGGTGCTAGCCTTACTTTTAAGTTCAGAAGTTCATCGAGAAGCTTTGATGAAGGTGTTGAATGAGACATATGTTACTAAAGACATATCTATCAATAAACTTGATCGATTAGTTAGTAATATAAGTGCCGACAATTTTATTTCCTTCAGTGATGATGAGATTCCACCTGGGGTATGGGGTCAACCAAGGCCCTACACATAACCACTCGTTGCAAAGGATATACTTTACCGAGCGTGTTGATTGACAATGGATTAGCCTTGAATGTTCTACCATTGTTGACATTGAAGAGGTTGCCAATAGATAGTTCTCACATGAAGACGTGCTAGAACATAGTGGGAGCGTTTGATGGTACTGAGTGAAATGTTATGGGGAGAATTGACATACCATTGCAGATTGGTCCAAACACATATGAGGTAGATTTTCTGGTGGTGGATATAAAGCCCTCATACAATTGTTTGCTAGAAAGGCCCTGGATTCATTCAGCAGGAGCAGTGCCCTTATCTCTTCATCAAAAACTGAAGCTAGTGACGGATGGTCGACTGGTTACCATAAATGCAGAAGAGGACATTATAGCGATTGTTACCAATGATGTGCCATATGTAGAGACAAATGAGGAGGCCATCGAATGTTCTTTCCGTTCTTTAGAATTCTTCAATGCAACATTCATCTCGGAAGGGAGTAAAATCCCAGTACCTAAAATATCCAAGACCACGAGGATGGGTCTACAAATGATGATGGTGAAAGGAGCCTTACCAGGGAAAGGATTGGGCATATACCTCCAAGGGGAGATTCAAGTACCAATGTGAAGGAGAAGAGAGATCGTTTTGGTTTGGGTTTCAAGCCTGATGTTAGACAAAGAAGGAAAGACATAGAGAAGAAGCAGGAAAGAAGAAGGGAATGCTTGAATGGAGAAGATGTCCAATGGAAACCGATGATATTCCCTCACATATCCCAGACCTTTGTATCAGGAGGGATAATTTACCCTGAAAGAGGATTATTGGAAAGTCCCCACATCAATGCCATACATGAGGAAGGAATGGAACAAAAGAACCTGATGGGCATTTGCCCTTATGAACCTGGAAGCGTTCTAGACAATTGGACTGTAGAGGAGCTCTCTGTAATTTTTAAGAATTATACAGAGTAATATTCAGAAAGCTTTGTTGTTTTTTAGCCTAGGAACAATAAAGATCTCTTTGTGAAATAGGCTTATGTTCAGAACTTATTATTTCAATAAAATACATTTTGGATAATTAACTTGAGTAAATATTCTCTAATTTCATTCTTTTGACATTCTAATTTCCTCTCAAATTGTATATTTTTTTTTTCATTCATATCATGTGAATATTTGTCCTCAAATTTATTTATTCTTTGTACATTCTTTGGTACTCATTACAGGTCCCTAGATATCAATGACATGAGCAATGATAATACAGATTCAGAGGTCCGCTTTAAGCAAGACATGTGTTTAGAGGAATCTCAGGATTTTGAAGGTGACTGAGATTGTGATTTATCTCCAGATTTGTTGAGAATGGTAAAATAAGAGGAGAAACAGATCTTACCCCATGAAGAAGAGGTTGAGAACATAGCCTTAGAAGAAGGGAAGGTTGTGAAAATTGGGACACACATAGCTAAAGAGACGAAACAAGGTCTTATTGAGTTACTTCGAGAATTCAAGGATGTCTTTGTATGGTCATACGAAGATATACCCAGATTAAGCACTAATATTATGGTACATCGCCTTCCCATTAGAGAAGAATGCAAGCCAGTTCAGCAAAAGCTACGAAGGATGAGGCCTGATATAGTATTGAAAATAAAAGAAAAGTCCAGAAACAGTTTGATGATGGTTTTCTACAAGTGGTCAAGTATTCAGAATGGATTGCCAACATTGTGCTCGTCCGAAAGAAGGACGGAAAGGTTCGGATGTGTGTAGATTACAAGGATCTAAATAAGGCTAGCCCAAAGGACAACTTCCCTTTGCCGCATATTGATATGTTGGTGGATAATACGACAGGATTTTTATTGTTTTCCTTCATGGATGGATTCTCAGGATACAATAAGATTAAGATTCACCCTGATTACATGGAGAAAACTACTACATTTTGCTATAAAGTAATGCTTTTCGGACTAAAGAATGCTGGGGCAACATATCAAAAGGCCATGGTTACATTATTCCACGACATGATTCACAAGGAGATTGAGGTATATGTTGATGATATGATTGCAAAATCTCGAACAGAAAAAGAACACATTGAAGTCTGGAGGAAGTTATTTTTGAGATTGAGGAAATTTCAATTGAAACTCAATCCGGCAAAGTGTACTTTCAGTGCTCGATCAGGAAAGTTACTGGGATTTGTGGTCAGTGAGAAAGGAATCGAAGTTGACTCAAGTAAGGTCAAAGCGATACAAGAATTACCTCCACCGCGCACTCAGAAAGAAGTCTGATGATTTTCTCGAAAGGCTAAATTACATTGCTCGATTTATTTTGCAATTAACCGAGAAATATGATCCCATATTTAGTCTTCTCAAGAAGCACAACTAGAGTGTATGGGACGATGAATGTCAGAGAGCTTTTGATAAAGTCAAATAGTATCTATCAAATGCACCAGTACTATCTCCGCCTAATCCAGATAGACCGTTGATACTTTATTTTTCAGTATTCAATAACTCCATGGGATGTATGCTGGGACAACATGATGAGAGAGGAAGGAAAGAAAATGCGATATACTATCTCAGCAAAAAGTTCACTGATTGTGAAATGAGGTATTCGTCAATCGAGAAATTGTGTTGTGCCTTGATTTGGACAACTAGGAGGTTGAGGCAGTATATTTTATATCATACTACTTGGTTAATTTTAAAGCTTGATTCGTTAAAGTATATGATGGAATCCACTACTTTGAATAGGAGGATGGCTAGGTGGCAGATTTTACTGTCTGAGTTCGATATAGTCTATGTGAACCAAAAGGCTATAAAAGGAAGCGCAGTAGCAGAATTTTTGGCTAGCAAAGCTTTGGAGGAATACGAAGCTTTGAGCTTTGATTTCCCAAATGAAGAGTTGATGTACGTGGCAAATACTAAAAATTGTCTGTGGAAACTCAATTTTGATGGAGCCTCAAATGCTGTGGGAAATGGAATTGGGGTAATTTTGGTATCCTCTAGTGGTGATTATTATTCATTTACATGAAAATTGGATTTTGATTGTACAAACAACATGGCGGAGTATGAAGCATGCATCATAGGCCTTCGAGCAACCATAGAGCGCAAGATCAGAGTGCTAGAGGTATATGGGGATTTAGCCCTAGTAATCTACCAACTTAAAGGAGAGTGGGAGACAAGAGATTCCAAACTAATTGATTATCAGAAGGTAGTTCTGGGATTGATTGAAGAGTTTGATGACATTACCTTCAATTATCTTCCACGCGATGAAAATCATATGGCAGATGCTGTAACAGCCCAATTTTAGTAGTGTCGGAACAGTGATTCGAGATCTCTAAATCTGACGAAAAAGTTAGAAAACTTAATTAATCAATAATTATAAGTTAAGTGTGATTTTAGAAATATTTTAAAATTAGTGAATTTTGTGAACTAAAAGAATTAATTAGAAGAATTGGGCAAAAAAACGAAGTATCGAGACCTCGAATTCATAAAGTGAGCCATAAATATTTCTAAAAATATTTATGGAGTGTCATTAAGTTATTATTAAAGTTTAGTTGAGAAATTTTAACGTTTGGATATGTAATTAAATGAAAAGGACTAAATTGAAAAAGGTGTAAAAGTTGAATTATAGATTAAAAGAAATTATAAAGGACCAAAATAGCAATTATACCATTTTGTAAAGTTGAGGCGGTTTAAGTATGAAAATCTGAGATTTTTTTAAAGTATATTATTATATTATTATATTATTATATATATACAAACAAAAACAAAAAGAAATGGGGGAGAGAATTGAAACAGAAAAGAAACAGAGAGTAAGACGAAACAGAGAAGAAATAGGGGAGAAAGAAAGAAAAAGGAAAAATAGAAAGTTTAAAGCTTGGAAGTTGATAGGTAAGTCAATTTTGCCCTTTTTACTTAATTTTGATGTTTTAGAAGCTTTAAAGCAAGATTTTGATGAAACTAAGTTGATATTTTGAGAGTTTTTAGGTTTCAAGTGTAGTTGATGTTGAAGAAAAAGATGAATCAGGGATTAAATTGAATCAAATTTAAGTTAGAATTAATAAGAGGATCAAATTGTAAAGTATGCTATAAGCTGTGTTAGAGGGATTAATTTGGAAGAAATTAGAAATTAAAGTTTTAATATGAATATTAGATAGTCAAGTTGAATATGGAAGGAATTTAAGAAGAAACAAAGTATGAATTAAGTTAAGAAAATAAGTAAACTTAATTAGGATTAAATTGTAAATGAGTTATAAGAAAACAGTTTTGGGACAGCAGCAGTAAGGTAAATTTGAAAAATCACCAAAAATGGTAGAAATGGAATTATAAGTTTAGAGAGATATGAAATTAAAGCTTATTGAGTCTATTTTCATATGAAAGAAACCGAGAAAGAAAATAAATTCTGTATTTTGAGATATTTAGATTTTGGTAAGACTGGTTTAGAGTGATTTCGAGATCCCCTGTTCTGACTTGGAAAAATCATAAAAAATTGTATAAAAATAATTTTGGAACATAATTTATATGGTTAGATTCCTTAATGAGTCTAGTTTTAGAATAAATAAACTATAACATCATCTGAATTCTATATAAAAAGATAATTAATTTTTAGTGAAGAAGGGTCGGAACTGCCAGACAGCAGAATAGGGGTGACTTTAAAGAATAAACTGTACTAATTGGATAATCTAAAAATTCTAGAAATTTTATGGTATGAATATATGTGAGTCTAGTTTCAGGAAAAATTAACGGTTCTTCATTTGGAGTTCTGTAGCTCTGGAAATAAATAATTTAGTGACTATAAGTCAAATGGACAGTTTTGAATATACTTATGAGTAATTAGTGAAATTATTGATAATGTTACTTATAGCATGTTATATACATTAAGGATGTGGAATGGAGAGGAGGAGGAGGAAAATATGTATGAATATTCAGCTAGCATGGCTAATTTGTAATGTTTTAGGCTCAGGGACTAAATTGAATAAAAGTAAAATTTTATGATTAATTTTGTAAAAATGTGGAAATTACCAATTTGCATGAAATAGATTATTTTATTATTTAAAATTGCAAAATTGAATGAAATTATTAATTTAGATTAAGATCGATTGAAAAATCGATGAAAATAGAAAATTTCCAAAGTGCCCCTGAATCTTGATATTTCTGCAAATTTAACCAGGTAAGTTCGTGTAACTTAATTATGTGATATAAGGAAATATAAGTTGATGGTACACGAAATATTGATATGATGAATTAACTGTTTTATGTTTATGAAGAAACGGCAAGTGAATGATATTTATCATGACATGTAAATATGTGGTTATCTTTAATATGTTAATACAAGGTAATTAAGTATGATGAAACGAGTAATAAATTCAAGTAAGACATGTCGATAAAAATAAATATATTTAAGGGACAATATGTTTGATTTTGATTGATTTCAAATATAAATGCTAGATGAAATAAAATGTCTGATAAATAAATTTGTAATTCCGGTAATGCCTCGTACCCTATTCCGGCGTTGAATACGGGTAAGGGGTGTTACAGATGCTCTTGCAACTTTAGCTTCTATGATCAAAGTAAACAGACCAGAAGATATGATGCCTTTCAGATGAGTATCTTCGAGGTTCCAGCCCATTGTTATGACATAGAAGAGGAAGAAAGAGATGACCATCCTTGGTATCAGGATGTATTGCGATATGTGAAAAATCGTGAATACCTGGATAATACTACTGAGAATGAAAAAAAGACTTTAAGAAGAACGGCCTCTGACTATGTCTTAGATGGGGACATCTTGTACAAAAAGAGAAAAGATCAAGTACTATTAAGATGTGTTGATACTGTTGAAGCCAAGCAAATCCTCGAAGAAGTTCATGAGGGCGTTTGTGGAACACATGCAAATGGATTCATAATGGCCAGACAGATAATGAGATTTGGATATTATTGGTCTATCATGGAAAGTGACTGTATCAGTTATGCTAAGAGATGTCATAAGTGCCAGATTTACGGAGACAAGATTCATGTGCCTCCTCCCTTGCACGTTATGACTTCTCCATGGCCATTCTCCATGTGAGGCATGGATGTTATTGGACCAATCTCATCGAAAGCATCGAATGGACATCGGTTCATCTTTGTAGTAATTGACTACTTCACAAAATGGGAGGAAGCTGCTTCATACGCTAACGTTACTAAATCAGCAGTTAGTCGATTCTTGAAGAAGGAGATTATTTGTCGATATGGAATGCCTGAGAGGATCATATCAAACAACGCGCTGAACTTGAACAACAGCTCAATAGCAGAAATTTGTAGCCAATTTGGGATCAAACACCATAACTTTTCCTCGTATCGTCCGAAAATGAATGGGGCAGTGGAAGCGGTTAACAAAAACATCAAGAAAATAGTAGGGAAAATGACTGAGACTTACAAGGATTGGCATGAGAGACTACCGTTTGCACTTTATGCTTATCGGACATTTGTCAGAACCTCTACTGGGGCAACGTCTTATTCATTGGTTTATGGGATGGAGGCTATCCTGCCCATTGAAGTGGAAATCCCTTCTCTTCGCGTGCTGTCAGAAATAAAGTTGAATGAAGTTGAATGGATTCGGGCTCAGTATGATCAGTTGAACTTGATTGAAGAAAAGAGACTAAGGGCTATTCGTCATGGTCAGATGTACCAGAAACGAATGATGCGAGCCTATAATAAGAAAGTTTACCCAAGAGAGTTTCATGAGGGGGACCTTGTGCTGAAATGGATCCTTCCAATACAAAAGGATTTCAGAGGAAAATGGATGCCGAATTGGGAAGGACCATATGTGGTGAAGAAGGCTTTTTCTGGAGGAGCATTAATCTTGTAACAGACCAATTTTTGACCCTAATCGGAATAGTGGTTTCGGAACCACGAATTCGAGCCGATAAATATTTCTTAAAAAAAAAATTTATTTTATGTTTATTATATGTGTGTTGATGTGTGTGAATGTTTCGTAGAAGAATTTAACCGTTTGAGTGTTTAATTGGCAAAAAGGATTAAATTGCTAAAGGAACCAAGGTAGCAAACATGAACAAAATAAGGGGCTAAGTGAATTGTGACTTAAAAATAGGGATTTGCATGTCAAATTTCCCATTTTTAGAGAGGTGGATGGCAAGCATGCTTTATAATAACTTATGGCTTTGAAATATTGTTTTTAAGACATTATTATAATGTAAGCATGCCAAGAATATTAAGTTTTCCTAAATATATTATAATTTAAGTAATATTATACTAAAAGCATGCTAAAATAATGTGTTAGTAGAATTAAACAAAAGGAAATTATTTTTACATCTCTTCCTCATTCATCCTACCCGAATAGTACCTTCAAGAAGAGAAGAAACTCATCTTCTTCATTCGGTTGTTGCATGTGTCTCTAAGGTGAGCTATCAAGCTCCATTTTTAATGATTTTGCATGGTTGTGTTGGTAGTCTTATATACTATCGAATTCTTGTGCAAAATTTGAGATTAAAGCTCCCTTAGATTCGGCCATGATCTAGTTCTATGGCTTTTTCATGTTCGATGAAAACATATTGGCTATGGTTGGTCATATTGTTTGATAGGTAGAAAAATGGGTGGGTATTTTAGCTTGATTTTAATAAGTCTTTTTATATAGAAATTGTTTGCTTTGGATGCTAATAAAAATCATGTTAAAAATTTTGGGTTTAAGCAAGCTAATATTAATTTGGGATTAGGATGAATAAATTGTGGTTATTTAGCTTGTTGCTTGGTCTTATATTGAAGAAAATGCATGGATACATTGAATTGGCAGATTCGGCCATAAGAGAGAATGAAATTGAGTTATTGTGTTCGGTTATATATGTATACTTATATAAAGTTAATATATGGCCATAGACAAGAAGGTAAGTTTTAAGTTAAAATACATTAAAGAGATTATTACCAATGTGTTAAATAATATTATTGAATATACTTGAACAAGATAGGGGGTGATAGCCGAATATAAATGTTTATGTCTTGGAATTAATATGCTTAAATATTACAAATGTCGGGGGGGAATAATTAGCAAAATATATATTATATGATCTTGTTTTTAAATTGAATGGAAGTGTGATTTAATTGGTTTAATTGAACCAAATTAGATCAAAATCAAAAGGAGAAGAATTTGGAGCGAGGAAAAGCTAAACTAAACGAATAGTTGGAGATTTCGAATACATCTACTTCTAAGGTAAGTCCTTTAACTAAAATATGTCAATAAATTAATTATGAATTTAGTGAATGATGAATTGTGGAAATTTAGAGTATAAATTCATGACATAGCCGAATGTGAATGTATAGTATTGAAGTGAATTTATTTGGCTAATGCAAGGTGAATAAGTAAGTTCTTGAGCAATCTTATGTTTTAAGGTTATTTACGAATCTAATGAATGATAGAATTTGTATGAGTTTGGTGTAAAACTATGAGTTAGCCGAATGTGATGATGATGGATTAATGGACTGATTTCAAATATATTAAATGTAATGTGAATAAATGCATATGGTTCGATAAGTAGCAGTGAAATGTGAAAAGCATGAAAAAACTATTTTGACATTGGGCTTTATGCCTAGCGAGGCCTCGTGCCGGTGACATAATCGGGCTTTATGCCTAGCGTGGGCCTCGTGCGGTGTTATTTGTCGGGCTTTTACGCCTAGCGGGCCTTGTGCGGTGTTACTTTTCAGGCTTTTACGCCTAGCAGGCATGATGCCGGTGATGTATTTTACAAAAGAGAAATCGAATCGTGGATCAAGACAACTTAATGATAATTTAATTGAGTATATGGTTCAGGTAAGCATGTAAGGTATGCTATGCTTTATATCATTTGGGTCGAATTAATATTATGAGAATTGTGATATATATATGTTTGAAGTTAATATTGATGGGTGTAATATGACGGAACTCTAGTTTAAAATGTGCTATTATGGAACAATTGGTTTTCAAGTATAAATGTTAAGAAAGGAGATTTTCGTACGAGATGCTTCTATGAACTTTAAGAAATGTAGGTTGAAGGAAATGATTCCAAAATTTACTTGGGTTAATGAATTAATAGTATTTGGCGTTGTATAAATGATTTACTTAATTGCCTATGTGAAATGCCATAAATTGATTGCTTTCATTTCGTAAAAAAATTAAATGTTTTATTATCATGAGTTAGGACTTACTAAGCTAGTAAGCTTAATTATGTGGAATGCTCTCCTTTGTTTTATAGATTTTGGTCACGTTACGGGCTCGTGAAGGATCTTCAAGAAGTCGTCCACACTATCGCCTTCCTTTGGTATTTTGAAATTTTGGTTACGAATTAGAAGGCATATATAGGCTAGATGAAGTTTTAGAAACATACGATGTTTGACTTTGTACATGAATATAGCCATGCGAAGATGGCTATTTCCTTTGGTTGTGTATCGTTTATATGTTAAAATTTTATAACTTGCTCGTTCGTAAATGTATGTTTTAAACTTGATCATGGCCTAAATTACATATTGGATTGTTTTTGGTATACATATATATGTATGGTGAAGGCATATATTTTAAATAAAAAGGGATTCTAGTTGACAGCAGTGATGTGATTTTGAAAAATCACCAAAAATAAGATAAGGTGAATGAGGTATAGAATTAAAGCTTATTGTGTCTATTCTGATATGAAAGAAACAGAGTAGGCAAAGGAGTTGTATGTTATGAGATATTTAAATTTTAGTGAGACTTGTTCTGAATGAATTCGTGAATCCATATTCTGTCTTGGAAAAATTGTTAAAAATTGTACAAAAATAATTGGGGAGCATGGTTTATATGTTTGAAATCCCTGATGAGTCTATTTTTGATTGGAATAAACAATAACATTATTGAAAATTTGTTCTAGGAGATAAATGAGTTTTTGTAATGACAGGTCAGAACCATCAACAGTGAAATAAGGGAAACTTTGATGAATAAACTGTACTAATTGGCCACATGAAAAATTCTGGAAAAATTATGGTAAATTCATATATGAGTCTAGTTTCAAGGAAAATTTACGGATCTGAATTTCGAGTTTTGTAACTCGAGTTATGGTCAATTTAGTCAGCATGACGCAGTTTGACAGCTTTAAATTTTTATGTCCTGAACTTCTGGTCAAGTCTTGTAATGCCACATACTCGATTCCGGCGACGGTCTCGGGTAAGGGGTGTTACAAATCTTGACCGAAATGGATGGGAAAAGTTTACCCAATCCTTTGAACTCGGATTCAGTAAAGAAATACTTTGCTAGAATAGGAGATGAAGCCAAAGTGAAAACCCGCAAAGGGCTCTTTGAGTTTTTTAAAAACAATGGAGAGGCTAAGGCGAAAACCCACAAAGGGCGCCTTGAGGCCAAAGGGGTTTTGAGTTGAAAACCAGAAAAGGGCGACTCAAATTCTGAATGGACGCGCAGTCATCTCGCTACACTTAAAACAACAATGAAAGGAAGAATGTCACATATTGGGGCATCAACAAAATACTTTGGCTCTTCTAAACACATGTTAAACTTAAGACAATCTTCATAAAATTTATATATGGAAGCTCAATTGGCGATATATAGGGCATCTGATTTTTGTTTTATTCATTTTACTATCTTTGGATCCTTTTTCTTCTCAAATATATGTTCTAATTAATTTTTCTTTGTATTCTTTTTACAAATTTATTCAAATTTTAATCCTTATTTTGAGATCAATTTACTTGTTACCCATTATTCATAAATGTGTTGCATAGAAATAATGATTGACGAACTAATAATTTCACAAAAAGAAGTTTTGCATATTACTTTGGAAATTTCTAGATAAGACAAGGAGCCAAAACAAGACAATTGTTTAGAACTTCCATGTACATAGAAATATTTGAGAAAGAAGAGTCTAGATAGAGACTATTTCTCTGATTTCTTTGTCCAATTGATAAGTGGACGTGATGTCATCAGATCATGACACTTGGGGGTGGTGCGATGAACTAAGAAACCCTGAATTGTGGTGGAATGGGTTAAATTTGAAATAAACCCTATACCCTAAAATTTGCAGAAGGATTAGATTGAAAAAGTTTCTACTCTCATTGTGGTAGGATGGAACAAGCTTTGTGTTCCCAAGATCCAAACAAAGTTGACCCAGAAATTACATTAGGACAAACTGGTCAAGCAAAACGTGATTAATGAACAAAAATGAAGAACAAATGAGTGATAACGCCTAAAGTAAGAATCATACTCATAATATTTTTGAATCATAGCAAATTTCATTAGGTGCATTTGATTCATTCTGGTCATTGCATTCTAATCCTATTCATTTTCATGACATGTTGTATTCATATCACTCATAACACATGAAACCGAGTCTGCAGGATATGTCCTTCAGTAGACGGTGTAGCGATATCAGTGAAGTTTCAGATCTTATCTTCCTGAAGGTGTAGGAAGCAAATCAAAAGACACTTTCAGCCTTATCTCTCTGAAGTTGCAGTAGAGTAGATTGAAGAAGGAAGATCTTATCTTCCTGAAGTTGTAGGAAGTAGATCGAACACGTTTTAATCTTATCTCCCTGAGGTTGCAGCGGAGTAGACTAAAAAATAGAAGATTTTATCTCCCTGAAGTTATAGTGGAGCAAATCGAAAGCAGAAGATCTTATCTTCCTGAAGTTGTAGGAAGCAAATCGAAGAAGTTTTAGTCTTATCTCCCTGATGTTGCAGCAGAGTAGACTAAAAAACAGAAGATTTTATCTTCCTGAAGTTGCAGTGGAGCAAATCGAAAGCAGAAGATCTTATCTTCCTAAAGTTGTAGGAAGCAGATCGAAGACGTTTTAGTCTTATCTCCCTGATGTTGCAGCAGTGTAGACTAAAAACAGAAGATTTTATCTTCTTGAAGTTGCAGTAGAGCAAATCAAAAGCAGAAGATCTTATCTTCCTGAAGTTGTAGGAAGCAAATCGAAAACATTTTAGTCTTATTTCCCTGAGGTTGTAGCGGAGTAGACTAAAAACAGAAGATTTTATCTCCCTGAAGTTGCACTGGAGCAAATCAAAAGCAGAAGATCTTATCTTCCTGAAGTTGTAGGAAGCAGATTGAAGATATTGTAGGAAGCAGATTGAAGATATTTTTAGTCTTATCTCCCTGAAGTTGCAGTGGAGTAGACTAAAGATAGAAGATTTTATCTCCCTGAAGTTGCAGTGGAGCAAATCGAAAGAAAAAAGATCTCATCTTTCTGAAGTTGTAGGAAGCAGATCGAAAAGAATCTCAGCCTGATCTCCCTGATGTTGTAGGGAGCAGACTAAAGACAACAAATATTATCTTCCTGAAATTGTAGGAAGCAGATCAAAGACACTTTCAGATCTTATCTTCCTGAAGTTGTAGGAAGTAGATCAAAGACATCAATTTGGCATTGCAAGAAGCAGAATAAAGCTAGCAGATTTACTGAAATCGAGATGAAGTTCCAATATTCCTAAAGATGCAGTTGGGATTGGAAGTCGTTTGAAGAAGTCGAGGCTCGGCCAAAACCGGGCAAAATTGGTCCTTTTATTGTCTTTGCTCTATTCTTGTTACACGACAATGAGCAAAGAGGGGCAGCTGTAATAGCCCATTTTTTGCCCGGGCCCATTTGAATAAACCAAAAAATAAATAATAAATGTTCAGTCTACAGTCCGTGTTACAAGACCAATTTTCAAAGGCCCAAAAAACAAACCCGTTGGCCCAAACCCGAAAACACCAACAGACCCTAAACCTGACCTAAAACCAAACAGATCCTATCTACCCTTTGACCCAAACAACACCCAGCCCAAAAGGGCCCAAAGCCTAAACAACTTCTAAGAAGCTAGAGTTCCTAGGAAACCCTTGCGCTGCAATAACATGATATCCCAACGATCGCATTTGTTTTGATGGGAGACCGACCGTCACGCCAGTAGCGCCTCAATCACGCCAGTAGCGCCTCCGTCTTCAAACCTGCAAAGGAAAGCACAAGATAGAAAGGAAACAAATCGCAGCAAAAAAGGAAAGAATAGATATAAAAAGATACGTTTTCCTTCTTTATTTCGGCTTTTTGGGTTATAAAATCCTGGGCAAAATCTGTAATGTGGGACAGAGATTTTTTTTAGAAAGAAAAATAGAGATACAAACACACACAAAAAAAAAGGCACAAGCATACATAGATTTACACCAATCAGTAAGCTCAAAGTGTTGTCAGAAATTCACAGAGGAATAAAAGATCTTGATTTCGTAGAGGTGATCTTTTTAAAAAATTTGTCGTTCTGTTTGTTATTTTTTATATATTTCTTTTATTTTTTTTTATGTTGCAAATATAACCATTATTTCGAAAAAGTAAAAAAGGAAGAAAGGAGGTTACTTGTTGACGACGAAAATCGGCGATCTAGACCTCCGGCCACCGGCCACGGAGGCGCGAGTGGCGAGTGGACCAGAATGACGACGAGCAGAACGTAGGCGAAAAGGGCGAGGCCCTCTTCCTCTCTCAGAGGATTTTAAAATTTTTTTGAAAAGCTTAAAACTAAATGAATTTTTTAGAAAAATTGACTTTTATAGGCGAAACGGAACGGTGCCGTTTTCGCCTAAGCCAGATCTGCGCGTCGACCCGGACCTGAATAAGGGTCCGCGTGTTTTTTTTGAAATGGGAAAATTACTCTTTTGATCCCTCCGCTATTTTATTTAATTTAATTATGTCCTATTAACTAATTCATTTTTTAAAATTAACCCTAGAAATCTGTTTACATTTCAATTTAATCCTTTTTTTCCTTTTTAAAAATTTTTTAAAATTGATATTAAATTATGTATTATATTAAATATTTTATATTAATTATCTATACTAATTTATTAAATTATAAATATCTATTATTTTGT
Organism: Gossypium bickii; assembly: GCA_025503065.1. NCBI lineage: Eukaryota > Viridiplantae > Streptophyta > Magnoliopsida > Malvales > Malvaceae > Gossypium > Gossypium bickii. Next base: position 135,247,925 of record CP106711.1, read on the forward strand.
CTTACTTTTTTTTATTACATATTATTTTAGTATTTACATATATATATATTAAATATTATATTATATTTTTTAAATGCTATATATTATATAATATTATAATTATTTATAATGTATTCATTTTTAATATCTTTTTTTATTTTTTAAAAATCATTATATTTTTTAACACATTGTTTATTTTGTTGTTTCTTTTGTCTATTTAAATTTGCATGAAATATGTTCATAGTTGATTTTATTGTTTATTATATTTGTCTATATTTCATCATATGTTTACAATTGCTTTAGTATAGGAATTATTATTTGTTGTATTTCATATTATTATTGCCTATCTTAAATATTAGCATGATATAGTTGTTTTTTTTTTTATAATGTTCAAATGCAATATTGCCACATGGTTATAGTTTAAAACAAAAAATACATTTCTACAAAATCAATATTTTATTTAAAGGTTTTCAAAAGAAGGCAATGTTTTGATATTTAGAAATTCGGGAAATAGTGCCCTGTCGTGCTGGGTTGCGATTTTCCGTTTGGCTAAATAACTAAATATCCTTTTGACAAGTTTTAAAAAATTATGAGATGATCTTAGTGACGAGGGTTTCAAAATGTCAAGTCCAATCGTGCTGGATGTGATGTTTATATTCTTTCGGATCGAAGAAATCTCAAATTTTAAATCAAAATTGCTCGAAGTTTTATAAAATTATGAGATGATCTTAGTGACGAGGGTTTAAAAATGTCATGTCCAATCGTGCTGGATGTGATGTCAGGGGCGTAGCCAGGGGGGCTGGCATGGGCCCCGACCCCCCTAAATGGTAAAATTTCTCTTTAGGCCCTTCAAATTTTTAAAAAATTTTAAATTAGTAAAGGTAAAATTGCACTTTGGCCCCCCTAAAATTAAAAAAATTTGATTTAATCCTTTACAAATTAGAAAGATATAAACTATAAAAAGTTAAAATTTCATCCGGCCCCCCTAAATAATTATCCTGTCTTCATCCCTGTGTGATGTTTATATTCTTTCGGATCGAAGAAATCTCAAATTTTAAATCAAAATTGCTCGAAGTTTTATAAATTATGAGATGATCTTAGATACGAGGGTTTAAAAAACATCGTGTCCAATCTTGCTGGATGTGATGTTTATAATCTTTCGTATCGAGGAACTTTCATATTTTAAATCAAATTGTTCGAAGTCTTCTGGAAATCATATCTTTAAATACTTTTAAATTTTAAACATTTGGACATAATTTTATCAATTTGGTACCAATTTTTTGGCGTTATGAGGGTGCTAACCCTTCCTCATACGTAAGCGATTCCCGAACCCGTTTTCTTGTTTTTTTCGTAGACCAAAATCAAATGTTTTTAAAATAAAATGTTTTACAAGGTGATCCAATCACACATAAATAAAAAGGGATTGATGGCGAATCCCATTTTCATTTTAAAGTCGATCCCCTTTTTTTCAAAACCCGATTTTAAAATGGTTTCGACACACGATTTTGCCCAAGATTTTGAGAAACAAGCATTCGTGCAATCTGGTCCCTGAGGATTCGACCCTACTTTCCCTTTACTGTTCTTTTCATTATTTTGTAGGGAATAGGATATTTTTGGTGCTCTCAAAGACCGCATCACTTTAATTTTGATTCAACTGTACACATTTAAAGTACACATTTAAAGAAATGCATACATATATTTATTTTCACATTGGATTAATATAATTGTTCGTGTATGCAATATATCAAAGTAAAATGTAAGAAGTTGATTTGGCATATCTTAAAATGTAAAATGTAAGACAAATTAAAACACTTAGAAAAAGCCCAATTACAAAGAGAATTGGCTAATTTGTTACAAACACATTTCACCCATTTGACCTCGGCAGAAACAAAAGAATCAAGCATCTTGAGAGCTTCCTTGATGCGTTGATCAAGTATCGTTATGTCCTCCTTGTGAAAACTAAAGTAGTTGACAATGCTATCACAATCTGTTTCAAAAATGACATTATCGACTTTAAGAAATTGAGCAAGCTAAAAACCATTGATGAGGGCATCTGATTTCGCTTTAATAGTGATTTTTTAGTCTCATTTTATCGATATATTTACATTTGAATTCAAATACATATTCCACAATTAGCTTTAATCTCACTGTTACAATACTTAACCTCGCTAAATTACTTGTTTAACATGATTATGGTGATTTTATAGAAAGAAAAATCACGAAGCAAATGCAGATGCACTTATGTTTAAAATGTTATTAATGGAAATTTTCTTATTTTGAAAAATAAAAGTATAATAACTTTTTTGGCATTCCAACTTTATAAAAGAATTATTTTAGTCATCCATTTATTTTCCTTCTCTTTTAGTCTTTGAACTTATATTTTTTTGGTCAAACCATCCAAAATGGGTGAAAAAGCAAACGTTTGTTAACTTTGTTGACATGACATACAGGTCGATCACCATGTGTATGTCACGTTAGCAATTAATTATTTTTTAAAAATAATTAATTGCTTATGCGGCATATACGTGGCAATCCATGTGTATGTCACATCAGCAAAATCAACAAACATTAATTTTTTTCACCCATTTTGGGGTGATTTGACAAAAAATACAAGTTTAAGGGCTAAAAAATGAAAAATTAAATGGAGAGTTAAAATAACTTTTTTTATAAAGTTGGAGGACCAAAAGAATGATTATGCCAAAAAATAGTTATTTTTCTTCTCTTTCTTTTTTTGGGGTATTTTTTAGTGCTAAAATTCAAGATGGTGTGGAATAGATCCTAAGCTTAATATAAAAATAGATCTTTTATGTTTAAAAATAGTGAAAATAAATAAATATATATATATATAATTTTTAAAAGTATTATATAAAAATATTTGATTATTTGTATTTACTTAAAAATATTTTTTTAAGAAATAGCTATGAAAAAAACTTTGAAAATTTGTCAAATGATATTTAAAAGCAATAAAACAAAGCTTATTTTATCAAAATAATTATAAAAATCTATAACAAAAAATCAAACCAAACTAAATTATAATGGACGGTTAAAAGAATACAACCGAATTGAACTGGTATCACTAAGTATTTGGTCTTGATTTGGTGCAATTGCACCATAATCATCCTAAATATTTCCACTAAACTGGACATAAAAGATTTTCTTAAAAATTTTAACCTGCAATGAGATTGTTTTACTTACTATAACCTTCTAGATGCGTTATATAACTACATATGATATCATAATTATAAATTTAATTATTTAATTGTTATAAAAATTAAATATATTATAAATTAATATTTATATAATGATATATTAAATATATGTAAATTTATAATCATAAATATATTTATAATTATTATTTAATATAAATAATTTTATTATATTTTATTAATTAATATAAAATAAGTTTAAAATTAAATATATAAACAAATGTTATAATATTTTATTATTTTCGTTAATATAAAATATAGAATTCTGAGTTTATAATAATTTCAAATATATATAATTTTCATAATCAAATTTTATATGAATTAAATCTAAATAAGTAGATATGTAATAATAAATAAATAAAAATTAATAAAAAATATTTATTAATAAATTTATTATTTACCATGATTGCAAATTTGGTATATATTATATTATTTAATGTTAAATATAATCTTTCATTTTACGAATATAATTTATCAATTTAAGGTGAAAACACCTCTTTGGTCCCTTTCAATTTTGATATCGAGCAAATTGGTCTTTGTAAAATATTTAGAGCAATTCTATCATTGCTAATTTCGAAATTGAGCAACTAAGGATAATTAATCACAATGTTAATATTTTTGTCATCTGTACACATTTTTTTGGTACAATTACAACTTTAGCCCTAAAAGTTTACACATTCTATCAATTTGGTCTTGATTTAACAAATTTAGCACACAACGTTTACACATTTTATCAATTTGGTTCTAGTTTAACAAAATCAGATTGCAACATTTACACATTATGTATGAGCTGAATTTGATATTATACTAATCAAAATTATATACAAGTGACAAAAAAAATATTAACATTATGGTTAATTGTCCTTAGTTCACTTCCAAAATTGATAGGGATTAAATTACTCTATTTTTTTCAGAAAGGCCAATTTGCACAATATTGAATTTAAGAGAGATCGAAGAGATGTTTCTAACCATTTTTAACCTCGCCTGACTACTACAATTGTTATCGAATCCAAATATATATCCAACACTGATTATAATCACATCACTACGATATTCAATCTCTTTGTTACAACAACTAATCTCACCACTAACCTTTTTTTTAATTTCACTAGAGTTGATTCAATTGTACATCCAAAGAAAACCGTAAACTTATCTAAATACAAATAAAACAATAAAAACTTATTTAGACATAAATTGAAAAATAAATTTTATTATTTGACACGATAAAAATATAATTACTTGTTTGATTTATACATTTGTCCAAGAGCAATGTAACCTATTCAATTTGTCAGATTGAAGGTTATTCTTTGATAAGATATTATTATTATTATTATTATTATTATTATTATTATTATTATTATTATTATTATTTGCTTTGGGCAAACTTAATACAACTTGATTTACTATTTATGAATTAAAAACATTTTATTTATATTTAATTATAAAAATGTGTAAATATTATTAAAATGTTAATTTTTAATATTAAATGAATAGCGAAATAGGGTCAACTTAGAAGGGTTAAAGTATTTAGGTAGTCCCTATATTATAGACTGTATCAAATTAGTCTCTCGAATATTAAACAGATCAAATTTATTCTTGTATTATTAAAAAAGAATTAAATTATATCAAATTGTAACAGAATTAACATTTACTGTAACAAATTTAACATTAACAGAGTTAACAATTTTCAATACATTTTTTATGCAATAAATGTTTACTTTGTTGTAATTTGGTTTTATTTGATCCTTTTTAATAGTACAGAGACTAAATTGACCATTTAATAATAGAGGGACTAATTTGATGTAGTCACTATAATACAGGTACTTTCACCCTTATATATGTATTTGAATCTTATTTTGGATGAAATTGAACAATTGAAAAAGATAAGGGTTCAAAAAGGTAAAAACCTAAGTTCCAATTTATCCATTTTTTTTAAAACTTGTGATTAAATTTTCAATTAACACTAAAATTAAAATCGATTCATTACCCTTTAAAAAATATATAATAAAAGAAATTCAATTGAAAATTCTGCCCAACTTCTTGTTCTTTATTCATAGCATCATGTCATGTGGTGCTATTCAAGAAAATACGTTGAAAAGTGCAGAAATTTTATAAAGAAAGACCGTCTCCATTAACTAAGTTTTTAATATAAAATTAGCAACTTTTTATTTAATTATTACTTAGTGGGTGGTCACATCTTTAAAATACTATATAAACTCTACGAGTAATGTAGAAATTGTATTAGCATTTGGATCTTTATGTATACATTTGAATCACAATTAAAATTTCATTTATATAATTACACCGAATCAAAAATTATGTATTAAATTACAAATCACACAATAATGTTGATGAGTAATTCTGATATTTACTCTAAAAATTAAAAATAATAAAACAGACTTGGACACCATTGGTTGGAAGTCATATTTGTCAATTTCTTTTCTTTTCCATCCCTAATCTCAAAAGGATTCGAAAATTATTGTGTTTAAATTTTTACACTAATCTCAAAATCCGACCTCAAAGAAGCACATATTTCAAAAATAATCACAAGCATTCGGAATCAATTTTAATCTTTACAATAATGGGAAAAAATCCTCAAAAATTCAAAAAATTTTAAAAATATATATAATTATGTGCAGAAAAGTTAATTTTTAAGTTATTTATTTAATTTGATACGTATAATGATAAGTTTTAATGTTAACTACTGATCTAATCATAAGTTTAATTAAAAAAACAAAAATTAAAATCCCAATTTTTATGTTTGTTAATTTTAATTATTATATGTTATTGCAATTTTATATATGAGCATATCAGCTCCTTTAAATCCATACATCACCTATGGTAATAAGAGATGAAACGAACTTTAATCTAATATGTAACATTATACATGAACTTCGATCTTTTGTAATTTTTAATTAATTAATTTAATTTTTACAAATAACTAACAACATTATTGAATTAGCACCATCTTACTTTGATATCTTGCATACACAAAAAATTATATTAATCGAATATGAAAATAAATATGTATGTATTCGTTTCTTTAAATGTGTACAATTGAATCAAAATCAAAGTTACATGTATATATATCAACCACAATTCAAGTTTCATGTGGATAATTGCACAAAATCAAAATTTAGGTATCAAATTGCACATTGAACTAAAGTTTATATATAAATTTAATAATTATTCCTAATAATAAACAAATCAAAAACTTCGACCCTTTCCTAATAAATATAGGTATATTTAAAAGGAAAAAAAATGTTAATACTTTAATAAAGATTGTTAGTAATAAAAAATTTAAAAAAATTAAAAGAGAATACAGCATTAAAGCAATAAATTATAAATAATTCAGAAATAATATGTTTGATTAGGTTGGTCCATCCTTGATTGATTGATTCTTAAGACCAAAAAGAAAAACACATAAACACTACAGTATTAACAATAATAATGTTTCTCACCCTCAAATCATTCTTCATTGTTTTCTTTTTCTACACTTTTGACCCATAACATTTCTACAAAACTTTAACTACTACAAGATGAAAATGGAGACCGGGTCTTTGGATACAATCGATTCATAAGAAAATGTTCAGTTTTTTATGCCGAACTGTCGAGCATCTTAGATGGCCTAAAACTCATCCAACAAGAGGTCATGATAAGGTGATAATCCAATCGAACAATTTGGAGATTATTAAAGCCATACATGGAAGTGTTTCGAAGATTTCAAATTTTGCTCTGATTAGAAGAATACATCGAGGCTCGGATTATTTAGCCAAACTGGACTTTGCAACAAAGGAGGATTTACAATTGACTGACAACCCTGTAAGAGAAGTACTTGAGTTTCTTGAAGCAAACAAGGAAAAGACTATTCGTATTCCTTAGTCTTTTTTAAGTAATTTAGTATAGTTATGTTTTTAAATTGACCAAAAATAAAATATTTTATTTATTATTTATATTGTGTATGTTATTAACTTTCTATTGAAATTTATTTTAAATATATATTATTATATATTTAATTTTTTATTGGTTATATTTTAATATTTAAAATATAGTTTCTATATTGAATTAAATTTTATAAATAATTAATATTAATTTTTTAAAAATATTTAAAGTTTATATTTCATATATTAAAATATTAAAAATAAATTATAATAAATTATTTTTTATATTCTTATTAAAACAACATAATATTAACTAATTTAAATATTATTTATATGTATATTTATTACTTTATAATACCATGTCTGAAATAAATATTTTATTTCTCAGAAGCATTTTTTAACAATTGATTGGGTTCACCAATCAAATTAACCCAAAAACCAACCAATTAAAATTAGGAAAAAAATTCTATTTAGAGTGATTTAATGTGGAAATTGATCATGGTAGAGTAATTAATTTGATTAATTTTATTTTTGGAGCAACTAAATTAATAAAAAATAATTTAAGTGATTAAAATAGTAACAATTTCTATTTAGAGTGACTAATGGAACAGTTTATCTTAAAATAAAATGTCCCCCTCAAATTTAACAAAAATAATATATACAGAAGAAATATAAAATATGATGGTTTAAATAAAATAATAAATGTTGCCATAAGAATATATGGAGTGTTTAGTAAGCAGAGTTGTAAGTTTTTTTAGTTGATTTGGATACAAATGGATGATTGGTAGTCAAACCCTTAAATCATAATATTTTGGTGAATGGAGGTTTGCAAGTGGTTGTCAAGCTAAAACCTCCAAAACAAATCCCACTGGGATGAACAATTTTTTGCACAGGGAATGAGATAAGTGAAATGACATATCTGACCATGCTTGCTCAAAAAAACTCATAATCGCTATGTACAATTATATTGATACACTATTAATATTTATCAATTTCCACAAGGTTAATATTTGCATATAAAGAACTTAAGAAATTTGTTTATATAAATTTTAAAAAATATTCACGAATTAACTTTTTATAATGGATGTTTTAATTCCTTGGTAATAGTGTTTTATTTCAATAATATCATTCAATAAAGACTAAAGTATTATAAATAAATAAATACTTAACAATAAAATATAACATATTCTTATTTGTAATTTTATACATATATGTCAACTAAGATTTAACCAACACTTTTAAGTAAACTATTAACAGAATTACTTGATCAAATCAATTAACACAATCAGTTGGTCAAACCAGTCAATATAATCAATAATTAATTAATAAATCCTCCTATAAGAAAATATATAAAAGATATATATTATTACGGTTAAAGACATAACTTTGTTTTTTCAAGGGAGACCTATTTTATTACAACATACAAAATAATTGAAGCAAATTTCAAAGTGTGTTTGGTGATGATAAAGGTAGGGAAAAGTTTTGCAGACTTTTCAACTTTGGTGGACAATATTTTATAAAATTAATACTCTAAGACTTTGATAATTTATAAAGAAAGAGCATGACAAGTACTATATTTATGAAATTAATAATGTATTAGGTAAGTGCTTTTCCAAATTAATACATAAAATAATGTAGAATGACAAGGAAATTAATGTAATGCTCGGCTTTAATTCATGATATTACTTAAACCAACTAACTTATTTAATTACTATTTTAATCAACTAGGAATTGACGCCTAATTAATTAAAAAAAAAAACTTTAGATAGTTGCAGGTTGTTGAGATCGGATTAGATTAATCAGTATATTAATTCAAAAAATAAAATTAAATTAATTGACCTGTAAATTAGTATATATGGGAGAAACTAAAATTTATGCGAGAGGAATTTTGATAAAATTTTAAAATTTGGGGGTGAAACCTAAAAAATTGTATAAAATAACTTAAATTAAAATTTAAACTTTTGAAATGAGACAAAATTGCAATTGTTTCAATTAAATAAAGGGTAAATTACACCAATAGTCACTCAACTTTAGTGTATCTAACAAAATAGTCACCTAGATTTCATTTCAGTCACCCAACTTTTGAAAAATAACAAAATAGTCACTAACGTTATAAAAAAATGACAACAATTACTGACTAACAGTTTCCGTTAGTGTCTTAAAGGAACCGCTAATGTGGTAAGTTAACTAGCTGATGTGGCCAATTAACTTGCCACGTTGGATGAAGAAATTGAAAAAAAAAACCTGAAAAAAACCTCTTAACAGAGAAGAAGAAGAAGAAGAAGAAGAAAGAACAAAGATAGGTTTACAGTCGTTTTGCCAACACAATGATACAGTTGCTTACAAACAAACAGGCAGGGCCGCCACCATTTACAAACAGGAACATCAAAGAACACAAACAAGACAGCATAAATACTATCAATGGAGGGAACAACAATTTTAGAAACACGAAAGTCGGTCGCCAGTCCTCCCAATATTAACTCTTACTACGGGTATTCTGGAACTGCAACTTTGGACTACTGAAAACTATGGAACAATCTACAGTACCAATGGCTTGAAGGAGATGTCCGTAGTTGTTCGAGAACTCATCTAATTCTTCTGCATTCACAAGCACGACCCACCAATATCTTTGAATCCGATTCTCCCTCATAGCTAGAGAAGGATTTCTCATCAAGTCAATAGATCATTTGGAGGTTTCACTGTACAGTAGCCTCTTATACACCAAAAGCAGCAACATTGGTACTATATGCCCAAGAAACTAGATATTAGCTTAGTCGGCTGAATTGTAATGCAAGAAAGATACCTAACAAAAGGGGGTTTCTAAGATATTAGCTAATCTTTTATCTGGTGTTCTCATTACCAAAGCCTCGACTCTACATTAAACTTTTTGCATGCTTTACATACTTGTAATTGAGAATGCTCTTCAACAGGCTGAGCAGCCCCCGGATTCAGACATGGAGCAAAGACATATAGTCTTTTCTGTTAAAAGGGGTTCTTTTTAGGGTTTTTTTTTTTTTTCAATTTCTTCATCCAACGTGGCAAGTTAACTGGCCACACCAGCTAGTTAACTTGTCACACCAGCAGTTCTGTTAAGACACTAACAGAAACTGTTAGTCAATGACTATTTTGTCACTTTTTTATAACGTTAGTGACTACTTTGTTATTTTTCAAAAATTAGGTGACTGAAATGAAACCTAGGTGACTATTTTATTAGCTACCCTAAAGTTGAGTAACTATTGGTATAATTTACACTTAAATAAAAGTTAAAAAGGGAAGAAATTCACATTTGGAAAGCACTAAAATTACACCATTGAGCCAAGGGGGTGGGAAGTCCCTATTGGTACCAATCGGTTGAGTTGGGCCAAAACACAAGTTGAACCTATTAAATTGTTTTTATTTATTTAATTAAATTTTTTATTTTTAAAAGTTTTAAAATTTTATTTAATCAAATAAAATCAACGATGATATAGAACATTAATAATTTGACTAATCTAACCACCAATTTAATTATAAAAATATTGATTACGTACAAAATGAAATGGAAAAAAAGATGTAGTTTCCATCGCAAGGAAAAAGACATTGAAAGCTATCCAAAATTTATAAAGAAAGACCATTCACTTAATCTTCTGTTTTTTGCCCTAATATTTCCAACCATGACAACCACTATATATTTATATATATAATATTATGTATTAGGTAAGCTTTCACTAATTTTGTCCAGCTTCTAAGAGTTCCTTCTATTGAAGCAATTTTTATTCTATACTTAAAAATGGTCAAGCAATACGACCCCAACAACAGGCACAACATATGGATCCACTACAGGGTCACAACTGGCTCCCACTGTCGAAATAGTCCATGTTTACCAGATTTTCTTTTAAGAACATCTTCCCAGACTCTTTGTTTTAATGTTAATGGAACATAAACAAAACAATCGATGTAGGTAGAGTTATGGGTTTTTATTTAAGATCTCCAAGATGGAAATCTTCAATGTGAATTAAATCTTCCAACTACTCTTGATAGACTTAGTAATTTTAATCTCAACAAGACAGTACTAAAAAATAATTAAAACACAATATATATAAATAAATAAATTTTATAAGCTTGTTAGTGCACGAAACATCACACAAACCAAGAATTAGCCTTTTTTTTGGCTGTCCTTGTACTGAAGAGAGAGGCACCCTCAAGATTTTATCACTTAATTTTGGAGAGAGCTTAGGAAAAGATTTCGATGCCTCAATTTTTGACGAAGATTTTATCCGAAGAGTTACCATTGAAGAGAGAGGCATCCTCAAGATTTTATCACTTAATTTTGAAGAGAGCTTAGGAAAAGCTTTCGATGCCTCCACTTTTGACTAAGATTTATCCGACAACTCTTGAGTGAAAGAGTTCAAAAGAAATTTCAAACTACAGTATGACTCATGTTATTGGGCAATGAACATGAAAAAAATTACTTACACATTCAAGTTGTTTACACGGTTCGAAACTTGTTCTACATCTACAAAACCTTATTTAAAGATGAATTCATTATATACTTCACGGTTGAAAGAAATGATTTATGCCCAACCCCTCAAATATTTGTTACAACCTCACCTTTGTACAATTAAGTAAACTCCTTCCCAACTCATTTTGACTATGCAAGTGAAAATCAACACTCGAAACGTGGTACTCAATAGTAGTTACTCACACATCACTCACAAGCTTTTTTACACAAGCATTTCTTTTAGAATCTCAATGTGATGAGACATTGCAATCCTCGAAAGAAAGAAAGGAAGAATTTAGGTAATGGCACAGGGTGTTTCTTTTAGAATCTCAATGTAACGAGCTAAGGAAATCAAGGTTTCCAAGGTGGATTCTAGCCCATCAATTTTCTCTGTATAGTAACAATGAACCTGTAAATAATAAATGCCTATGTTAAAATTTATGTCATTTTGGACTTAGCAATGTCCTAATGTAAAAATTCTTACTGTTGCTAAACGTAATTTCATATTCTGTGCATGAATGGTGGCCAACCACAGAGCCACTGTCTATGCTTTTCCAGTGCAAGTTTAAGAAAGGGCCAAACATTGGGCATCATCTGTAATAGTAACAAATTCACATTCATATGACTGTTTACACCTTAAAATCTTCTGCAAAAGTAATTTATTTTTTTTCATTAAAATGCACACCATCACCAGCCTTATATCTGCACATAAGTAGACTCTCTCCCAACTAATTTTAGCTATGCAAATAAAATCAACGCTCAACATGTAGATGGTGTATAACAATGGCACTCAATACAGATGAATGAAAAAAGAAAAAAAAAAGAAAGAACTCGGGCAATGGCAGGGTGTTTCTTAGCGAGCTATGGAAATGCAGGTCTCCAAGGAGGATTGTAGCCCATCAATTTTCTCTCTGTAGCAACAATGAACCTGCAAATTATAAATGCCAATACAGAAAAGTATAAAAACATTTCATTTACAGAAAATTTTATATATTTTTAATTAAAAAGAAAAAAGGAAATCCAATTACACAACAGTCAAAACTGGAGGAAATTTCAGAATGAAAAATGAATAAAACCCATAGATGTAAACAAATTTCATGGGTATCATTAGCTTCTTATATAGTATATGTCAGAGCTAACATATTGTTGTCTTCTTGGCAAAAAATATTAGACAAGGTTTGAGGAATGGTCTTTCTTTATTAATTTAGACACCTTTAAATGTCTTTTATTTGGTAATTTATACCGTAAACTTTGACAACCAATGCAAACTCTTTTTTGGTGTAAATCCCTCTTAAAGTCCCTGTACTTTTTTCAAGTCGACAAATTAGTCCCCCTCTAAGGAAAACAGATTTAAAGGAGACCATGTACTATTTTCAAAGGTGGATAAATAAGGACAATTAAGATCAAAGTTAACAATTTCTACTAATACATGACACGTCTCTAATTATGATTAGTTAAATTTGAAAACATTTTAAATAAATTAATATATAATATAAAAATCTATAAAAGAATTCCAAATTTCAAGTATTATAATATAAATTTTATATCTAAAAATCTTAAATTAAATTAAATTAATTCAATTGAATTGAACAAACAATTTCGACCCGAAATCATTTGATATGATTGGTTAGACAATCAATCCGGTTTTAAAAACCTTGACCAGGACAAGATCAAGATGTAAATTTAATTTCTTGTCTGTTTAATATTGTTTATTTAACAAATCTAAATTTTGAAGCATCTAAAATGTTAATAGAATCTTATTTCTAATTATTTTCATACACTGAATATGTTATTTTACTTTGTTAGAATTTGTTTAAAAGAATATTGTATGCTTCAATGAAAGTCACAATTTATCTTTGATCATGCTTGTTCGCAACTGAACAGCTTATACTGTAAGTGCATTTTCCTACAAACCTCGCGCTAGTCGACTTTGCCCTATGATTCATTAGCCAAAGGTATTCATCTCATCCACAAAGGCATGAGATAGTTTTGTAAGCTTTGCCTATGTTATAGTTAAGGTGGATGTGTATTCTAGTGTGTGAGTTCTAAATATATTGTATCAAAAAATTGAAAATACCTCACAAGACCAAAATTAAATGTGTGTAAACATCTTATCTCCATGAAAATTTAAGCCATTGAGCTAATTTATTCTTATAAAATATTAATTTTACCCAAAATTTTCTTCTTCAATATAGAAACTAATGCACAAAGAAAATAAAATTTTAAAAATATTAAAATTAGTGGAAGATATAAGAAGACATTGGATATAGGTATAGTTGTTTTGTAACAACCTAAAAAGGGTCGTAATTGCTGCTGGGCTTCCACATTCTCATATCCTCAATATTTGATAATCGAATGGAGCTAAGCTCAGCATTCAACCAATCATAAGATGCAGATATGGGATTCATTACTCAATCTAGCAATGTCTTCAAGTTAGTACCGTAATACCCATAATTTGCCCGGCCCGCTTAAGCCCAAAAATAAACAATCCAATGTCCATTTACAAAACAGACCCGGGCTAACAAGCTCAATTACCAAGACCCAAATAGAACAAAACTCAGCCCAAACTATAATTACCCTAAACCCACTAATTAAACCTAGCCCAATAAGCCCAAAACCTGAAAAAAAACTAAGTCAGTAGCCAAAACCCTAGGCTTCTTGGCACCGTCGACCCCTCGTCTGCCACTGGCCACCGACCTTTGGCCTCCTTCCGTGGACACCACGCGCTGCATCTCTGCAGCACACCACGCGCGCCTCAGTCGGCACCCTCTGCCACTGCCCATCACCCCACGAGCGCACTACGCCCACACCCTCTGACAACCGCGGCTCCCCAGGTGCCTGTACCACCAGCCTTGGCCATACCTTGCAAACGACACGCGCAAAGCAGCAAAAAAAAAGAAACTAAAACAAAAAACACAATGACAGAGACGAGGAAAAAAACAAAATGAAATGTAAAAGTCGAAAACGGCTATAAAACCAAAGCAAACCAATGTTGTAAGGGGTTCGGACGCATTCTATCAGAAAATCGAAAGCAAAAAACAACATACGTGTCCATTTTCACAAGAAATCGTTACTTTTGTTCTTCTTTATTTTTATATTGTTTTGTTTCGAAATGTTTACCAACGATAATCAAAAAGAAAAAGGGAAATAGTACCTGTTATTCGGAGTCGCGCCGTCGTCGGAGGTCACCTCCTTGCGCGCAGAAACCACATAAGCCTCTCAGGCTTCCGTTCGATTTTTGCCCAAAAGAAACAATGGATTCGAGGGAGGACTAAAAGCTCTGATTTTGGGCATCACCGGCCACCGATGCGGTGGTGGCGCGGTGATGCGATGGGCAGGGGGAGGAAGCCCATTAATCAGGCATGAAACGATAGGGAGGGAGAGGAGTTCTCTGCCTTTTCGTTTTTTTTAGAGAAATAAAGAAGAAAAATTTAAGGTTTTTGTTTCTTTTCCTTCTGAACTTAGGGCTGAATTGAAACAAGGCAGAAAAATGAAGGTTTTGTGCAATTAATGAAATGGTGCCGTTTGGTTCCAAGAGAAACCGTTCATGTCTCTTCAAAATGGACATTTGCGCGACGAGTCCTTCCCTTTTGCGCCGCTTTTTAATTGAACCCAATTTTACCTCCTTTAATCTTTAATTTTTTTCCCTGAATTCGTGCGCCCTTTCAATTTAGTCCGATCTCAAACGTTGCGCATTAAAAGGGCGAGTTATTCACCCGTTGGGTCCCTGAGAGTCTACGCGCACTGCAATTAACCCCTTCGTGCTTCCATTGGTTTTAAATTAAGCCCCAAACTTCAGTTTTAAATTCGATTTGGTTCCTTTTTTAATTATCTTGCGATTTCTTTTATTTATTTGCGTTTATCATCACTATTATTATATTTATATTTACCATTACTTTATTATTATATTCATATTAGTGTGTTGTATATATATTTTTCGTATTATTGTTGTTATTATATTTATTATTATTATTGTTGTTATTATTATTATTTTTATCGTTGTTGTTATTATTATTGTTATTTTTGCTATTTTTATTATGTTATATATATATGTATACATTATTACTTATTTTTCATTCAGATATTTGTACTTATATTATTTCATATACTTCCATTTGCATTTATATCATCACATTTTATATATTCATATTTATATTTACGCCTCAAATATCATTTCGTCACCATTATTATCATCATTATTATTGTTATCATCTTTATTTTCCTGTCTGCTTGTAAAGTTGTTATGTCGCTCATTATTCTTTCGTTTTCTGTTTATTATCCTTTTTAGCACACCGGTTTTACTTATTTTATCTCCGTCTTCATTTTATTATTATCGTTTATATTCAACATATGTGTTCTATATGCTTACTAGCGTTGTACTTCATCTTCTGCATTTTGTTACAAATTCGTGCTCCATTTTACCCAATACAAAATTGATAAAGACAATATTTCGTGTTCAGAAATTCGGGAAAATTGTGCTTTAACTTACCGGGATTCGGTTTTTCTCATTTAGCCTAAATAGCGAAATATCTTTTAAAATAAAAAGTTTTGAATACAAACAAAAGCTTATTTTCGAGAATTCAATATGTTGTGTCCTAACTTACTGGATGGATATTTCGTTATTTCGAGATAAGATTTTCCAAAATAAAGCAATATTCTATGTTTGGAAACTCGAGGAATCGTGCCCTACGTGTTGGGTTTCGGTCCCTCGCTTAACCAAATAATCGAATATCCTCTTGACATTTTAATGCATGAGTCTCGGGAATTATAAGATGATCTTGGATTCGAGGATTTACATTATCGTGTCCTAAAGCATTGGATGTGATGTTTTATTCCTCTTGAACGAGAAAATCTTGATTCAATTCGATGAAACTCAAATATTTCCAAAAGAGATCGATTCCTTTTTTAGTTCTTTTTAAGATTTTTAACTTTCGACATTGGGACATTAATTAATCAATTTGGTACCAATTTTGGGCGTGATGAGGGTGCTAACCCTTCCTCGCACGTAACCGACTCCCGAACCCATTTTCTCGAATTTCGTAGACCAAAAGCACTGTTTTAGTAAATCAAAATGTTTTATTAAAACAAAGGTGATCCGATCACACCAAACAAAGATCGGTGGCGACTCCCGTTTTTTTATTTTTTTTCAAAACCCAAGTTCGATTCCCATCTTTTCAAAAAAGGAATGGTTTCGACAAGTACAACTCAATCTTGAAATTGCTCAATGGTTCTTGCGTGAACCCCTTTCATTGAATAATAGTCTACATAATCTACACAAATTTGCTTGATCATTAGTTGTGCTTTCTTGTAATGGAACGTTATTTGAAACATCGAAAGAGAAAATTATGTTTTTTTCTTAAACGGACACATACATAAGTAAAACTAAAGAATGCAGCCAAGATGTTTACGCAGTTTGAACTAGTCCTACGTTTGCAGCGCCTTATTCAGAGATAAATCCATTATTGTTGGGAAGAAACCGAACAACCAAACGGAAGCGAAGCACAACCGGTGTTCTTTCTCTCCCTATAACTCTTGTCAAATATTATGGCAAGCACAATAGCACAAAAATATTTGTTCTCTAGCAACCTATCAACCACAAATCAACCAATGCAGCCACAACAAAAATAATAAATAGAGACACCGATATTTTTACGTGGAAAATCCCTCTAAATCAAGGGTAAAAACCACGAGACTTTAGAGTCCGATCAAAAGCTCCACTATAATCAAATGTTCAGCTACAAGATTACAATATCAAGCCTACAACAAGCATTCAACTCCAACAAGGCTAACAATATGTAATCTTTAGCAAAAGAGAGAAAAATTGAAGAATATCACCAAAATTGAAGCTACTGTAAAACGGGTATTTCTGACGCTACAGGATTCGGATGAAAAATCCGACCGTCCAAAGTCAAGAACACCTTGTCGTCTACCTGCTGTCAAAAAATCAACTCAATCGAACTACGGATGGACCTCCGATCGAAGAGTTGATCACAGCTGCTCTGAACTTGAGAAACTAATTTTTCTAGCTTCAAAGCTCTCTGTTTCTCTCCTGTTTCTCTCATTTTTTAATAATCTGATTTTTGGGCTCTCTCTCACGTTAAAAATTGCTGGCCACACCACCTTTAAAAGACAAAAAGAATGGCTGCCAAACACCACGTAAAAGACCAAAGAAAAAACAAAAGAAAATGATGAAAAAGAAAGTAGGTGAGTGGAACCCTCCCAACAATTATATATGTTACAATACAAAGAAATGATTTATGCCCAACCCCTCAAACATTTGGTGTGACCTCCCCTTTGTACAATGAAATAAACTTTCTCCCAATTGATTTTAGCTATGCAATTGAAAATCAACACTCAAAATGTGTATAACAATAACACTCAATAATAATTCCTCTCTATGAACATATGTACTCCTTTAAATCCACACATCATATCCAGGAAACAAATTATATATATATAAGCTCCAAGATGAATCAAGCTTTACATAAGCTCCATGTAAAGTGAAATAACAAGTTTTCAAATGCAATATCACTGGTCCTATGTAGAAACACTTATTGTTACTAAACGCAACTTTATATCATGTGCATAAATGGTGGCTAACCACAAACCCATTGTCTATGCTTTTTTAGTGCTTTACGCATTTTATCAATTTAGTTTTGATTTAATAAATTTAACCTATAATATTTATATGTTTTGTCAATTTATTTCTAATTTAACAAAATTAACTTACAACATTTACACTTTATGTATGAGCTCAATTTGTTATTATACCAATCAAAATTATGTATGAGTGATAAAAAATATTAACATTGTGGTTAATTGTCCTTAGTTCACTTCCGAAATTGATAGGAATTAAATTACTTCTTTTTTTAGAGGGGTCAATTTACATAATATTGAATTTAATTATTTAATAATAGAGGGACTAATTTGATGCAAGCCCTATAATACAGGTATAGTAATTTGAGAATTATAATCTCACTTAACGCTTAATGTCATTTGCTAAATTTTTTAATATGTGATGTCTGTATTTTAATATGTGAGCTATTTTCGCATTTGATGATGTAGTGGAGTTTTGGTAGATTAAAGTGCATGTTTGCTGAACTAAGTTGAAATTGAATGAATGCTGGCCTCATCCAATGGCCAAAACTTGATGACTTCAACATTTTGATGCCTTAATTTGATAAGGCTTAGTTTGAGTATTATAAAATTTTCTCAGATGTAGTGATCAAATATAACTGCAATTGATAGTATGTTAGTTTTATGTACTATAAATGCTATAGTAAGAGAGTTTAAAGCCGAACATTTAATGTTATATTCCATTTTCTTATTGTCTTCAACACGATAACAAGTGGATTACTAGTTATTTTACTTGATTTTGTCATGTCATTGATCTCTTTGAGTTTTGGCATTTCTGATGGTTCTTATGACTAACAGTAAGTTTTCTTATACAAGCTCTCCTACATATGCATTTGTTAAACTTATGCTCTTTTTTATTTTATTTTCTTCATTTCAGTTGGTTGTTAATCTTGATATAACCATGCACAAATACTAATACTAAGGGACCTTGTAATTTTGTCTGCCATTGGAACTGCTATGAAATTTTGCTGATTTTTCTCAGCAATTAAAGAGGAAGATCGCAGCAGACAAAAACGAAGTTGAGTCCAGCCAACATAATACAAGATGTGTTATTCAAATTGTAGTTTGATGTGTGCCAACATAAGCATCAACACACAAGTCATACGTATATACAGCCAGGAAATCGACATCTTTTGGAAGAGTCCTAATCCAAGCATCATAATTGAACACAGCCTTGGAATACTATCTACAAAAATGGTTGTCTCATAATCAACTGTGCATCCCTGCATTTGAATACTGTTTGGAATACTAAAAAAACATAAATGAGTTTTTCTTGAGTTGGCACGTATTATGCAACAAGAAAAACAAAGAGCACAATTAAGATGTTTACGCAATTCGGAAGTCGTCCCTACATCTGCGGGGCCTTACCCAAAGATGAATACACTATGAACTTCATAGTACAAAGAAATGATTTAAGCCAAACCCCTAAAACACTTGATGCAATCTCACTTTTGTACAATTAAATAAACTTTCTCTCAACTCATTTTAGTTATGCAAGTGAAAATCGACATTCGACACTTGGATAGTGTATAACAATGTAAGTCAACGATAATTCCTACTATAAACATGTGTGCTTCTTTAAATTCATGAATCACCCATAAAATAAATCATTCATAAGCTCCATGTAAAGTAAAATAATAAACTTCTAAAGGCGATATCTTTGACAATTGTGATGCTTGAGTAAGGACTCTTCCAAAAGCAACAATTAACCTGAAAATTATAAATGTTTTACTTTACAATTCCCATTATTTATTTACACCTCAAAACACTTTGCAAAAGAGATTTAATTAATGTTTTACTAAAATGCTCACCATTATCAGCCTTATATTTGCACATATATAAATAATGAAGTATGACAGATATGAAAAGATGCTCTATTCCATCATTGCAATCCTCATGATTTTAAAGTACAAGGCAATTAGATAAATTAGCTCCTCTTTTTATGTATATAAATGATTGAAGTTGACAAATGCTACTCTCCAATCGCTTACTGCACAAATTAGCAAAATATTATGAAAGATGGTAAGTAAAGAGTTTTGTAATAGTAGGATGAAAACGAAGTAATTTCAAATGAATGAAAAACGGCATGAGAGACCAGAGTTAACAGACCTGATTAACCACTGAATTTTTTCTTGAAAACAAATAAGGTCATAAAAATAAATAAATGAAAAGGACGGATCAACCTGATTACAACTGAATGTTGGGGATATGAGCAATCTTATACCAATCAGCACTAATTTCCACTGAGGAACCCTTGCAAATTATTGAAGTTGACAAATGCCTTTCTCCAATGGGTCACTGCACAAATGCCTTTCCATCAACCTGATTACAACCAAATGCGTGGGATGTGAGCAATTTTATGCCAATCAGCGCCAATGTCCTTCCAACTGAGGAATTTACCGTATATGTAAAGATTCCAAACTGGTCATCTCGGAAGCCATTTTAAATTGGGCCAATCAGAGATATAAAGAAATTGCGGATTTGTTAGATGTTGAAGTTGAACCCACTCCGGAAGATGCCGACACTTTGGAATCTTTGCCAGCGATAGAGAGCGTAGGTTACAATGCCATGGACAGATCACAACTCCACTTGACCTGAATAGTTTGAAAATTTTCTCGGGTCAGAACGCAATGGCAGCCAGAGCCTTCCTTACCCCTCCCCCTCCCCCTCCCAAATTTGGAAAATTCTCATTAAGCCTTCAATTTTTTTTGAAAATTTTAATTAAAATACTCAATTTCAAAAAATTGAAAATCGATCCGAATCAAAGTATTTAGACGATTTATGAAATACAAGTTAAAAAATTACGATTACCTAAAATCAAATCAATTTTAATTTTTTGAAAGGAAAATTCATTCAATGAATTTAATTTTTTGACCATAGCATTAAGCATTACTCAAAAAAAAAAAAAAATATCTGCAATGAGATTGTTTTATTGGTGTTATATAAGTACATATTGTATGATAATTATAAATTTAATTATTTAATTATTATAAAAATTAAACATATTATAAATTTAATAATTATATAAAAAATTTATATATTGATATATTAAATACACGTAAATTTATTATCATAAATATATTTTTAATTATTATTTAATAAAAATAATTTTATTATATTTTATTTAATTAATATAACATACATTCAAGAATAAATATATAAACAAATGTTATAATATTTTATTACTTTCATTTATGTAAAATATATAATTTTGAGATTATAATAATTTAATAAATATATCATATTCATAATAAAATTTATATGAATTAAATCTAAATAAATATATATGTAATAATAAATAAAAATTTATTACCATAATTGCAAATTTAATATATATTATATTATTTAATGTTAAATACAATCTTTCATTTTACAATTATAATTTAACATCCTTAGTATGGAGTTTGTCTTTTACTACTTACGATGGGTGTTTATTATTATTTTTCTCCCGAATTGTATGGTTTCATTCATTTAATAAATTAATGAATTTCCCTTTCAAAAAAAAATCATTTTAAGGTGAAAACACCTCTCTGGTCCCTTTCAATTTGTATATTGAGCAAATTGATCCTTCTCAAAAAATTAGACCAATTTAATCATTATCAATTTCAAAATTTAGCAACTAAGGATAATTAATCACAACATTAATTTTTTTTCATTTGTACACATTTTTATTGGTATAATAACAACTTTAGTCCTCGAAGTTTACATATTCTGTCAACATGGTCATGATTTAACAAATTTAGCCCACAACTTTTACATATTCTGTGAAATTGGTTCTAGTTTAATAATATTAGATTGCAACATTATGTATGAGCTAAATTTTTTATTATACCAATCATTATGTACGAGTGACGAAAAATATTAACATTGTAGTTAATTCTCTTTAGTTCACTTCCGAAATCGACAGGGATTAAATTACTATTTTTTTAAAGGGGCCAATTTGTACAATATTGAATTTGAGACGGACCAAAGAGGTTTTTACTCATTTTTAACCTCACCTAATTACTACAATTGTTATTAAATCCAAGCAGGCATCCAACACTAATTTTTATTCAATTTCACTATTACAACAATTGATCTCACCACAATGTTATTTTTAATTTCACTAGAGTTGATCCAATTGTCCATCCAAAGAAAGCCATGGACTCATCTAATACCTCATTTGTTTTACTGAAAATAATTCTCAAAAAATGATTTATGGAAAATGGTTTACTTTTTTGGAAAAGCTAATATTTTTTAGTGTTTGGACGAATTTGTGTAAGATATTTTTTGTTGTTTGGCAAATTTCTTGAAAATATTTCATAAAAGTTATTTTCAATAAAACAAACATACATTTGTGATTTATGAGAAGTAGTGAATTGATTATAAAGTGATGTTAAGGTGAAACTATAGTAAATAATGAATCTTCATGATGTTAACGATTAAATTGTAAACTTTGTGAAATTTATAATTGAAACAAGAGAAGTGATATGCACGAAAATTTGTTATGTGAAATAAGATATTATGATGGATTATTTGATTAAAATGTTGTATGGTGGAAAATACATTACATGACAATAGGGACTAAAATGAAATTATTAGAATCTTATTTTTGGATGAAATTGAATAATTTAAAAAGGTAAAAGCTCAAAAAAGTAAAAACAAAAGAAATTAGCACATTAACTTGTAATTATATGCAAAATGCTTCCCGCCACATTTATCCCAACAAAAATTCCTTCCCTTTTCCCTCGTTTTCTACTCTCTCTCTCTCTCTCTCATGTTTAAACTAAAACCTCACTTTCTCTCTTTTCCTATTTCCCAAATTCGTTCCCCTCGAAATCATAAACCTCCATATCCGGCGGGTCTCGAGCCTCCGATGGTCCCACGCTGCCGTATCAACCTCCTTCTACGGCTTCAACAGCACCAGCTTAGACAGTTCCTCCGGTTGTTCCACCGATAGGTCGTCACCTGGCCCTCTCTTCGACGAAGCCGCCGTTTGTTCATCCCGATGATTGTCACATATTTTCATCTAGTAATAGTCGTGGAATGGTCGCCGATCAAGAAGTTGAAGCAATTGTTGTGAGATCTCCGGTGAGTTCAAAATTTCTCTTTTAAAAATGGTGGCTATCATGTAAATACTAGAATATTATTTCAATTTTAATGAGTTAGTACCATTTTCCACTTTCATGATTTAAACGCATTGTGGCATTGCTCCTATATATTACAGGATGTTGATTATCGACGAAGGAGATACAGGATTACCCTTAGAAGCACAATGGGTCCGATTGATGCTTACCTAGTCAGGTGTTGCTCCCTTCTTTACATATATTAAACCATCTACCGTAAATGTTCTTTTGAAATAAGCCTAATTGATGATGACAGGATAGGTTTAGTTGTAGAAATAAAAAGTGTCGGCATCGGAATTCTGGTCCATCTAATCTGCTTATATATGCACATTAACAACATCCTTTTCTTTATCTGAGTTGCTTAATTAGTCATTAGTTTTTTACATATCAAAATTGAAAAAGCAGCCTTACTAAATGTAGATGTGTAGAATTGGTGCATCGAGATGATAATCATTGGATCAATCTTGTTGTTTGTACGAAATGGGTCCATTGTATATTTGAGGTTGTGACCAATGGCATTTATAAATAATCATATGATTATAGGAATCCAGTTATTTTTCTACTTCTATTGCTTCCTTCATCTTTTTTCACTTTGTGGTTGAAATTGATCTCTAGCTTATTTACAGTTGAGATTTTCGTGTTTTGGTTTTGCTAATGTTAGCGGAATTCGGTTTAATTATTGGTTAGCCAAGCTTGGGTTATTGAGTAAACTGAGTTTAAATACCTTAATGTCCGACTTAGAGTGGTTTGTAAGTCTATATTAAGGGTTTTTTTATTTTTTTGAACTAGTATTAAAAATACCAATTGAAATCTGAACTTAAAACAAATAGTTTTTTTAGGTATAGTCAAGGTTGTTTGAACCAGACCAGGATACCGGTTCGGAGTAGAGCATTGAATCAATTGATCTAGGAACCGGTATGGATGATTGTATTGGGCTAAAAACTAGTTGAACTTGGCGGTTGAATCATATTTTTATTTTTTTATGAATTTTTTAATAATTTATTTAATTGCACCGTTGAACTAATGAATCGGTGGCCTTGATCAATTTTACTATCGGTCCGATTTCAAAAACCTTGTATTTGGTTTGAGAATCATGTTCATCTTTTGCTAGGTAAAGAAGTCCAAGTTGATTTCAAGTTATGTTTTGAAAGTACACTTGATCAAGTTCGAATTGAGTTTTGAGGTGTAAACGCTAATGGGGGCGTGAATTTGTTACTATTACAGATGATAATGATGATGCCCAATGTTTGGCCCTTTCTTAAACTTGCAATTACAAAGCACAGACAACGGGTTTGTGTTTGGCCACCATTTGTGCACAAAATATAGAGCTATGTTTTTAGTAACAATAAGTGTTTCTTCTACATTTGAACACCGTTTTTGTCTATACGAATCAATTTTATCTCACTGTATATTGATATTTATAGTTCGCAGGTTCATTGTTGCTATATAGAGAGAATTCAAGGGCTAGAATCCTCCTATGAGACTTTGATTTCCTTAGCTCACCAAGAAACATCCCTGCCATTCCCCATGTCCTTCCTTCCTTTAGAGGATTGCATTATCCCGTCGCATTGTGATTCCAAAGGAAAAGCCTTGTGTTTTGTTTAAACGACAAGAACAAATTACAAGGTGTTATTCAACTTGTAGTTTGATGTGTGCCAACATAAGCATCAACACACAAGTCATACGTATATACAATAAGGAAATCGACATCTTTTGGAAGAATCCTAATCCAAGCATCATAATTGAACATAGCCTTGGAATACAGTCTACAAAATTGGTTGTCTCATAATCAATTGTGCATCCCTGCATTTGAATACTGTTTGGAATACCAAAAAAACATAAATGTTTTTTCTTGAGTTGGCACGTATTATGCAACAAGGAAAATAAAGAGCACAATCAATATATTTACATAGTTCAAAACTTAACCTACGTCTGCAGGGCTTTGTCCAAATATGAATACACGAACTTCATAGTACAAAGAAATGATTTAAGCTTAACCCCTCAAACACTTGATGCAATCTCACTTTTGTACAATTAAATAAATTCTCTCCCAACTCAACACTTGATGCAATCTCACTTTTGTACAATTAAATAAATTCTCTCCCAACTCATTTTAGCTATGCAAGTGAAAATCAACATTCAACACTTAGATAGTGTATAACAATGTCACTCAATAATAGTTCCTACTATGGACATGTGTACTTCTTCAAATTCACACATCACCCATAAAATAAATCATGCATCAATGAACCTGAAAATTATAAATGCCAACATAGAATATGTTACAAATCCCATTATTATGAGCCTTATATTTGCACATATGTGTTTTTAGTATAACGCTGTTCATATATAAATAATCAAACATTTTATCAACTTCAACCTCACCCCCAAATATTCTGAAGCATCTTCCTTTTTTCTTGTTTGGACCTTCAATAACAAATTTGGCTGGAATTCCAAACAGCTACAACAGTGCCCTGCATCAATGAATACTGTGAATTTGAATGCCTCCAAGAGCCTGTAAATAGCATAGGTACCATCTAAGTTAGTAATCAGTTGGCATATATTAAGAGAAAACGTAAATATATATAAACATATGATAGGAAAGTGCAAATTTGGAAAATGAAGAAAGCAGAGCATATAGCAGAACCATTTTGAAGGGTAGCATGCAAGCTTCATAGGCCTCTCTCTCCACATCAATGCTTTTTTAGAATTATATTATTAGAAGCAATTGTCAAGTTATTATTATGATTTAAAAGTAAAAAGCAAATAGATAAATTAGCACCTCTTTTTATGCATATAAAATGATTGAAGTTGACTAATGCCTTTCTCCAATGCCTTGCTGCACAGAAATCAGCAAAAATATTATGAAAGATGATAAGTAAAAAGTAGGATTAAAACAAAGGGATTTCAAATGAATAATATTTTAACAAGGAAATTAACAGTATCCAACTTCAATGAAAAATGGCATCACACCCCTCACTTGGACATTCAATATACCACTCTAATTTTTCTTCAAAAAAAGATAAGGTCATCAAAATAAATAAATGACAAGGACGGACCAACCTGAATCAACCCATTTATTATAATTTCGGGGATGTGAGCAATCTTATGCCAATCAGCGCCAATGTCCTTCTGACATCTTTCCTTCAACTGAGGAATCCATTGTATCCGTAAAATTTGCAAATTGGTTAGGCAACGCATCTCGTCCGGAAGCGATGTTAAATTGCGCAAACTCCTGAGATGGAGCCTTTGCAGATTTGTTAGATGTTGAAGCCCACAGGGAAGAGACACCAGCTGCGGGATCTCAGCAATCTCCAAAGCAGAGAGATTCTTAATGGGTTCCCACTGTAAGCTCTCTAAATCAACCTCCTTGCAATCCGTTATTTCTAAATTTTTAAGCCCAGTGAGATGTTGCAAGCACTCATCTAGCGTGTGAGTGTCCAATCCCTCAATGTTGCATACAAGGAAAGATTTCAATTTGGAGAGAGGAAGAGAAGAGGTTGAACTTGATGGGGTCGTACTAGTGATGTTCATCTTCATGGTCTGCTTTAACGGCCTTGAACTGGTATTCCGCAACACTAGCTGATCATCGAGTGAAGGATACAACGGCATTGAAGTCAAAGGGCAACGAAATATACTTAAAGAGGAAAGACGAGGAAATGTCATGGTTGATATTCCCATAACTGTTGTGTCGTCCTCGTTGGAATCATCATCGATTGGTTTTGTCGTCCTCCACCAACTCTTCATATTCGGGCAGTTGAAGAGACGGAGAACCTTAAGCGATGGGAAGAATGATTGTGGTTCTCCTTGACTTCCTTTTAGGCTATTATCATCCATGTACTCCAGCTCAGTTAAATTATGAATCACCAGAGATTGAAGACAAGGCAATTGAGCAAAGGACGGGAGATGTTTGAATTTACTAGGACCATATATGGAAATATCGAAGAGATTTGTGAGCAAAGAAAGCCAACTTGGAAACTTGGCATCACCCCTCCATCCTCTAATCCAGAGCTCCTTGAGATTAGGATGGGGCTGGAGGTCTTCAAGTGACTTCTCATCATCATCATCACCATCATCCCATTCTAAAAACAACGATCTCAAATGTTGCTTCTCTTTCAAATTAGCAGCCTTAAACTTCTCTTTTGCATTTTTTACGAATCCCAAATTTGATATTTTTAGGTCTCCCCTTAAGTTGTTAAGCAGTCTCAATTCACTTAGATCTGCACCGCTATGGGACCCATCTTTATCCACTACAAACAAGCTTAACGTCTCAAGTGAAGTCAGCTTCCCTATTCCACGTGGCATATGAGTTAAATTAAGACAACCAAAACACTCAAGATGGGTCAGATTCACCAATTTTTCAATCTTCTTTGGCAATTCTTGAAGCCTTTCACACCAATCAAGTTTCAACGCTAGCAAATTCTGAATCTTGCAAATACTCTTTGGGAGAATCTTAAGCTTACGATTCCAAGAAAGATTAAGGTACCTCAAATGTTTCAACTTGTAAATGGAGGGTGAAATCGTCTTAAGATATAGATCATCCAATTCCAATACACGCAAGGATCTACAATTTGCAATTACAAAATCCCAAATTTCTTCGCTCCAATTTTGAATTTCAATGTTTGGAGACCGTACCAAGGTTCGCAACTTTTTTCCATTAAACAAAGGAATTAATGAAGGATTAATTGATATGTGGCGACATTTTTCACCAACACCACTTGCAATATTATTTGAATCTATAATACTACTCTCCATCCCTGCTACTGATTCAGCTAGATCATGCATTAAATCATGCATTTTACATCTCATTTTTGCCATCAAGTCTCCTTCTACCTCTTGAAAGAAACTTCTTTCAACTAAATCTTCAAAATATCCAAACCCGATCTCCTCGAGAGATTGACTTGGATTCAGTTGCTTTACGAAACCTTGTGCAATCCAAAATTGAACAAGTGTTCGTACATAAATTTGATGATCTTTTGGATATAGTCGACAATAAGCAAAACAATGCTTCAAATGAGATGAGAGATGATCATAACTCAACTTAAGTGTAGGTAAAATCTCACCTTCGTTCTGAGATATTCTAGCAAGTTCATTATCTTTAAAAGAAAGCCACTCATTTTTAGTTTCTTTGAAAGATAACGTACCAGCTATCGTCCTTATGACTAAGGGAACTCCACAACACCTTTTCAAAATCAGCTTTCCTATTTCCACAAAGCCTGAATCTGTTGAGTCTGCAGATCTTTGTTCAAATGCTATCTCTTTGAACAAAGACCAAGCATCATTATCAGACAAACCGTTCAGGACATAAGGCTGACATTTACTAGTGATCTTGGCTACCTTAGAAGAACGAGTAGTTACTATAATCCTACTTCCTTTAGCCCCACCTACCAATAACTCTTTTAAACTAACCCATTTTTCCCACTCCTCATTCCAAACGTCATCCAAAACAAGCAAATATTTTTTCCCACCAATTTTTTCCCGAAGTTGTTTTTGCAATTGGTCCATTTCGAGATTTTGGTCTGGTGCTTTGCCTGTTGCAGATTTGATAATGTTTTCTACAATTATTTTGACATCAGAAACATCCGAAACACACACCCACATCATCAACTCAAAATGATTTTTGACCATTTCATCATTATAGACAAACTGAGCCAAAGCAGTCTTCCCTAACCCTCCTAACCCCACAATTGGAACGATGTAAACATTCTCTTCACTTTCAAACTCTAACACGAGTTTTAGAAGAGCTGCTTTATCATCGTCCCTCCCTATTATTTTATCTTTAAAAGAGTGAGTTAGCTGCCTCTTTTTAGTCATGAAAGAGGTTTCCATGGGACGGTCACGCTCTACCAAGTTGAACTCCTTGGCTTCACTTCCAATTGAAATCAACCTGGCCTTAATGGCCTTCATTTTCCTTCCCATTTTGAGACCGTAAGCAAACTGGTTTGAGCTCGAGAAGAAAAGGCGTACCTCATTCGTCAGCTTGTTCCCACCCAATAGATCTTTCCGCAAAGCTTCGGTAGAGAAATCGTCGAGCAAGTCGTCAGCGTCGTAAAGTACATCTCTCAGCTTTTCAAGCCAATCTTTGACGAGATGGCTGGTCAGGGATCGCTCTTCTGCGTCAAGAAGCACAGCTTTGATTGTAGAGACAGTGCTTTTGAGGTCGTCGAGGTCATCTTTGACATTCCAACACAGTCCAATTTGAGAGAGAGTAAAGGAGCTCAATTTAGTAATAAGCTCTACGGCGAGATCGAATGCAATTGCTTCGGCCATTGCTGGTTCAAACTGAAATCAAGCAAAGAAGTGTTTGGTTATTGCAAGAGGAGGAGTAAAATGAGAATGATTGGAACAAGAAACACGGATGTGGATCCATACACGCAGAGAGTAAAGTATATTTATAGATATTATCATCCACCCAGCTAGTATAATTAAATAAAACGTAATGTTGATTGGTGGGGGAAATGGCTCCTCCATGTTTACCTTTTGACACAAATTTCTGAATGGAGACGAAGTTGGGATGACGACACGTGGGTCCCCTTCACAATGTGGATCCGTACAAATAATTGAAATTAATAAAAAAGGTATAAAAGAAAAGACAAATCCCATGGAATCCAAGGTGTTTTGATTGAGGCACATGCATTCAAGTCTTTCTAAACCTTCTTCCCACTTACTTAGGCCGATTTAGGTTGAATAAAACGGAACAGAACGTAATGGAATAAAATGTAATGAAATATAATTGTAATAAAATAAAAATATAATAGTAATTTAATTGTTTAATTGGAGTGATCAGACTACCCTTAACAAAAATTTTGTTAAAAGGATAATTATTGTTATTAAATTTTAATAAGAATATTATTAAATATAAATTAATAAAAACAATAATACATAATTTAATCATATTTTAATAAATTTATTATTAAATATAATTTAACAATAATAATATATAATTTAATAATATTCTTAATATAATAATTATTAAAATATGAATTAATAAAAATAATATATAATATTACAAAAAATAATATACAGCCTACTTTATTATTTTTAAAATATAATGCATATATAATGTGTTAGAATATTATTAACAAAACAAATAATTTAGCATATATATCATAATCTATATGTTACTTAAAGAATAATTTAAAAGAGTAATTTAAAAAATATCTTATCTCAAATATTTTTACTCACATCCAGATGTCGAAATATAGCAAAAGAACTAATGAAATTGTTATGTTGTATATATATATTTTTAACATATTTTCATTAATTTATAAATGCTGCTAGACATGTATAATATAAGAATCTCATGTAAAAATAAAAATGAATAATATAGATTTAATATTTGTAATCACAAACTCTCATGCAACTTCATTTTTACATGTGCCAAACTTCATAAAGAATGTTGATTGAAAGTATCTACTCACAAAGAATAGCATTAAGGTTCCTTTAAAATACTGGCCAAGAGTATTCTATAGAATCAAATATGATAATACAAGGCTATTTTAATATAATATATATTAATGGAAAATTGTTGAACATATAAAGCTTCCCTGCATCAATGAATGTATTATAGAAGCTGGAAAATACAAAGCAAGAATAACAATAGACTGAATATACTTGAATAACATGCAACCATTGGCTCCTCTTCTTGAAAATTTGTAAAGCTTTTGCAGTTGCAATCAATGGAAACTCAGTCTCCCAAGCTACCCATTTGTTCAATTCTCCATAAACTGTCTCTTTTTCATTGGGAAGTTGAAAAACCTACTTTTACATATAGAATCCGTGTATATCTTTATCTTTAAATACTAAATACATACTATAACTAAAAACTATACCCAATATAGAGAATGCTCTATAAATTTTCCAATACATGAACTTACACAGACATGCAAATATGCACAGTTATAGCAATAATAACAATTCAAGGTCAGGGTCAATACAAGCCAACAGAATAACATACAATAGTGAATCAAGGCAGAAAAGTAGTCACTTGAATATCTTTCAAGTAGCCTCTAAAATGAGATAAGATACAAATCGAAAAAAAAAAAAACCCATAGAATGAGAAACCAAAAAGTGTTTGAATTCAATCATGGCAGAACAGTATTCACCTTGGCATCTTTCCCCCAATCCGTAATGTAAGATATGACATAAATGTGAATGAAACATAGAATATTGAATCAATGGTGAAATACATTTGCATTGTTCATTAGATAAACAAAGGCATTAGAATTCAATCATGGCAGAGTGGTATTCATTTCGGCATCTTCCCCCCAAACCGTAACATAAGATATAGATACAAGTTGGAATGAAATATAGAACAAGAATCAATAGCAAAAGGCATTTGCATTGTTCATTAGATGGCATTTGTGAAGCAAAGACTCATCCCTTTCACTAATAAGCATATTAAGCAAAAACAGAATGCAGAGCAGATATGATACATGCAGTTCAGTAACAACTCTATAGTCTCCTTGAGTCGAACATGTTACACCAGACCAAGGCAGTAAATCACCATCACCACAAGGATCATCCCCAATCCATGCATATACAACTCTCCATCCAAGTGCTACTTTTATCTCATTTAAGGCTTTTACTGCAATAAAACTAACCAGATATCAACCCATTGCATCAAAACATATTTATGCTCGATCTATGTTAATTTTCTTAATGATGATAGCTTCAATTCTCACAAAATCTGCAGTAACAATAAACATCAGATATCCCTAAAAACCAACTTTAAATTTCTAATTGATCAATTTAAGCTGCTCTACAAGAATTCAAGCTAAATGAGCAGTGTGTTAAAAGCTGGCTAAAAAAGATGAGAACACAAGTGAAGAACCAAGCAGAGCACAATTACTAAAAGAAACAATTAGTTTGGACCCAAAAGAACATTGGGGATTTTACTTTGTATAAAAAATGACATTCTGGGTAAACTTTTTTTTCCTTAGAAGAAAGAACTAGAAAATCTTAGATAAAAGATTCAAAGAAGCAAACATATTCCATTAATTTAAGCTAAATACCAAATTCGCACATTAACAATTTTTTTTTCCCATTTTGTTTAAGCTAAATAAAGTTTCTTCCTTTTGTTTAAAAATTAAAATGATTTGTTATTGTCGGAGTTAGTGATCTTTTCCTAGAATGTATCATCAAATTCACCAAAAACCAAACATCAAAAAGGAAATATTTAAGAAAATAAAGAACACAGAGAAATAAAATTTTACCGGAAACAGAAACGAAGAGCCCAAATATCAAAGAAGGGTAAGTTTTTTCAATCTAATACAAATAGAATGGAATCTCAGCGTTCTTCCTGGAAAGCCAAATTACTTGAACAAGGGTAACTTTTACATTTGCTTTTACAATCCAAAAAAGAAACATTGAAAAACAGATAGTTCGAATTAAAACTTACCAAATCTTGGATCTTGCGAGACGACTCGAAAAACACTTCACTTCTTTTTTTCAATGGATGAACTATTAGGGTTAGGAGGAAATGAGATTAAGAAGAAAATTTTAAATTAAGTGAAGAAGAAATGAAGTTTACAGTGGTGGAGGGAAAAAGAATGAAAAAAAAAATCAGTTAGGGATTGGGGATTTCAGGTGTGAGAACGAGAACATATGAGTTGGGGATGTCAGATTGTGAGAAAGAGAGGAGAATGGTGAGTGTAAAATTGAAACCGTTCTCTAATTTGTTATTCCACCCTTTCCGTGAATCACCATTCAGTGGGGAGCATGGAATGGTTTGATGCATTTTCACGCTGAATTCATTTTGGGCCCACCGAATTGGGTTGTGATGTATTACTATTACAGTTAACCTAGCATATCCTTAGTTAATTAAGGTGAGTCAGAACACTCGGTTTTAACTTAAATTTAATATTTTATTTTTGAGTTTAACTTCGGTTGAATATATAAAATAAAAATTTAATAAAATTTACTAGCCATTAAAATTAAATATTATTATATCAATAATTTAAACATATTTTAATAATTATCAAATCAAATTTAAATCTTTTTCGAATCGAATTCAATTAACTTGCAAATGATTATCGTGTCTACCTTTCTCACTCACGTATTCAGCTTTGATTTTGTATTTTAAGGTAACTCGATAACAATGATTGTCATGTCTACAATTATATATTATGACAATGGTTACTGTCCATTACTATTTTGGTATATTTTTATTATTAATGCTTTTTATATTAATGGGTATGTTAATTATATTTGCTATTAATTTTTTTATATATTTTTAAGAGTAGAGATGAAGGTAATATTGTTTGAATCCGTGTCAAACAAGTTTTGACAAGAGTTTTAACTACCGTTCCTTACAAGTCAAGGCATATTTGTTATTAACAGTAGTAGCATTTTATTTTTCTTTTAAATATACATATATTTATTAAGAAAGGGTCGAAGCTTTTGATTTGTTTATTATTAGGGGAAAATATTAAATTTATACATGAATTTTAGTTTAATGTGCAATTTGATACATGAATTTTGATGTGGTGTAATTTCCACATGAAACTTAAATTGTGGGTCATATATATATATACATAAAATTTTAATTTTAATTTAACTGTAAACATTTAAAGTACACATTTAAAGAAATGCATACATATATTTATTTTCACATTGGATTAATATAATTGTTTGTGTATGCAATATATCAAAGTAAAATGTAAGAAGTTGATTTAGCATATCCCAAAATGTAAAATATAAGACAAATTAAAACACTTAGAAAGAGCCCAATTACAAAGAGAATCGGCTAATTTGTTACAACCACATTTCACCCATTTGACCTCGGTAAAAACAAAAGAATCAAGCATCTTGCGACCTTCCTTGATGCGGTGATCAAGAATCGTTATGTCCTCCTTGTGAAAACTAAAGCGGTTGACAATGCTATCACAATCTGTTTCAAAAATGACATTCTCGGCCTTAATAAATTGAGCAAGCTGAAAACCATTGATGAGGGCATCTGATTTCGCTTTAATAATGATTTTTTATTCTCATTTTATTGGTATATTTAAATTTGAATTCAAATACATACTCCACAATTAGCTTTAATCTCACTATTACAATACTCAACCACGCCAAATTACTTGTTTAACATGATTATGGTGATTATAGAAAGAAAAATCACAAAGCAGATGCAGATGCACTTATGTTTAAAGTGTTATTAATGGAAATTTTCTTATTTTGAAAAATAAAACTATAATAACTTTTTTGGTATTCCAACTTCATAAAAGAATTATTTTAGTCGTCCATTTATTTCCCTCTCTTTTAGTCTTTAAACTTACTTTTTTTTTGTCAAACCATCCAAAATGGATGAAAAAGCAAACGTTTGTTAACTTTGTTGACATGACATACAGATCGATCACCATGTGTATGTCACGTTAGTATATGTTTTCAATTTCATTAGAGCTAGTCTCACTGTTCATATAAAGAGAGCCTAAATATAATTTGTTCAGCTTCTTATAAACATGTTAGTGCTCCTTTGATCATTTAGCTCCGGTGAGTAGGGTTGAGTAAGAAAAATAAAATAAAATAACTAAAAATCGATCCAAATCAAGGTGTTTAGACCGTTTATGGAATACAAGTTAATTAAAAAATCACAAGTATCCGAAACCGAACCAAATTCTATTCTTTATTTAATTTATAAATAAATTTATTTTTTATACTATAAAAATAAATCTTTTATATTTAAAATAGTGAAAATAAATATATATAGTTTTTGAAAGTATTATATAAAAGTATTTGATTATTTGTATTTACTTAAAAATACTCTTTTAAGAAATATCTATGAAAAAAACTTTGAAAATTTGTCAAATGATATTTAAAAGCAATCAAAGCTTATTTTATCAAAATAATTATAAATATCTATAACAAAAAATCGAACTAAAATAAATTATAATGGACGGTTTAAAAAATACAACCGAATTGAACTGATATCACTACGTATTTGGTCTTGATTTTGGTGGTGCAATTGCACCATAATCATCCCAAATATTTCCACTAAATTGGACATAAAAGATTTTCTTAAAAAAATTAACCTGCAGTGAGATTGTTTTTCTCACTATAACCTTCTAGATATGTTATATAAGTACATATCATATCATAATTATAAATTTAATTATTTAATTGTTATAAAAATTAAATTTATTATAAATTAATATTTATATAATGATATATTAAATACATGTAAATATATAATCATAAATATATTTATAAATATTGTTTAATATAAATAATTTTATTATATTTTATTAATTAATATAAAATAAATTCAAAAATAAATATATAAACAAATGTTATAATATTTTATTATTTTCATTAATATAAAATATAGAAATTTGAGTTTATAATAATTTCAAAAATAAATAATTTTCATAATCAATTTTTTTTATTTTTTAAAAGTTTATGAATTTTTAATTAATTAATTATTGTTAGTCTAGCAATTGAATCGAGCGGAATGATTGAATCAGGAATTATTGATTTGACATGTTCAACTATCGATCCTATTATTAAAACACTAAATGTAAATTCTATGACATAACAATGTAGAATGCAATCCATAAACATTACATCTATGTTATTGTGCTTTGACTGAGATAATGTTGCTGATTTTGGAGAGCATATCTTCGAGTGATTGCGCTTTGATTGTTATTTATGTAATAGTCATTTTGAAGGAGTTATTTTGTATGCACTTAAACGCTATGTTAGCAAGCTGGAATTAATATATGCTTTGAGACTTGTCTAGGTTTTGTAAAAGAGCTTATTGAGTACATTCTAATTTGTTAATTGATTAATTATTTTTTGTGAGCGAGTGTAAACTATTATTGTAAACATTGTTGAAGTGTTTATTACCTAAGTTCTCAGGGAAGAATTTGGAGGTAATAACAATTAAATTAAAGTAAATAAAGTATTGAAATATTTTCTTTGAACTAATAAAAATGCTATATTTATAATACTAATAAATTGTTAATAGGAAGGAATTTATGGAATCCAACATTTTCTTTCTTTAATATTTCCATTTCTTTGGGCATGATTAAGCAAAGGACAAAAGGGACAGACAACAAAATTTATTCACTAAAGAAAAATGTAATTCCAAGACATTACATCTTTTTTAAAGTAAAAATTACATATTCTTACTTGTAAACTAAGTTTAAGTGATTCCCATGACATAACAAAAGTAATTTCTCAAGGAAAATTGTTTGGATAAATTGAAAAATTAAGTATTAAAAAATTAAATGTTAAAAAATTAGTATTGAATTAGATTATAAAATATATTATTTAAAATTAAGTACGAAATATAATTAATTTTTTTTATAAATGTAAATTTTAAAATTTTAAAGGTAAAGATATTTAAAAAGTAATATTGAAAAGAAATAAATTAAATTAAATTAAATTAAATTAAAAAGTTATTCTACTTGATAAGTAGCTCTTTATCTATTTATAATTTTTAACACTTTTTCATTAAAAAATGAAATATTATTATTATTATGGTTAATCATACCTGTTTAAAAAATAAAATCACTCAAAATATTAATTTTTTGTTGATTTGATTTTTCAACAAGTTCTCAAATAATCCCTAAAATTAAAGTAATTAAGTAAAAACATATCTAAAGTAGGGGTGTGGAAAAAAATTCTAAACCAAAAAACTGAAGTGAACTGAACTGAGAAAACTAAACTTTTTCGATTTATTCGGCTTTCATGTTCGGTTTAATTGATTTATTTGGTTGGTTTTTATTTTGACATTTTAAGCCGAATAAACCGATTAAGGCCATAACCTATAAGACCAAAAGTCCATACCCTATTTACGTACCTAAATTCAAATTTAAATTGATCCAAATACTCATTAAAACTTAATCTTAAAAGCCTGAACCCATTAATATTTAGAACCTAATTTTTGTATGATGTTCATTTTAAAATTTTTTATTTAATATATATAAAAAAAACCTAAATTGATATGTACTGGTTAAGAATATGGTAGAAGACATGGAAATTGTATGTTAGTCATGTAAGAAAATAAATATTTTTTAGTTCATTAAAATTATTTGATTTAATTTTTAATATTTTTAGTCCAAATACTCATTTTCTCTTCCTAGAGCTCCAGTAAGTTGAAAGTCTACTTGTAATTTTAAAACCTACAGAGCCAGAGTATATGGCACTTTCAAGGGTTGTTAAAGAGGCTGTTTGGCTTATTGGATTGTCAAAAGATTTGGGAGTAGTTCAAAGTCACATAAATCTTTATCGTGACAGTCAGTGTGCTATTCGCTTGACGAAAATTGTGTTTGCCATTCAAGAACTAAACACATCGACATATCGCTTTGTGCGACAAATCTTTGAAAAAGGAAATATTCTACTTCAAAAGATTGCAACAACTGAAACTCTTGCAAACATGATTACCAAGGTGGTAACAATAATCACTGTTTAAACTTGATTAATATCCTGCATGTTTAAACACCTTGGATGAATCACCTCTCAAGAGCACATTTAGAGGCACTATTAAAGATGACTTCATCAGAGATGAGGAAGGGAAGATACTGAAAGTTCAGTGAAATAGATAACTCTCCAAAGATGGAGATCTTTTGTGTTTGGTTGATTTTACTAAGCCACCTCTTACCCTCTATATAATAAGGCTTCAAGCCTTTGGTTTGAAATCATCCCAATCTCTCCCCTTCTCATATGTATATAATAAGCTAAAAGGGATGCATTTGTTGCAGGGCATCCAACATTTGGTAACTGAAGGGAGCTATGCTAAACATTCAACCAATCATTAGGTACTGAAACGTTTTCATTAAATGATAGCCTTACATAATGTACACAATATTGCCTGATAATTAGTTGTGTTTCCATGTGTTGGATTATGATTTGAATCCCTGAAAGAGAAAAATATATTTTTTCTTAAGTTGACGCACACAAAAGTAAAAATAAAGAAGAATAAAGAACACAACTAAGATGTTTACGCAGTTCAAAACTCATCTTACGTAACATTTGTGAGCTTTGTCTAGAGATAAAATCACTATAAACTTCACAGAACAATGAAATGATTTATGCCCAACCCTTCAAACTTGGTGCAACCTCACCTTTGTACTATTAAATAAACACTCTTCCAACTTACCTTAGCTATGCAAGTGAAAAATCAACACTTGCATACAGAGTGACTCTTCAACAAAGAAAAAAAGAAAAACAAAGAACAAATGTGCATAGAGAGGAGGATTCCATGGGAGAACAATGCCATGGACAGATCAGCTGATGAAGAATGCATGTCCTGCTTTTTGGCTCTTCCATTGAACTCATGCTGAAAAAGAAGAAGCTTAGTTACGAGGTTATATTAGATCTTTGAAATTATGAGATTATTACGATTTTAAAAATGTAAAGCAATTAAGTAATTACCACCTATTTTTCTGCCTCTAAATTCTTAAAGTTGTCAAATGCCTTTCAGAAAAATACAGGCCAATAGAAACTTTGGGCAGATAAACAAACCAGGGTAGAAAGTATGGTCTCTGCTTTTTGTATTGCATGCTCTGCTCTGCCGAAGAATAGAGCCAAAAGCTACCAAAAATGAAGGGTAAAAAGATCAAAGATTTCAAGATAAAACATAAAATTGTATATACATATGATTAAGATCTAAATTTGGAAATTGATAAATAAAGAAACTGCACAAATTAGAAAAATTAAATGATAAATAAAGAAACTGCACCGGAAAGGTTGTTCTATTTTGGCAAAAGAGGCGGTAGTTGGAGAGCAAATATACCAACCTGTAGCGATATGAGGAATCTTATGCCAATCGGCACCAATGTCCTTCCCACATCTTTCCTTCAACTGGGGAAGTCGTTTCATAAAAAACTCTTCCAAACTGGTTCTCGTCCGGAAGCGATGTTAAATCAGAGAGAATAAGCCTTGGCAGATTTGTTTGATGTTGAAGCCACTCCGGTGCAAATTTGGAAAATGAAGAAAGCAGAGCATATAGTAGAACCATTTTGAAGGGTAGCATGCAAGCTTCATAGGCCTCTCTTTATACATATAAAATGATTGAAGTTGACAAATGCCTTTCTCCAATGCCTTACTGCACAAATCAGCAAAAAAGTAAAAAGTAGGATTAAAACAAAGGGATTTCAAATGAATAATATTTTAACAAGGAAATTAACAGGAAAATGGCATCACACCCCTCACTTGGACATTCAATATACCACTCTTTTTTTTCTTCAACAAAAGATAAGGTCATCAAAATAAATAAATAACAAGGACGGACCAACCTGTTAGAACCAAATGGTGGGGATGTGAGCAATCTTATGCCAATCAGCGCCTGTGTCCTTCAGACATCTTTTCCCCAACTGAGGAATTCTTTCTATTTGTAAAATTTGCAAATTGGTTAGGCAACGCATCTCGTCCGGAAGCGATGTTAAATTTTGAAAATCCCTGAGACGGAGCCTTTGCAGATTTGTTAGATGTTGAAGCCACTCCGGAAGATGCCGACACTTTGGAATGTTTTGCAGCGTTAGATAGCGTGGGCTTGTATGATCTTGGAATATTTGGAAGCCAGCTGCGGATAGCTCCAGCTCCTCGCAGTTGCTTACTGAAAATTCTTCCAGGAAAGTGAGATGTTGGAACACAGGAAACAGTGACCTCAATCCACTGCATTCATGAATTTTTAATGTTTTCAATTGAACAAGCTGTTGAAGGCCACGGGGGAGAGACACCAGCTGCGGGATCTTATCAATCTCCAAACAAGAGAGATTCTTAATGGGTTCCCACTGTAAGCTCTCTAAATCAACCTCCTTGCAATCCCTTATTCTTAAAGTTTTAAGCCCAGTGAGATGTTGCAGGCACTCATCTAGCGTGTGAGTGTCCAATCCCGCAATGTTGTCTACAATGAAAGATTTCAATTTGGAGAGAGGAAGAGAAGAGGTTGAACTTGATGGGGTCGTACTAGTGATGTTCATCTTCATGGTCTGCTTTAACAGCCTTAAACTGGTATTCACCAATTGTAGCCGATAATCGAGTGAAGGATACAACGGCATTGAAGTCAAAGGGCAATTATCAATAAATAAATAGGAAAGACAAGGAAATGCCATGGCTGATGTTCCCATAACTGTTGTGTCGTCCTCGTTGGAATCATCATCGATTGGTTTTGTCGTCCTCCACCAACTCTTCATATTCGGGCAGTCTTTGAGACGGAGAACCTTAAGCGATGGGAAGAATGATTGTGGCTCTCCTTGACTT
This sequence comes from Gossypium bickii, assembly GCA_025503065.1. NCBI lineage: Eukaryota > Viridiplantae > Streptophyta > Magnoliopsida > Malvales > Malvaceae > Gossypium > Gossypium bickii. Next base: position 135,288,420 of record CP106711.1, read on the forward strand.
CCTTTTAGGCTATTATCATCCATGTACTCCAGCTCAGTTAAATTAGAAATCAGCAGCAGTTGCAGACAAGGCAATTGAGCAAAGGACGGAAGATGTTTGAAATTACTATCAAGTATGGTAAGTTCGACGAGATTTGTGAGCAAAGAAAGCCAACTTGGAAACTTGGCATCACCCCTCCATCCTTTTATACACAGCTCCTTGAGATTAGGATGGGGCTGGAGGTCTTCAAGTGACTTCTCATCATCATCACCGTTATCAGCAAAACCAGCAAAAGGATGACTCCATTGCAAAACCAACGATCTCAAATGTTGCTTCTCTTTCAAATTAGCAGCCTTAAACTTCTCTTTTGCATTTTTTACGAATCCCAAATTTCTTATTCTTAGCTCTCCCCTTAAGTTGTTAAGCAGTCTCAATTCACTTAGATCTGCACCGCCATGGGACCCATCTTTATCCACTACAAACAAGCTTAACGTCTCAAGTGAAGTCAGCTTCCCTATTCCACGTGGCATATGAGTTAAATCAAAACAACAGTCACACCCAAGATGGGTTAGATTCACCAATTTTTCAATCTTCTTTGGCAATTCTTTAAGCCGATAACACCCATCAAGTTTCAGCGCTAGCAAATTCTGAATCTTGCAAATACTCTTTGGGAGAATCTTAAGCTCATCATTCCCAGAAAGATTAAGGTACCTCAAATATTTCAACTTGTAAATGGAGGGTGAAATTGTCTTAAGATTTAGACCATTCAAAGCCAATACATGTAAGCATCTACAATTTGCAATTACAAATCCCAAGTTTCTTCGCTCCAATTTTGAGTTCCCATGTTTGGATACTGTAACAAGTTTGGAGACCGTAACAAGGTTCGCAACTTTTTTCCCTTAAACAAAGGAATTAATGAAGGATTAATTGATATGTGGCGACATTTTTCACCAACATCACTTGCAGTTTTATTTGAATCTATAATACTACTCTCTATCCCTGCTACTGATTCAGCTAGTTCATGCATTAAATCATGCATTTTACATCTCATTTCTTCCATCAAGTCTCCTTCTACCTCTTGAAAGAAACTTCTTTCAATTAAATCTTTAAAATATCCAAATCCGATCTCCTCGAGAGATTGACTTGGATTCAGTTGCTTTACGAAACTTTGTGCAATCCAAAATTGGATAAGTGTTCGTACATCAATTTCATGATCTTTTGGATATAGTCGACAATAAGCAAAACAATGCTTCAAATGAGATGAGAGATAATCATAACTCAACTTAAGTGTAGGTAAAATCTCACCTTCGTTACGAGATATTCTAGCAAGTTCATTATCTTTAAAAGAAAGCCACTCATTTTTAGTTTCTTTGAAAGATAACGCATCAGCCTATCGCCCTTATGACTAAGGGAACTCCACAACACCTTTTCAAAATCAGCTTTCCTATTTCCTCAAAGCCTGAATCTGTTGAGTCTGCAGATCTTTGTTCAAATGCTATCTCTTTGAACAAAGACCAAGCATCATTATCGACAAGCCTTTCGAGAACATAAGGTGACATTTGCTAGTGATCTTGGGTACCTTAGAAGAAGCAGTAGTTACTATTATCCTACTTCCTTTAGCCCCACCTACCAATAACTCTTTTAAACTAACCCATTTCTCCCACTCCTCATTCCAAATGTCATCCAAAACAAGCAAATATTTTTTCCCACCAATTTGTTCCCGAAGTTGTTTTTGCAATTGGTCCATTTCGAGATTTTGGTGCAGTGCTTTGCACTGTGCAGATTTGATAATGTTTTCTACAACTATTTTGACATCAAAACATCCGAAACACACACCCACATCATCAACTCAAAATGATTTTTGACCATTTCATAATTATAGACAAACTGAGCCAAATCAGTCTTCCCTAACCCTCCTAACCCCACAATTGGAACGATGTAAACATTCTCTTCACTTTCAAACTCTAACACGAGTTTTAGAAGAGCTGCTTTATCATCGTCCCTCCCTATTATTTTATCTTTAAAAGAGTGCATTAGCTGCCTCTTTTTAGTCATGAAAGAGGTTTCCATGGGACGGTCACGCTCTACCAAGTTGAACTCCTTGGCTTCACTTCCAATTGAAATCAACTTGGCCTTAATGGCCTTTATTTTCCGACCCATTTTGAGACCGTAAGCAAACTGGTTTGAGCTCGAGAAGAAAAGGCGTACCTCTTTCGTCAGCTTGTTCCCACCCAATAGATCTTTTCGCAAAGCTTCAGTAGAGAAATCATCGAGCAAGTCGTCAGCATCGTAAAGTACATCTCTCAGCTTTTCAAGCCAATCTTTGACGAGATGTCTGGTCAGGGATCGCTCTTCTGCGTCAAGAAGCACAGCTTTGATCGTAGAGACAGTGATTTTGAGGTCGTCGAGGTCATCTTTGACATTCCAACACAGTCAAATTTGAGAGAGAGTAAAGGAGCTCAATTTAGTAATAAGGTCTAGGCCGAGGTCGAATGCAATTGCTTCTGCCATTGCTGGTTCAAACTGAAATCAAGCAATGAAGTGTTTGGTTAATGCAAGAGGAGGAGTAAAATGAGAATGATTGGAACAAGATGAAACACGGATGTGGATCCATACACGCAGTGACTAAAGTATATTTATAGAGTGTGTGAAATGTTCCATTTTTAAGTTATGTTTTCACTGATCTGAACAAGTGTTCCAATACCCCCCACTGGATTGATTGTTGGGTTTTGTCTTTATAATGAGTGTGTAAGGTCCAGCAATATTTTAAAACAGTGAGGTAACAACCGGTAGAAAACAAAATGTCCATGATTTTGAAGAGCCATCTAAGATAGTAATCAGTGTTAGTACAAATCTCCGGTGAGAAAAATCTCGAACACACGAACGAAACTCGAACAGAAGAAGAAATAGGACAAGGCTCCAAGGCGTGTATCAATTCACTATCTTTAAGGTTATATTCGCCCCCACCTATCTTCGGTGTGCAAACGAGTTCCAAGCAAATTAACCTCGAGGATACAATGAAACCAATGGCTATTTGCGTTTTGCACTGATGAGAATAGCCCACTACACACTGAGCAATGTATGACAAGAAAACCAAATTCTATAAAGGATTTCTGCAGTAATACTTTATAGAACAATCTAATAATATTAGAAAATGAAGGAAGAAAGAAAGAATATTAGAATTTTGTTGGTATATCTCCAAATGAAATCTGATTCCTATTTATAGGAATTTTCATGTCTCTTCATAGAGACATCTTTAATCAATAGATACCTTTCCGAATAATAATGTTTTTAAAATAAAAACATAATTATTCATTTAATTATAACTATTCAAATAATATTATTTAAATAATTATAATTCTTTTTCAAAAATAAAAAGATATAATCTTTTAATTAATTATACCCATTCATTTATAGTTATTGGAAAACTATAAATATTTGAAAATGTTCCAACAATCTTCCCCCATTTTCAAAATATTTTAGATTTTGATATTCTTGGAAATCAATTTGCATAAATGAAGGTATATTACAGTTGAACCTTCACTTAGTGAAAACATGTTAAAGTTAATCGAATTTTCATGGTAGACTAAGCTTTGAACCAATTATTTCATTTGATTAACCAAACACATCTCACACATTGATTTCAACATTGGTCAATGCATAGTATCCAGGGACACTATTATGGCCATGTGTCTGTGTCCTCTTTTCATGAGTGTTGTCAGAGCCAAGCCCTTGAGCTCCTAGAAGCGGCCACACTTCCACTCACATAGATAGATCCCATCAAGAGTGTTCCCGTAATTATAACACTCTAACATATTTATGTTATGGGTCCATTAAGAGTATATTACTCATCCTTCCCTTATCATTACGGGTACCTAGCACTTTAATCTTAGGATGGATTTATTTATAGTGCTAGCAGTCACATACTAATGAAGTACTTTGTCTCATTGAACTCAAGACTTGATGTTATATCAAGCGTTGAGTCGAGTTTCCATCATGGATGACTCTAATTAATGGGCTTGAGTCCCATCCATTTTGAGGTCCTTTTTACCGCATCTCTAGCAAGACTTTTTGTCAAAAGATCCGCCAAATTTTCACTTGACCTCACATAATTAATAGTGATCACTCCATCAGAGATTAATTGTCGGACATAACTATGTCTTAGTGATCACTCCATCAGAGATTAATTGTCGGACATAACTATGTCTTAATCCAATATGTCTAGACTTTCCATTATATACTTGGCTATATGCCTTTGCTAGAGTAGCCGCACTATCACAACGAATAGAAATAGGTGAAATTGGCTTAGGCCATAAAGGTACATCATGAAGCAAATTTCTCAACTATTCTGCTTCTTTAAATGCAGCGGCTAATGCAATAAATTCTGCTGCCATGGTGGAATCAGTAATACATGTTTGTTTCTTGGAACCCCAAGAAATGACTCCTCCACCAAGAATGAAGATCCATCCACTAGTAGATGCATGATCTTCCAAACTTGTAATCGAACTAGCATCCGAATACCCTTCTAAAACTAGAGGATATCCATTATAACACAATCCATAGTTAATAGTTTTCTTTAAGTACCTAAATACTCTATTCAATGCTTGCCAATGCAAACTACTTGGATTACTTGTGTACCTACTCAATTTCCCAATAGCATATGCAATATCTGGTCTTGTACAAGTCATTATGTACATAAGACAACCAATTAGACTTGCATATTTCAATTGATCAATTTTCCTACCAGCATTAGATACTAATTTTATTTGAGGATCCATGGGTGTAGATGCTGGTATACAGTTGAAAAGATCAAACTTTTTAAGTACATTTTCAATGTAATGTGATGGTGATAAAGCTATAGTGCTTTCATCTCGGGTTATTTTAATCCCAAGAATAACATCTGCTACACCCATATCCTTCATAGCAAAGTTGTTTGACAAGAATTTCTTTGTGTTTTCTATTTGTTCCAAATCTGTGCCAAAAATGAGCATGTCATCTACATATAAGCAAATTATAACACCTTTTCCATTTTCAAATTTGCTATATATGCACTTATCGAATTTATTTATTTTATAGCCATTATCTAAAACAACATTGCCAAACTTTGGTGCCATTGTTTTGGTGCTTGTTTAAGTCCATATAGAGATTTAACAAGCTTACATACCTTATGCTCTTGTCCTGGAACAACAAATCCTTCCGGTTGTTCCATGTACACTTCCTCTTCCAGTTCACCATTTAAAAATGCAGTTTTAACATCCATTTGGTGAACAACCAGATTATATATAGAGGAAGTGATATTAAGAGTCTAATTGTAGCAATTCTTGCTACTGGAGCATAGGTATCAAAGTAATCAATACCTTGTTTTTGTGTAAAACCTTTGGCTACCAACCTTACTTTAAACTTATCAATGGTTCCATCGACCTTCATTTTCTTTTTGAAGATCCATTTACAACCTATAGGATTGGAACCCGGTGGAAGATCAACTAAGATCCAAGTTTGATTTCCCATTATTGAATCCATCTCATCATTTATTACTTCTTTCCAAAAAGCAGAGTCTTGAGATGTCATTGCCTCTTCAAATGTAATAGGATCAGATTCTGTATTATAACAATAAGGTATCTTATTGCATATACTTTCACCTTTTCCTTCTACAAGAAATACTGAAATCTGGTCCAAAATCTTTGACCTTTTTAATCCTCTTACTTCTTCTTAACTCTTGACAAGATTCATCATTATTATCAATTTGTTCCAATGGAATCTCAGTCTCATTTGAAGAATGAATCAATTGTTGTGGCTGTAATTGTCTTGATATAGAATTAAATCTATTTTTATCAAAATAGCATCTCTTGATTCAATAACAGTATTAATTGAAATTGAATCATTTGGTTTAATTACCATGAACCTATATGCATTGCTATTATGGGCATATCCTATAAATATGCATTCAATTCCTCTTTGACCTAACTTTTTACGTTTAGGTGTTGGAACTTTGACAATAGCTCTACAACCCCAAACCTTCAAATAATTAAGGTTTGGTTTCCTTTCCTTCCATTGTTCATAAGGGGTTATTTCAGTTTCCTTATTAGGAACTCTATTCAATATATGACAAGCTGTTAGAACAGCTTCTCCCCCAAAACCTTGTCCAAGACCTGAATATGATAACATTGAATTTACCATTTCAGTCAATACTCTATTTTTCCTTTCAGCTATACCATTTTGTTGTGGTGTGTATGGGGCTGAAACTTGATGGACAATCCCAATGGATTCAAAATAACTTGGATTATAGTATTCTCCACCTCTATCCAATCTTAAGCACTTGATAAATGATTCACACTGAAGTTCAACTTCAGATTTATAAATTTTAAATTTATCAAGCGCTTCATCTTTTGAATACAATAAATATACATAACAATATCTAGAACAATCATCAATAAAAGTAACAAATATTTCTTTCCACCTAATGTAGGAGTATTATGCATGTCACATAAATCACTATGTATCAAATCAAGTAATTTTGTTTTTCTTTTAACCTTAGGGAAAAGGTTTCTTGTAATTTTAGTCAACATACATGTATTGCATTTTTCAATATTATTATTAAAAACAAGAATTAAATCTAACTTATACATGTCATTCAATTTCCTATAATTCAAATGACCTAATCTATAATGCCATAAACAAAAAGATTCAACCATATAAGCAGAAATAATATTTTTATTCTTATTAATAATATTCAGTTTGAACATACTCTCATACATATACCCTTTCCCTACAAAAATTTCTCCCTTAGACAAAATAAACTTATCTGCCTCAAAAACAAGTTTGAAACCAAACTTATTTAACAAACTTCCAGACACTAAATTATTTCTAACTTCCGGTACATAATATACATTATTTAAGGTTAAAACCTTTCCAGAAGTGAATTGCAGTTCAACAGACCCTTTGCCTTTGATTGCTGCGGTGGAAGAATTTCCCATGTACAATACATTGTCATTTTCACATTATATGAACTTTGTGAACATGCTTTTATCTTTGCACACATGTTTGGTTGCTCCGGTACCAATCCACCATGTATTATCATCTTGTGCCATATTAATTTCAGATATCATTGCAACGAACTTTTCGTTATTATCAGCCTTAGAAGATGATTTCTTCTTTAAAAATCGACTGTACTTCCTCCATAACATGCACTTTGGCATTTTTAGAATTTAGATCCTGATCTTGCTTTCGATATTCTTCTTCAATACGAAGATTATTTGCCAAAGCCTTAAGAGATATTTCCTCTTTCTTATGTTTTAGAGTTCTTTTAAAGTCTTTCCAAGATGGAGGAAGTTTGTCTATTATGGAGGATACAACAATCATTTCATCCAGTTTCATATCATATTGTTTGAATTGATTCAGGATCTTTTCAATACCACGAAATTGTTCCATAACAGAATGACCATCAATCATTTGATAATTATTGAAACAACTGACAAGAAATTTCTTACTTGTAACATCTTCGGTCATGTATCTTGTCTCCAATTTGTCCCATAATTCTTTAGCGGTGACCTCGTTTCGATAGGTGTCGAACAAACCATCAGATAAACCATTCAATATATGGCCCATGCACATATAATCAGCATTGTCCCATTTTTGTCTTTCTCGGGTTGCAGCAACAGATTTGTTTTCAGTCTGGTCAGGTCTTGGAGTATCCAAAACATAAGCAATCTTCAAAGTTGATAATAAGAAGTGCATCTTTTTCTGCCATTGTCGAAAATTGCCACCATCAAACCGATCAAGTTTGACAAATTGGAAGCCAAATCCCTTAGTGTTCCACTTTCATGAGTTGTTGTAGTCATCATGAATTATAACCTTAAAATTGTTAGTACAAATCTCCGGTGAGGAAAATCTCGAACACACGGATGAAACTCGAACAGAAGAAGAAATAGGACAAGGCTCCAATGCGTGTATCAAATCACTATCTTTAAGGTTATATTCGCCCCCACCTATTTTCGGTGTGCAAATAAGTTCCAAGCAAATTAACCTCGAGGATACAATGAAGCCAACGGCTATTTGCGTTTTGCACTGACGAGAATAGCCCACTAGACACTGAGCAATGTATGGCAAGAAAACCAATTTCTATAAAGGATTTCTGCAGTAATACTTTATAGAAAAATCTAACAATATTAGAAAATGAAGGAAGAAAGAAAGAATATTAGAATTTTTGTTGGTATATCTCCAAATGAAATCTGATTCCTATTTATAGGAATTTTCATGTCCCTTCATAGAGACATCTTTAATCAATAGGTACCTTTCCGAATAATAATATTTTTAAAATAAAAGCATATTATTTAAATAGTTATAATTCTTTTTCAAAAATAAAAAGATATAATCTTTTAATTAATTATACCCATTCATTTATGGTTATTGGAAAACTATAAATATTTGAAAATGTTCCAACAATCAATTGGCATATATTAAGAGAACATAAATATATATAAACATATGATAGGTAAGTGCTTAAATGAAGAAAGCAGAGCATATAGTACAACCATTTTGAAGGGTAGCATGAAAGCTTCATAGGCCTCTCTCTCCACATCAATGGTTTTTTTAGAATTAAATTATCAGAAGCAATTGTCAAGTTATTATTATGATTTAAAAGTAAAAAGCAAATAGATAAATTAGCACCTCTTTTATGCATATAAAATGATTGAAGTTCACAAATGCCTTTCTCCAATGCCTTACTGCACAAATCAGCAAAAAAATAAAAAGTAGGATTAAAACAAAGGGATTTCAAATGAATAATATTTTTACAAGGAAATTAACAGAATAATGGCATCACACCCCTCACTTGGACATTCAATATACCACTCTTATTTTTCTTCTAAAAAAGATAATGTCATCAAAATAAATAAATAACAAGGACAGACCAACCTCTATCAACTGAATGTCCGGGATGTGAGCAATCTTATGCCAATAGCGCCAATGTCCTTCCGACATCTTTCCTTCAAAATTGCAATTGTTTCAATTAAATAAGAGTTAAAAAGGGAATAAATTCACATTTGGGAAGCACTAAAATTACACCATTGAGCCAAGGGGGTGGGAAGTCCCTATTGGTACCAACCAGTTGAGTTGGGCCAAAACACGAGTTGAACCTATTAAATTGTTTTTATTTATTTAATTAAATTTTTTATTTTTGAAAGTTTTAAAATTCTATTTAATCAAATGAAATCAACGATGATATAGAAAGTTAATAATTTGACTAATCTGACCACCAATTTGATTATAAAAATATTAATTACGTACAAAATTTAGTTCACTTACGAAATCGGCAGGGATTAAATTACTACTTTTCTAGAGGGGCCAATTTGCACAATATTGAATTTGTGGTTACAGGTCCAAACTTTTTACAACGATGTGAATCCCTCAACGAGACAACTAATTGATTCAGCAGCCGGTGGAACCCTGAATAACAAAACTTCTGAAATGGCATATGAGTTCATAGAAGAGATGTCGCTGAATAACTATCAGTGGCAAGTTATGAGGACAAGGCCAACAAAAACAACCAGAGTTTTCAACCTCGACGCAGTAACCATGCTATCAAATCAGGTAGATATAATGAATAAAAAGCTTGATAGTTTGTGTTCTTCGTAGGTACATCCAGTAATGCAATGCAACGCAAGTGGAAGTGTGGCGAATCCTGAGTACCCACCCTACCAACCGGGCACAGAGAGCGAACAGATGAACTATATAGGTAACAATTTCAGATCTAATAATAATTCTTATAGTAATAATTATAATCCAGGTTGGAGAAACCACCCAAATTTTTCATGGGGAGGTTAAGCAAATCAAGGAAATCAAAGACAACAACCTCCTCAAAATTTCCAAAATCAACCCTATCCACAGGAAAAGAAGCCGAACCTTAAAGAGATGCTAACAAAATTCATGGCAGCCACAGATTCTCGTTTCCAAAAAACAGAGTCAACACTTAATTACCAACAAGCATCGATCAAAGGGATCAAGAACCAAGTTGGGGAACTTACTGAGTCAGTCAGGGAACTTACTAAGTAAGTGGGATAACTCACGAAGCTGATTTCCGAACGACCGCAAGGGCGTCTACCAAGCAACACTGAGATTAACCCAAATGAGCAAATCCAAGCCATAACAACTAAGGAAAATGTAGGGTTAGATGAACCCATCTCAACACAAGAAAACGAGGCAGGAGAAGGTAAAGTTAAAGTAATCCAAGAAAAGCCAAAACCAGTAATCAAAGAATACCAAGCTCGCATACCTTATGCAGAAGCGATGAAGAGAGACGATACAGAGGAACAGTTTGGTAAGTTTCTTAAACTTTTAAAAAAATTACATATTAACTTACAGTTTCTTGAAGCTCTTTCACAGAGGCCGGGTTCAAGGAAATTTTTAAAACAACTCTTGACAAACAAGCGTAAGTTAGATAAGGATCCGCATGTAGAATTAAACACAGTATGCTCAACAATGTTGCAGAATAGACTACCACGAAAGCTAAAAGATCCAGGGAGTTTTACAATTCCATGTTTAATTGGTAGTTTAACTATTGATAATGCTTTAGCTGATTTAGGGGCAAGTATAAATGTCATGCCTTATAAAATGTTTAAACAGTAGGTCTAGGGAAACCTAAACAAACTAGGATGAGTATTCAATTAGCTGATAAAACGATTAGAATTCCTAGGGTATTATCGATTGTAAAAATTGATAAATTTGTTTTCCTAGTAGATTTTGTTGTTTTAGACATGGATAAGGACAATTTATTTCCTTTAATTTTAGAAAGACCCTTTTTAGCAACTGCCAAGACTAAAATTGATGTTGTTACAGGAGAACTTATACTTCGTGTAGGTGACAAATTAATCAGTCTACAAGCTCTTGACTCGGCCAAGACATCAAATGATGAAGGTGAGAAAGTGAATTCAGTTGATAACCAATCTGTTCAAATTTTACCACAGGAAAAACCACAAAGCTACAAACCTGAGCTAGACCATAAACCTTGTGCCAACAAAGAAGAATTATATGAGGAACGAAGCCTCAAGGTCGACAAACTAGAAGAGTGGAAGACACACTTTAAAGAAGAACCAGTACCACACGAAGAAAAATCGAAGGAGCCCCTAGAAAAGCTCATAGGAACATCAAACCACTTCAAAATAGGAGATTAAGTACTGTTAGATAAAGCAGACCCTTGAATCACCACATCAAACCTGAATACAGATAAAGAAATCCCGCTTGAGGTACACAATATCTTCCCATACGGAACAGTCGAGGTAAGTAGTCCCATATTCGACACTTTTAAAGTACACGCTTCTCGACTTAAACTTTATCATGAAAATAGAACTAATAGCATGAGGGAAGATATTCAAACTTTTAAAACACCTTGATTTTATGAATACGAGGAAAGTCTAACTTAAGACTTTAAACAAGCACTTCTCGGGAGGCAACCCGAGCACTAACACTATTTTTATTTTTATTTCTATCTTTATTTTTATTTTCCTTTTCTAGAATTTAAATTAACCAAAAGTGCAGATTCCCAGACCACACGGTCTTGCACACGATCGTAGCCATGACCGTGTGGGTACTTTGAATCGCCATACTGACATGGCAGAAAGGTATGAGTTAGAAAGAATCAATTTCTCGAAGTCACAGACCCAACTACCTCCCCACAACCATGCGACTCAGCCGTGGTCGACACTAACTTCCAAAAAACGGGCATGGCAATATGAAAACAAGCGTGGGTGAACGAACACGCCTGACGCAGTCGTGGTCGACACTGACTTTCCAAAAATAGGCGTGGCAACCTGAACACAGGCATGGGTGAACCAACACGCCTTGAAACACGGCTGTGCAAGGCGGCCGTGTAAATCGACATGCCCACAGTCTATGGGCGCGGGGAAGTGTCAGAATCCAAAACTCTATTTAAAACCACCACCCTCCCTTTCTTCTCACCTTCTCCCCATATTCTTTCTTCCTCCCCTCTCTCAGATTTCTCCCCTATCCCTAAAAATTCAAAATACTCTTAAGCTATGCCATGTCAAAGAAGCGGAAGAAGCCAATCATAGTCTCCTCAAAGGAGAGCGATCTACATAGGTTCATGCCGGCAGCTTCAGCTACTCAACAAGCCAAGGATCTTTGAGACCATTTAATTTTCTACTTATATTTATCTTCTCCTTTATTTTCCTTATCGTAACTTCTCTTCTGCTCAATTTAGTTTATCTTATCTTAGTTTCTTGATTTTAGGTCCTAAAGGCTGCTAGGGAATCACACACTACGGCCTTCAAAATCACACCCACCTCACAAACCATCTATCAATAAGGATTTTCCAGTCCAATCATCTTTTCTTTTAATTTTATTTTCCTTCTTAGTCTCATTCTCTTTATCATTCTTGTCTTTTATTACATAATTAGTTTATTTTAATTGTTTCTTCAGATTCCTTGGCTAAATCTTCGTAGGCTTCCCAATTTCTTCACCTAGTACGGAGATTGTGGGTAGCCACCCCACCACGACCATAGCCAACACCACCACCGTTGCCTCCAACTTATCTTTCACCACGACCTCTGCCAACTCAAGGATTCATCCAAAATTCAGGAAGTGTTCTTTCTCCTCTTCTCTTTTGATTTAAATATTAAATGCTTATTTATCTATCTTTGTACATTGAGGGCAATGTACATCTTAAGTGTGGGGGGTAAAAGTACCTAACTTTTTTCATTGTTCTCAAATCCCCGAATTTTAATATATTCTTAGATAATTTGCTCATATTACTAATTAGGATGAAATTTCCCTTGATTTATGATTTTTATTTATGTGTTTCAGATTAAGTCGTATTTAATTGTGCATTGATGATTTTATTTAAGATACTAGAGAACCAAGCATGATAAGTCTATTTTCCAAGAATTAAAAATTTTCTAGGCTATTGAACTGAATCTGAATGTTACTTTGAAATTTGAAATTTACGAGGTTGATATTAAAATACCCATAATTTTTGTGAAATTTTGAGCCTTATAGAGCATATATTCTTTTTCATGCTCACTTATTGATTATATTCTAGAACTTGCCTCGTTTATACATGTCGAGACCACACCTTTTGATTTGATATACAGAGATAATTAAGGCACTTAGGATTTAACCCACTTACTCCATAAAAAGCCTACCTCTATAATTAACCCTTAGTGAACCCCGTTGAGCCTAACAACCTTATTATTGACTCACCTAATATTAACTCAAAACCCTTCGTATTTGTTATCACCATTCCTTTTGACTACCCTTTTATCGAGATTTGATTTGATCAGTTACCTGATTATTTTATTTCAGTTTATGAATTTATCTTGTATTATGTACTCATTCAAAAAAATTGAAGTATATTCTGTATTAGTATTATGAAAAGTGAGCTTGTATGTTTGAATTCCAACTATCTTAGAAGAAGCTCGTATTATTAGTTTCAAAGTTTCAATTGATGTAATTATGCATTATTTTCAGTTCATTGTTTTTAGTTAGGTAATTGTCAATTCTATCTGGATTTTAACCTTCTAATTCAGCCTTTATCCACACCTTTAACCTAAGCCCCATTACAACCCTGATTAAAGACCTTTTGATTTATGTGTCATCTCATATTACAGTGGTGGAGATTTGATTTTCAGGCAAGCCTATGGGATTAACTTTTCAAGTTCGACTTATGAGTGATTTTTCCCTGAACCTTAAACACTTTGAGTGATTTGAGTGAATCTTTAGTGAGGATGTCAATCCTTATCGATTTTGAATCAGAGGTAATTATTTAGATAAGAGGAGACACCTATGTTTTCGAGCTAAAATTTATGACTTAGATTGTTTGAATCTTTAAGGCTCTTTGAGTTAAAATTATCCATGTATGAATTATCTTTGAATTATGATGAGACGTTGTTAATGAGAATTATGAATTATGGAAAATTCATTTTAATTGTAAGTTGAGAATTTTGCTTGAGGACAAGCAAAAGCTTAAGTGTGGGGGTATTTGATAAACCGTAAAAGTAACATATTTTAATCCCACATTTAGCATGTTTTTGGATGATTTATACCTTAATTTATGTAAAAAAGTGCTCTTAATCCTTTCTTTTTATGTTTTATACCCAGGAAAGCATCCGAGGATGAAAAGAACAAGAAATAGGCTTAAAACGGGCCAAATGGGCCAAACCACGAAATTGACATGGCCTGGGCCCAAGACCACACGGTCGTGCTTCATTAAAGGCCACACGGCCTGGCCACGACTTATACGGGCGTGTGCCATAGGGCGTGCCCTTGCCGTGGGAAAGAGGAATTTCACTCGGAATTGGGTACTTAGGGGAAAAGAAACCTATTTCAAAAGCCTATATAAACACCCTCAGTATAACCTAGAAGAGGGCGGTTAGCTAGGCCAAAGAGCAGAGCCAAAAAGGTCAGATTCGTGGGAATCACTCGAAGATAGCCAGTTGATCCATCTCAAGAAGCTGGAATTATACTCAAGACGGCGGATCTCTCCTTCAATTCCTTCAGGGGGTTTTAGGGTTTTCTTATGTTTTGTTTTATCTTTTCTTCTGAGATGTTTTATTTAACAATTATGAACTAAACCCTTCAGATACCTAAAGGGGATGAAACCTATGATAAATCTTGTTATTATTTTCTAAACTATATGATAAATACTTAGTTTGTTCTTAATTATGTGTGCTTAATTCTTGTGTTGATATTTCCGAGATATTAATTCAAGTTGAATGTGCTTAGGTGGTGGAGCAAAAGTCCCTGCCTAAGAGTAGATCTAGCATAGTTAAGTGTAGTTGCTCGCGCGCCTAGAGATAGGATGACAAAAATCTGCCGGATTAGGGTCAAACCTAATATGGGAGTCTATAGATCGAGTTAATGCAATTCTAGGGGTTTTAATTAGAAAGAGATTTCAATTAATCAACCTAGGGTTAGACGTTATTCGCGTCGAGAGAGGGTTTAATATAAATTAGGGAATCCTACTGATCAAGTTAAGTGAATAAATCGTTTGGTTCAGTGTTAGATAACAAGTGAAGTCTAGGTGGATTCCTCCTAGGGTATCGTCTAAATCAACTAAGTTTTCCTAAAGTTCTTTCCCAAATTTATTCTTTTTTTTGTCTTTGCGTCTTTAGCTTAGTAATTGGTTAGTTTTAGATTAAACAACCATTCACTTTATTTTAGGCTAGATAATAAAAAGAAAGTTAGTATTAGTACTTTTAGTTCCTTTGGGTTCGATAATCCGATTTTGCCTAAGATATACTACTGTTCGATAGGTGCATTTGCCTTAAGTCATTGTCAGAGTTAGTTTCTAGGTTCGATCATCTCTCTTTATAAATTTTTAAAACTCGACAGCTACGACCAACATGAAATTAAAGGATTAGAAGCATCGAATTCATTAAATCTAACGAAAATTCATCCAAAATTAAGCCAAGCATGGAATTAAAATATATGTAAATTATGGTTTATCAAATATCTCCACACTTAAGCCTTTGCTTGTCCTCAAGCAAAATCCTCAACTCACAATTAAAATTAACTTCCTCAACTCATAATTCTAATTAATAATGTTTCATTATAATTTACAGATAATTCATACATTGATAATTTAACTAAAAGAGTCTTAAAGATTCAAACAATCTAAGCCATAAATTTTTATAGCACGAAAACATACGTGTTTCCCTTTACCTAAATAATTACCTCTGATTCAAAACCGACAAGAATTGACATCCTCACTAAAGATTCACTCAAATCACTCAAGGTGTTTTAAAGTTCAAATTAAGCACTCAAAAAGTCAAATATGAAAAGTTAATCCCATAAGCTTGCATGAAAATCAAATCTCCACCACTATAAAATGAGATGATACACGAATCCAAAGGTCTTTAAAGGGTTGTAATGGGGCTTGGGTTAAATGTGTGGATATAGGCTGAATTAGAGGGTTAGAATCGAGATCGAATTTACCATTTACCTAACTAGAAAAATAACTAATACAGAATAATTACATCAAATGAGACGAGCTTCTTCTCAAAATGTGTAATTAATTACTTAAGGTCAACAATATCGAACTAATAATAGATAAATTTCCAAATTATTTTTTTTAAGAATAAGAGCATCCAAATAATAAGAAAGAACTTTAACAACTGAAATAGAGAACATAGTTAGACAACAGCTCAAATCAAATCTCGACAAAAAGGGCAAAAACAAGAGGGAAAATTCTCAATGAATCAAAAAGAATGGGTCTTGGGTTAATATTAAAGGTCAGTCAAGAAATTTAATTGGATCAAAGGGGTTTACTAGGGGTTAATTATGAATGTAGGCTTTTTATGGAGTAAGTGGGTTAAAACCTAGGTGCCTTTATCATCTCAGTATATCAAATCAAAAGTGTGGTCTTGACATGTAGAATCGAAGCAATTTCTAGAATAACAAATCAATATTGACACACTCATAATCAATAAAGTGAGCAAGAAATATACATGCTCTAAAAGGGTCAAGATCTCACACAAATTATGGTTTTTGATGTCAATCTTGCAAATTTCGAATTTCAAAGTAATATTTAAAATTAGGATAAAATATCACATCCAATACGTTAGGGTGTGGCATTTAACTCCCCAAACTAAGATCATCCCTTAATTTCCCAAAACCCGAAATTAAAAGGATATTTAACTATTTGGACGAACGAAAAACCGAAACCCAGCACGTTAGGGCATAAGTTCTTTAACTTCCAAACACGAAATATTGCCTTGTTTTTCGAAATCCTTATCTCGAGATAACAAAATGTCACATCCAGTGCGTTAGGACACAACATTTTTGAATTCCCGAGAATAAGTTTTATTTAACTTTTAAAAAGAAAATAATAGTAACAATAAATACTACCATAAGAATATATGGAGTGTTTAGTAAACAGAGTTGTCAGCTTTTTTAGTTGATTTGGGTACAAATGGATGATTGGTAGTCAAACCCTCAAATTATAATGTTTTGGTGAATGGAGGTTTGCAAGTGCTTGTCAAGCTAAAACCTCCAAAACAAATCCCGCTGGGATGAATAATTTTTTTCACAGGGAATGAGATATGTGAAATGACATCTCTGACCATGCTTGCTCAAAAATGACTCATAATCGCTATGTACAATTATATTGATACAATATTAATATTTATCAATTTCCACAAGGTTAATATTTGCATATAAAGAACTTAAGAAATCTGTTTATATAAATTTTAAAAAATAATCACGAATTAATTTTTTTTATAATGGATGTTTTAATTCATTGGTAATAGTATTTTATTTCAATAATATCATCCAATAAAGATTAAAGTACTATAAATAAATAAATACTTAACAATAAAATATAGCATATTCTTATTTGTAATTTTATACATATATGTCAACTAAGATTTATCGAACACTTTTAACTAAACTATTAACATAATTACTTGATCAAATCAATTAATACAATTAGTTGGTCAAACCAGTGAATATAATCAATAATTAGTTAATAAATCCTGCTATAAGAATATATATAAAAGATATATACGATTACGGTTGAAGACATAATTTTTTTTTTTCAAGGGAGACATATTTTATTACAAAATACAAAATAATTGAAGCAAAGTTCAACGTTTGTTAGTTGATGATAAAGGTAGGGAACAAGTTTTGCAGACTTTTCAAGTTCGGTTGGCGCTTTAATTCCATTTTATTATTCTATATTAAAGTATGGTGGATAATATTTTTAGTAAATTCTATATTAATACTCTAAGACTTTGATAATTTATAAAGAAAAACCATGACAAGTACCATATATATGAAATTAATAATGTATTAGGTAAGTGCTTTTCCAAATCAATAAATAAAAAAAAAAACTACATAAAATAATGTAGAATGAGAAGGAAATTAACGTAATGCTCGGCTTTAATTCATGATATTACTTAAACCAACCAACTTAATTAATTACTATTTTAATGAACTAGGAATTGACGTCTAATTATTTTTAAAAAAAAAATTTTAGATAGTTGCAGGTTGTTGAGATCGGATTAGACTAATCAGTATATTAATTGAAAAAATAAAATTAAATTAATTGACTTATAATTCAGTATATAAGGGAGAAACTAAAATTTATGCGAGAGGAATTGAAATAAAATTTTAAAATTTGAGGGTGAAAGCTTAAAAATTGTAAAAAATAAGTTAAATTAAAATTTAAATTTTTGAAATGGGACAAAATTGCAATTGTTTCAATTAAATAAAAGTTAAAAAGGGAATAAATTCACATTTGGGAAGCACTAAAATTACACCATTGAGCCAAGGGGGTGGGAAGTCCCTATTGGTACCAACCACGAGTTGAACCTATTAAATTGTTTTTATTTATTTAATTAAATTTTTATTTTTAAAAGTTTTAAAATTTTATTTAATAAATTTAAATCAAGGATGATATAGAAAGTTAATAATTTGACTAATCTATCCCCAAATTTGATTATAAAAATATTGATTACGTACAAAATGAAATGAAAAAAAAAAATGTAGTTTCCATCGCAAGGAAAAAGAAATTGAAAGGTATCCAAAATTTATAAAGAAAGACCATTCACTTAATCTTCTGTTTTTTTCCCCTAATATGTCCAACCATGACAAGCACTATATATATAAAATTATGTATTAGGTAAGTGCTTTTGAAAAAGAAAATACTACATAAAATAATGTAGCATTACCAGGAAATTATGTAATGCTTTGGCTTCAATTCATGAAATTACCTAAACCAACTAATTTAATTAAATATTAATATATATTATTTTAAATAATAAATGAGTAATATGACCAGGCTGAGTATAGCTCTTCTCGTTTTTCGCTCCTTTTGCTCTCAAATGCTCTCCTAAATATAGAAACATGAATTTTTTTACTTCACAAATAAAATTTTGAATACTTCAAATTTCTTTAATAATATGCAAGATTTTTTAAGGTTGTTGATTTTTTTTTCTAAATGTTTTCTCAACTTAATGTTTCCTAATTTCTCTAAATGTTTTAATAATACATCACGAAGTTTAGTACAAATTTCTGAACAGGCTCATCGTTTTTGTTAAAAGATAAAATAAAGGCATGGAATCATTCCCACCATGTGATCAAGCTTTGGTAATTTAACTTCACTTTGTCTTTTTCCCTTAAAAAAATATCACCATGTCTATAGAACATTTATCATATCATTTATCACTTTAACTCTACTTGTTGACTTTAAAAAATAATCTACTAAATATATATATATTAATGTGTAAATTTATTCTTTTCAACCATACAATTTTTATTCTATACCTAAAAATGGGCAAGCAATACGACCCCAACAACAGGCACAACATATGGTTCCATTACAGGGCTGGTCACGGATCGCTCTTCTACGTCAAGAAGCACAGCTTTGATTGTAGAGACAGTTCTTTTGAGGTCGTGGGGGTCATCTTTGACATTCCAACACAGTCTAATTTGAGAGAGAGTAAAGGAGCTCAATTTAGTAATAAGCTCTAGGGCGAGGTCGAATGCAACTGCTTCGGCCATTGCTGGTTCAAACTGAAATCGAGAAAAAAAGTGTTTGGTTATTGCAAGAGGAGTAAAATGAAAATGATTCCACCAAGATGAAACACAGATTAATCTCCGGTCTTTTTGTGAGTTGAGGAACATAAAGTCGATATATGTATGTTGATAATTAAATGTGTTAATTTTGTTTTGATAATTAGGGAAAGGGAATTGAAAGTTAAAAAAAGAAAATCAGTAGCGAAAATATCCATTGCAGTAATGGGAGCATAAGCATGTAGAAGAAAGGGTGGTCAACAATAGGTGCAACACAAGGCATTTCATCAAAAACCTAAGTTCCAATTTATCCAATTTTTTTTTTTAAAACTTGTGATTGAATTTTCAATTAACACTAAAAATAAAATCGATTCATTACCCTTTAAAAAATATATAATAAAAGAAATTGAATTGAAAATTCTGCCCAACTTGTTGTTCTTTATTCATAGCATCATGTCATGTGGTGCTATTCAAGAAAAATACGTTGAAAAGTGCAGAAACTTTATAAAGGAAGACCGTCCCTTAACTAAGTTTTTAATATAAAATTAGCAACTTTTTATTTAATTATTACTTAGTGGGTGGTCACATCTTTAAAATATTATATAATGTATGAATTGTATTAGCATTTGCATCTTCATACTTACATTTGAATCACAATAAAAATTTCATTTATATAATTATACCGAATCAAAATTTATGAATAAATTTGATATTTACTATAACAATTAAAAATAATAAAATAGACTTGGACACCATTGGTTGGAAGTCATATTTGTCAATTAATTTCTTTTCTTTTCCGTCCCTAATCTCAAAAGGATTCGAAAATTATTGTGTTTAAATTTTTACACTAATCTCAAAATCCGACCTCAAAGAAGCACATATTTCAAAAATAATCACAAGCATTGGGAATGAATTTTAATTTTTACAATAATGGGGACAAAAATCCTCAAAAATTCAAAAAGTTTAAAAAATATATAATTATGTGTAGAAAAGTTAATTTTTAAGTTATTTATTTAATTTGATACTTATAATGATAAATTTTAATGGTAACTATTGATACAATCACAATTTTAATTTTTTTTAAAAACAAAAATTAAAATCCCAATTTTTATGTTTGTTAATTTTAATTATTATATGTTATTGCAATTTTATATATGAGCATATCAGCTTCTTTAAATCCATACATCACCTATGGTAATAAGAGATGAAACGAACTTTAATCCAATATGTAACATTATACATGAACTTCAATTTTGTATAATTTTTAATTAATTAATTCAATTCTTACAAATAACTAACAACATTATTGCATTAGCACCATCTTACTTTGATATCTTGCATACACAAAAATTTATATTAATGGAATATGAAAAATAAATATTTATGTATTCGTTTCTTTAAATGTGTACAATTGAATCAAAATCAAAGTTACATGTATATATATGAACCACAATTCAAGTTTCATGTGAATAATTGCACTAAATCAAAATTCATGTATCAAATTACACATTGAACTAAAGTTCATATATAAATTTAATAATTATCCCTAATAATAAACAAATCAAAAACTTCGAAGGAAAAAAATGTTAATACTTTAATAAAGATTGTTAGTGTCGTAACCATCTTTTGATAAATCGGTAAACGACGCGGTCGACTCGATTTTTGAAAATGAAAAGGAAGGGAGTCGCCACCGATCTTTATTTGGGTGAGATCGGATCACCTTTGTTTTAATAAACATTTTGATTTACTAAAACAATATTTTTTGGTCTACGAATGTTGAGAAAATGGGCTCGGGGGTCGGTTACGAGCGAGGAAGGGTTAGCACCCTCGTCACGCCCGAAATCGGTACCAAACTGACTGATCGATGTCCTAATGTTGAAAACTTTGAAATGATTTGAAAATAGATACTTTTTATTTCCAAAACTTGAAGGAATTGAAACGGACGTTAAGACTCTTATTTTCGAAGAGATAAAGCATCATGTCCAGTAAGTTAGGGCGCAATACTTTAGACTCCCGAAACTAAGCTTGCCTTTTAAAACTTAGTTTTACATTTGAAGAGGATCTTCCGTCATTTGTCGAACGAGAAACCAGAACCCAGTAAGTTAGGGCTCGTTCTCTCCAAATTAGGAATATCGCCTCTATTTTAGAAGAAAAAGAAACTTATCCTGAAATATCTAGATGTTGAGTCCAGTAAGTTAGGGCGCAACATTTCGAATGTCCGGGATTAAGTGTTTTGTTTAAAATTTAAATTGCAATTTCAAAAGGGATATCCCGTTGTTTAGCTTCAAACGACAAGAAACCGGAACCCAGTAAGTTTGGCCTCGATTCACTCGAATTGCTAATACGGAATGCCGATTTAAAACTGGAATTTGTGATTTTGAAAGGGATCTTCCGTTGTTTAACTTGCACGAGAAGAATCAGAACCCAGTAAGTTAGGGCTCGATTCACTCGAGTTGCTAATACGGAATGTCGATTTAAAATTGAATTTGCGGTTTTAAAAGGGGTCTTCCGTTGTTTAGCTTGAATGAGAAAATTCGGAACCCAGTAAGTTAGGGCTCGATTTGCTCGAATTGCTAACACGGAATATTGATCGTTATGAAGATTGAGGTATCGAAAAATTTAGTGGGACGACGATGAGAGTAATGATGATAATAATGAACGGATAATAATAAGTAGTGGTAATATGAGAGTGTTATAATAATAGTCGTACATTAATGGTGATAAATATAGCAATAATAATAACAATGGTGGTATATATATAAAGACAATGATGGTAATATGTATAAAATAAGTAACTTATTTACATATATATATATATAAATAATATGATACTAATAGCAATAATAAAATAGATAATATAATAAAAGTAATAATATAGTAATATAATGTATACATGCATGGATATAATAGTAATAATAATATACATACAAATAATAATAATAATAATAGTAATAGTAAAATAATAATACTAATAGCAATAGTGAAATAATGGAAAATAAAATGATAAAGATAAGAAAAACAATAATAACAATAATAAAATAATAATAACGATACTAAAAATAATAGGAACAATTATAATAATATTAAAATATAATGCTAGTAGTAGATATTTATAATAATAATAATAATAATAATAATAATAATAATAATAATAAAGGAAGTAAAATAATAGTAATAATTTTTGAAGAAAAGAAAAATAAAATAAAATAATAATAAAACATTTATATAAAAGAATACGTCAATATTGAAAATAAATATAAAAATAACATTACTAACTAATCAATATGATAGTAACAAGATATATGCATTATATAGAAATAATAATATGGTAATAAATAATAATAATATATGCGTATGGAGATAATAGTGATAATAATATACTAATAATAATAATATAATAATAGTAACAATATAGTAATGGTAATGAAATATATATACATAGGATGTAATAGTATAATATTGATAATACTAATAATAATATGATGGGGTAATAATAATTAAGATAAATAATAATAAATAATATGACAACAAATAAATGAGCAAATTAAATAAAAACAAAAATAGCAAAATTGTAAATAACTAAAAATGGGCTCCATTGCATTACAAATAAAAGTTCTGGGTCAATTATTGAATAAAACGGGGTTTCGGGGGTTAAATGATAAATAAAACAAAGTTAGGGGGTCGATTTGTAAATAAAACGGCTTCGGGGGTCACGAAAGAACGCGAGTGAAAGATGGGGGACCAAAGGGACAATTTTTCCAGCCAATTAAACTCTGTGCTCTTAGGGAGGACCAAATCGTGAAACCATGCAGAATTTTAGGGCCAATGTGCGAATACTGAAAACTTGATTTGAAAAACTAAAAATGCGAAAAGGCTGATTGCGCAATTAGCCCCCACCGATGAAAACGCGCGGATCCTTTAGTCGGGTCGGGTCGCGCGCGCGGGTCTCTGGCCAAACGACGTCGTTTTGGGCATAAATGGCCAGCCTCAAAACGACGTCGTTTTGAGGGGCTATATAAGGCCTAAAACTTAGAAAAAATTCATTTGAGCTGTCTATTTTAAAAAAAAAAACTTCATTCTCTCTCGTTTCTCTCAGCAAGTCGGAGAGAAAGGGGCCACCGGGGGAAGCTCCTGTCCAGGGTTGCGCCGTCGCTCCGGCCACCGTGTGTGGTGGCCGGAAGGGTAAAATCTTACCCTTTTTCTTCTTCTTTTTATATATATTTTATACTATTTCCTTTTAATAAATCGCGATACATAGGCTTAAAAGGGAAAAAGGAGATGGCTTTCGAAGTAATAATCACCTTTTCCTTATTGTTTCCGATTTTCTGTTCCCTGATTATGGCTATTTCGTGTTGTCCGAATGTCTTTGTGTTATTGCTCACTGCTTACACTGATGATTGAAAGAGAAAAAAGGAAACCAACGTTGTTCGAAAGCCTGTTGTTTTTTTTTTGGAAAAGAAGAAAAAAGAAAAAAAAGATCCTTCACAAATGAAGTTAGATCAGTTTTTATAACCGATCCTTTTTTTTCACTTGATCTACCCTGTCCTTTCGTTTTAATGGCCTGCAGGTGCTGAGACGGTGGCAGTGCAAGGGCGGTGGAGCAGGTGGCTTCGGCAGGTGGTCGCAGAGGCAAGTGGGTGTCAGGAGCCGAAGGGTTAGGGTAGGTAGCCGAATGGTTAGGCCATTAATTGCTGCGGCGCCCCTGTTCCCTAGGGTTCCAGAGTTATTGGGCTCTTCGGGTGTAGTGGGTTAGTGGGCCACTGGTTTGAGTTTTTAATTTGGGCTAAGTGAGATTGTATACCCCGGGTAAAATTGGGCTCCAACAGTTAGTAATAAAAAATTAAAAAAAAAAAGAGAATAGAGCATTAAAGCAATAAATTATAAATAATTCAGTAATAATATGTTTGATTAGGTTGGTCCATTCTTGATTGATTGATTCTTAAGACCAAAAAGAAAAACACATAAACACTTCAGTATTAACAATAATAAAGTATCTCACCATAACTGCCCAAAATTTATGAAGAAAGACGGTCCCTTAAATCATTCTTTATTTAATTAAATTGTTAAATTGCTTTATTTATTTATTTATTTATAAAATAATGACTAATGTGGTAGAATGAGGCTAACGGTTGTATTTGGATTCAAAGGAATTTTTATTTTATATTACGTACAAAATGAAATGGAAAAAAAATGTAGTTTCCATCGCAAGGAAAAAGACATTGAAAGCTATCCAAAATTTATAAAGAAAGACCATTCACTTAATCTTCTGCCAACTTAATAATGAGCTCTTTGGCAATGTCGAAAGTAAATGCTTCGGCCATTGTTGGTTCAAACTGAAATCAAGGCAAAAAGTGTTTGATTAGTGAAAGAGGAGGATTGGAAGAAGATGAAAGGCATGTGTTAATGCATGCATGCATACATACATGCATATAAGGTCTCAGCACCCACTCATTAAGAAATAATTACATAAAAATCTCATTATGTTGCTCTTTATTTAAAAGTAAAAATTGTCTTGATAATGAACATAGCACATGATGCAATGAATAATGAAGCACAAGTTGTGCGCACTTTTCAATTTAAACTTTATTTTTTATACTAAAAAAAAAAAAAGAAAAAAAGAGAGAGACGATGCATTGGAATCACTGCCATCATATGCTTGATCTTTGCTAGTTTAACTTTTTTGGTGACAATTACAATGGTGTCTATATTTTATCACTACAATTATATTTGCATTTGTTTATTACTATGAATATTATTATCATCATGTGCTTGAGATTAAATATTATGGTAACATCATGTATAAAGCTATTTTAAAGGTTTATATGGATCATTGGTAACCGTTGTATATATTACCATAGTATTATAATTTATATATCTTCATGGTTCTACAATGCATACATATATTTTAAAAAAATTATGCTTTTACTAAGTCCAGTGAATCAAAAATGCTTTCTACCTAATAATAAATATATCCAATTTCTTAATTTCTTTATTAGAAATGAATAAAACCCATAGACGTAAACAAATTTCATGGGTATCATTAGCTTGTGTCACCGCTATTACATTACTGCCTTTCTTTGTAAATTTAGACAGCTTTAAATTTCTTTTATTTTTGTGTGTGTGTGTATAAATGCCCCTTAAAGTCCCTGTACTTTTTGCAAGTCAACAAATTAGTTCCTCTCTAAAGAAAACAGAATAATGGAGACTATGTACTCTTCTAAAGGTGAATAAATAAGCACAATTAAGATCAATGTTAATTTTTTCTACTGATACATGATACGTGTCTAACTATTAAATTTGAAAGCGCTTTAAATAAATCATCATAGGTTTCATTCTCCCCAAGCATCTAGGGAATTTAGTTCATAATCCTGAATAGAAACTTCTCAAAGTTAGGATAATCACAAGATATAAAGAAACTCAATAAAACTTCCTAAGAAATTAAACGAAGATCTTCGATCTTGAGGGAGATCCACTTCCAAGTTGATTCCGATAACCTTCTTCGAGTGTTTTCTTCGATCTTCCCTGATGGCTCCCTTAGGTCTTCTTTTAATTGGTATTTATAGACTTTAAAATACTCAGAAAGCCTAAAAATTGAGTTTTTCCGCGTATTTGGGAAGCAGGGTGTGAAATCAACACGGGCTGGCACATGGGCATGTGGTTAACCCGCGTGGAAATGTCCAGGCCGTGTGGATCCTGAAAACAGCTCTATTTGTCTGATTTTAGCTCATTTTTCACTCCTTTTGCTCCCAAATGCTCTTCTAAGTATAAAAACATGAATTTAAAGGATTAGGAGGATCAAATTCACTAATTTGCATAATTAATCATCCAAAAACGCATTAAGAATGGAATTAAAATATGTTACTTTTATAGCTTATCAATATAGTTAGCTACAACTAGAGATTGAATCTAAGAAAAAAAGAAACTAGAGAGTGAAGCTCGTATCAATAGTTTTCATTGGTGTAAACTTAAAAATTTTAGATATTTTTATGATCATATTTTCTTCTATAAATATATAAGGGTAAGCTTTCACTAATTTTCTCAAGCTTCTAAGAGTTCCTTCTATTGAAGCAATACCATTAGAGAATGTATAATATATATATACACGAGAAAGAAAGAAATACAAAAAATGTAATAGATTTCAACACTTATAGATGTTAAAGTTATAATCAAGTAAAAGGGTTAAAAAAATCAAACTACAATCTAACTCTTGCTATAAAAAAAATTAAATCTAAATTTTGTAACATCTAAAATGTTAATCTAAATTTTTTATTTGACTTCAAGAAGTAAAATTATATAATTGCTGTAATAACCAAAAATTTTGCCCGGGTCCTCAATTAAGAATCGAACCCGAGCCCAGTTGCAAAACCAAAATTGGAATAAAACAAAATACCATTAAACAGTCCAAAAAATAACAGTCCAATTACAAGCCCAAAACCAAACAAAACATTGACCCAATTTAAACCCAATACCAGACCCAGTTAACAGCTCACCCAACCACTAAATCCTAAACTGCTAGCCCAATACAGCCCAAATTTAGACCCAATTCAAAAGCCCAAACCTCAACCCATTGACAGAAAAGGAAACAACAGTAGGAGAAACCCTAATGCGCCGCCGACCCTTGGCCTCCCAGCAGACACTACGCGCCCGTCGACTTCACGCGCACGTCGTTCCAGCGCTCTCCCTACGCGTGCGTCAACCTCACGCGCGTCGTTCCTCGAGCCCATGTGCCTCAGTCCCCACCAGCACCGGCACGTCTTCGCACGCCTCGGCAACTACTCGCACCCACCACCAACGCCCATACCCTGCAAAACAAGCACAACAGACAGAGGAACAACAAGAAAGCAGAGAAATATGGAATAAAATAATAAAATACTAAGGAAATAGTATATTTTTTGGCTATAAAGCCATTAGAAATTGATGTAATGGGGGTTCGGTGTTTTTACGAAATTTCAGCAATAAGAAGCAAAAAAAAAACTAAACTAAAACACAAAGGTTTTCGTTTTCCCTTTATTCTCTATTACTATTTACTTCTGATTTTATTTTATTTTTGCTATTTCGAGCCTTCCAAAATAAAGTCGAAAGAGGCAGAGGAAAAGACCTTACCTGGGTCCGCCCGAACATGTAGTCAGAGGACCCACATCGTTGTCGGGGTCAGATTCGGAGAGGAGGATCGAGAGCCTCCGGCCTTGGTACCCACGGTGGTTCAACGGCCCAGCTTAGAAAGAGACTTACCCGAGGCTCAAAGGCGCGTCATCGGAGTTCTCTCCTTCCCCTTCTTTGCTCCGTCTTTCGATCTTACGAGCACCAAGGCTCAGCCCTTGAAGCGAGGGCCTCGAACGGATTAGAAGGCTCGCCCCCATTTGTCGTGGCCACCGAAGACGATGGCGAGCAGTCGTCGGAGAGCCTCACTCGCCGGAGAGAGGGAGAGTCGATAGATGGGAGAAAGAAAGGTTTTAGTGGCTGTTGTGTTTAAGAAATTATAGGGTTAGAAGAAATCTGACTTTTGGGGAAATAAGGATGGTTTTATGACCATTAGACGAAACGGCGCCGTTTCGTTGTAGGAGTTACTGCGCATGTCCCTGAAAAGGGATATTTGTGCAAATAACCCCTCTCCTTCACAGCCCCGATTGATTGAACCCTATTTTATGTCCCTTGGTTCCTTTTAATTTGGCCCTCAGGCTTCATTCGGCTTTTGATTTGGTCCATGGAGCTGCCGACTGGACGTGCGCAGGGGAATCTAGGGGGTTATTGACTATTTTAGTCCCTCTTGGTTGTCTTCGGGTGCGATTTAGTCCTCCCCTCTTTATTTTATTTCAAATTTACCCTAAATATTTCGATCTTATTCAATCTTAGTCATTCTTAATTATTTTGATTAAATGCACTGCTTTCATCATATGCATTGTCATGGTTCATGCCATTAGTGTTATTATTATCATTATTCTTAGTCATTATCATAACTATGTTTACATTGTTATATTATATATAATTTTGTATCATTACTATTAGTATTCTTAGTCTATTTCACATATTTATTATTATCATTATAGTTACGTCATTGTTGTATTGTACATATTTTGTTATTATCATGCTACTATCTGTATTATTATATTATTACCGCTACATTTATATTAATATACTGTATATATTACGTATTATAGTATTACTATTACTATATTATTATTCTTATTATTACTATTATTACTATATTCATATTAGTATATTGTATATATAAATTTCGTGTTATCGTTATTATTAAGTTTTATTATCACTACATTATTATTATACCATTATTATTATTATTATTATTATCATTATTATTATCACTATTATTGTTGCTGTTATTAATATTATCGTTACTGTTATTATATTATTTTCTTATATATATGCGATATTTATACTAAACTATTTTATGTATATATTCTGTAGTACTTTATCTCTATATATCTATTGTGTGTATAAATTATTCTTTATTGTACCTACTTATTCTATTCATGTTATATATTATTATTTTTATATGTACATTATTTTTATACTAAGTTTCTTGTGTTCATTTATGTATACACATGTGATTCATATTAAAATCATCTCATTTCGTAGTATCTATTATCAATTGCACATAATTTCGTGTATATATTTTTCGCATAACCCTAATTCACTCATTTGTGTTTTTATCATCGTTGTATATTGTTATTTTATTTCCGCAATTATACTTTTGTTTTGCTATTATATGGTGGATAAAATCTCCAACTTATTCATGAAGGATTATGCATCCAAATAAACCTATATCCTTTAAAAAATATTTTTTTTCGAAATTAAAAGTTTCCAAATAAGGCAATATTCAATGTTTGGGAATTCGAGAGATCGTGCCCTATGTGTTGGGTTTCGATTCTCTCGCTTGGCCAAACGATCGAGTATCCTTTTGATATTTTAATGCACGAGTCTCGGGAATTAAGAGACGATCTTGGATTTGAAGATTAAAATCATCGTGTCCTATGTACTGGATGCGATATTTTATTCCTTTGGAACGAGATATCCCGATATTCATTTTGAGAAAACAACGAGATGACCTTAGATTCGAGGATTTAGTTTATTATGTCCTAAAGTATTGGATGTGATATTTTATTCCTTCGAACCGAGAAAATCTCGATTTGATATTTCCAAAAGAGATAAATTTTTTTTCCTCTTTTAAATTTTCAACTTTCGACATTGGGACATTAATTAATCAATTTGGTACCAATTTTGGGCGTAACGAGGATGCTAACCCTTCCTCGCACGTAACCGACTCCCGAACCTATTTTCTCAAATTTTCGTAGACCAAAAACATTGTTTTAGTAAATCAAAATGTTTTATTAAAACAAAGGTGACCCGATCACACCTAATAAAAGATCAGTGGCGACTCCCGTTTTATTTTTGTTTTCAAAACCAAGTCGATTCCCGTTTTTTCAAAAAAATGGTTACGACAGCTTGGCGACTCCGCTGGGGACCAAAATAAGAGAGTTAGGCCGTAAAATTGATTATTCTTTGTCCCTTTGTCGGAATTTGGAAAACTGTTTTGAAAACAAAAAAATCACGTTTCTTTCAATACACTTGCCGGTATTATGGTTCCAATAATGTTGAGTCTTATAAAATACTTTGGCATTGCACTGCATGACCATTGCAGTCACACCCTTAAGTGGGAGTGAGAAGCTACTCTTTCGTGAGGTTTTTACCTCCGTGCAAGATAGTGGATCGCTTTCGGGATACATCCATACCTATGTCTTCGTGAAATTTTCATTTCCGTGCAGCCATAGGGAAATGTATTCCCCTGAACTGAACTCGGTCCACATGAGCCTCTAATGGGTGAGGATCGAGGAATCTACTGGTTCAGGTACCCTTGCTTTAGAACCAAACCGCATATAGAGAAACCTAGGAGCCTAGCCTAGGTAGAGCACGCCAAATCCTAGCGATTACCTGAGTAGGTGATTTACTTCTTGCTTGCTTTAAGCTGTGTTTGGAATACATGCTTGTTTTATTTTGATCGAATGACATTTTCATCACCCTGGATTTGTTTTTGCACATCATATGGCATGACCATCGTGGTCGCACCTTTAAGTGGAAGTGAGAAGCTACTCTTTCGTGAGGTTTTCACCTCCGTGCAAGATAGTGGATCGCTTTCGGGATACATCCGTACCTATGTCTTCGTGAAATTTTCATTTCTGTGTAGCCATAGGGAAATGTATCCCCCTGAATTGAACTCGGTCCATGTGAGCCTATAATGGGTGAAGATCGAGGAATCTGCTGGTTCGGGTACCTTTCTTTAGAACCAAACCACATATAGAGAGACTTAAGGACCCACCTTAGGTAGAGCCACGTCAAACCCTAGTGATCACCCGGATAGGTACTCTGTTTGTTACTCCTGTGCTAAGTGTTTTCTTTTGTTTTGATTGCATTGCATTGCATCATTATAGAAAGAAGGTGCTGATTAATATTCGATTGCTAAATAGAGGAGTTTGTCATAAGGAACTAAATTTCTTGATAAAATGGATTATAATATGGTGGCCCAAATATGGTCCAAATAAACAACAAGAGGAAGCTGACAGTCCACAGAAGAATACAAGACTTCGCTCGTTGATTCAAGCCAACGAGGATTATTCGAGAGTCGTCACCCCCAGAATTTTTAAAGAAGCTTATGATCGATCACAGAAGATAAACGAGTGAAGAGATACGGCCCGAACTAAGCCACAAAGAACTAAAAGAGGCATCTACGAAGAAATCGCACAAGATATGGCCACGATATCCGGTCACGAAGGAAAAGATTGGTGTTTTGCTTGGACCATGAGGACAAAACCGTATATTCAATCCATTTTATTTAAAGAGCTTTATTTTCTAGAAAAGTTCTTCTAATGAAATTGAATTCATAGTCAGCGCCTTTCTTTCTTTTTGCATTCATTCCATGCATTGCATTGCATCATCTTAGAAAGGAGGTGTTGATTCGCATTTGATTGCTAAATGGAAGAATTTGTCATGAGAAAATGTGTTACTTGATAAAATAGATCTGAACATGGCCTAGGTAAACAACAAGACAAGACATTGTAGGAGGATTCAAGCCGACAAGGATTGTTCAGGAGTCATCAGAAGATTATGAGCATCGCGGAGGGTAAGTGAGTGATGAGGTACGACCTAGATCAAGCAACAAAGAGCTAGAAGAGACGGGACGCGACCATAACATTCGAAAATGATGAAGAGGATTGGTGTTTTCGCCTGGACTATGAGGAAGAGACTGTATATGCGGTCCATTTTATTAAAGGAACATACTTTCTAGACAAGTTCTTCTAATAGGAATTGAATTCATAATCAATGCCTCTCTTTCTTTTTGCATTCATTTTATGCATTTTTGCATTGCATTTCATGCATCTGTATTACATCATATTACATACATCAAAACTTGTAGAAAAATCCTAATTAGGTGAAATTATTCCAGTTAACCTAGAAGATATGGAACAAAGGTTGGAGAGATTAGAGCAAAGGCAAATACTGATGCAAGAACAGTTGGCCAAAATTCAGCAGGATATGCGAGATCAAATGAATATGATGCGCCAGTTAACCCAACTACTTGCCGAAAGACTTGAAAAGAGGAGTGGCCCAGTGGTCGGTAGTGCAGATGAAAATGAACAAATTGTCTATACCCCGAAGAATATCTCGACTCAACCAAACTCGCAGTCGCAGGGGACACCCATCATCATCGGACCCCAACATCAGACCAATACCTCAACCCTGTCAAACTCCCCAATAGGCTCATGTTTTAACCCTAGGAATGATCGAGCCAAACCGGTTGTTCGAGCAGAAGCAAAAAAAAAGGAGGGAGCAGACATTAAAGACCCCGAAGAAAAAGGAAAAGGAAGTAGGTAGTACGAGTAAGCATGACGAGAGCTCTTCAGAGCTAACAGCAATAAGGCAGCCAAGAACAGTGACTACAGTCATCAAGGTCCCCTTAGACAAGATTTTAACCTAAAGGCTAAAAGGCTCCAGTTCACGCCCATCTCGATGACATACAAGGAGCTCTATCATGATTTATTTAATGCACATGTTATGGCTCCCCACTACTTGAAACCGATGCAATCTCCCTATCCAAAATGGTATGACCCGAACGCCCAGTGTGAATACCATGCTGAGGTTACAGGGCATTCGATAGAAAATTGCATGGCTTTCAAGAAATTAGTGGAAAGATTCATTGGCATGGGTGTTGTAAAGCTGGGTGACACGCCAAATGCAGAAACATGAGCCTGGGAGTGTTTTGAACAATAGGGCTGTGAAAAGGGCGTGTATTTTTAGAGCTAACTCGGAGTAATGTCCAAACGCACAAATTGCTCTAAACGCCTAAGAGCAATAAGAATCTTTTTTGAAATGGGCTTGTGTCCAGAATTGTTATTTTAATGAAATGCATCTCTCTAAGTAAATATTTTCATGTGTTATATTGTTTTTTTTATTCATGCCCAAATCATATAAATAATCATCTTTAGAATAATTTATTCTTTAGATTTTCTACCTTTACACCCACGATAGGTCCCCAGATATCAATGACACGAGCGACGCTATTACTGGCTCTCTTTTTAGTGAAATATGGGTCTAAGGGATCTCAAGACTTTGAAGATGATAGAGATTGTAACCTATCTTTTGATTTGTTAAGGATGGTAGAATAAGCGAAAATAGGCTCTACCCTGTAAAAAGGGTCAGTGGACGTTGCAAATTTAGGAAAAGGATTAATCCACCACAGAAATAAGGTGAGACACCAATGAGCTATTTTCAAGAATTCTAAGATATTTTTGCACGATCATATCAAGACACGACAGACTATTAAAACGTTGGGATGTTGCCAAACTTGGAACCCATGTTGATAGTTCTACAATGGCCAAGCTAATCAAGAAGTTCGAGCTACTGGTCTACCCAGAAAGAAAAGTTACATCAAACGCCAAATCGAGGAAGACAAGACTTATGAAGGGGGCATGGATGTTACATCTTCGTGGTTATCAAATACTTCACTAAGAGGGTAAAGGTTGCTTCATATGCCAGAGTTATAAAGTTGGCAGTCGTCAAATCCAAGCTAAAAAAAAAACAGAAAAACAAAAAACAAAAACCAAAAAAGGAAAAACGAAAAAGAAAGTGGCAATGAAGAACGCCAGGAAAAAACAAAAAAATCAGAACCAGGCACCATGCCAGTATAGCGAAGACTACCAACAATAATTCGAAGACTGACTGAGACTTGTAAATGTTGGCATAGAGAAGTTACCTTTGACCCTCCATGGCTTTAAAGCATTGGCTAGAACCTTCATTGGGGGCAACAGAAGCTTCACCGGGGCAACACATTCCCTACCAATTTTGCCAACTGGAGTCAAATTTTGTTGGAGTTGAAGTTAGATAGGGCAAAATAGATCCAATCTGATGCGATCAAGTGAATTTGAAGAGAAAGCTATCTGTCACGATCAAGGGGAGCAAGATAGTAACAAAAATGATTAGTCCTAAAATTTCACGATAGAGCATGAGAGAAGATTTCTTCAGTGCAAAAGGGACTTCGAAAGAAAGCAGGTGCCGAACTAGGAAGGACCTCATGAAGCGAAGAAGGCATATTCTAAGGAAGCGTGGATATTGTCTGAGATCAGGTGAATTCAAAAAAAAAAAAAGGGAAGAAAGAAAAAAGAAAAAAGGAGAGGCCAAAGTGAAAACCAACAAAAGGCACTTTGAGACCAAAGATAGGTTTGAGTTGAAAACCCAAAAAAGGTGGCTCAAATTTTGACCAAAATGGGACATGCAGCGGTCTCGCCACACTTGACGTAACAATGAAAGGGAATGTTACGTCTTGGAGCATCGACAAAGTACTCCGGATCCCCTAAATACATATCGAGCTTAAAATGGTCCTCTCAAGAAGTCGGAGCAGAAGAAGCTCAGGCTCACGATATATCTGGGGCACCTAGCTTCCGTTTTACCCATTTTAATTCGTTATTTGTGATTATCTACCAATAAATATCCTTCTTGATTGAATTTGCTAGCCTTGATCAAACTTGTTTGTTTCAAACTATTCCCCAACCAATTTCCTTTTTATCCACTGTTACAATCTTTTTCGGGCATTTTGCATTGAAATAACAATTTGAGGACTAATAGTACTTTCATAAAAGAAGTTTCACACATTACTCTGAAAGCCTCTGAATAATACAAGGACCTGAAACATGACTATTGTTCAGAACTCATTCAGTCTAAAGTTTGGAAATGTTGGAGAAAAATGATCATCTTTCTGAGCATTTTATTGGCTGAACAAAGACGAGGAATTTCGTCGATGATACGACCTCTACAAATAACGAACAATGCCACCCAGGTACACAATGAGATCATGATACCATTATACCCAACGAATAATGATTGATCCCATACCTCAGAGGCACAGTCAGAAGGTTAGGAGAAAACACGTGTTACTCTCCTGGGGTTGCGGTGAGAGGTGCGAACTTCATGCTTCAGAGGGTACAATGGAAGGGACAGTGAAATTGCAGCGGGGCAAGCTCGTTTCTTTGAGTTTCCTATATCTGCCACAATCGTAGCGCAGCAGTAATAAGATCTCGCTATGAGCAATGACAACCCATACCATTAGTGGGGTCCTTCTCACGCATTCATACGCATCCAGTTAGGAGCATTCGATTTATTGCAATCATTACATCCTAGTCATTTTTGCACTGTGAAAAATCATCATTCGCATAACATTCAACATTTATGTAAATGGCACATATAGTTAGGAACATTTGAGTTACCTCGATCGTGACACCCTCATCATTTGCATAAGCATAAGCACGTTCTGCAGGACAGGTTCCTCAGAGAACAGTATAACAGCATCGAAGGAAGCAAATTGAAAAAGTTGAGAATCAACCTATTTTTGAGAAGTTTCGGCAAGAAGATCCAAGTTACGGATCTCTTCTTCCTGGATTCCTATCACCTGCTATTTTCGAGAAGTTTCAGCAAGAAGATCCAAGTTACGGGTCTCTTCTAGATTCCTATCACCTTTTGTTTTCGAGAAGTTTCAGCAAGAAGATCCAAGTTACGGGTCTCTTCTGGATTCCTATCACCTTTCGTTTTCGAGAAGTTTCAGCGAGAAGATCCAAGTTACGGGTCTCTTCTGGATTCCTATCACCTTTTATTTTCGAGAAGTTTCAGCGAGAAGATCAAGGTTGCGGATCTCCTCTTTCTGAATTCTTATCACCCCAAACCTCTGGTAGAATGAATCGAAGCAAAGAGTTACAGCGAAGTTTGAAGCTATTTGAAGAAGACGCGGATCAAGAAGTCAAGGCTTAGTTAAGCCCGGGCAAAATTGGTTCTTTTATTGTCTTTGCTCTATTCTCATTTCACGACAATGAGCAAAGAGCGGCAGCTGTAATAACCAAATTTTACCCGGGTCCTCAATTAAGAATCTAACCGGAGCCCAGTTGCAAAACCAAAATTGGAATAAAACAAAATACCATTAAACAATCCAAAAAATAACAGTCCAATTACAAGCCCAAAACCAAACAAAATATTGACCCAATTTAAACCCAATACTGCACCAGTTAATGACTTACCCAACCACTAAATCTTAAAGCGCTAGCCCAATACAGCCCAAATTTAGACCCAATTCAAAAGCTTAAACCTCAACCCATTGTAGAAAGAAACAACGATAGGAGAAACCCTAATGCGCCATCGACCCTTGGCCTCCCAAAGCAAAACACTACGCGCTGGTCGACTTCACGCGCGCACGTCGTTCCAGTGCTCTCCCCCACGCGTGCATCAACCTCCGCGCGTGTCGTTCCTCGAGCCCATGCGCCTCGGTCCCCACCAAGACCGCAGACGTCTTCCGCACGCCTCGGCAGAATCGCTTGCACCCACCACCAACGCCCATACCCCCGCAAAACAAGCACTGTGACAGAGGAACAACAAGAAAGCAGAGAAATATGGAACAAAATAATAAAATACTAAGGAAATAGTATATTTTTGGCTATAAAGCCATTAGAAATTAATGTAATAGAAATTGATGTAATGGGGTTGGTGTTTTTATGAAATTTCAGCAATAAGAAGCAAAAAAAAAAACTAAACTGAAACACAAAGGTTTTCATTTTCTCTTTATTCTCTATTACTATTTACTTTTGATTTTATTTTATTTTTGCTATTTCGAGCCTTCCAAAATAAAGTCGAAAGAGGCAGAGGAAAAGACCTTACAGGTCCGCCCGAACATGTAGTCGAGAGGACCCACATCGTTGTCGGGGTCGATTCGGAGAGGAGGATCGAGAGCCCTCCGCCTTAGTACCCACGGTGGTTCAACGGCCCGGCTTAGAAAGAGACTTACCCGAGGCTCAAAGCGCGCGTCATCGGAGTTCCCTCTCCGCCGACGAGGCCGGATCGGGGGCGGAAAGGGGCGAGTTCTCTCCTTCCCCTTCTTTGCTCCGTCTTTCGATCTTACGAGCACCAAGGCTCAGCGACCAAGCGAGGGCCTCGAATGGATTCGAAGGCTCGCCCCATTCGTCGTGGCCATCGAAAAACGATGGCGAGCGATCGTCGGAGAGCCTCACTCACGCGGAGAGAGGAGAGTCGATAGATGGGAGAAAGAAAGGTTTTAGTGGTGTTGTGTTTAAGAAATTATAGGGTTAGAAGAAATCGACTTTTGGGGAAATAAGGATGGTTTTATGACCATTAGACGAAACAGCGCCGTTTCGTTGTAGGGAGTTATGCGCATGTCCACGAAAAGGATATTTGCGCAAATAACCCCTCTCCTTCATGACCCGATTGATTGAACCCTATTTTATGTCTCTCGGTTCCTTTTAATTTGGCCTCAAAGGCTTCATTCGGCTTTTGATTTGGTCCATGGAGTTGCTGATTGGACGTCTTGTGAGGAATCTAGGGGTTATTGACTATTTTAGTCCCTCTTGGTTGTCTTCGCGTGCGATTTAGTCCTCCCCTCTTTATTTTATTTCAAATTTACCCTAAATATTTCAATCTTAGTCATTCTTAATTATTTTGATTAAATGCACTGCTTTCATCATATGCATTGTCATGGTTCATGCCATTAGTGTTATTATTATCATTATTCTTAGTCATTATCATAACTATGTTTACATTGTTATATTATATATAATTTTGTATCATTACTATTAGTATTCTTAGTCTATTTCACATATTTATTATTATCATTATAGTTACGTCATTGTTGTATTGTACATATTTTGTTATTATCATGCTACTATCTGTATTATTATATTATTACCGCTACATTTATATTAATATACTGTATATATTACGTATTATAGTATTACTATTACTATATTATTATTCTTATTATTACTATTATTACTATATTCATATTAGTATATTGTATATATAAATTTCGTGTTATCGTTATTATTAAGTTTTATTATCACTACATTATTATTATACCATTATTATTATTATTATTATTATTATCACTATTATTATTGTTGCTGTTATTAATATTATCGTTACTGTTATTATATTATTTTCTTATATATATGCGATATTTATACTAAACTATTTTATGTATATATTCTGTAGTACTTTATCTGTATATATCTATTGTGTGTATAAATTATTCTTTATTGTACCTACTTATTCTATTCATGTTATATATTATTATTTTTATATGTACATTATTTTTATACTAAGTTTCTTGTGTTCATTTATGTATACACATGTGATTCATATTGAAATCATCTCATTTCGTAATATCTATTATCAATTGCACATAATTTCGTGTATATATTTTTCGCATAACCCTAATTCGCTCATTTGTGTTTTTATCATCGTTGTATATTGTTATTTTATTTCTGCAACTATACTTTTGTTTTGCTATTATATGGTGGATAAAATCTCCAACTTATTCATGAAGGATTATCCATCCAAACAAACCTATATCCTTTAAAAAATATTTTTTTTTCGAAATTAAAAGTTTCCAAATAAGGCAATATTCTATGTTTGGGAATTCGAGAGATCGTGCCCTATGTGTTGGGTCTCGATTCTCTCGCTTGGCCAAACGATCGAGTATCATTTTGATATTTTAATGCACGAGTCTCGGGAATTAAGAGACGATCTTGGATTTGAAGATTAAAATCATCGTGTCCTATGTACTGGATGCGATATTTTATTCCTTTGAAACGAGAAATCCCGATATTCATTTTGAGAAAACTACGAGATGATCTTAGATTCGAGGATTTAGTTTATTATGTCCTAAAGTATTGGATGTGATATTTTATTCCTTCGAACCGAGAAAATCTCGATTTGATATTTCCAAAAGAGATAATTATTTTTTCCTCTTTTAAATTTTCAACTTTCGACATTGGGACATTAATTAATCAATTTGGTACCAATTTTGGACATAACGAGGTGCTAACCCTTCCTCGCACGTAATCGACTCCCGAACCTATTTTCTCAAATTTTCGTAGACCAAAAACATTGTTTTAGTAAATCAAAATGTTTTATTAAAACAAAGGTGACCCGATCACACCCAATAAAAGATCGGTGGCGACTCCCGTTTTATTTTCGTTTTCAAAACCAAGTCGATTCCCGTTTTTTCAAAAAAATGGTTACGACAATTGCATCAAGTCGAGAATCATAAACAAAAATTTCAAAACAAAACAATCCAACTATGGCAGCAATTAACAGACTTTGACCAATTTTGGAACTTAATTTATGATATTTTAGCTTCACAAATAAAATTTTGAATACTTTAAATTTCTCAAGTAGCGTTTTCTTTAATAATATGCAAGATTTTTTAAGGTTGGCGATTGTTTTTTTCTAAATGTTTTCTCAAGTTAATGTTTTCAAATTTCTCTAAATGTTTTAATAATACGTCACGAAATTTAATTCAAATTTCTGAAAAGGCTCATCGTGTTTTTGTTAAAAGATAAAATAAAAGGCATGGAATCATTCCCACCATGTGGTCAAGCTTTGGTAATTTAACTTCACTTTGTCTTTTTCCCTTAAAAAAATATCACCATGTCTATAGAACATTTATCATCATTTATCACTTTAACTCTACTTGTTGACTTTAAAAAATAATCTACTATATATATATTTTAATGTGTAAATTTATTCTTTTCAACCATACAATTTTTATTCTATACTTAAAAATGGGCAAGCAATACCACCCCAACAACAGGCACAACATATGGATCCATTACAGGGTCACAACTGGCTCCCACTGTCGAAATAGTCCATCTTTACCAGATTTTCTTTTAAGAACATCTTCCCAGACTCTTTTTTCTAATGTTAATGGAACATAAACAAAACAATCGGTGTAGGTAGAGTTATGGGTTTTTATTTAAGATCTTCAAGATGGAAATCTTCAATGTGAATTACAATCTTCCAACTACTCTTGATAGATTTAGTAATTTTAATCTCAACAAGACAGTACTAAAAAATAATTAAAACACAATATATATAAATAAATAAATTTTATAAGCTTGTTAGTGCACGAAACATCACACAAACCAAGAATTAGCGTTTTTTGACTATCCTTGTACTGAAGAGCTTAGGAAAAGCTTTCGATGCCTCAATTTTTGACGAAGATTTTATCAGAAGGGTTACCATTGAAGAGAGAGGCATCCTCACGATTTTATCACTTAATTTTGAAGAGAGTTTAGGAAAAGCTTTCGATCCCTCCACTTTTGACGAAGATTTATTCGATTACTCTTGAGTGAAAGAGTTCAAAAGAAATTTCAAACTACAGTATGACTCATGTTATTAGCAATGAACATAAAAAAAATTACTCATATTCAAATTGTTTACACGGTTTGGAACTTGTCCTACATCTGCGAGACCTTATTTAAAGATGAATTCATTATATACTTCATAATTTATGCCCAACCCCTTAAATATTTGTTACAACCTCACCTTTGTACAATTAAGTAAACTCCTTCTCAACTCATTTTGACTATGCAAGTGAAAATCAACACCCGAAACGTGGCACTCAATAATAGTTACTCACACATCACTCACAAGCTTTTTACACAAGCATTTCTTTTGGAATCTCAATGCGATGAGACATTGCAATCCTCGAAAGAAAGAAAGGAAGAATTTAGGTAATGGCAGGGTGTTTCTTAACGAGCTAAGGATATCAAGGTTTCCAAGGTCGATTCTAGCCCATCAATATTCTCTGTATAGTAACAATGAACCTGTAAATAATAAATGCCAATGCACATTATGTTAAAATTTATGTCATTTAGACTTAGCAATGTCCTAATGTAAAAATTCTTACTGTTACTAAACGTAATTTCATATTCTGTGCATGAGTGGTGGCCAACCATAGAGCCACTGTCTATGCTTTTCCAGTGCAAGTTTAAGAAAGGGCCAAACATTGGGCATCATCTGTAGTAGTAACAAATTCACATTCCCATTACTGTTCACACCTCAAAACCTTCTGCAAAAGTAATTTAATTTTTTCATTAAAATGCACACCATCACCAGCCTTATATCTGCACATATGTAGACTCTCTCCCAACTAATTTTAGCTATGCAAATAAAATCAACGCTCAACATTTAGATGGTGTATAACAATGGGCACTCAATACAGATGAATGGAAAAAAAAAGAAAAAAAAAAAAAAGAGAAAGAACTCGGGCAAATAGCAGGGTGTTTCTTAGCGAGCTATGGAAATGTAGGTCTTCAAGGAGGATTGTAGCCCATCAATTTTCTCTCTGTAGCAACAATGAACCTGCAAATTATAAATGCCAATACAGAAAAGTATAAAAATATTTCTTTTATAGAAAATTTTATATATTTTTAATTAAAAAGAAAAAAGGAAATCCAATTACACAACAGTCAAAACTGGAGGAAATTTCAGAATGAAAAATGAATAAAACCCATAGATGTAAACAAATTTCATGGGTATCATTAGCTTCTTATATAGTATATGTCAGAGCTAACATATTGTTGTCTTCTTGGCAAAAAATATTAGACTAGGTTTGAGGGATGGTCTTTCTTTGTTAATTTAGACACCTTTAAATGTCTTTTATTTGGTAATTTATACTGTAAACTTTGACAACCAATGCAAACTCTTTTTTGGTGTAAATCCCTCTTAAAGTCCCTGTACTTTTTGCAAGTCAACAAATTAGTCCCTCTCTAAGGAAAACAGATTAAAGGAGACCATGTACTCTTTTCAAAGGTGAATAAATAAGGACAATTAAGATCAAAGTTAACAATTTCTACTAATACATGACACGTCTCTAATTATGATTAGTTAAATTTGAAAACATTTTAAATAAATTAATATATAATATAAAAATCTATAAAAGAATTCCAAATTTCAATTATTATAATATAAATTTTATATCTAAAAATCTTAAATTAAATTAAATTAATTCAATTGAATTGAACAAACAATTTCGACCTGAAATCATTTGATATGATTGGTTAGACAATCAATCCGGTTTTAAAAACCTTGACCAGGACAAGATCAAGATGTAAATTTAATTTCTTGTCTGTTTAATATTGTTTATTTAATAAATCTAAAATTTGAAGCATCTAAAATGTTAATGGAATCTTATTTCTAATTATTTTCATACACTAAATATGTTATTTTACTTTGTTAGAACTTGTTTAAAAGAATATTGTATGCTTCAATGAAAGTCACAATTTATCTTTGATCATGCTTGTTCGCAACTGAACAGCTTATACTGTAAGTGCATTTTCCTACAAACCTCGCGCTAGTCGACTTTGCCCTATGATTCATTAGCCAAAGGTATTCATCCCATCCACAAAGTCATGAGATAGTTTTGTAAGCTTTGCCTATGTTATAGTTAAGGTGGATGTGTATTCTAGTGTGTGAGTTCTAAATATATTGTATCAAAAAATTGAAAATACCTCACAAGACCAAAATTAAATGTGTGTAAACATCTTATCTCCATGAAAATTTAAGCTATTGAGCTAATTTATTCTTATCAAATATTAATTTTACCCAAAATTTTCTTCTTCAATATAGAAACTAATGCACAAAGAAAATAAAATTTTAAAAATATTAAAATTAGTGGAGGATATAAGAAGACATTGGATATACGTATAGTTGTTTTGTAACAGCCTAAAAAGGGTCGTAATTGCTGCAGGGCTTCCACATTCTCATATCCTCAATATTTGATAATCGAATGGAGCTAAGCTCAGTATTCAACCAATCATAAGATGAAGATATGGGATTCATTACTCAATCTAGCAATGTCTTCAAGTTAGTACAACTCAATCTTGAAATTGCTCAATGGTTCTTGCGTGAAGCCCTTTCATTAAATAATAGTCTACATAATGTACACAAATTTGCTTGATAATTATTTGTGCTTTCTTGTGATGGAACGTTATTTGAAACATCGAAAGAGAAAAATATGTTTTTTTTTCTTAAATGGACACATACATAAGTAAAACTAAAAAACACAACCAAGATATTTACACAGTTTGAAACTAGTTCTCCGTTTACAGTGACTTGTTCAGAGATAAATCCACTATATACTTTCCAGTACAAAAAAATGATTTATGCCCAACCCCTCAAACATTTGGTGTGATCTCACCTTTGTACAATCAAATAATCTCTCTCCCAATTCATTTTAGCTATGCAATTGAAAATCAACACTCAAAATGTGTATAACAATAACACTCAATAATAATTCCTCTCTATAAACGTATGTACTCCTTTAAATCTATACAATCAAGCTTTACATAAGCTCCATGTAAAGTGAAATAACAAATTTTCAAATGCAATATCACTGGTCCTATGTAGAAACACTTACTGTTACTAAACGCAACTTTATATCATGTGCATAAATGGTGGCTAACCACAAACCCATTGTCTATGCTTTTTTAGTGTTTTACGTATTTTGTCAATTTAGTTTTGATTTAACAAATTTAACCTACAATATTTATATATTTTGTCAATTTGGTTCTAATTTAACAAAATTAGCTTACAACATTTACACATTATGTATGAGCTCAATTTTTGTTATTATACCAATCAAAATTATGTATGAATGATAAAAAATATTAACATTGTGGTTAATTGTCCTTAGTTCACTTCCGAAATTGATAGGAATTAAATTACTTCTTTTTTTTAGAGGGGCCAATTTACATAATATTGAATTTGAGAGGAACAGAAGAGGTGTTTTTACCTATTTTTAACCTCATCTCACTACTACGACTGTTATTGAATCCAAATAGGTATCTGACACTAATTTTAATCACATCACTAAGGTATTCAAACTCACTGTTATAACAACTAATCCCACCACCGCTTTTATTTTTAATTTCACTAGAGTTAATCGAATTGTCCATCTAAAGAAAGTCATAGACCTATCTAATTTACTGTAACAAATTTAACACTAACAGAGAACAATTTTCAATATATGTTTTATACAATAAATGATAACTCTGTTATAATTTGGCCTTATTTGATCCTTTTTAATAATACATGGACTAAATTGATTATTTAATAACAGAGGGACTAATTTGATACAGGCCCTATAATACAGGTACTTTCACCCTTATATATGTATTTGAATCGTAATTTCGAGATGAAATTGAACAATTGAAAAATGTAAAAACAAATGAAATTAGCTCATTAATTTGTAATTATATACAAAATGCTTCCCTCCACATTTATCCAGCGGCGCTCGAGCCTCTGATGGTCCCACGCTGCCGTATCAACCTCCTCATACGGCTTCAACAGCACCAGCTTCGACGGTTCCTCTGGTTGTTCCGCCGATACGTGTTCACCTGGC
This sequence comes from Gossypium bickii, assembly GCA_025503065.1. Classification (NCBI taxonomy): domain Eukaryota; kingdom Viridiplantae; phylum Streptophyta; class Magnoliopsida; order Malvales; family Malvaceae; genus Gossypium; species Gossypium bickii. The sequence goes on from CP106711.1 coordinate 135,332,674, forward strand.
CTTCGCTTTGATGAAGCTGCAGTTTGTTCATCTCAATGATTATCACAGATTTTCATCCAGTAATAGTCGTGGAACCGTCGCCCATCAAGAAGTTGAAGCAATTGTTGTGAGATCTCCAGTGAGTTCAAAAATTCTCTTTTGAAAATGATGACTATCATATAATTAGTAGTATATTATTTCAATTTTGATGAGAATTATACTCTCACTTAATGTTTAATGTCATTTGCTTAATTTTTGTTGTGTGTGATCTTTTGATCTGTTCATAAATAGAACGTTTCATGGTGGCTAAGTTTCTTAGGGGATAAATTATGAGTAGCATTATTTGTTTTTACAGTGAAATTGTGATGTCTGTATTTTAATATGTGAGTTATTTCCGCATTTGTTGATGTAGTGGAGTTTTGGTAGATTAAAGTGCATGTTTGCTGAACTAAGTTGAAATTGAATGAATGCTGGCCTCATCCAATGTCCAAAACTTAATGACTTCAACATTTTGATGCCTTAATTTGAGAAGGCTTAGTTTGAGTATTATAAAATTCTCTCAGAATGCAGATGAGGCAAAGATGTAGTGATCAAATATAATTGCAATTGATAGTATGTTAGTTTTATGTACTATAAATGCTATAGTAAGAGAGTTTAAAGCCGAATGTCGTGCTCTATATGAAGAAAGGTTGATGGGTGTGTTTTGTCTTTGCTGGATGTTTGAAAAATGATTCAGTTGATATTCATATATTATATTCCATTTTCTTATTGTCTTCAACACGATAACAAGTGGATTACTAGTTATTTTACTTGATTTTGTCATGACATTGATCTCTTTGAGTTTTGGCCTTTGTGAATTAACTTTTGAATCAAGTGATGGTTCTTATGACTAACAGTAAGTTTTCTTATACAAGCTCTCCTACATATGCATTTGTTAAACTTATGCTCTTTTTTATTTTGTTTTCTTCATTTCAGTTGGTTGTTAATCTTGATATAAACATGCACAAATACTAATACTAAGGGAACTTGTAATTTTGTTTGCCATTGGAACTACTCTGAAATATTGCTGATTTTCCTCAGCAATTAAAGAGGAAGAGCGCAGCAGACAAAAATGAAGTTGAGTCTAGCCAACATAATACAAGATGTGTTATTCAACTTGTAGTTTGATGTGTGCCAACATAAGCATCAACACACAAGTCATACGTATATACAGCCAGGAAATCGACATCTTTTGGAAGAGTCCTAATCCAAGCATCATAATTGAACATAGCCTTGGAATACTGTCTACAAAAATGGTTTGTCTCATAATCAATTGTGCATCCCTGCATTTGAATACTGTTTGGAATACTAAAAAAACATAAATGAGTTTTTTCTTGAGTTGACACATATTATGCAACAAGAAAAACAAAGAGCACAATTAAGATGTTTACGCAGTTCGAAACTCGTCCTACATCTGCGGGGCCTTACCCAGAGATGGATACACTATGAACTTCATAATACAAAGAAATAATTTAAGCCAAACCCCTAAAACATTTGATGCAATCTCACTTTTGTACAATTAAATAAACTTTCACCCAACTCATTTTAGCTATGCAAGTGAAAATCGACATTCGACACTCGAATAGTGTATAACAATGTAAGTCAACAACAATTCCTACTATAAACATGTGTGCTTCTTTAAATTTACGAATCACCCAGGATCGGTTAATCTCTTCATAAGCTCCATGTAAAGTAGAATAATAAACTTCCAAAGGCGATATCTTTGACAATTGTCATGCTTGAATAAGGACTCTTCCAAAAGCAACAATTAACCTGAAAATTATAAATGTTTTACGTTACAATTCCCATTATTTATTTACACCTCAAAACCCTTTGCAAAAGAGATTTAATTAATGTGTTACTAAAATGCTCACCATTATCAGCCTTATATTTGCACATATGTGTGTCGGTGTTCATATATAAATAATGAAGAAATGACAGATATGAAAAGATGCTCTATTACATCATTGCAATCCTCATGATTTTAAAGTACAAGGCAATTAGATAAATTAGCACCTCTTTTTATGCATATAAATGATTGAAGCTGACAAATGCTATTTTCAATGGCTTACTGCACAAATGAGCAAAATATTATAAAAGATGGTAAGTAAAGAGTTTTGTAGTAGTAGGATTAAAACGAAGGAATTTCAAATGAATGAAAAATGGAATGAGAGACCAGAGTTAACAGACCTGATTAACCACTGAAATTTTTCTTGAAAACAATTAAGGTCATAAAAATAAATAAATGAAAAGGACGGACCAACCTGATTACAACTGAATGTTGGGGATATGAGCAATCTTATACCAATCGGCACCAATGTCCTTCCATCAACTGACTGACTGAGGAACTCTTGCAAATTATTGAAGTTGACAAATGCCTTTCTCCAATGGGTTACTGCACAAATGCCTTTCCATCAACCTGATTACAACCAAATGCTTGGGATGTGAGCAATTTTATGCCATTCAGCGCCAATGTCCTTCCAACTGAGGAATTTGCCGTATATGTAAAGATTCCAAACTGGTCATCTCGGAAGCCATCTTAAATCGGGCCAATCAGAGATATAAAGAAATTGCGGATTTGTTAGATGTTGAACCCACTCCGGAAGATGCCGATACTTTGGAATCTTTGCCAGCGATAGAGAGCGTAGGTTACAATGCCATGGACAGATCACAACTCCACATGACCTGTATAGTTTCAAAAATTTCTCGTTGCAGAACGCAATGGGAGCCAGAGCCCTCCTTACCCCTCCCCTTCCAAATTTGGAAAATTCTCATTAAGCCTTCAATTTTTTTGAAAATTTTAATTAAACTCCTCAATTTCAAAAAATTGAAAATCGATCCAAACTAAGATATTTAAACGATTTATGAAATACAAATTAAAAGATAACGATTACCTAAAATCAAACTATTTTTAATTTTTTAAAGGAAAATTCATTCAATGAATTTAATTTTTTGACCATAGCATTAACCACTACTTGAAAAAAAAACAAACAAACCCTGCAATGAGATTGTTTTATTGGTGTTATAGAAGTACATATCATATGATAATTATAAATTTAATTATTTAATTATTATAAAAATTAAACATATTATAAATTTGATAATTATATAAAAAATTTATATATTGATATATTAAATACACGTAAATTTATTATCATAAATATATTTTTAATTATTATTTTTAAAAAATAATTTTATTATATTTTATTAATTAATATAACATACATTCAAGAATAAATATATAAAAAAAATTTATAATATTTTATTACTTTCATTTATGTAAAATATATAATTTTGAGATTATAAAAATTTAATAAATATATCATATTCATAATAAAATTTATATGAATTAAATCTAAATAAATATATACGTAATAATAAATATAAAAATTTATTTATTAATAAATTTATTATTTACCATAATTGCAAATTTAATATATATTATATTATTTAATGTTAAATACAGTCTTTTATTTTATGAATATAATTTAACATCCTTAGTATGGAGCTTGTCTTTTACTACCTACGATGGGTGTTTATTATTATTTTTTCTCCCGAATTGTATGGTTTCATTCATTTAATGAATTAATGAATTTTCCTTTCAAAAAAAAATCATTTTAAGGTGAAAACACCTCTCTGGTCCCTTTCAAATTGATCCTTCTCAAAATATTAGACCAATTTAATCATTGTCAATTTCAAAATTTAGCAACTAAGGATAATTAATCACAACATTAATTTTTTTTTTCATTTGTACACATTTTTTATTGGTGTAATAACAACTTTAGTCCTCGAAGTTTACATATTCTGTCAACTTGGTCTTGATTTAACAAATTTAGCCCACAATTTTTACATATTCTGTCAAATTGGTTCTAGTTTAACAATATTAGATTGCAACATTTACACATTATGTATGAGCTAAATTTCTTATTATACCAATCAAAATTATGTACGAGTGACAAAAAATATTAACATTCTAGTTAATTCTCTTTAGTTCACTTTCGAAATCGATAGGGATTAAATTACTATTTTTTTAGAGGGGCCAATTTTCACAATATTGAATTTGAGGCGGACCAAAGAGGTGTTTTTACCCATTTTTAACCTCACCTCACTACTACAATTGTTATTGAATCCAAACAGGCATCCGACACTAATTTTAATCACATCACTATGGTATTCAATTTCACTATTACAACAACTGATCTCACCACAAATGTTGTTTTTAATTTCACTAGAGTTGATCCAATTGTCCCTCCAAAGAAAGCCATAGACTTATCTAATACCTCGTTTGTTTTACTGAAATGATTCTCAGAAAATGATTTATGGAAAATGATTTACTTTTTTAGAAAAGTTAATATTTTTTGGTGTTTGGTCGAATTTGTGTAAGATATTTTCTGTTGTTTGGCAGATTTCTTGAAAATATTTCATAAAAGTTATTTTCAATAAAACAAACATACATTTGTGATTTATGATAAGTAGTGAATTGATTATAAAGTGAGGTTCAGGTGAAACTATAGTAAATAATGAATCTTCATGATGTTAAGGATTAAATTGTAAACTTTGTGAAATTTATAATTGAAACAAAAGAAGTGATATTTATGAAAATTTGTTATGTGAAATAAGATATTATGATGGATTATTTGATTAAAGTGTTGTATGGTGAAAAATACATTACATGACAATTGGGACTAAAATGAAATTATTAGAATCTTATTTTTGGATGAAATTGAATAATTTAAAAAGGTAAAAGCTCAAAAAAGTAAAAACAAAAGAAATTAGCACATTAACTTGTAATTACATACAAAATGCTTCCCTCCACATTTATCCCAACAAAAATTCCTTCCTTTTTCCCTCGTTTTCTACTCTCTCTTTCTCTCATGTTTAAACTAAAACCTCACTTTCTCTCTTTTCCTAAATCATAAACCTCTATGTCCGGTGGGTCTTGAGCCTCCAATGGTCCCACGCTGCCATATCAACCTTCTTCTACGGCTTCAACAACACCAGTTCAGACAGTTCCTCCGGTTGTTCCACCGATCCTGGCCTTCTTTGACGAAGCCGCCGTTTGTTCATCCCGATGATTATCACAGATTTTCATCTAGTAATTGTCGTGGAATGGTCACCGATTAAGAAGTTGAAGCAATTATTATGAGATCTCCAGTGAGATCAAAATTTCTCTTTTGAAAATGGTGTATATCATGTAAAGACTAGTATATTATTTCAATTTTAATGAGTTAGTACCATTTTCCACTTTCATGATTCAAATGCATTGTAGCATTGCTCCTATATATTACAGGATGTTGATTTTCGACAAAGGAGATACAGGATAACCCTTAGAAGCACAATGGGTCCGATTGATGCTTACCTAGTCAGGTGTTGCTCCCTTCCTTACATATATTAAACCATTTACCGTAAATGTTCTTTTGAAATACGCCTAATTGATGATGACAGGATAGGTTTAGTTGTAGAAATAAAAAGTGTCGGCATCGAAATTCTGGTCCATCTAATCTGGTTATATATGCACATTAATAACATCCTTTTCTTTATCCGAGTTGCTTAATTAGTCATTAGTTTTTTACATATCAAAATTGAAAAAGTAGCCTTACGAAATATAGATGTGTAGAATTGGTGCATCGTGATGATAGTCATTGGATCAATCTTCTTGTTTGTACGAAATGGGTCCATTGTATATTTGAGGTTGTGACCAGTGACATCTATAAATAATCATATGACTATAGGAATCTAGTTATTTTTCTACTTCTATTGCTTCCTTCATGTTTTTTCACTTTGTGGTTGAAATTGATCTCTAACTTATTTACAGTTGAGATTTTCGTGTTTGGTTTTGCTAATGTTAGCGGAATTTGGTTTAATTATTGGTTAGCCAAGCTTGGGTTATTGAGTAAGCTGAGTTTAAATACCTTAATGTCGGACTTAGAGTGGTTTGTAAGTCTATATTAAGGTTTTTTTTTGAACTAGTATTAAAAATACCAATTGAAATCTGAACTTAAGACAAATAGTTTTTTTAGGTACAGTCAAGGTTGTTTGAATTGGACCAGGATACCGGTTCGGAGAAGAGCATTGAATCGATTGATCTAGGAACCTGTATGGATGATTTTATTGGCTAAAACCTAGTTGAACTTGGCGGTTGAATTATATTTTTATTTTTTTATAATTTTTTAATAATTTATTTAATTGCACCGTTGAACCAATGAATAGGTGGCCTTGATCAATTTTACTATCGGTCCGGTTTCAAAAACCTTGGATTTAGTTTGAGAATCATGCTCATCTTTTGCTAGGTAAAGAAGTCCAAGTTGATTTCAAGTTATGTTTTGAAAGTACACTTGATCAAGTTCGAATTGAGTTTTGAGGTGTAAACACTAATAGGGGCGTGAATTTGTTACTATTACAGATGATAATGATGATGCCCAATGTTTGGCCCTTTCTTAAACTTGCAATTACAAAACATAGACAACAGGTTTGTGTTTGGCCACCATTTGTGCACAAAATATGGAGTGATAGCTGTCGATTCCACCAATATAAACCTACACCTAGTTGCAAATTTTAGCAGTATAGGGAGTAGGGTCGATCCCACAGAGACTGGTTTTACTGAAAAATCATCTATCTCTTGACCAGATTAATGTCTGGGCAATTATCGTGCCCACGACGTTTGGGGGGAGTAAAATGTTAAACCTGAAACAGACACAGAAAATAAAAATGTAAAAAGCAACAGATTAAATAAGAAAATAAATTGAAATAGCCTGAAAAGAAATCGATAAAACTTAGCTCAGCCTCAAGCACGGGTTTTTCTGTCTTTGACCCGATCCTCAAAATTAGATGAACTCGTCTTTTCCGATAAGCTAGTTATAGCTACCAAGGACGCCGCGGGAACCAACTCTTCCTTGTGTAAATTAGCTATGGAGCGTCCTATAACTAACCCTTACCGATCGAGCAACCTACGAAATGTTCGTGGTTTAGAACTCCGGCAGCTTTGCGTTCTAGAAGAGCCTAGCTTGAACCAATGCCCTCAAACGTTGGGACATTTAAATCCGGTTACTATTTCCCTTGACGGAACCAAATAGCAATCCCCACTCGGCACGCCAATGTGTTCACGGAAGACCAATTAGACAATCGATCCTTTCGGAATTCCAACTGTACGTCTAGTCGCACTAACTCAAACGACGTCTTTTTTGACTTAGTACGACTTGACTTTATGAGCTGACGAAGTCATACTCTTAATCCGGAGAAATAATAAGTATCGAAAATCGAGATGGGTTCGTAACTCAGGGGTTTTTTTTTGACGGGGTTAATACCGGCTTAAGGCTGAAAGGGGTTTAGTGTGGCATGATTCACTCATGCTTGAAGGTTGAGGAAGTGTTTGGGTTTTTGTAGAGGATGATGGAAATTGGAAAGGGAAGGGACTTTGAAGGTAATTAAACCAATTTTGGGAAAACAAACAAAAAAAATTAAAACAAGCAGAATGTTGGACGTTGGCTTGAAAAATAGAATAAAAGAAATCTTATTCAAAATTGAAATAGGAAAAGAGAGAAAAACAACTCCAAATAGGAATAGAAAAAGAGAGAATTGATTGATGATCATCCAATTACAAATAACCCCTATTTATACTAATAGATTTACTAAAAATAGGCTTAATTAAATTAATATAAAATCTTAAATAAAAATAAAAATAAATAAATAAAAATAAAATAAACTAAAAATAGGATTTTCTATTCTTGGCTTTTTACAAAGCCAAATTGCTTGATGAGTCCTTGGCTTCCTCCATCTTTTTAATTTAGCCCAATTTCCATGATTTTCTTTCAATTTAGCCCCTTTTCAGCATGTTTCTGATCAATTACGTCCCTAACAAGAATTAAATCATAAAAATGCAAATTAGCAGGGATTAATTTCAGAAATACACCGAATTAAATACAAGAAATCATGCAAAATAATCATGTTATCAAATCCCCCCTACTTAGCTCATGCTTGCCCTCAAGCATGTTGTTCTTTCAAACATTAAAATTAATTCCACAATTTATTAAGAATCGAGCATATTTTCCACATCCATTCTCAATATAGACAACATAGGTAAAAATAATTAAATAAATGCTTAGAACGTATAGTTTAATCAACAAAACTAGTGTCATAAAAATCGAAGTATGCAAACTAGATAATTAAATTGAGTTTGAATCCAATAAATTGCAAGGCATTGTTAATTAACTATACTTTAGAAAAAAATAAACTAGACATGGTCAAACCTTTTTACGCGAACTAGGATGACAACCCAAGCACCCTATCCCGGTTACTCAGTTCAAGTAGCCTTTATTATTGGGCTCCGTTAGCGGAGTGTTATTAAGCCATCGACTCGTCAGTCGAACCTTTTTACGCAAGATGAGATGACAACCCAAGCATCTCACCCCGGTTACTCAATTCGGTCACATTTTCGAGACTTTCACTCATAACTTGAGCCCTTATTTATTTATTTAATTTTCTTTTTTTCTTTTTTCTCTTTTTTTTTTCTGTGCACAAGCAAATATTTTTCAAACAATCAATTCATGAAAATCTAGTTACATACATCAACCTTAAAACACAAGTGATGATCAATCTATATACTTGAGCATTTAAATTCAAAAAAATTTTACCCAATTGTCCAAGTTGACTAAGTATGAGATTAAAGGCTTATCGTCAAAATAAACTGCTGAATGAATTCAATGCAAGATTGAACATATGCAAAAGAGAATCATGTAGCAAAAATCAATCAACCATCCATGCATACTTACTATATTCATCCCCCCTACTTATTCTATGCTTGTCCTCAAGCATACATCATATAATAGAAAAGAAAAACAGCAGCTCAAATAACAAGTAAAAATGAAAAGTTAAGGGTACTCCCCATACGTGGCTTCAATGATTTTGTCGATGTTGGGGGTAACGGCTTTGCAGGATATCAAGGATTATGGAGACTTGGTTAAAGTGAACAGATACTATGCACCAGATAGGATTCCAGAGAAGAGGAGATGGGTCATTAAGACCGCTTAAGTACCAAGCTCTCCTAGATCCAATCCTAGACATGCATATACCCATTGCCACACCTTAACCTTATAGCAAAGGGGGGAAAACAACGACGGTAGTGCAGTGGCATCGGTGATGGTAGTGCGACAGTGACGGAGATGGTGAAGGCAGCGTGGGTTGGTTGTGGGGGAGAGGGTTTGTTTTGAGGGTGTTTTTGGGTAAGTGTGGATGGGTTTTTTTTTAGGTAAATATTTGTCACCAAATTAGCATGTCGTGCCTGCGCCACCACTGTTATCCGACTTTCGGTAAAAATTCACGCTCTCAACTGTTTCCCTGAAAACATCAAAAATTGAACTAAGTAAAAATTTATTTATCTACACCCTAGAATTACTAAAAATTTAAAATTAAATAAATGAGAAGAAATTTGGGTTGCCTCCCAAAAAGCGCTTTTGTTTAACGTCGTTAGCTCGACGACCTTAAATGTTATCCATTTGGCTTATTGAGAATTAATTTCTCCATTTTGTGCACTTGGATGTCATTGCAGAAAGGTTTCGACCTCTTTCCGCTATCCTTGAAGCCCTTCCCAGGTTCCTTTATCATTAGTGGATTGAGGAGTATTTGAGCTTTTTCGTTCAAGTATGTATTTTTCTCTGTTGGAATACTTGTACGTTCTAGAAATGAATTTAGCTCTAATCTCAAGGCTTTCATGACAGCTTCACGTATTGGTTTTTGAATTATCGATAATTCCTCTTGCTTAACATCAAGATCAGCATTCTTGCAAGGCACAGTTTGTAACTTATCATTGGGATGTCCCATATCATCATAAACATTAAATCTAACCACTTCGCCATCAAATTCCATGGTGAGTGTTCGACTCCAAACGTCAATTTTCCTTTGCACAGTACTCAAGAATGGTCTTCCAAGCAAAATGTCAGAAAAATTAGTTGAGTTATCATCTTTCATATTAATAATGTAGAAATCTGCAGGGAAAACTAATTTATTAACTTTAACAAGGACGTCTTCAAGTAACCCTTCAGGATAGACGACTGACCTGTCCGCCAACTGGATTATTACTCCTATTTCTTTTAAAGGTCCTGCGTTAATCAACTTATAAGTAGAATAAGGCATAACATTAATGGAATCCCTTAAATCACACATGGCTTTTTTAATGCCTACATTACCTATCTCACAAGAAATAACAAACATACCTTGGCCCTTGTATTTGGGAGGAACTTTTTTTTGCAGAATTGCGGAGACATTTTCTCCTACATTTACTCTTTCATTCCCTATCAACCTTCTCTTGCTAGTACACAATTCTTTAAAGAATTTTGCATAACGAGGGATTTGTTTGATAGCGTCGAGTAAAGGGATATTTACCTCCACCTTCCTGAATGTCTCGGGGATTTCTTTTTCCTCCTTCTCTTTCTTATCCTTTGCAAGCCTTCCTAGAAAAGGAGGTGGCATTACAATTGGTTTCTGAATTTTCAATTCTGGCCTCGCTGTTGGATCCGAGGTTTGCTTTTCTCGTTCCTTGTCTTGTCCACGACTTTTGGCTGGCACTATTTCCAGAACCTTTTCGCTACGAAGAGTTATTGCACTTACATTTTGTCGAGAATTTGTCTCTGTCTGGGAAGGTAATTTACCTTGAGATTCCAAATGATTAACTGCCAGCGAGAGTTTACTAACCTGATTAGTCAACTCCTGTATTGATGCGTCTGTCCTCTATTGATATTTTGCAGCATCGGCGGCAAGTCTTTCTACAATAGCTTCTAGAGATGGCTTGGGTTGCTGTTGTAGCACAAATTTCGCGTAGTTGGGTCGGATTCTTTTTCTCTGTAAGCAAACATTGAACAACATTGGTAAGCTTATCCAACTTATCTTCTAAAGATGAAACGTTTACCCCATGAACCCGTCTTGTGGGTTACGAATGCGGCCGATATTGCTACGAATTCGCCGCTATGGTGAATATCAGTTCTCTCGCCCTTTAAGGAGTCATATTGACAAGCGCCCCTCTAATAGCAGCATCGATCATTTTCATTTCCATAGGGAGCAATCCCTCGTAGAAATACTGAAGGAGTGATTGTTCGGTCAACCCGTGTTGAGGGCAACTTGCACATAGTTTTTTGTACCGATCCCAATAGTCGTAGAGTGATTCATTCTCCATCTGGCAAATCTCGACTATGTCTCTCCGAAGTTCAGCTGCTCGTGATGCTGGGAAGAACCTGTCAAGAAAGACACGAGATAAGTCATCCAACGTTGTGATAGAATCGGGGGGTAAGTAAAATAACCATTCTTTTCCAGTATCAACTAAAGAAAAAGGAAAGGCCCAAAGTTTGATTTCATCTTCAGGTACTCTCTGCGCTTTCATGCTTGAGCAGACCATATGGAATTCTCTCAAGTGGGTGTGTGGATTTTCATTCTTCAGGCCTCGAAAGGTGGGCAAAAGGTGAATCAAGCCTGATTTTAGCTCAAACAGGGTTCCTTCGGTTGGATAATTGATGCATAACGGTGTTTGCTCGTTGGGAGCAGTGGCTAGTTGACGAATGGTTCGGTTTGTCATCCTTTCTGGTTCACCGAGGTTGCCTTTTTCTTCTTTTGTTTCAAAAAGTGGTTCGGTCTCAGTTCCAACCACTTCGACTTGTTTCCCACGTCGAATTGCCTCTGTACGAATTACTTCGCTCAATTTTTTGACGCCAGATTCTAGGATCCCTTGTCCTAGTTCAGCTTCTGCTTTACCTGCGTGTTTAAGAGCTTCTGTCTCCTTTCGTCACGCTCGCACTAATTTCTCGACTTCTGGGTCGTATTCGAGACTTCCTGATGAAGATCTGGTCATGTAGACGATTAAACAATCGTAAGTGTTGCCAGTCCCCGGCAACTGCCCCAAAATTGATGGCTGTCGATTCCATCAATATAAACCTACACCTAGTTGCAAATTTTAGCAGTATAAGGAGTAAGGTCGATCCCACAGAGACTGGTTTTACTGAAAAATCATCTATCTCTTGACCAGATTAATGTCTGGGCAATTGTCATGCCCGCGATGTTTGGGGGGAGTAAAATGTTAAACCTGAAACAAACACAGAAAATAAAAACGTAAAAAGCAACAGATTAAATAAGAAAATAAATTGAAATAGCCTGAAAAGAAATCGATAAAACTTAGCTCAGCCTCAAGCACGGGTTTTTCTGTCTTTGACCTGATCCTCAAAATTAGATGAACTCGTCTTTTCCGATAAGCTAGTTATAGCTACCAAGGATGCCGCGGGAACCAACTCTTCCTTGTGTAAATTAGCTATAGAACGTCCTATAACTAACCCTTATCAATCGAACAACCTACGAAACGTTCGTGGTTTAGAACTCCGGCAGCTTTGCGTTCTAGAAAAGCCTAGCTTGAACCAATGCCCTCAAACGTTGGGACATTTAAATCCAGTTACTATTTCCCTTGACGGAACCAAACAGCAATCCCCACTCGGCACGCCAATGTGTTCACGGAAGACCAATTAGACAATCGATCCTTTCGAAATTCTAACTGTACGTCTAGTCGCACTAACTCAAATGACGTCTTTTTTGACTTAGTACGACTTGACTTTATGAGCGACGAAGTCATACTCTTAATCCGGAGAAATAATAAGTATCGAAAATCGAGATGGGTTCGTAACTCAGGGTTTTTTTTTTACGGGGTTAATACCGGCTGAAGGCTGAAAGGGGTTTAGTGTGGCATGATTTCACTCATGCTTGAAGGTTGTGGAAGTGTTTGGGTTTTTGTAGAGGATGATGGAAATTGGAAAGGGAAGGGGCTTTGAAGGTAATTAAACCAATTTTGGGAAAACAAACAAAAAGAATTGAAACAAGCAGAATGTTGGACGTTGGCTTGAAAAATAGAATAAAAGAAATCTTATTCAAAATTGAAATAGGAAAAGAGAGAAAAACAACTCCAAATAGGAATATAAAAAGAGAGAATTGATTGATGATCATCCAATTACAAATAACCCTTATTTATACTAATAGATTTACTAAAAATAGGCTTAATTAAATTAATATAAAATCTTAAATAAAAAATAAAAATAAATAAATAAAAATAAAATAAACTAAAAATAGGATTTTCTATTCTTGGCTTTTTACATAGTCAAATTGCTTGATGAGTCCTTGGCTTCCTCCAACTTTTTAATTTGGCCCAATTTCCATGATTTTCTTTCAATTTAGCCTTTTTCAGCATGTTTCCGATCAATTGCATCCCTAACAAGAATTAAATCATAAAAATGCAAATTAGCAGGGATTAATTTCAGAAATACACCGAATCAAATACAAGAAATCATGCAAAATAATCATGTTATCATGGAGCTATGTTTTTAGTAACAACAAGTGTTTCTTCTACATTTGAACACCGTTTCAGTCTATACGAATGAATTTTATCTCACTGTATATTGATATTTATAGTTTGCAGGTTCATTGTTGCTAGAATCCTCCTAGGAGACTTTGATTTCCTTAGCTCACCAAGAAACATCCCTGCTATTCCCCATGTCCTTCCTTCCTTTAGAGGATTGCAGTATCCCGTCGCATTGTGATTCCAAAGGAAAAGCCTTGTGTTTTGTTTAAACGACAAGAACAAATTACAAGGTGTTATTCAACTTGTAGTTTGATGTGTGCCAACATATGCATCAACACACAAGTCATACGTATATATAGTTAGGAAATCGACATCTTTTGGAAGAATCCTAATCCAAGCATCATAATTGAACATAGCCTTGGAATACTGTCTACAAAATTGGTTGTCTCATAATCAATTGTGCATCCCTGCATTTGAATACTATTTGGAATACTAAAAAAACTTAAATGTGTTTTTTCTTAAGTTGGCACGTATTATTCAACAAGGAAAATAAAGAGCACAATCAAGATGTTTACGTAGTTTAGAACTTGTCCTACGTCTACGGGGCTTTGTCCAAATATGAATACACTATGAACTTCATAGTACAAAAAAATGATTTAAGCTTAACCCCTCAAACACTTGATGCTATCTCACTTTTGTACTATTAAGTAAATTCTCTCCCAAATCATTTTAGCTATGCAAGTGAAAATCAACATTCAGCGCTCAAATAGTGTATAACAATGTCACTCAATAATAGTTCCTACTATGAACATGTATACTTCTTCAAATTCACACATCACCATAAAATAAATCACGCTCTTAATAAGCTCCATGTAAAGTGGAATAATAAATATTCAAATGCAATACGTCTGGTAATTGTCATGCTTGAACAAGGACTCTTCCAAAAGCATCAATGAACCTGAAAACTATAAATACCAACATAGAATATGTTACAAATCCCATTATTATGAGCCTTATATTTGCACATATGTGTGTTTAGTATAACATTATTCATATATAAATAATCAAACATTTTATCAACTTCAACCTCACCACTAAATATTCTGAAGCATCTTCCTTTTTTCTTGTTTGGACCTTCAATAACAAATTTGGCTGGAATCTCGAACGGCTAAAAGAGTGTCCTGCATCAATGAATATCGTGATTTGAATACCTCCAAAAGCCTGTAAATAGCATAGGTACCATCTATGATATGAACCTGGTTCCGTGAATTGAATCCGAGTCGTAAGATTGCCCGATCGTTAAACAAGAAGGTTTCGTTTGGATTCGAAAAGGTTTAGAAAATTCAGTTTTAAGAGGGAGGTAGACAAGGAAGGGCTCGATAAAAGGATGGAAGGATTATGAAATAAATGGATAAGTCAGATTATGGATAATCGAAAAGGTCAAGAATGAACCAAACTTCGGATGAAGGTTGACCCGAGACTTATAAGACTTTAAGTTAATTCAAAAAGGAATTATGAGACGTCGACCCACTATCTAAAGAGATAGGAACCTCGGTATAAAGTTTCGAACGCCACACGATAACATGATAAGTTCGGTTAAGCAAAGAAACTATTGACGCCACTACCTAGATAGATAAGTCAACGAATCTTTGGACGAAATTTGAGAGAAAATTTCTCAACAAATTCAAGAGTAATACATTCCAATTTCAAAAAGAAAAGTCCCCTTGAAAATGAAAATAAACCAACTATTTATAGGAATTTAAAGGTTTCATGAATAGCAATATTAAGCTCCACACCATTAATTCCTACTTGCAATATTGAATCTTTGTGCCGTCCAACTTTCCCACCATTGCCTCCATTTTGTTTATTTAATTCAAAGTCAAGGCTCCCATTTGTTTATGCTTGCATTATCCTTTAAAAAAAAATTCCACATTTGGCATGTGTTGCCATCCACCATAGTCATGGTGCCCTCAACTTTATGTTATTTAATTCATTCCATGCTCCATTATTTGCACCATGCTCCCAACACTTAATTATCTTCAATTGTTTATTCCCTTTCATTGCAATCCACCATAAAGAGCCATGACTTGGTTTTTCACGTGGGAATCTTTCAATTGCTTTTGTTGTCCCTTTGGTGGTTGACACCTGCAACATATTAATCAATCCATTAATTACTTAACTTAGCATAATAAAATGGGACAATTAATTAGGCAGCACTTAGTGTATTTAAACACCCAAAAAAATATTCGGCGATGACTAGACACTTTAAAACCACATTTAATTAGACAAATTATTTTCTTGTAAAACCATAATAATTAAATTCAGACTCTTTTATTGACACTCAATTAAATTCATAATTTAAATGACGTAACTAAATTAACTAATATCTTATTTAATTTTAATGCAGTAAATTTTAACCAAGTAGTCCAGCAAATTAACATATGTAAATGTAAAATAAAGGCGAGCTCCTTGATCTAAGTTTGAGCTACCTGAACGTGAAAAACATTGCATGGCTTGCTCGATTCTTCGTTCCCAAAATGTCCAGTTATGACATTGCTCCAAATTTTGCTTACGAGAACCGACACTTCCTCCTTAAGCCTTTTAGCACGAGCACGAGTGATAGGACCCTTTGGTAGCTCCAAGGGATCTTCGGTAGTTTTAGTGGGTGCTCGAGCCACAGTCGTATCATCCCCTCCCCCTTCGAAACGACTTGTCGTCAAGTTGTCACCTACATCATATAGAGATAAATCAGACACATTAAAACTAGCGCTCACGCTATACTCACCAGGGAGATCGATTTTATAAGAATTATCGTTGATCCTCTCCAAGACTTGAAAAGGACCATCGCCTCTTGGCATCAGTTTGGATTTTCGTTGGGCCGAGAATCTTTCTTTCCTCATGTGCACCCAAACCCAATCTCCCGGCTCAAAGGTAATTTTCTTGTGTCCTTTATTAGGCTTCTGCTCATATTGTTTGATTCGTTCTTCGATATTCCTACGCACCTTCTCATGTAAGCCTTTCATGAACTCAGCCTTTCTCTTCGCATCTGTATTCACAAATTGTTTGTTAGGCAGTGGAATTAAATCTAAAGGTGTTAAAGGATTGAAACCATAAACAACTTCAAATGGAGAGTGTTGAGTAGCCAAATGGGTAGAACGATTATAAGCGAATTCAATGTGCGGTAGGCACTCCTCCTACGACTTAAGATTCTTTCGTATTATAGCACGCAACAACGTAGACAAGATTCGATTTACTACTTCCGTTTGCCCATCCGTTTGAGGATGGCAAGTAGTCGAAAACAATAGCTTTGTGCCAATTTTTCCCCAAAGTGTTCTCCAAAAATGGCTCAGGAACTTAGTGTCTCGATCAGAAATAATAGTCCTCGGTACTCCATGCAAGCGTACAACCTCCCTGAAAAATAGGTTAGCAACATGTAAAGCATCATCAGTTTTGTTACATGCAATGAAGTGTGCCATTTTCGAAAACCTATCTACAACGACGAAGATTGATTCTTTGCCATCCTTGGTTCTAGGAAGACCTAAAACAAAGTCCATTGAGATATCGATCCAAGGTCCTTCCGAGATAGGTAACGGGGTGTATAATCCGTGGGGTTGAACCTTTGACTTGGCTTTCTTGCAGGTGATACACCATTTGCACACTCGCTCCACGTCTCGTTTCATTTTTGGCCAATAGAAGTGTTCGCGCAACGCTGCCATTGTCTTTGCTATGCCAAAATGGCCCATGAGGCCTCCACTGTCTGCCTCATTCACCAATACGTTTCGCATGGATCCTTGAGGGATACAGAGTTTGCCTTCTCGAAACAGGTAATCATTGCTACGATAAAATTTATCACAAGTACCAGATTCGCAAGCTTTGTACATTTCAGCAAAATCAGGGTCAGTAATATAGAATTCTTTCAAATACGCAAATCCCATCAATTTTGTCTCTAATGAATTGTAAAGAGCATACCTCCTAGACAATGCGTCTGCCACCATATTTTCTTTACCTTTCTTATATTTGATGACGTACGGAAATGATTCGAGGAACTCCATCCATTTAGCATGCCGTTTGTTTAGTTTATGTTGACCTTTTAAATGCTTCAATGCCTCGTGATCGGTATGGATGACAAATTCCTTTGGCCATAAGTAATGTTGCCAAGTTTCCAAGGCCTGAATCAATGCGTACATTTCCTTATCGTAAGTAAGGTAGTTAAGTGTAGCCCCGTTCAACTTTTCACTAAAGTACGCTACTAGGCTTCCTTCTTACATAAGCACGGCTCCAATGCCTAGGCCCGAGGCATCACACTCGATTTCAAATGTTTTCTGGAAATCTGGCGAGACAAGTAAAGGAGCGTTAGTCAATAGATCTATAATAGTATTAAAAGTACGCTCTTGTTCGTCATTCAGAAGAAAGCTGAGTTTTTCTTAATAATGCTAGTTAACGGAGCAGCAACAGTGCTAAAGTTTGGAACGAAACACCTATAGAAACTCGCCAAGCCGTGGAAGCTTCAAACTTGGCTGATGCTAGTAGGTCTCGGCCATTCACGGATTGCCTTGACCTTCTCTTGGTCCACTTCAAGCCCCTTTGCGCTAACGACAAAACCTAAGAAAACAACTCGATCAGAACAAAAAGTGCATTTCTCAAGGTTAGTGTATAATGTTTCCTTACGCAAAACTTCAAGTACGCCTCACAAATGGTTTATGTGATCTTCCAACGATTTGCTATAAATAAGAATGTCGTCAAAATAAACAACACAAAATTTTCCAATAAAAGCTCACAAAACATAATTCATTAACCGCATAAATGTACTGGGTGCGTTAGTTAAGCCGAATGGCATAACCAACCACTCATACAAACCATGCTTGGTTTTAAAAGCTATTTTCCACTCATCTCCTTCCCGCATCCGGATCTGATGATATCCGCTCTTGACGTCAATCTTGGAGAAGAGTTGTGCTCCACTGAGTTCGTCTAACATGTCATCTAGGCGTGGAATAGGATGCCTATACTTGATGGTGATCTTATTGACCGCTCGGCAATCCACACACATACGCAAAGTACCATCTTTCTTTGGTACTAGAAGCATAGGAACAGCGCACAGACTTAGACTTTCCCGAATGTAGCCCTTGGCCATCAACTCCGCCACTTATTGTTGCAACTCTTTGGTTTCCTCAGGGTTGCTTCGGTATGTTGGGGGATTTGGTATTGTAGCTCCGGGAACGAAGTCAATTTGGTTCTCGATCCCTCGAATAGGTGGTAGGCCACTAGGGATGTCGTTCGAAAATACATCTTTGAAATCCTGCAACAAAGATACAATCAAAGATGGAAGTGAAGCATCTAGTTCATTAGTATTAAGGAAATTCTCCTTATACATAAGAACAATCATTGGTTGCTGAAGCAACAACATTTTTCAAATCTCTCGTGCTTTTGCATACACGTTTAATTTTGCAATCCCCTCCTCATCTCATTTTTCTTGTTCTTTACTCACTTTTTGCTCACTCCCTTTGTTTTTACCTCTTACCTTTATTTCTCTTTTTTCCTTTACTTTTCCACTCTTTGTCTCTATTTCTTTTTCCTCTCTCTTTGTTTGTTCTTTCACTTTCATTTGTTGAACAGTACTTTTCAAGCATACTTGGTCCTCGTACACTTGTTTGGGAGTTATTGGTGCTAGAGTCACACTTTTGCCACGATGTTGGAAGGTATAGCGGTTTGTATAACCGTCATGAATGGCTCGTCGATCAAATTGCCATGGTCTTCCCAAAAGTAAGTGGCTAGCATGCATTGTGACTACATCGCAAGCTACTTCGTCATTATACTTGCCAATGGAAAAAGGGATGACAGCTTGCTTGGTGACTCTCAATTCACCTCCGTTGTTCAACCAATGTAATTTGTAAGGTTGAGGATATTTTGTCATTGGTAAGTCCAACTTTTCAATAAGCATGCTGCTAACTACGTTTGTACAGCTACCTCTATCGATGATTATGCTGCATACTTTGCCTTGAATATGACATCTTGAATGGAAGATGTTTTCTTGTTGTAGTTCATCTTTGGTACTTTGAATACTCAAACTACGTTTTACCACGAACAACTCACCTTCAACGGCAAATTCAAGTTCTTTTTCATTCTCTTCTTCAGTGGATGGGTCGTGTTCAATCTCTTCTTCGTCACCCGATTCAATCTCACCATCGGGTTACATGATCATCACCCGTCAATTTGGGCATTGACTGGCTATATGGCCCCTACCGAGACACTTGAAACACTTGATGTATCTAGCAGAATTACGTCCGGCCTCATTGTTAGGTTTGCTTGTTTCCCTACTTGGCTTGTTAATCCTAGGGTTTGTAACATTTTCTCGTGCTCGAAAGGGGATCTCCTTCTTACCGGCTCCTTGATTCCACTTTTGGGTAGGAGTGGAGCTCGGGTAGACACCGCGATCGGGGCCTTTCCTTTTGAGCTGCTTCTCTACTTTGATGGCCATGTGCACCATCTCTTCGATCTCAACGTAGCACTGGAGTTCAACCACGTTAGCAATATCTTTGTTTAATCCAGCCAAAAATCTCGCCATGGTTGCTTCATGGTCTTCTTCGATGTTGGCTCGGATCATGGCTATCTCTATCTCTTTGTAATAATCATCTACACTTCGACTACCTTGAGTGAGATATTGTAACTTCTGGTACAGTTATCGATAATAGTATGCCGGAATGAACCTCTTACGCATCAATGCTTTCATTTCGGCCCAAGTGTTAACAGGTCGCTCTCCGTTCCTCCTCCGGCTAGTGGTTAGTTGATCCCACCAGACCACTGCGTAGTCAGAAAATTCAATGGCCGCTATCTTTACCTTCTTGGTTTCTGAGTAGTTGTGACACTTGAAGACTAACTCAATCTTCTTTTCCCATTCTAAGTACAACTCTGGGTCGGTTTTGCCTTGAAATGAGGGTATGGACAATTTGAGGTTCTTCAAGTCATCATCTACTCGATCTCGATCTCGTTGGCCTCTTCGTTGTCCACTATAATTGGACCCATGGTCGCTCTCGGCTTCACTTGGTTCAGACCATTCTTCTTCGGGTAATCGTTGCCTTCCACGTCGCCTTGGTAGGCTTTGAAGAGTTCTTCCTCGACGGGCGCGCTCTTCGACTTGGTCGAGCCTTTCTTGGATTGGCTTGAGTTTACGATCAAACAATCGCTCTACTTCATGTAACAAGGCTTGATGATTGAGATCAGGTATATTTCTAGCATGTTGTCTATCAGTTCTCTCGGCCATGTTGCGTTCCGGACTTCGGGACATGGTTTAAATTTAGTCCTTACTACAAATCCTCTCGATCACTCGGAAAGAAAAGAATAAATGTCACTCACACTCGTGTTTGTACTCTATTTCGGCCTTTACCTCCACTCTATTATGCTCACACACTCTTGCTTTTTTTTTTCGCTCGTTTCTTCTCTCGTGATTTCGTATAAAATTCGGGTAACCAGATCTACTAGGTTAACGGGTCGGTTTCAAGATTAGTTAACAGAGGTTTGGCGTTGGGTATTGGGTAGGCTAAAAGAAAAGACAAATGGAGTAAGGATGGGTGGCGCTGGGTGAAAAGAGAAAATACCAATTGATGGTAAAAAAAAATTGAAGATCGGGGTAGGAATATGAAAGTAAAGCAAAACTTGCAAACTTCACACTTTTTTTGAATTCTCTCTTTTTCTTTTTTTTACTCGAATTTTTTTTATAACTTCGATTTTTTTTTTTTGAATTTTCGTATCTCTTTTTTTTTTACAACACCAAATGCACTATATGTGAATTACAAAGAAAGAAAGAAAAGAAAAAAAATTAAATCGAAACTTTGAATTTTTTTGATTTTTTTACTTCGTAATTTTTTTTAAATACATACCTAATTTGGGTTTGCTTCGAACGTCCGAGCTTATCATTTAATTAGCTCTGATACCAGATGATACAAACCCGGTTTCGTGAATTGAATCCGAGTCGTAAGATTGCCCGATCATTAAACAAGAAGGTTTCGTTCGGATTCGGAAAGGTTTAGAAAATTCAGTTTTAAGAGGGAGGTAGACAAGGAAGGGCTCGATAGAAGGATGGCTTTCGGATTAAGGTACTCGATTATGAAATAAATGGATAAGTTGAATTATGGATAATCGAAAAACTTAAGGTCAAGAATGAACCAAACTTCGGATGAAGGTTAACCCGAGACTTATAAGACTTTAAGTTAATTTGAAAAGGAATTATGAGACCTCGGCCCACTATCTAGAGAGATAGTAACCTCGGTATAAAGTTTTGAACACCACACAATAACGTGATAAGTTCAGTTAAGCAAACAAACTATTGGCGCCACTACCTAGATAGATAAGTCAACGAATCTTTGGACGAAATTTGAGAGAAAATTTCTCAACAAATTCAAGAGTAATACATTCCAATTTCAAAAAGAAAAGTCCCCCTGAAAATGAAAATAAACCAACTATTTATAGGAATTTAAAGGTCTCATGAATAGCAATATTAAGCTCCACACCAGTAATTCCTACTTGCAATATTGAATCTTTGTGCCGTCCAACTTTCCCACCATTGCCTCCATTTTGTTTATTTAATTCAAAGTCAAGGCTCCCATTTGTTTATGCTTGCATTATCCTTTAAAAAAAAATTCCACATTTGGCATGTGTTGCCGTCCACCATAGCCATGGTGCCCTCAACTTTATGTTATTTAATTCATTCCATGCTCCATTATTTGCACCATGCTCCCAACACTTAATTATCTTCAATTGTTTATTCCCTTTCATTGCAATCCACCATAAAGAGCTATGGCTTGGTTTTTCACGTGGGAATCTTTCAATTGCTTTTGTTGTCCCTTTGGTGGTTGACACCTGCAACATATTAATCAATCCATTAATTACTTAACTTAGCACAATAAAATGGGACAATTAATTAGGCAGCACTTAGTGTATTTAAACACCCAAAAAAAGTATTCGGCGATGACTAGACACTTTAAAACCACATTTAATTAGACAAATTATTTTCTTCTAAAATCATAATAATTAAATCCAGACTCTTTTATTGACACTCAATAAATTCATAATTCAAAGGACGTAACTAAATTAACTATTATCCTATTTAATTTTAATGCAGCAAATTTTAACCAAGTAGTCCAGCAATTAACATATGTAAATGTAAAATAAAGGCGAGCTCCTTGATCTAAGTTTGAGCTAGCTGAACGTGAAAAACATTACATGGCTTACTCGATTCTTCGTTCCAAAAATGTCCAGTTATGACATTGCTCCAAATTTTGCTTACGAGAACTGACACTTCCTCCTTAAGCCTTTTAGCACGAGCATGAGCGATAGGCCCCTTTGGTAGCTCCAAGGGATCTTCGGTAGTTTTAGTGGGTGCTCGAGCCACGGTCGTATCAATCTAAGATAGTATTCAGTTGGCATATATTAAGACAACTTAAATATATATAAACATATGATAGGTAAGTGTTTAAATGAAGAAAGCAGAGCATATAGTAGAACCATTTTGAAGGGTAGCATGCAAGCTTCACAGGCCTCTCTCTCCACATCAATGATTTTTTAGAATTAAATTATTAGAAGCCCTTAAATTGCAATTGTCAATTTATTATAATGATTTAAAAGTAAAAGGCAAATAGATAATTTAGCACCTCTTTTTATGCATATAAAATGATTGAAGTTCAGAAATGCCTTTCTCCAATGCCTTACTGCACAAATCAGCAAAAAAGTAAAAAAGTAGGATTAAAACAAAGGGATTTCAAATGAATAATATATTAACAAGGAAATTAACAGCATCGAACTTCAATGAAAAATGGCGTCACACCCCTCACTTGGAGATTCAATATACCACTCTTATTTTTCTTCAACAAAAGATAAGACCATCAAAATAAATAAATAACAAGGACGGACCAACCTAAATCAACTTAAAGGTGGGGATGTGAGCAATCTTATGCCAACCAGTGCCAATGTCCTTCCGACATCTTTTCTTCAACTGAGGAATTCTTCCTATGTCTAAAGTTTGCAAATTGGTTAGGCAACGCATCTCGTCCAGAAGTGATGTTAAATTGGGCAAATCAATGAGACAGAGCCTTTGAAGATTTGTTACATGTTGAAGCCCACAGGGGAGAGACACCAGCTGCGGGATCTTATCAATCGCCAAACAAGAGAGATTCTTAATGGGTTCCCATAGTAAGCTCTCTAAATCAACCTCCTTGCAATGCTTTATTTGTAAAATTTTAAGCCCAGTGAGATGTTGCAAGCATTCATCTAGCGTGTGAATGTCCAATCCCTCAATGTTGTCTACAAAGAAAGATTTCAACTTGGAGGGAGGAAGAGAAGAGGTTGAACTTGATGGGGTCGTACTAGTGATGTTCATCTTCATGGTCTGCTTTAACGGCCTTGAACTGGTATTCGCCAACTATAGCCAAACATCAAGTGTTGATACAACGGCATTGAAGTCAAAGGGCAATCATCAATCTATAAAGAGGAAAGACAAGGAAATGCCATGGTTGATGTTCCCATAACTGTTGTGTTGTCCTCGTTGGAATAATCATCGATTGGTTTTGTCGTCCTCTACCAACTCTTCATATTCAGGCAGCCCCAAAGACAGAGAACCTTAAGCGATGGGAAGAATGATTGTGGTTCTCCTTGACTTCCTTTTAGGCTATTATCGTCCATGTACTCCAGCTCAGTTAAATTACAAATCAACAGCTTGTGAAGACAAGGCAATTGAGCAAAGGACGTGAGATGTTTGAATTTACTATGACGATATATAGAAATATCGAAGAGATTTGTGAGCAAAGAAAGCCAACTTGGAAACTTGGCATCACCCCTCCATCTTTCAATACAGAGCTCCTTGAGATTAGGATGGGGCTGGAGGTCTTCAAGTGACTTCTCATCATCATCATCACCATCATCAGAATCCCATTGTAAAGCCAACGATCTCAAATGTTGCTTCTCTTTCAAATTAGCAGCCTTAAACTTCTCTTTTGCATTTTTTACGAATCCCAAATTTCTTATTTTTAGCGTTGCCCTTAGTCTCAATTCACTTAGATCAGCACCGCCATGGGACCCATCTTTATCCACTACAAACAAGCTTAACGTCTCAAGTGAAGTCAGCTTCCCAATTCCACGCGGCATATGAGTTAAATTAAAACAACCGAGACACCCAAGATGGGTCAGATTCACCAATTTTTCAATCTTCTTTGGCAATTCTTGAATCCCAGTACATCCATCAAGTTTCAGCACTAGCAAATTCTGAATCTTGCAAATACTCTTTGGGAGAATCTTAAGCTCATCATTGTAAGAAAGATTAAGGTACCTCAAATGTTTCAACTTGTAAATGGAGGGTGAAATCGTCTTAAATCTTACATAATCTAATTTCAATACACGCAAGGATCTACAATTTGCAATTACAAAATTCCAAGTTTCTTCGCTCTAATTTTGAGTTCCCGTGTTTGGAGAGCGTATCAAGGTTCGTAACTTTTTTCCCTTAAGCAAAGGAATTAATAAAGGATTAATTGAGATGTGGTGACATTTTTCACCAACATCACTTGCAATTTTATTTGAATCTATAATATTACTCTCCATCCCTACTACTGATTCAGCTAGATCATGCATTAAATCATGCATTTTACATCTCATTTCTTCCATCAAGTCTCCTTCTACCTCGTGAAAGAAACTTCTTTCAACTAAATCTTTAAAATATCCAAATCCTATCTCCTCGAGAGATTGACTTGGATTCAATTGCTTTACGAAACCTTGTGCAATCCAAAATTGAACAAGTGTTTGTACATGAATTTGATGATCTTTTGGATATAGTCGACAATAAGCAAAACAATGCTTCAAATGAGATGAGAGATGACATTAACTCAACTTAAGTGTACATAAAATTTTACCTTCATTCTGAGATATTCTAGCAAGTTCATTATCTTTAAAAGAAAGCCACTCATTTTTAGTTTCTTTGAAAGTTAACGTACCAGCTATCGTCCTTATGACTAAGGGAACTCCACAACACCTTTCCAAAATCAGCTTTCCTATATCTACAAAGCCTGAATATGTTGAGTTTGCAGATCTTTGTTTAAATGCTATCTCTTTGAACAAAGACCGAGCATCATTATCAGACAAGCCTTTCAGAACATAAGTCTGACATTTACTACTAATCTTGGCTACCTTAAAAGAACGAGTAGTTACTATTATCCTACTTCCTTTAGCCCCACCTACCAATAACTCTTTTAAACTATCCCATTTTTCCCTCTCCTCATTCCAAATGTCATCCAAAACAAGCATATATTTTTTCCCTCCATTTTTTTCCCAAAGTTGTTTTTGCAATTGGTCCATTTCGAGATTTTGATCTGGTGCTTTGCCTGTTGCAGATTTGATAATGTTTTCTACAATTATTTTGACATCAAAAACATCTAAAACACACACCCACATCATCAACTCAAAATGATTTTTGACCATTTCATCATTATAGACAAACTGAGCCAAAGCAGTCTTCCCTAACCCTCCTAACCCCACAATTGGAATGATGTAAACATTCTCTTCACTTTCAAACTCTAACACGAGTTTTAGAAGAGCTACTTTATCATCATTCCTCCCTATTATTTTATCTTTAGGCACAAAAGAGTGTGTTTGCAGCCTCTTTTTAGTCATGAAAGAGGTTTCTACGGGGCGGTCACACGGCATGAAGCCAAAGTTGTTGGCCTCACTTACAATAAGAGTTAGCCTCGTTTTAATGGCCTTAATTTGACGACCCATTCTAAAACCGTAAGCAAACTGGTTTGAGCTTGAGAAGAAAAGGCGTACCTCTTTCGTCAGCGTGTTCCACCCATTAGATCTTTCCGCAAAGCTTTGGTAGAGAAATCATCGAGCAAGTCGTCAACATCATAAAGTACATATTTCAACTCTTCAAGCCAAACTTTGACGAGATTGTCGATCACCGATTTCTCTTCTACGTCAAGAAGCACAGCTTTGATTGTACGGACAGTGCGTTTGAGGTCGTTGATGTCATGTTTGAGATTCCAGCACAGTCCAACTTGAGAGAGTGCATGAGAGCTCAACTTAGTAATGAGCTCTGTGGCAATGTCGAAAGTAATTGCTTCGGCCATTGTTGGTTCAAACTGAACAAGATCAAGCAAAGAAGTGTTTGGTTATTGCAAGAGGAGGAGTAAAATGAGAATGATTGGAACAAGATGAAACACGAATGTGGATCCATACACGTAGAGACTAAAGAATATTTATAGATATTATCATGCACCCAGCAAGTAGTATAATTAAATAAAAAGTAATGTTGATTGGTAGGAAATGGCTCCTCCATGTTTACCGTTTGTCACAAATCTCTGAATGGAGACAAAGTTGGGATGACAACACGTGGGTGCTCTGCACAATGTGGATCCGTACAAATAATTGAAATGAATGAAAAGGGTATAAAAGAAAAGACAAATCCCATGGAATCCAAGGTGTTTTGATTGAGGCACATGCATTCAAGTCTTTCTAAAGCTTCTTCCCACTTAGTGTAATTGAGGTGAGTCTGAATACTCTTAAATTGAAAATTTTATTTTTGAGTTTAACTTCGATTGAATATATAAAATAAAAATTCAATAAAATTTACTAGCCATTGATGCGTCGCTGAAAGCACCAAATATATCATATTCCCTCCAAAATAATGAAAAAGAACAGTAAAGGGGAAGTAGGGTCGAATCCTCAGGGACCGGATTATACGAATGCTTGTTTCTCGAAATCCTGGGCAGAATCGTGCCCAAGAAAACCTGTGTTCCAGTTAAAATAAAAAATAACAGAATTAAAAGTTTGGATCTGGAAACAAAAATAAAATAAAAATAGAATTGAGAAGTCGAATTGGAATTGCAAAAATTAAAAATAGGAAATAGAGTTGAGTCAAGGAAATTCTTATGAGAAGATTCTAGCCTCCAGTTGCCTCAATCCACCTTGGGTTCAATCATTGACTTTTGGATGATCCTTCTCAAACCGAATAACCCAGTTATAGTGGAAGAGGACGCCTACGACCACTAGCTCCAATGATTTAGACTTCGATTTAGTGGAACCTGACTCTAGCCAACAATCGCTCTTGTGGGATCATCTTATGCTAGATCAACATTTCTCAATGGCGAATCCCACGCCATTTTGTCTCTTGGGCTCGCCAATCTCTGACGCAGTAAGTTAACGAACTGACTGTGCATGATAATACTCTAGAATGTCATATTTTTATGTGCTAATTGTATATTTATTTTGAGTACGATTCTACTAATTTGAGCTATTTATGGTCTTTTATTTTATAGGGACTAAATTGGAGGCAAAAGCGAAATTAAGAGCCAAAAAGGTAAAATTGAAGATAAAATGGGCCAATGTGCGACACAAGGAAAAATTGGTGCCAAAAGTGCAAGCATGGAGGACACAAGGGCTGAAATGCAAAAAGAAGAGTTTTAATTCTATTAGACTCTATTTTAATTATATTAGGATAATTGATATTAAGATAATTATTAGGGATTATTTAATTTAGGATTTATTTTATTTATCTTTATTTATCTTTGATTATTTGTAATTATCTTTAGGAATTTAAGTAGGACTAGTCTACTTATCTTAGCACTATAAATAGGGGGTGAAGTCACTCAAATGGTTGTTCATCTTTTTCTATAAACTCTCTCCCCATAACTCTTTTGTTCTTTCCATTTTTTCTTTTTAATAAAAAAATCTCCATTTATATATTTTCTTTCCCACCACAACTATGAGCCACTAAAACCCTTCTAGCCAAAGGTTGTCGAAAATCCCCCAAAAGGGTTCTTGAGGTTTGGAGTCTGTACTTAGCCTTCTCAATAGGGTATTCATTGTTTCTCCGCACTACGGGGCTGACGCTTCCGTCCATATCCTTAAGAAGTAAACTTTTCAACGTATGCAAAGGCGGCCGCTTTGTGTGTTTTGGAAGGATTGCACCGTTGGTTCGTTAACTTACTGCGTCAGAGGTTGGCGAGCCCAAGAGACAAAATGGCATGGGGTTCGCCATTGAGAAACGTTGATCTAGCATAAGATGATCCCACAAGAGCGATTGTTGGCTAGAGTCAGGTTCCACTAAATTGAAGTCTAAATCTTTGGAGCTGGTGGTCGTAGGCGTCCTCTTCCACTATAACTGGCTTATTCAGTTTGAGAGGGATTATCTAAAAGCCAAGGATTGAGCCTAAGGCGGATCGAGGCAACTAGAGGCTGGAATCTCTCCACATAAGAAACTTTCTCTAAACTCTTTTTATTTTCCTCATTTTAATTTTCGCAATTCCAATTCAACTTCTCAATTCTGTTTTTATTTTCGTTTCCAAATCCAAACTTTTAATTATGTTATTTTTATTTTTTCAGGAACGTAGGTTTTCTTGGGCACGATTCTGCCCAGGATTTCAAAAAATAAGCATTCGTATAATCTGGTCCCTGAAGATTTGACCCTACTTCCCCTTTACTGTTATTTTCGTTATTTTGCAGGGAATAGGATATTTTTGGTGCTTTCAACGATGCATCAGTGCAATCCTTCCAAAACATACAAAGCGGCCACCTTTGCACACGTTGGAAAGTTTACTTCTTAAGGGACATGGACGGAAGCGTCAACCTCGTAGTGCGGAGAAACGATGAATACCCTGTTGAGAAGGCTAAGTGCGAATTCTAAACCTCAAGAACCCTTTTTAGGGATTTTCGGCAACCTTTGGCTAGATGGGTTTTAGTGGCTCATGGTTGTGGTGGAAGAGAAAATAAATATATAAAAATAGAGATTTTATTAAAAGGAAATATGGAAAGAACAAAAGACTTTTGGGGAGAGAGTTTACAGAAAAAGATGAACATTAATTTGAGTCACTTCATCCCCTATTTATAGTGCTAAGATAGGTAGACTAGTCCTACTTAAATTCCTAAAGATAATTACAAATAATTGAAGATAAATAAAGAAATTAAATAATCCTTAATAATTATCCTAATATAATTAAAATAGAGTTTGATAAAATAAAATCTCTTCTTTTTGCATTTCAACCCTTGTGTCCTCCATGCTTGCACTTTTGGCACCAACTTTTCCATGTGTCGCACATTAGCCCATTTTATCTCTAAATTCACGCTTTTGGCCCTTAATTTCGCTTTTGTTTCCAATTTACTCCCTACAAGATAAAAGACCATAAATAACTCAAATTAGTAGAATCATACTCAAAATAAATATGCAATTAGCACATAAAAATATGACGTTCTAGAGTATCATCAGCCATTAAAATCAAATATTATTAGATCAATAATTTAAACATATTTTAATAATTATCAAATTAAATTTAAATCTTTTTTTGAATTGAACTCAATTAACTTACAAATGATTATCGTGTCTACCTTTTCCAACCACGCACCTAACTTTGATTTTGTCTTTTAAGATAACTTGGTAACAATAATTGTCATGTCTACAATTATATATTATGACAATGGTACTGTCTATTACTATTTTAGTGTACTCTCATTATTAATGTTTTTTTTTATATCAATGGGTATGTTAATTATATTTGCTATTAACTTTTTTATATAATATTTAGAGTGGATATGGAGGTAACATTGTTTGAATCCGGGTCAAACAGGTATTGACAAGAGTTTTAACCACCGTTCTTTACAAGTCAAGGCATATTTGTTATTAACAGTAGTAGCATTTTATTTTTCTTTTAAATATACATATATTTATTAAGAAAGGGTCGAAGCTTTTGATTTGTTTATTATTAGGGGAAAATATTAAATTTATATATGAATTTTGGTTCAATGTGTAATTTGATATATGAATTTTGATGTGGTGTAATTTCCACATGAAACTTAAATTGTGGGTCATATATATATATATACATGAAACTTTAATTTTGATTCAACTGTACATATTTATTTTCACATTGGATTAATATAATTGTTTGTGTATGCAACATATCAAAGTAAAATGTAAGAAGTTGATTTGGCATATCCCAAAACATTTTGTTATAGCTTGCATGGTCATTCTTGGCAAGTTGCCTACCAGTGGCAGAGCCTAGTAGAGAATCCTAAAATGGTAAATTTTCAATTTACACTCTTTATAATTCATAAAGGTTTAAATTAATAATAATAAAATTACACTTTAATCCTCAAAAGATTATAAAAATTTGATTAACTCTTTAAAAGTTATAAAGATATACTATTATAAAAATATATAATTTAATTTTGACCCAAAAACTTTTTTAGCTTTACCACTATTACTTACAAAAGAAAAGTTAATTTTGTTTTGGACTTAATATTAAGGGTGATTACAAACTGTGAGATACAACATGAAGATCGATTCCAATGCTCATATCTATTTAATTATTTTAATACACATAAAATTGTTTATTGTGAGGTGGATGATTTTGGTTTGTTTATTTAAGATATTTTATTTTTAAATATATTCTTAATTATTTATTTTACATATACATGCATTTTAACTTAATATCTTTAATAGTAATTTTCTTTTTTACAAAGAAAGGAACCGAAGGTCACTACCTCAATTTAGGTTGCATCATAAATTACAATGTTATGGATATCGCTAGGATATTACAACATTCAAAAAGAGCCCAATTACAAAGAGAATCGGCTAATTTGTTACAACCAAATTTCACCCATTTGACCTCGGTGGAAACAAAAGAATCAAGCATTTTACGAGCTTCCTTGATGCGGTGATCAAGAATCGTTATGTCCTCCTTGTGAAAACTAAAGCAGTTGACAATGCTATCACAATCTGTTTCAAAAATGACATTATTGGCTTTAAGAAATTGAGCAAGCCGAAAACCATTGATGAGGGCATCTGATTTCGCTTTAATAGTGATTTTTTATTCTCATTTTATCAGTATATTTACATTTGAATTCAAATACATATTATACAATTAGCTTTAATCTCATTGTTACAATACTTAAACTCGCTAAATTACTTGTTTAACAGGATTATGGTAATTTTATAGAAAGAAAAATCACGAAGCAAATGCAGATGCACTTATGTTTAAAGTATTATTAATGGAAATTTTCTTATTTTGAAAAATAAAAGTATAATAACTTTTTTTGGCATTCCAACTTTATAAAAGAATTATTTTAGTCTTCCATTTATTTTCCTTCTCTTTTAGTCTTTGAACTTACATTTTTTTTGTCAAACCATCCAAAATAGGTGAGAAAGCAAACGTTTGTTAACTTTGTTGACATGACATACAGGTCGATCACCATGTGTATGTCACGTTAGCAATTAATTATTTTTTAAAATAATTAATTGCTTATGTGGCATATACGTAATCCATGTGTATGTTGCATTAGCAAAATCAACAAATGTTAATTTTTTCACCTATTTTAGGGTAATTTGACAAAAAAATACAAGTTTAAGGGCTAAAATAACGAAAATTTAAATGGAGAGTTGAAATAACTTTTTTTTTATAAAGTTAGAGGACCAAAAGAATCATTATGCCAAAAAATAGTTATTTTTCTTCTCTCTCTCTCTTTTTTTTTGGTATTTTTTAGTGCTAAAATTCAAGATGGTGTGGAATAGTTCCTAATCTTATTATTGTTATATATGTTTTCAATCTCATTAGTGCTAGTCTCACCGTCCATATAAAAAGAGCCTAAATATAATTTGTTCAGCCTCTTATAAACATGTTAGTGCTCCTTTGATCATTTAGCTCCAGTGAGTAGGGTTGAGTAAGAAAAATAAAATAAAATAACTAAAAATCGATCCAAACCAAGGTGTTTAGACAGTTTATAGAATACAAGTTTAAAAATCACAATTATCCGAAGCCGAACCAAATTCTATTCTTTATTTAATTTATAAATAAATTTATTTTTATAATATAAAAATAAATCTTTTATATTTAAAAATAGTGAAAATAAATATATATAATTTTTAAAAGTATTTGATTATTTGTATTTACTTAAAAATATTTTTTTAAGAAATATCTATGAAAAAAACTTTGAAAATTTGTCAAATGATATTTAAAAGCAATAAAACAAAGCTTATTTTATCAAAATAATTATAAAAATTTATAACAAAAGATCGAACCAAACTAAATTATAATGGACGGTTAAAAAAATACAACCGAATTGAACTGATATTAGTACGTATTTGGTCTTGATTTTGGTGCAATTGCACCATAATCATCCCAAACATTTCCACTAAACTAGACATAAAATATTTTCTTAAAAAATTTAACCTACAATAAGATTGTTTTTCTCACTATAACCTTCTAGATGTGTTATATAAGTACATATCATATCATAATTATAAATTTAATTATTTAATTGTTATAAAAATTAAATATATTATAAATTAATATTTATATAATGATATATTAAATACATGTAAATTTATAATCATAAATATATTTATAATTATTATTTAATATAAATAATTTATTAATTAATATAAAATAAATTCAAAAATAAATATATAAAGAAATGTTATAATATTTTATTATTTTCATTAATATAATATATAGATTTTTGAGTTTATAATAATTTCAAAAATATATAATTTTCATAATCAAATTTTATATGAATTGAATCTAAATAAGTAGATATGTAATAATAAATAAATAAAAATTAATAAAAATATTTATTAATAAATTTATTTATTTACCATGATTGCAAATTTCGTATATATTATATTATTTAATGTTAAATATAACCTTTCATTTTACAAATATAATTTATTAATTTAAGGTGACAACACCTCTCTGGTCCCTTTCAATTTTGATATCGAGTAAATTGGTCCTTCTAAAAAATTTAGAGCAATTTTATTATTGCTAATTTTGAAATTGAGCAACTAAGGATAATTAATCACAACGTTAATATTTTTGTCATCTGTACACATTTTTATTGATATAATAACAACTTTAGCCCTAAAAGTCAATTTGGTTTTGATTTAACAAATTTAGCACACTAACGTTTACATATTTTATCAATTTGGTTCTAGTTTAACAAAATCAGACTACAACATTTACACATTATGTATGAGCTGGATTTGTTATTATACTAATCAAAATTATATACAACTGACAAAAAATATTAACATTATGGTTAATTGTCCTTAATTCACTTTCGAAATTGATAGGAATTAAATTATTCCATTTTTTTAGAAAGGTCAATTTGCACAATATTGAATTTAAGAGAGATCGAAGAGGTGTTTTTAACCATTTTTAACATCGCCTCACTACTATATCCAAATATATATCCAACACTGATTATAAACTACGATATTCAATCTCACTATTACAACAACTAATCCCACCACCAACTTTTTTTTTTTTGTAGTTTCAATAGAGTTGATCCAATTGTACATCCAAAGAAAACCGTAAACTTATCTAAATTCAAATAAAACGATAAAAAAAAACTTATTTAGACATAAATTGAAAAATAAATTTTATTATTTGACACAATAAATATATAATTACTTGCTTGATTTATACATTTGTCCAAGAGTAATGTAACCCATTCAATTTGGTCAGATTGAAGGTTATTCTTTGATAAGATATTATTATTATTATTATTATTATTATTATTATTATTATTATTATTATTATTTGCTTTGGGCAAACTTAATACAACTTGATTTACTATTTATTAATTAAAACATTTTATTTATATTTAATTATAAAAATGTGTAAATATTATTAAATTTTTAATTTTTAATATTAAACAAATAGTGAAATAGGGTCAACTTAGAAGGGTGAGAGTATTTAGGTAGTCCCTATATTATAGACTGTATCAAATTAGTCTCTCGAATATTAAACAGATCAAATTTATTCCTATATTATTAAAAAAGAATCAAATTATATCAAATTGTAACAGATTTAACATTTACTATAACAAATTTAACAATAACAGAGTTAACAAATTTCAATACATTTTTTATGCAATAAATGTTTGCTTTGTTGTAATTTGGTTTTATTTGATCCTTTTTAATAGTACAGAGACTAAATTGACCATTTAATAATAGAGGGACTAATTTGATGTAGTCACTATAATACAGGTACTTTCACCCTTATATATGTATTTGAATCTTATTTTGGATGAAATTGAACAATTGAAAAAGATAAGGGTTCAAAAAGGTAAAAACCTAAGTTCCAATTTATCCATTTTTTTTTTTTTGGTGAAAAGAGTACAAAATCAATTATGAAAAGTAGCCATTAGCTTTGTCAGCTTGAAGCAGATCTAAAATTTCTTTAGGGGCCTTTTCGAAAACTTGTAGGTTTGTCTTCCAGCTCAGACTCAATTTAGCAAGGCAGTCCGCGACCATATTCAAATTCCTTGGGACATATTGGATATTCCATTCCTTTGCCGATTGTATGATGCGCTTAGTTCTTCTGAGGACGGCAATTGCGGAATCTTCCGTGTTCAAGGTCAATAAGTTCTGGACAACTTCTAGGTTATCGGATGCAATGATGATACGCCTAAATCCTTTGCTCAAAAGGATAAGGATACCATCCAAGATTCCCCAGATTTCGGCTTCCATTGGGGAGCAAACCCCTAAAAAACGGCTGAATCCAGTTATCCAGTTTCCTTCGTGGTCACGAGCCACTCCTCCCGCCGCCGCAGCTCCGGTGATACTGTTAACGGCCCCGTCAGTGGATAGGATTACCCAATTCTCATTTGAGATGGTGGAGATGTTAGAACTTTGAAGGGTACTCTTATGTATGTCTCGAGTTGCTGCATATTGCCGAGCCCAACTACTGGAGGCTTTCACCACTTCAGTGGCTGTCCAGGAGATCTTTTGGAAAATAAGCAGGTTCCTATTTTTCCAAATACGCCACCCGATCATTCCAAACAAACATGACCAGGTAAGGTCACTTCCCTGCAAGCTTTCATGAAAGCAAAGGTTAAGAGTAAGCCAATTCGGAAAGGGTACTGAAAAAAACCTTTGTTTTAGTTGGTTGGGAATCACAAGCATCCACTCTTCTTTTGTAACCGGGCAGTCTCGAAGGGCATGTTCCAAATCCTCAACACCATGTCCACAAGTAGAACAGGAACTGCTTTGGCTAATCCCTCTTCTGGTTCGTTCTGAATTAGTAAGTAGTCTCTGTCTAAATGCCAACCACAGAAACATTCTTACTCGCTGCGGACCTTGGAACTTCCAAGGTAATTTCCAGTGCTCTTCCTGAGGGTTCCATGTATTCTCTTTCAAAGACCAATAAGCGCTTCGAACTGAAAAGATACCTGTTGCTGAACGTGCCCATATCACTCTATCTATTCCAGCATCTGGGTGAGGGGGAGGAATGCTGGTAATCCGGTTTATTACCTCTTCAGGAAGCCAAACACGAAACAAGTCTAAATTCCAACTTCCATCAATGTTGACCATTTCCCTAACACAACAATCCAAGTTAAGGTTAGAGAAAGACGGGATTTTAGAAATTAGAATGCCCATACCTGGAATCCAAGGGTCTTTCCAGCACCGAGTAGTGGCCCCGTCCCCTATAGACCAAATTAGGTTTTCGCGAATACTGGGCCATAATTTAGAGAGAGCCCTCCAAAGATGTGAGCATTTGTACTTGCTGATAGTCTCTGGTAGCTGGTTTATCCAGCCATATTTGGATCGGAGGACACACACCCAGAGCATATCGCTTTTTGACACCAGGCTGAACCCTATCTTCATAAAAAAAGACAAGTTCTCGTCGTTTAGCTGTCGGAGACCTAGTCCTCCACATGACCTTGGTTGAAAAATGGTATCCCATCCCACTAAGGCCATTTTGGGTTGCATTCCATTCCTTCCCCAGATAAATTGCCTAACCAGTCTCTCAATAACATTGCATACTCCTCGAGGAATCATCATCGTTTGCATAAAATAGGAAGGTATAGAGAGAAGTACCGATTGAGCTAGCGTAATTCTTCCTGCAAAAGATAGTTTCCTGGCATCCCAGCTATTTAGTTTCCTTTGAATCTTGTCCACAACAAAGTTGAGGGTAGATTTAGTGACTCTGTCATGCAGAAGAAGGGCTCCTAGATACGTGCCAAGATTCTGAACTTCTTGGAAACCGAGTAGTTGGCTGATTTGATTACGAGTATCAGCTTCAGTGCTTTTTGAGAAGTAAATATTACTCTTCCTAGCACTGATTTTATGTCCAGATATTCCACAGAAAAGAGAGAGGATGCTTTCCAGTAAGTGAGCTTGGTCAATCTGGGCTTTACAGAAAATCACCAAATTATCGGCGAAGAATAAATGTGAGATCGGGGGGCCTGAACGAGATAATCTGATGGGGTCCCAGGACCCAGTTTCTATTTTGAAGTGAATAAAATGTCCCAGCCATTCCATACATAGCACGAAAAGATAAGGTGAGAGAGGGCACCCCTGTCTTATTCCTCGATTTGGCTTGAACTTTTGAGTGGTCACTCCATTCCAAAGGACTTGCATAGTAGAGGACGAGATGGCTGACATGATTACATTACGCAAGAATAAAGGTATCCCGGTCGCTGTTAACGAAACATTAATAAATTCCCAACTAAATCTGTCATAAGCTTTTCCAAATCCAACTTAATAGCCATCCACTTCCTCCCTTTTTGATTACACCGCATAGAGTGAATAACTTCCTGAGCTAGAATGATGTTGTCAAAGATGTTTCGGCCAGCTATAAAACCAGCTTGTTCCTGGGATATCAGTTTGGGAAAGATTACCTTAAACCTGTTTGCTATCACCTTCATCACTAGTTTGTAAAGAACTGAGCATAAACTTATGGGGCGAAATTGACTAAAATCTTCCAGACTTTCCTTTTTGGGGATGAGAACAAGCAACGTGTTATTTAACTCGGGTTCAATCGGTTTCCCGTCAAACACACTTTTGACCCACTGGCAAACATCATTTCCAAGAATATCCCACTGGCTTTGAAAAAATAGCGCATGGTAACCATCACTTCCAGGGGCTTTTAGAAGGGCCATATCAAACAACGCCTTTTTGATCTCTTCATTCGATATAGGGGCTTCTAAAAACCTGATCTCGGAGGGCTTAATGCAAGGGAAGCCATGGTTAGGGGTATCTTCCGGGGTATTCGGAGCCTCACCATAGAGTTTTTGAAAAAATTCTACCGCCTTGTTCTGCAGAATGTTCTGATCAGAGCACCAGTCTCCATTGTCTACTCGTAGTGTCATAATGCGATTGTGTTTCCTTCTCTTAATCGTACGATTATGATAAAATTTGGTGTTTCGGTCTCCTAATTGCAGCCAGTCACATCTAGCTTTTTGTCTCCAAAGTAAATCTTCATGATCGAGCACACTTTCCAAATCATCCCGGATTTCTTTCTCTTTTTTGATCAGGTGATTAGAAGTGCATCTTTCTAAAGCTTTCTGAATGTTGTTGAGTGATCTCATGAGTTTCCGCTTACGGTCTCCTAAGAAGCCGTAAACATCCCTGTTCCATTCTTTAACGAAATTAGTGAAGTTATTTAAGGAATCTATCATATTACCTTTAAACTCCCATTTGCCTTTGACAAGATTGGAAAAATTTTTGTGTTGCGTCCATCCTGCTAGGAATCTGAAGGGTCTGCCTTTGGGGTTGGTGATGTTTGGTTTGGTGCTTAAGAGGAGAGGCCGATGGTCCGATTTGATACGAGTGAGATGTTGAACGAGGCTCTAGGGAAAAGTGGTCATCCAAGCGTCATTTGCTAGAGCTCGATCCAATCTGACTAATGTTTCTCCTCTTTGCCATGTGAAAGGGGGTCCATGAAACCCCAGGTCCTGTAAGTCACATGAGTCAACAAAGTTTCCAAAAAAATTACAATGCTTACCTATAGTATAGGGGCTCTTCTTGTCAGCAGGGGATAGAATGGCATTGAAGTCCCCCATAATTAGCCATGGCATGAGATTAGAAGGAGCCACCGATCGTAAGTCTTCCCAGAGAATCTTCCTTTTTGATCTATCTGGACTGCCATATACAAAGGAAATAAAAACAGATTTGTTGGGTATATAATTATCAACACTTAAGAGGATAAATTGTGGGTGGTTTCGAATTATTTTGATGTGAATATAATCCTTCCAACCAACCCAAATTCCTCCAGAGAAACCTACAGCTTCAACACGATGAGAGTAGTTAAAGCCTAATTTTTCTATAATACCATTAGCCTTCTTACCGCTTACCCTTGGTTCCACCAAGCAAATAATATCCGGCTTATACTCCTCATTGTATTCCCGAAAGACACGGATAAAATTCCTACTAACACATCCTTGACAGTTCCATGTAAAGATTTTAATATTTGAGCCTATGATTATAAAAAGGCAAAGTTAAAAGGAAATTAACACCCAAAGCACATTAAAATACGATAAGGCTAAGAAATTAATGAAAACTTAAAGGCTTACTGTTGTGGAGATTTCTTCCTCATTTTGTTCTCTCAAATTAATGGCCTTTGCCGAGTCGAAATTTAATTTTGAGTATTCTGATAGGCTTCCAGCAATTTTCTCCATAGACTCTTTCAAGGGTATTCGATGGATACCATTGATTTTGAATTTTATATTTTGTCCTTGAAGAAATTTGTTCCTCTTTTTTCCTGCCCCTTTTCCTATATTTTTAAAGGCTTTCCTATGCCGGGCGGTGTCTTCCAGAGGAAGTCCCAAGTTACCGGTATAGGTAGGATCTTTGTTTTTTACACATTTGTTGTCTTGGAAGACCACCGCCGAGTGCTTCCCCGGGTCCAGGCCGCCTGTTTCGACTACCATTTCTTTGGTTCCAAGCCCGTATTCCACCGGTTCTTCCATAGGCGTTCTTGATTCCTGCTCGACAAGTTTGTCTGTTACTTCAGGGAATTTTCGACTTCCAGCATCTTCATTGGTACGTTTGCTGCTGCTTCCGACGTCCACTGTGGGTTGCTGGCCTACGAAGACCAATCCAGGCGCACTTGTTGTATTTTGTGTTTGGCTTGCATGTTTGTTCCATGGCCCCATAATTTTTGTCTTCTTGCTGGATTCCTGCATGCTTATTTTATTGTTGTTGGAATTAACAATGGCATGCGAATTGTGCCCATCTTTCCTTGTAGTGCTCGACGGTTTGTGGCCCATAATGCTTTCACCTTCTTTTTTATTATTATTTAAATTAAGGCCATCTTCTTCTGCTTCTAGATGCCCGTTGGAGAGTATACCAAAGCCATTGCCAACTTTATTTCCATTATAGATTCCTTTCTCTTTTGTAATTTGAGGAGCAGACAAATTCCATTCATTTTTTCCTCTATGGAAGTCCCGAATATCCAGGGTCCTACCACTAGAGCCATTTCCAATATTCTTATTGTTTGGATTATTCTGATTGTTCCCCCTGGATTTCCGCCTTGATTTCCTCTCTACTATCATCCATGGTCCGAAGCTATCTTCCTTCCTCCCCGATCCGTCCATGGTGTTGCTTTGATTCTCCGTTATTATTTCATGCTGATCGCCGCTTTTTTCTTCTATCGGCACGTTTATTTTTAATGGACATAGATTTTCTACGTATCCATACCGTCCACAATGAAAACATATCGTTGATAGGGACTCATACTCCACGTTTTGCTTTCTACCATTGATTAAAATTTGAGAAACCAACGGCTTTCCCAGATCTACGTAGACGGCCATTCTAGCAAATTGCCCCCTAGCTTTGTTGTCGGTATTCATGTCCAGCTTAACAACTTTCCCAACCATTCCTCCTATCTCTGTGATGATTTGATGGTTGTACAGATAGCTAGGTAGATTGGGGAGTCGGATCCATGCCATTACCACATTTGGAAAGGCCTGTTTAGGATCGAAGGATATCGTCCATGGCTGAATCGTTAGGTACTGACCAAAGATGGTCCACGGTCCTTCGGAGAGAGCTTTTTCGCAGTCCAACTTGTTCTGGAACTTGACGAGGAAGTATCCATTTTCGATGTCCATCATATGAAGAGTAGTTGAAGGTTTCCACAGGTTGTATACTTTATTCTGCAAAATCGAGTAACCAATATTACGACCAAGTAATTTAATAACTACTGTATTTTCCATACCTTGGATTAGAAATTGGACAATTCTATCCGAGAAGTTTATAGAAGGAACTCCGTTTTCGACTGATTTTTGAATATCTCCTTCTAAAGATATCGATAACTTCTTTTCTTTTCAATTCATTTGCTCCTTCCTGCGGTGATTGGCCCATGAGTTTGTCTTTCCACGAGATGTTTTGGTTAGGCGCCGGATCAACCACCATATCGTTATTTGTCTCGCCATCATCTCCTCGGAAACGAACTTTCTTTGGGATCAGTTCTTCGTTTGAGTTTCCAGATTTAGAGCTTTCACAGAGAGTGTTCATTGCTTTTTGAAAAGACATTCTTATTTATCCATTTTTTTTAAAAACCTTGTGATTGAATTTTCAATTAACACTAAAATTAAAATCGATTCATTACCCTTTAAAAAAATATAATAAAAGAAATTCAATTGAAAATTCTGCCCAACATGTTGTTCTTTATTCATAGCATCATGTCATGTGGTGCTATTCAAGAAAAATACGTTGAAAAGTGCAGAAAATTTATAAAGAAAGACCGTCTCTTAACTAAGCTTTTAATATAAAATTAGCAACTTTTTTTTAATTATTACTTAATGGGTGGTTACATCTTTAAAATACTATATAAACTCTATGAGTAATATAGGAATTGTATTATCATTTGCATCTTCATATATAAGTTTGAATCACAATCAAAACTTAATTTATATAATTACACTGAATCAAAATTTATATATCAAATTACAAATTACACGTCACAATAATGTTGATGAATAATTCTTATATTTACTCTAAAAATTAAAAATAAATAAAACAGACCTGAACACCATTGGTTGGAAGTTATATTTGCCAATTTCTTTTCTTTTTGGTGAATGGAGGTTTGCAAGTGCTTGTCAAGCTAAAACCTCCAAAATAAATCCCGTTGGGACGAACAATTTTTTCACAGGAATGAGATAAGTGAAATGACATAACTGACCATGCTTGCTCAAAAAAGACTCATAATCACTATGTACAATTATATTGATACACTATTAATATTTATCAATTTCTACAAGGTTAATATTTGCATATAAAGAACTTAAGAAATTTGTTTATAAAATTTTAAAAAATATTCACGAATTAATTTTTTATAATAGATGTTTTAATTCCTTGGTAATAGTATTTTATTTCAATAATATCATCCAATAAATATTAAAGTATTATAAATAAATAAAAGTTAACAATAAAATATAGCATATTCTTATTTGTAATTTTATACATATATGTCAACTAAGATTTAGATTTAACAAACACTTTTGAGTAAACTATTAACAGAATTACTTGATCAAATCATTTAATACAATCAATTGATCAAACCAGTGAATATAATCAATAATTAGTTAATAAATCCTGCTATAAGAATATATATAAAAGATATATACGATTACGGTTGAAGACATATTTTTTTTTCAAGGGAGACCTATTTTATTACATGCAAAATAATTGAAGCAAATTTCAAAGTTTGTTAGTTGATGATAAAGGAAGGGAACAAGTTTTGCAGACTTTTCAAGTTTGGTTAGCGCTTTAATTCACTTTTATTATTCTATATTAAAGTGTGGTGGACAACATTTTTAGTGCTCTATATTATTAATGTATTAGGTAAGTGCTTTTCCAAATTAATAAATAAAAAAAACAGCATAAAATAATGTAGAATGACAAGGAAATTAATGTAATGCTCGGCTTTAATTCATGATATTACTTGAACCAAATAACTTAATTAATTACTATTTTAATGAACTAGGAATTGACGTCTAATTAATTAAAAAAAAAAACTTTAGATATATAGTTGCAGGTTGTTGAGATCGGATTAGACTGATTAGTATATTAATTCAAAAATAAAATTAAATTAATTGACCTGTAAATTAGTATATAAGGGAGAAACTAAAATTTATGCGAAAGGGATTGAGATAAAAATTTAAAATCTGGGGGTGAAAGTTAAAAAATTGTATAAAATAACTTAAATTAAAACTTAAACTTTTGAAATGGGACAAAATTGCAGTTGTTTCAATTAAATAAAAGTTAAAAAGGGAATAAATTCACATTTGGGAAGCACTAAAATTACACCATTGAGCCAAGGGGGTGGGAAATCCCTATTGGTACCAACCGGTTGAGTTGGGCCAAAACACGAGTTGAACCTATTAAATTGTTTTTATTTATTTAATTAAATTTTTTATTTTTAAAAGTTTTAAAATTTTATTTATCAAATTAAATCAAGGATGATATAGAAAGTTAATAATTTGACTATTCTAACCACCAATTTAATTATAAAAATATTAATTACGTACAAAATGAAATGGAAAAAAAATGTAGTTTCCATCGCAAGGAAAAAGACATTGAAAGCTACCCAAAATTTATAAAGAAAAACCATTCTCTTAATCTTCTGTTTTTTCCCCTAATATTTCCAACCATGACAACCACTATATATATAAAATTATGTATTAGGTAAGCTTTCACTAATTTTCTCAAGCTTCTAAGAGTTCCTTCTATTTAAGCAATACCATCAGAGAACGTATAATATATATATATATATATATATACACATAAAACAATATTCGATGTAGGT
Organism: Gossypium bickii; assembly: GCA_025503065.1. Taxonomy (NCBI): domain Eukaryota; kingdom Viridiplantae; phylum Streptophyta; class Magnoliopsida; order Malvales; family Malvaceae; genus Gossypium; species Gossypium bickii. The sequence continues at coordinate 135,375,571 of CP106711.1, forward strand.
AGAGTTATGGGTTTTTATTTAAGATCTCCAAGATGGAAATCTTCAATGTGAATTACAATCTTCCGACTACTCTTGATAGACTTAGTAATTTTAATCTCAACAAGACAGCACTAAAAAATAATTAAAACACAATATATATAAATAAATAAATTTTATAAGCTTGTTAGTGCACGAAACATCACACAAACCAAGAATTAGCGTTTTCTGGCTGTCCTTGTACTGAAGAGAGAGGCACCCTCAAGATTTTATCACGTAATTTTGGAGAGAGCTTATGAAAAGCTTTCGATACCTCAATTTTTGACGAAGATTTCATCTGAAGAGTTACCATTGAAGAGAGAGGCATCCTCAAGATTTTATCACTTAATTTTGAAGAGAGCTTAGGAAAAGCTTTCTATGCCTCCACTTTTGACGAATATTTATCCGACTATTCTTGAGTAAAAGAGTTCAAAAGAAATTTCAAACTACAGTATGACTCATGTTATTCGGCAATGAACATGAAAAAAATTACTCACACATTCAAGTTGTTTACACAGTTCGGAATTTATCCTACATCTGTGGGACCTTATTTAAAGATGAATTCATTATATGCTTCACGGCTGAAAGAAATGATTTATGCCCAACCCCTCAAATATTTGTTACAACCTCACCGTTGTACAATTAAGTAAACTCCTTGCCAACTCATTTTGACTATGCAAGTGAAAATCAACACTCGAAAAGTGGCACTCAATAATAGTTACTCACACATCACTCACAAGCTTTTTTACACAGGCATTTCTTTGGAATCTCAATGCGATGAGACATTGCAATCCTCGAAAGAAAGAAAGGAAGAATTTTGGTAGGCAGGGTGTTTCTTAACGAGCTAAGGATATCAAGGTTTCCAAGGTGGATTCTAGCCCATCCATTTTCTCTGTATGGTAACAATGAACCTGTAAGTAATAAATGCCAATACACATTATGTTAAAATTTATGTCATTTAGACTAAGCAATGTCCTAATGTAAAAATTCTTACTGTTACTAAACGTAATTTCATATTCTGTGCATGAGTGGTGGCCAACCACAGAGCCACTGTCTATGCTTTTCCAGAGCAAGTTTAAGAAAGGGCCGAACATTGGGCATCATCTGTAATAGTAACAAACTCACATTCCCATTACTGTTTACACCTCAAAACCTTCTGCAAAAGTAATTTAATTTTTTTCATTAAAGTGCACACCATCACCAGCCTTATATCTGCACATATGTAGACTCTCTCCCACCTAATTTTAGCTATGCAAATAAAATCAACGCTCAACATTTAGATGGTGTATAACAATGGCACTCAATACAGATGAATGAAAAAAGAAAGAAAGAACTCGGGCAATGCCAAATTTGAGTAATGTAGGTTGAAAAAATTGGAGTTGATATTCACAAACTCACACCGCTAGAAACCATGATGTACACACAAAAAAAGTGTTTGACTGAAGAGAAAATGCAAGAAAATAGATACATGTGAATGCAATGACATTACGATTACACCAAAATATGTACAACGAACTTTCACAATTACAATAAACGTACTCTTTAACTACTATATTATTTTTTATAACACATGCCACTCTTTTTCCTTTTTTTGAAATGTTAAGCATTGAAGAATTTTACCACTTCTTTTTTTATTATTTTTAAAAAAAGAAAAAGAAAAAAGAAAACAACAACATCAACATTTTACATAGATACATATGTGTATGTTTTCTCACCTTTTATTGTCCATAATTATGCCTTCAAAAGGAAATGGTTGGAAATGTATAGAGAAATTGCTTAGAAAACTCTTCGTTGTTCCCTAGAAATTTGATCTGTTTTTCCTCCTTCATGCTCATATTCTATACTATACTCAAAATATATTAAAGAGATTTGACGAGAATTGTAGATTAGGTGATACTTATATCATTAAATGAGATAAATTTAGTCTTATCCCAAGATTAATTTTAAGATTTAAGGAAATGGAAAAAAAATTTAAGATTAAGATATGTACATATGGAATGATCAAGAAGAAGAAGAAAAAAACGAGTGTTAATGGATAGGAGAAAGAGGCGGGTATTAGTTAGCCCAGAGGCTAACACGCTGTTAGACAAAAACAAAAAGAAGCAAACGATTTAGAGAAAAAAATTAAGACTTTTAGAAGTAAAAAGATATAATTTTTGACTCAAATATATAAAAACAATTTTAAAAAATTAAACTAGACACATCTCACATTTAACACATAACTTGGTCTCTAACATAACAATTTCGAACAAAATGAAATGACAATTTTACTTGACGAAAATAGTCTAATAACAAAAATAAAAGGATCATTATAGCCAAACATTCTCAAAGGATTCACACATTACTTATTAGTTTACATCTTCACGGAGCAATAAAAACTTCCCCTACATTGTATCTTGAGCCCGATTACATTTCTTCAATCTGCGATTATAAAATTTAATTATATAAAAATGAATAATATTTTGATGTTATAAAAAAAACAAGGTTATTCAAATTTGGGATAGACATAAAATTCGGGTCGTGTCCAACATGTATATGCTCAGAATTTTTAAGTTAATTATATATATTTGAAAGATTATATATCATTTATTGTAGAGTAAATATATCGAAAATGAATACTTTAAATGAAGGGAAAGGATTGTATGAAACAGTGACGCCACATCATCTGTATCTATTTCTAATAGTTTTATGCCACATCAGTATTTTCATCCTAAAAAAATAAAATCCAAATTAAAATCCTGAAATTCAGGATATAGACAACCTATCACCACTGTATCATACAATCCTTTTCCATAATAAAACTATAAATAATATGATAGATTAAAAAAAGTCATAAAATAAAAACAATTAATAGGAGAAGGCCAATGAAGTAGTTTACCACAATTAGTGCTTCTTCCCAAGTCTGCCCATTATAGAACTGAAAATTTTTTGCATTCGTTTTGGTTGCGGCCCTTCATCCATCTCCTCACACATACTACGTTAATTTCGCTTTATTAGGGAACCGTTACCTATTGATCCATCATCAGCTGAGTGTTACCGGATATCTTCAAAATTTGCACAACACTGACTACCATGCAGCTCTTTTATTTGTTCAATCTCTTCCAGATCTCTCTCATACACTATTCTCAAAAAAAGTAAGATGGCATAGAGAATTTTAATGAGTTAGTACCATTATCCACTTTTATGATTTAAACGCATTGTTACATTGCTCCTATATATTACGGGATGTTGATTATCGACAAAGGAGATACGGGATATTCCTTAGAAGCACAATGGGTCCGATTTTTGTTTACCTAGTCAGGTGTTCTTGGAATAAGTTTAATTGATGATAATAAGATAGGTTGTTTTAATCTCTTTCTTTTCCATTGTTGCTTCCTCAGCCAATTTGAGGAGAAATTTGAAGAGATGAATGGTGTTGAACAACCTCCGAGTGTCCCACTTGCTTCAAGTTCTGGCTCTAATGAAAACTGAGTTGGTCAATACAGTGAGCATCCGAAGGTTTAGTCAAGGTTGTGTGAACTGGACCAGGATCCTGGTTCGAAGAAGGGCATTGAATCAATTGACCCAGAACCGGTATAGATGATCAGATTGGGCTTAAAATCGTTGAACTTGGCAGTTGAATCAGGTTTTTATGAATTTTTTAATGATTTATTTAATTGCTCCGGTTGAACCAATGAATCTGTGGCCTGATCAGTTTACTATTGGTCCGGTTTCGAAAACCTTGGATTTTTTTAGGGTCATGTTCATCTTTTGTTGGGTAAAGAAATCCAAGTTGATTTTTATCTTGAATCAAGTTATGTTTTGAAAGTAAATTTGATCGAGTTGGAATTGAGTTTTGAGGTGTAAACACTAATGGGAATGTGAATTTGTTACTATTACAGATGAGGATGAGGATGCCTAATGTTTGGCCCTTTCTTGAACTTGGAATCAAAAAGCTTAGACAACGGATTTGTGTTTGGCAACCATTTGTGCACAAAATATGGGGTTATGTTTTTAGTAACAGTAAGTATTTCTTCTACATTTGGACACCGCTCAGTCAATACGAGATTAATTTTATCATACTGTATATTGATATTTATAGTTTTGGTGTTCATTGTTGCTATATATAGAGGAATTGATGGGCTAGAATCCTCCTAGAGACTTTGATTTCCTTAGCTCACCCCCGCCATTGCCCATGTCCGTCCTTCCTTTAGAGGATTGCAGTGCCTCTCTTCGCATCGAGACTCCAAAGGAAAAGCCTTGTGTTTTGTTTAAACGACAAGAACAAATTACAAGGTGTTATTCAACTTGCAGTTTGATGTGTGCCAACATAAGCATCAACACACAAGTCATATACAGCCAGAAAATCGACATCTTTTGGAAAAGTCCTAATCCAAGCATCATAATTGAACATAGCCTTGGAATACTGTCTAAAAAAATTATTGTCTCATAATCAATTGTGCATCCCTTCATTTGAATACGGTTTGGAACACTAAAAAAGACATAAATATATTTTTTCCTAAGTTGACACGTATTATGCAATAAAGAAAATAAAGAGCACAATTAAGATATTTACGTAGTTCGAAACTTGTCGTATATCTGCGGGGCGTTACACAAAGATGAATCCACTGTAAACTTTATAGTACAAAGAAATGATTTAAGCCCAACTCTTTGAACACTTGATGTAATCTCACTTTTGTACAAGTAAGTAAATTCTTTCTCAACTCATTTTAGCAATGCCAAGAAAATCAACATTCAACACCCAGATAGTGTTTCTACTATGAATCAAGCTCTTAATAAGCTCCTGAGTAAAGTGGAAAAATAAATTATCAAATGCAATATGTCTGGCAATTGTCATGCTTGAACAACGGCTCTTCCAAAAGCAATAATGAACCTGAAAATTATAAATGCCAACATAGAATATGTTACAAATTCCATTATTTATTTACACCTCAAAACTAAAGTGCTCACATCACTGATTTAAAAGTACTTAAATGAAGAAAGCAGAGTATATAGTACAACCATTTTGAAGGCTTCATAGCTCTCTCTCCACATCAATGATTTTTTAGAATTAAATTATTAGAAGCAATTGTCAAGTTATTATTATGATTTAAAAGTAAAAAGCAAATAGATAAATTAGCACCTCTTTTTATGCATATAAACTGATTGAAGTTCACAAATGCCTTTCTCCAATGCCTTACTGCACAAATCAGCAAAAAAGTAAAAAGTAGGATTAAAACAAAGGGATTTCAAATGAATAATATTTTAAGGAAATTAACAGTATCCAACTTCAATGAAAAATGGCATCACACCTCTCACTTGGACATTCAATATACCACTCTTATTTTACTTCAAAACAAGATAAGGTCGTCAAAATAAATAAATAACAAGGACGGACCAACCTGATCCAACCCAATGTTGGGGATGTGAGCAATCTTATGCCAATCAGCGCCAATGTCCTTCCGACATCTTTCCTGCAACTGAGGAATTCCTTCTATTTGTAAAATTTGCAAATTGGTTAGGCAACGCATCTCGTCCGGAAGCGATGTTAAATTTGGAAAATCCCTGAGACAGAGCTTTTGCAGATTTGTTAGATGTTGAAGCCACTCCGGAAGATGCCGACACTTTGGAATGTTTCCCAGCGTTAGATCGCGTAGGCTTGTATAATCTTGGAATATTTGGAAGCCAGCTGCTGATAGCTCCAGCTCCTCGCAGTTGCTTACTGAAAAGTCTTCAAGGAAAGTGAAATGTTGGAACACAGGAAATAGTGACCTCAATCCACTGCAATTATCAATACTTAATGTTTTCAATTGAACAAGATGTTGAAGCCCACAGGGGAGAGACACCAGCTGCGGGATCTCATCAATCTCCAAACAAGAGAGATTCTTAATGGGTTTCCACTGTAAGCTCTCTAAATCAACCTCCTTGCAATCCCTTATTTGTAAAGTTTTAAGCCCAAAGTGAGATGTTGTGCACTTATCTAGCGTGTGAGTGTCCAATCCTCAATGTTGTCTAATGTTAAATATTTCAATTTGGAGAGAGGAAGAGAAGAGGTTGAACTTGATGGGGTCGTACTAGTGATGTTCATCTTCATGGTCTGCTTTAACGGCCTTGAACTGGTATTCCACAGCTCTAGTTTATCATCGAGTGAAGGATACAACGGCATTGAAGTCAAAGGGCAATTATATATACTTAAAATGGAAAGACGAGGAAATGTCATGGTTGATATTCCCATAACTGTTGTGTCGTCCTCGTTGGAATCATTATCGATTGGTTTTGTCGCCCTCCACCAACTCTTCATATTCGGGCAACAAGAGCCAAAGTTCCTAAGCGATGGGAAGAATGATTGTGGTTCTCCTTGACTTCCTTTTAGGCTATTATCATCCATGTACTCCAGCTCAGTTAAATCAGCAATCTCCAGCTTTCGAAGACAAGGCAATTGAGCGAACGACGGGAAATGTTTGAATTTACTAGGACCATATATGGAAATATCGAAGAGATTTGTGAGCCAAGAAAGCCACCTTGGAAACTTGGCATCACCCTCCATCCCCGCAATACTGAGCTCCTTGAGATTAGGATGGGGTGGAGGTCTTCAAGTGACTTCTCATCACCATCACCGTTATCAAGATCCCATAGTAAAACTAACGATCTCAAATGTCGCTTTCTTTCAAATTAGCAATTTTAAACTTTCTTTTGCATTTTTTACTTAATCCCTGATTACTTATTTTTAGCGTTCCCCTTAAGTTGTTAAGCAGTCTCAATTCACTTAGATCTGCACCGCCATGGGACCCATCTTTATCCACTACAAACGCGCTCAACGTCTCAAGCGAAGTCAGCTTCCCTATTCCACGTGGCATATGAGTTAAACCATCACAATCTTCACACCCAAGATGGGTAAGATTCACCAATTTTTCAATCTTCACACCCAAGCGTGTGAGTGTCCAATCCCTCAATGTTGTCTACAGTGAAAGATTTCAATTTGGAGAGAGGAAGAGAAGAGGTTGAACTTGATGGTGTCGTACTAGTGATGTTCATCTTCATGGTCTGCTTTAACGGCCTTGAACTGGTATTCCACAACTCTAGCTTATCATCGAGTGAAGGATACAACGGCATTGAAGTCAAAGGGAAATTTAGTATCTCTAAAGAGGAAAGACAAGGAAATGCCACGGTTGATGTTCCCATAACAGTTGTATCGTCCTCGTTGGAATCATCATCGATTGGATTTGTCGTCCTCCACCAACTCTTCATATTCGGGCAGTTGTCGAGACGGAGAACCTTAAGCGATGGGAAGAATGATTGTGGTTCTCCTTGACTTCCTTTTAGGCTATTATCATCCATGTACTCCAGCTCAGTTAAATTAGAAATCATCACCTTTTGAAGACAAGGCAATTGAGCAAAGGACGGGAAATATTTGAAATTACTATTAAGTATGGTAAGTTCGACGAGATTTGTGAGCAAAGAAAGCCAACTTGGAAACTTGGTATCACCCCTCCATCCTTCAATACGGAGCTTCTTGAGATTAGGTCAATTTGGAGGTCTTCAAGCGACTTATTGTCATCATGACCAAGATCATCATCAAAAGGATTTCTCCATTGTAAAACCAACGATCTCAAATGTTGCTTCTCTTTCAAACTAGCAAAATTTTTAAAATTCTCTTTTGCATTTTTTACTTAATCCCAAGTTTTCTATTCTTAGCTCTCCCTTAAGTTGTTAAGGCCTCAATTCACTTAGATCTGCACCGCCATGGGACCCATCTTTATCCACTACAAACAAGCTTAACGTCTCAAGTGAAGTCAGCTTCCCTATTCCACGTGGCATATGAGTTAAATCACAACCGCGACTCCCAAGATGGGTAAGATTCACCAATTTTTCAATCTTCTTTGGCAATTCCTGAAGCCGAGGACACCAATCAAGTTTCAGCGCTAGCAAATTGTGAACCTTGCAAATACTCTTTGGGAGAATCTTAAGCTCAGAATTCCTAGAAAGATTAAGGTACCTCAAATGTTTCAACTTGTAAATGGAGGGTGAAATCGTCTTAAATCTTAGATAATTCAATTCCAATACACGCAAGGATCTACAATTTGCAATTACAAAATCCCAAGTTTCTTTGCTCCAATTTTGAGCTCCCGTGTTTGGAGATCGTAACAAGGTTCGCAACTTTTTTCCCTTAAACAAAGGAATTAATGAAAGATTAATTGATATGTGGCGACATTTTTCACCAACACCACTTGCAATATTATTTGAATCTATAATACTACTCTCCATCCTCAAGCATCGATTCAGCTAGATCATGCATTAAATCATGCATTTTACATCCCATTTCTTCCATCAAGTCTCCTTTTACATCTTGAAAGAAACTTTTTTCAACTAAATCTTTAAAATATCCAAATCCGAGCTCATCAAGAGATTGACTTGGATTCAATTGCTTTACAAAACCTTGTGCAATCCAAAATAGAACAAGTGTTCGTGACATCAATTCGATGATCTTTTGGATACAATCGCAATAAGCAAAGCAACGCTCAAATGGGACGGAGATGATCATAACTCAACTTAAGTGTAGGTAGAATATCTCCTTCAATTTGTGATATTTTAGCAAGTTCATTATCTTTGAAAGAATGCCACTCCTCTGCAGCTTTTTTTCAAAGATAACGTACCAGCTATCGTCCTTATGGCTAAGGGAACCCCACCACACCTTTCCGAAATCTGTTTCCCTACTTCCACAAAGGCTGAATTTGTTGAGTCTGCATCTCGTTGCTCAAATGCTATCTTTTTGAACAAACACCAAGCATCATCATCAGACAAGCCTTTTAGTTTCAAAACATGGGATTCACATTTATTAGCAATCTCCGCTACCCTTAAAGAGCGAGTAGTTACTATTATCCTACTCCCTTTAGCCCCACCCATCAATAACTTCTTTAGCCTAGACCATTGTTCTGGGTTCTCATTCCAAATGTCATCCAAAACGAGCAAATATTTTTTCCCATCAATTTTATGTCGAAGTTGTTGTTGCAATTCATCCATTTCAAGATTTTGATCAGATTTGATAATGTTTGCTACAATAACTTTCACATCAAAATCATTTGAAACACATGCAAACATCGTTAAGTCAAAATGATTTTTGACCATTTCATGGTTATAGACAAGTTGGGCCAAAGCAGTCTTCCCTAATCCTCCAAACCCCACAATTGGAATGATATAAACATTCTCTTCACTTTGAAACTCTAACACGCGTTTTAGAAGAGCTGCTTTATCATCATCCCTCCCTATTATGTCATCTTCACGCTCAAAAGAGTGCGTTTGCTGCCTCTTTTTAGTCATGAAAGAGGTTTCATGGGCGATCACGCCCATGAAGCGGAAAGCGTTGGCCTCACTTTGAATTGAAGCTAATCTCGCCTTAATGGCCTTCATTTTCCATCCCATTTTGAGACCATAAGCAAATTGGTTTGAACTTGAGAAGAAAAGGCGTACCTCTTTCGTCAGCTTGTTCCCGCCCAAAAGATCTTTCCGCAAAGCTTCAATGGAGAAATCATCGAGCAAGTCATCAGCATCATAGAGCACATCTTTCAGCTCTTCAAGCCAATTTTTGACGAGATTGTCGGTCACCGATTTCTCTTCTGCGTCAAGAAGCACAGCTTTGATTGTACGGACAGTGCTTTTGAGGTCGTCGATGTCATGTTTGAGATTCCGCCAGAGTCCAAACTGAGAGAGCGCACGAGAGCTCAACTTAGTAATAAGCTCTACGGCGATGTCGAAAGCAATTGCTTCGGCCATTGTTGGTTCGAACTGAAATCAAGGCAAAAGGTTTTTGATTACTCAAAGAGGAGGACTAAAATGAAAATGATTGGAACAAGATGAAACACAGATGTGGATCCATACATCTATTGATACACTATTAATCCACAAAGTTAATATTTGCATATAAAAAACCTAAAGAAATTTGTTTATATAAATTTTAAAAAATATTCACGAATTAATTGTTTATAATGGATGTTTTAATTCTTTGAAAATAGTATTTTATTTCAATAATATTATCTAATAAAGACTAAAGTATTATAAATAAATACTTAATAATAAAATAGAGCATATTCTTATTTGTAATTTTATACATATATGTCAACTAAGATTTAACAAACACTTTTAACTAAACTATTAACAGAATTACTTGATCAAATCAATTAATACAATCAGTTGGTTAAACCAGTGAATATAATTAGTTAATAAATCCTGCTATAAGAATATATATAAAAGATATATACGATTACGGTTGAAGACATAATTTTTGTTTTCAAGGGAGATCTATTTTATTACAACATACAAAATAATTGAAGCAAATTTCAAACTTTGTTTGTTGATGATAAAGGAAGGGAACAAGTTTTGCAGACTTTTCAAGTTTGGTTGGCGTTTTAATCCCATTTTTATTATTCTATATTAAAGTATGGTGGACAATATTTTTAGTAAATTCTATATTAAATTTTAATAATTTTATAAAATTAATGCTCTAAGACTTTGATAATTTATAAAGAAAGACCATCACAAGTACTATATATATGAAATTAATAATGTATTAGGTAAGTGCTTTTCCAAATTAATAAATAAAAAAAACTACATAAAATAATGTAGAATGACAAGGAAATTAATGTAATGCTTGGCTTTTACTTAAACCAACTAGCTTAATTAATTACTATTTTAATGAACTAGGAATTGACGTTTAATTAATTTAAAAAAAAAAAAAAAAAAAACCTTTAGATAGTGGGCAAATATCCAGAAAATACCAAAAAAAATCAAAAATTACCGGAAATGATAGGTTTCAAAAATATTGACCAGAAAGGAAAAATTCCCCAAAAACGCGCTGACGTGTACGCATTTTTGGGGGTACTTCCCGTCCACTTGCAATGTGAAAAATGAAATAAGTTTTTGGGCATAGTCTCCGGCAAAATAATTTTGAGGAGACGTTTCAAAACAAACCGTGGCCGAAAACGCTCCCACGTGGACGCGCTTTTTGCTACTGATGCAAAGCAATGGGGAAAATTATTTTGAGGAGACGCTGCGTAACAAAACCGGGCCAAAACGCCCCACGGACGCGCTTTTGCTACAAAGTGGTCTCCGCAAAATTATTTTGAGGAGACGTTTCAACAAACAAGTACAAAAACGCCCCAAAGCAGGTGCACTATTACCGAGAGTACCAAAAGCGCGCTCCCATGTGGACGCACTTTTGCTACAAAGTGGTCTCCAAAGAAAATTAGGTTATAAATCAGCCAAATTTCATTCTCGCCATGTAAAGCAAATTCAGCAAAAGGAAAAAAAATTGAAAATGAGTGAGCGATTAACGCCGTTATTTACTACGATGGTGAAGTGCGTGTGACATCAAAAATGGTGTTGTTTTCTTATCGGAGAACACAACGCGATTGAGTTTTAATCGAACGCCGATTTGGTAGAACTGCAAAAGAATTAGGCGCGAAAATATATTGAACAACGCTAATGAAAGTTCATCTATTAAGTATAGATTTTGCGCTTCGATTGATCCGTGAGATATGACTCATTCGACATCAAAGGTCCCTGAGCCTTGAGGCAATGGTGGAGACTCATCTTGCCGCTGGTTCACCCTATATCGAGGCATATGTAGAATTTTCATCTCTAAGTGATCCGTCGCGACCTCAACATCTAGTATTGTTCGAGGGGAATACACGACCCCAAGTCGACACTGTAAGTGGGAGGCAAACACGTATGCCCGTGTGTGCGGTGGTAGTATGGAAAACATAACCCCGCACGACACACTCGGTTGGTGGATGGGACATGCATATTCGTCATTCGACGCCGGATGACGGAAATACGTATTGGGGGACGTCATCAACTTCTAGTGGATGGCAATCCACATACGATTGGGATCTTTACGAAAGATGTTTAAGGAGGGATGATGTATTACCGACGACATCCACCAGCGAGAGGCCCTCGTTTGTTGCAGGTTATGAAGGATCGGACGATGAATCCGATATGGATCCACCTCGGGAGCCATTTTCATTTGCTCGACGGCAATGTGCTTGTTGTCTCAGGCGACGTAATTCCCGCCATTGTACTGATAAAGAATTTTTAAATTCTCCAAAAAATAGATATATTAAAAAAATTATAAAGGGCTTTTTCATAAATAGTAAAGGACTATTTTGAATTTTGAGCGTTAATTTCAAGGACTTTGAGAGAAACTTGAGAGAAAATTGAGAGCAAATTGAGAGAAAATTGAGAGAAAAATGAGAAAGGATTGAAGTGTGAAAAAAATGAAGGGTTGGGGGGTATTTATAGTTTTTTTTCGATCATTGGCTAGCCAACGGTCAAAAACAATTTGATCATAGACGGCCTAAAGCGCGCCCTCAGGATGCACTTTAGAATAAAAGTTTTTCAAAAACGCACTGACGTGGACGCGTTTTTGGGGGAATTTGTCCTTTCCGGTCAATATTTTTGAAACCTGTCATTTCCGATAATTTTTGATTTTTTTTGGTATTTTCTAGATATTTGCCCTTAGATAGTTGCAAGTTGTTGAGATGGAATTAGATTAATAGGTATATTAATTCAAAAAATAAAATTAAATTAATTGACCTGTAAATCAGTATATAAGGGAGAAACTAAAATTTATGCGAGAGGAATTGAGATAAAATTTTAAAATTTGGGGGTGAAAGCTAAAAAATTGTATAAAATAACTTAAATTAATATTTAAAATTGCAATTGTTTCAATTAAATAAAAGTTAAAAAGGGAAGAAATTTACATTTGGGAAGCACTAAAATTACACCATTGAGCCAAGAGGGTGGGAAGTCCCTATTGGTACCACCCGGTTGAGTTGGGCCAAAACACGAGTTGAACCTATTAAATTGTTTTGATTTATTTAATTAAATTTTTTATTTTTAAAAGTTTAAAAATTTTATTTAATAAAATTAAATCAAGGATGATATAGAAGTTAATAATTTGACTAATCTAACCCCAAATTTGATTATAAAAATATTGATTACGTACAAAATGAAATGGAAAAAAAAAATGTAGTTTCCATCGCAAGGAAAAAGACATTGAAAGGTATCCAAAATTTATAAAGAAAGACCATTCACTTAATCTTCTATTTTTTTCCCTAATATTTCCAATCATCACAACCACTATATATATATATATATATATATATATATAAAATTATGTATTAAGTAAGCTTTAACTAATTTTCTCAAGCTTCTAGGAGTTCCTTCTATTGAAGCAATACCATCAGAGAATGTATAATATATATATATATATGAGAAAGAAAGAAATACAAAAATGTAATAGATTTCAACACTTATAGATGTTAAAGTTATAATCAAGTAAAAGGGTTAAAAACAATCAAACTACAATCTAATTCGTGCTATGAAAAAATAGATCTAAATTTTGTAACATCTAAAATGTTAATCTAATTTTTTTATTTGACTTCAATAAATAAAATTATATATTTGCATAAAGTCGACAATCATATAAACAAAAATTTCAAAACAAAACAATCCAACTATGGCAGCAATTAACAGACTTTGACCAATTTTGAAACTTAATTTATGATATTTTAGTTTCACAAATAAAATTTTGAATACTTCAAATTTCTCAAGTAGCGTTTTCTTTAATAATATGCAAGATTTTTAAGGTTGGTTATTGTTTTTTCTAAATATTTTCTCAAGTTAATGTTTTCTAAAGGTTTTAATAATATGTCACTAAGTTTAGTACAAATTTCTGAAAAGGCTCATCGCTTTTATTAAAAGATAAAATAAAAGGCATGAAATCATTCCTACCATATGATCAAGCTTTTTTACACAATAATAGTTACTCACACATCACTCGCAAGCTTTTTTACACAAGCATTTCTTTTGGAATCTCAATGCGATGAGACATTGCGAAAGAAAGGAAGAATTTAGGTAATGGCAGGGTGTTTCTTAAGGAGCTAAGGATATGAAGGTTTCCAAGGTGGATTCTAGCCCATCAATTTTCTCTGTATAGTAACAATGAACCTGTAAATAATAAATGCCAATACACATTATGTTAAAATTTATGTCATTTAGACTGAGCAATGTCCTAATGTAAAAATTCTTACTCTTACTAAACGTAATTTCATTTTCTGTCCATGAGTGGTGGCCAACCACAGAGCCACTGTCTATGCTTTTCCAGTGCAAGTTTAAGAAAGGCCCAAACATTAGGCATCATCTGTAATAGTAACAAATTCACATTCCCATTACTGTTTACACCTCAAAACCTTCTGCATAAGCTCCAAGATGAATAAAGTTTTACATAAGCTCCATGTAAAGTGAAATAACAAATTTTCAAATGCAATATCACTGCTGTTACTAAACGCAACTTTATATCATGTGCATAAATGGTGGCTAACCACAAACCCATTGTCTATGCTTTTTTAGTGCTTTACGCATTTTGTCAATTTAGTTTTGATTTAATAAATTTAACCTACAATATTTACATATTTTGTCAATTTGGTTCTAATTTAACAAAATTAGCTTACAATATTTGCACATTATGTATGATCTCAATTTGTTATTATACCAATCAAAGTTATGTATGAGTGATAAAAAAATATTAACATTGTGGTTAATTGTCCTTAGTTCACTTCCGAAATTGATAAGAATTAGATTACTTCTTTTTTTTAGAGGGGCCAATTTACATAATATTGAATTTGAGAGGAACAGAAGAGGTGTTTTTACCCATTTTTAACCTCACCTCACTACTACGACTATTATTGAATCCAAATAGGTATCTAACACTAATTTTAATCACATCACTACGGTATTCAAGCTCACTATTATAACAACTAATCCCACCACCGCTTCTATTTTTAATTTCACTAGAGTTAATCGAATTGTCCATCTAAACACAAATAAAAAGATAAAAAACTTATTTAGATATAAAGTGAAAAATAAATTTTATTATTTGACACAATTAAAATGTAATTACTTGCTTGATTGATACATTTGTTCAAAGGTTATTATTGGATAAGATTTATTATTATTATTATTATTATTATTATTATTATTATTATTATTATTATTATTAACTTTGTGCCAACTTAATACGAATTGATTTACTATTTATTAATTAAAAACATGTTATTTATATTTAATTATAAAAATATATAAATATTACTAAAACATTAACAAGGAATAATGAAATAGGGTCAGCATTAAGGAAAAAAATCTGAATTGTTGAAGTCTCTTGAGTAAATCTTTTAAATAATATTTTAGCTTATATAATGGTTGAAGTTCTTACGAAGTTCTTATTTGAATTCTACCATAACTAAATTAGTCTCTCTGTTATTAAATGGACAAATTTGTTCTTGTACTATTAAAAAAAGAATAATGTCAAATTGTAACAAAATTAACATTTACTGTAACAAATTTAACACTAACAGAGAACAATTTTCAATATATGTTTTATACAATAAATGTTAACTCTATTATAATTTGGTCTTATTTGATCCTTTTTAATAATACATGGACTAAATTGATTATTTAATAACAGAGGAACTAATTTGATGTAGGACCTATAATACAAGTACTTTCACCCTTATATATGTATTTGAATCGTAATTTCGAGATGAAATTGAACAATTGAAA
Organism: Gossypium bickii; assembly: GCA_025503065.1. Lineage (NCBI taxonomy): Eukaryota > Viridiplantae > Streptophyta > Magnoliopsida > Malvales > Malvaceae > Gossypium > Gossypium bickii. Next base: position 135,391,180 of record CP106711.1, read on the forward strand.
ATTGTAAAAACAAATGAAATTAGCTCATTAACTTGTAATTATATACAAAATGCTTCCCTCCACATTTATCCGGCGGTGCTCGATTCTCTGATGGTCCCACGCTGCCGTATCAACCTCCTCATACGGCTTCAACAGCACCAGCTTCAACGGTTCCTCTGGTTGTTCCACCGATACGTGGTCACCTGGCCTTCGCTTTGATGAAGTCGCAGTTTGTTCATCTCAATGATTATCACAGATTATCATCCAGTAATAATCATGGAACCGTCGCCGATCAAGAAGTTGAAGCAATTGTTGTGAGATCTCTAGTGAGTTCAAAAATTCTCTGTAACACCCCTTACCCGTATCCTATGCTGAGACCGAGTACGAGGCATTACCAGACTTAACAATAAATTTGGTCAAATTACTTAACACATATACAAAATGACTTAGTCAAGTCCCTATACATGCCATAACTTACATCATTTATAAATAAAGATACCCATAGATAACTTGATAGTGTGAAGCGATCTCCGACGACCTCCAACCCGAGCTTGTTTAATAGGACTCTGTAACATGGGAAAGAAAAGGGGGGTAAGCTTATAAAGCTTAGTAAGTTCACATGTAAAAATAATAAGCATTAGCAATGAATTTAGCTTACTACTAAGCCGTTATAACTTGCATAAATAATGCTAAGTTCTTACTTTCCCAACTTATTTGTAGCCTTATCAAGGCCTCAACATGACAAATCCTCACCACAAGTTCTCAAGATAATGCAATCATAATTACACATAGTTCCACCATTTTCTCATGTTTATCTTAAGCTGTCTACTTGAGTCATAGTCACTAAATCATTTATATCTCGAGCTACAAAACTCCAAATTAAGATCCGTTAATTTTATCCGAAACTAGACTCACATATCTTTTTATTAAAATTTTTCCAGAATTTTTGGTATGGCCAATAAATACCATATTATTCTTAAAGTTTCCCCTGTTTTACTGTTTGACTGTTCTGACCTCTCTTCACTACGAATCAGTTTTCTCCCTGTACAGAATTCAAATGATGTTATAATTTATTTCATTTGAAACTAGAGTCATTAAGGATTTCAAGCATATAACTTTTATCCCATAATTATTTTTGTACAATTTTTAATGATTTTTCCAAATCAGAATAGGGGATCACGTAATCCTTCTGAACCAATCTCACAAGAATTTAAATATCTCGAAATATAAAACTTCTTTGTTTTCTATGTTTCTTTTATATGAAAATAGACTCCTTAAGCTTTAAATCAATATCTTATACAACTTATAATTCAATTTCTACTATTTTTGGTGAATTTTCAAATTCACTTCACTGGTGTGTCCAAAACAGTTTCATTGTAAATTTTTGCTCTCTCTCTCCCTTTAGTTGTATTCATTACTTACTTATAACAATCTTTCCAATTTCCGGTTACATATCGAGCATATTGCTCATGCGTTACGCATGTATATACCTGCACTTATCACTACAAAGTCATACATAATTTCACTTAATCGATTTTCCCGATGAACTCATCGGTAACCTTACCAAAGGCTCAGAATACAAAGGGCACCTTACTTAATAGCTTGCTTACATACCTGCAACATTCTCACTTAACACATGAGCACTCTTTCATAATATAGGCATATTGCCAATCATGTCATAAAATGTTACAAGCATAACTGAAAACTCATCACTTACTTAATACTTGATAATCTCAATTACTTACAATCTCAATATTAAATAAGCCTTAAATGCATAATTGCACTCTTTCTTCATGTTCTCACCTTGTCATTTCTTTGACTTGCTCTTTGGACTACTCGTGACCCTTTTTCGTTTTGAACTTACCATTGCCATGTCTTGACATGGTCTTACGTGGTATCCTTGCCTTATGAACTCACCAATGCCATGCCTTGGCATGGTCTTACATGGGACCTTTGCCTTATAGTAACTCATCAATGCCATGTCTTGACATGGTCTTACATGATTTCCTTGCCTTATAGAACTTATCAATGCCATGCCTTGGCATGGTCTTACATGATATCCTTATCTTACCAAATGCCATGTTCCAAACATGGTCTTACATGGTATCCTTGTCTTAGTGCCAATGCCACATCTTGATGTGGTCTTACATGGAGTCCTTGATCAATGTCGATGCCATGTCTTGACATGGTCTTACACGGGATCTTTGCCTTACCAATGCCATGTCTTGACATGGTCTTACATGGTATCCTTGCTTTAATTGCCAGGGTATAACCATGGACTTTGAGATATCAATTCCTTGTTAAGTCATAGCTGAAACATACTTGCTCAAATTCTCAAGGTTAGTCACATAATTCAAAGAATAGCATTGCTAAAAACAATAATTGCATAAAAATAAAATACTACTCAACTTACATACTTACATTCTAAATCTCATCATGTCATCAACTTAACTTATTCTCCTCAAATTATGCTAGTCAATACTTTCTTATTATCATACAAAGCCATGATACAAAATATGGTCTAACATATAAATTATACAAGTTCTCTTTCCAATATCGAATTATTATCGACATTAATCATTATATCTGAAACTCAATACTAAAGTATTTATGTCCAAAATATCGATTTATCATCCAAATATGCATAATTAATTGCTTATTAAACATATGAACTTACCTCGAATGTCGAAACAACCATTTTACCAACTTTCCCAATTTTCGATTTTCCTCTAGTTCTAGGTTCAAATCTCATCTTTCGAGGTCTAAAACATCACATTTTACTTATTTAATTAATGCACTACTCAAAACAGTCCCTAACTCAAACTTTGGCAAAATTACAATTTTACCCCTAAACTTTTGCATAATTACAATTTTGCCCCTAGGCTCAAAAATTAAATTTTATTCCTTTTTCTTATGTTTTATGACATGCTGAACATTTTTCCCTTCTATAGAAACTTCAAATTCCTACTATAACACATACTTATGAACAATAACAACTTTTACCGATTAACTCATTTTACTCGTTTTCATCGAAAATCACTTAGTAAAAATTGTTCATCTACTCATGGACATGCATAATCCACCATTAATCATCAAAATACACACTTAATCAACCATGAAAAATTCACAAACTTCAACAATTTTGAAAATAAAGGTTCTGGATAGCTAAATCGAGTTACCACGACTCCAAAAACGTATAAATCATTAAAAACGGACAAAAACCACTCACCTATCAAGCTCCTTAGCTTGGCCGAATATGGCTTTCTCCATGGTTGCCATTTTTTCTTCTCACATTCGGCTGAGAGAAGAAGAGAAATGGGTGTTTTATTTTTTTATTTTTTTATTCTTTTACTATTTTTGTCTTATTATATCATTTAACTTAACTTCCAAATTTGCCCTTTTTCTTTTAATTAACTTCAAAAATACCAAACAATTATCTTCCATCAACTTATAAGTGGACTAATTTCTTCATAAGGACCTTCACTTTAAAAACCCATCACAATTACACCCTTTATCATCTGAAACACACACTTCTCACTTATAACAATTTAATCCTACTAATCAAATTAAACACTTTTTCGATAAAATTTCTCAACGAAATTTTCACACAACAATTTAATCACATTGTAGACCTCAAATTGATAATCCAAGCTATTTTATACTTAAATCTTCTAAGACCTCATATTTTGCAACTTATTTAATTTAGTCCAAAAGTCAAATTGGACACTTTACGCCTAAAATTTCTTCATGAAATTTTTACACATGAATACGAACATATCATAAACCCCATAATAGTCATAAAATAATTATTTCTACTTTAGATTCATGGTCTTAAACCACTATTCTGACTAGGCCCTAATTCGGGATGTTACATTCTCTTTTGAAAATGATGACTATTGTCGAAACCATTTTAAAATCGGGTTTTGAAAAATGGGGATCGACTTTAAAAACGAAAATGGAGTCGCCACCAATCCTTTTTTTACTTAGGTGTGATTGGATCACCTTGTAAAACGTTTCATTTTAAAATATTTGATTTTGGTCTACGAAAAATAAGAAAACAGGTTCGGGTGTCGATTACATATGAGGAAGGGTTAGCACCCTCATAACGCCCAAAAATTGGTACCTAATTGATAAAATCATGTCCAAATGTTTGCAATTTAAAAAGTTTAAAATAAGATCCCTTATTAGAAGTAAAACCAAGATTTACCTATTTCAAAGAAATGTAAATACCACATCCAATAAGTTAGGATACAGCATTTTATAACTTTGAAGCTAGGTGTATTTTAGAAAATTCTTACCTCAAGACACAAAACATCACACCTAATAAGTTAGGATATAATGTTTTGGAATTCTCAAGAATAAGTTTTTTTATTTGAAACTTGAGATATCTTTATTCCGAGAGAATGTAAACATCACATCCAACACGTTAGGACATGACATTTTTAAACCCTCGTAATAAAGTCATTTCATAATTTACAAAACTTGTTAAAAGAATTTTTAGTTATTTAGCCAAACGGAAAATCGCACCCAACACGTTAGGGCACTATTTTCCGAATTTCTAAATACCTAAACATTGCCTTATTTTTTAACATTTAAATAAAGTATAATGATTTTGCAAAATACATATTTATTTTAAAATGATGATCCTACAAAAATATCATATTAATACAAACAATAAATACTAAAAAAAAACATTACAAAATAACCACATTAAGGCAATTGTGAATACATGATGAAGTATAAACAAATACAATAAATAATAAAACAAATATGAACATATTTTATGCAATAAAATAAAAATATTACATATATATATGATATAAATAATGCAAACAATGTATAAATAAAAAGAATAGTATATAATGATTTTGAATAAATAATATAAATAGTATAAATGAAACATAAATATATTTTGTATAAAATAATATAATAACTAATTTATGAAAATAATATATAATTAAAATAATATTAAAAATAAAGTGATGAAATATATATATAATACACTAATCATAAATTTACATACATAATATAAACAATAAAATAGATTAGGTAATATAAATAAATTTTATAAAAATAAAGTTTTAAAAATAATATATAAATGTAACATAATAATATATAATATACAAAATATAATATAAGAAAAAAATATAATAATATATATAAATAATATGCATAGTAATAATATATCATATAATATATATATATGAATTTCACAATATTAATAAATAAATATAGGAAAAAAATATAGAATATATAATATAATAAAATATTTTAATACACTAAAAAATAAAATAAAAGGAAAATAAAATAAAACGAAGAAAACAGGGGTCAACTAATAATTAAAACAGATTTAAAAGGACTAAATAAAAACACGCGTTAAACTATAGGGGTTAAAACAGAAATTAAGCCTTTTTCAAAACGACATCATTCAGTTTTACCTTTAAAACGGACCAAGTGACTAAATTGGAACCCAAAACAAACTTTAGGGATAATTTTAAAATAAATAAAAATACGAATTGGGCTGAATTAAAAACAATGAAATTGTGGAAGGACTAAATGGATAAATGGACCATTTAAATAAAATGAGCGGATCCTGAGGGTCGGGTCGGGTCAACGCGCGGATCCTGAGGGCCAAAAATGGCGTCGTTCTTCGTTTGCTTTAAAAGTAAAAGAAAACAGTTAAAAAATCATTTTATTCAATGTTTAAAAAATCACGAGAGAGCTCAAATGCTCTCTCTCTCTTCTTCGTCGTCCCGATGGTGGACGTAGGTTATCGCCACGCGCCTCACGCCGCCGCCTATGGCAGAGCTCGTGTAAAAACTCGTCCCTTTCTCTTTTTTGTTTGTTATTTTGCGTATATAATAAAAAATAAAAAATAAAACAAATCGAAAAATAAAGAATCACCTCTATATTAAAAACTTTGTATTCTATTTCAAAGGGTTTTTAATTCTCCCTGTATTCCGTGTGTTCTCTCCCTTTTTTACAAATTCTTGTAGGCTTTTATAGCCTTTGAAATGAAAACAAAAAGGGAATAAAATATTCTGCCTCTATTTTGCCTTCTTCTGCTGCGGATTATTTCCTTTCTTTGCAGGTTAACGGAGGCTCAGCGATGATGAGGCGATTTGCACGATCTGCGGCACAACTGGTGGGAGGCTACAGGTGCTGCGCTGGGTGCGTGTGTTGTGGCGCGACGATCAGTATTCTGTCCTTGAGGCGCCTAGGGTTTCTGGGGAACCCTAGGTTTCTGTTTCTGTCAAAGATTTGGGCCCCCTTTGGGCCGAGTCCGAGTCTGGGTTATAGTTTTGAGTCAAGAGGTCCATTCTGGTTTGGGTAAGTAATCTGTTTAGGTATTGGGTAGTTCAGGTAATTGGTTAGTGGGCCATTTGTTTGGGTTTGCTTGGGTTTTTGTAAAAAGAGTTGTATAAATGGACTTTTTTAAAGACATTATTTTTATTTTCTTATTTTCTGGTTTATTCTGATGGGCCCGGGCAAAATTGGGTATTTACAACTATCATATAATTAGTAGTATATTATTTCAATTTTGATGAGAATTATACTCTCACTTAACGCTTGATGTCATTTGCTTAATCTTTTTTATGTGTGATCTTTTGATCTGTTCATAGAACGTTTCATGGTGGCTAAGTTTCATAGGGGATAAATTATGAGTAGCATTATTTGTTTCTGCAGTGAAATTGTGATGTCTGTATTTTAATATGTGAGCTATTTCCGCATTTGATTTTTGGTAGATTAAAGTGCATGTTTGCTGAACTATGTTGAAATTGAATGAATGCTGGCCTCATCCAATGTCCAAAACTTGTTGACTTCAACATTTTGATACCTTAATTTGAGAAGTCTTAGTTTGAGTATTATAAAATTTTCTCGAGAATGCAGATGAGGCAAAGATGTAGTGATCACATATAATTGCAATTGATAGTATGTTAGTTTTATGTACTATAAATGCTATAGTAAGAGAGTTTAAAAAGCCGAACATTTAATGTCGTGCTCTATATGAAAAAAGGTTGATGAGTGTTAGTTCTTTTGATGTTTTGTCTTTGATGAATGCTCGAAAAATGATTCAGCTTGATATTCATATATTATATTCCATTTTCTTATTGCCTTCAACACGATTACAAGTGGATTACTAGTTATTTTGCTTGATTTTGTCATGACATTGATCTCTTTGAGTTTTGGCATTTTGATGGTTCTTATGACTAACAAAGAAGTTTTCTTATACAAGCTCTCCTACATATGCATTTGTTAAACTTATGCTCTTTTTTATTTTATTTTCTTCATTTCAGTTGGTTGTTAATCTTGATATAACCATGCACAAATACTAATACTAAGGGACCTTGTAATTTTGTCCGCCATTGGAACTACTACAAAAAATATTGCTGATTTTTCTCAAAGCAATTAAAGAGGAAGAGTGCAGCAGACAAAAATGAAGTTGAGTGTAGCCAACATAATACAAGATGTGTTATTCAACTTGTGGTTTGATGTGTGCCAACATAAGCATCAACACACAAGTCATACGTATATATAGCCAGGAAATCGACATTTTTTGGAAAAGTCTTAATCCAAGCATCATAATTGAACATAGCCTTGGAATACTGTCTACAAAAATGGTTGTCTCATAATCAATTGTGCATCCCTGCGTAGTTTCAAAAATTTCTTGGGCAGAACGCAATGGGAGCCAGAGCCCATTTCACCCCTCCCCCTCCCAAATTTGGAAAATTCTCATTAAGCCTTCAATTTTTTTGAAAATTTTAATTAAACTCCTCAATTTCAAAAAATTGAAAATCGATCTGAACCAAGGTATTTAGACGATTTATGAAATACAAGTTAAAAAGTTACGATTACCTAAAATCAAACCAATTTTAATTTTTTGAAAGGGGTGTAAGAGCCCAATTTTGACCGGGCCTGTTAAAAAATAAAACCAAAGTTTTTAAACAGTCCTTTACAAACCAAATACCCAAAACAAAACTAGCCCAAAAAATCCATTGACCCAACGCTTAAAATAGCCTACCCGAACTAGACCCAATAGCCCAGACTACCCAACAACCCCAGACTAAACCTAAGCCCAGACCAGATACGAATGGCCCAAATGAGTTTCAGCCTAGGGTTTCTGAAACCCTAGGTGCTGCAAGCATGCTAGCAGGATCCCAAGCATCGCGCCGCCTCAATAGAAGCCCGACAGTCGCACCACAAACTTCGCCGCAACACCAGCACCGCAATCAGCTTCACCTTAATCGTTGCTCCGCAAATCAACCGCTCCGCAATCCACGCAATTCGCATCTGAATCCCTCACTACCGCCGAGTTCTTCACAGTGGACCTGCACAAGGAAAAAACGCAGCAAAAGATTTCTTTTCTTTTCTTTTTGATTTCTTACAGGGTCTATTTAAACCCAAAGCAATATGTAAAAAGGGGATTCACACAATACACAGATCTGTACACGGTTTAGAGGGGATCCGCGCGTTGACCCGACCTGACCCGAAGGATCCGCACGTTTTCACTGAATGGTGTAATTTCCATTTCAGTCCTTCCAGAATTTTTATTATTTTAATTTCGTTCAAATTAACTTTTCATTTATTTTAAATTAACCCTTAATTTTTCATTTTGTTTCAATTGAATCCCCAGCGGAGTCGCCAAGCTGTCGAAACCATTTTAAAATCGGGTTTAGAAAAATGGGGATTGACTTTTAAAAACGAAAATGGAGTCGCCACCAAACTTTTATACTTAGGTGTGATTGGATCACCTTGTAAAACTTTATATTTTTAAAACATTTTTGGTCTACAAAAAACGAGAAAACGGGTTCGAGAGTCGGTTACATATGAGGAAGGGTTAGCACTCTCATAACGCCCAAAACTGGTACCTAATTGATAAAATCATGTCCGAATGTTTGAAATTTAAAAAGTTTAAAATAAGATCCCATATTTAGAAAGAAAACTAGGGTTTACCTATTTCCAAGAAATAAAAATACCACACCCAATAAGTTAGGATACAGTATTTTATAACTTCGAAATTAGGTATCTCTCCATTTTCAAAATTGAAGCTTATCAGTTTCAAATAAAAAAAACTTATTCTTGAGAACTCAAAATGTTGTATCCTAACTTATTGGGTGTGATGTTTTGGGTCTTGAGGTAAGAATTTTCTAAAATAAAGATACACCTAGCTTCGAAGTTATAAAATACTGTATCCTAACTTATTGGGTGTGGTATTTTTATTTCTTGGAAATAGGTAAGTTCTAGTTTTCTTTCTAAATAAGGGATCTTATTTTAAACTTTTTAAATTTCAAACATTCGGACATGATTTTATCAATTAGGTACCAGTTTTGGGCGTTATGAGAGTGCTAACCCTTTCTCATACGTAACCGACTCTAACCCGCTTTTCTCTTTTTGTAGACCAAAAATGTTTTAAAATAAAATATTTTACAAGGTGATCCAATCACACCTAAGTAAAAAGATTGGTGGCGACTCCATTTTCGTTTTTAAAAGTCGATCCCCATTTTTCTAAACCCGATTTTAAAATGGTTTCGACAAGGGAAATTCATTCAATGAATATAATTTTTTGACCATAGCATTAAGCACTACTTGAAAAAAAAAAAAAAACACCTGCAATGAGATTGTTTTATTGGTGTTATATAAGTACATATCATATGATAATTATAAATTTAATTATTTAATTATTATAAAAATTAAACATATTATAAATTTAATAATTATATAAAAAATTTATATATTGATATATTAAATACACGTAAATTTATTATCATAAATATATTTTTAATTATTATTTAATAAAAATAATTTTATTATATTTTATTAATTAATATAACATACATTCAAGAATAAATATATAAACAAATGTTATAATATTTTATTACTTTCATTTATTTAAAATATATAATTTGAGATTATAATGATTTAATAAATATACCATATTCATAATAAAATTTATATGAATTAAATCTAAATAAATATATATCTAATAATAAATAAAATTTTATTTATTAATAAATTTATTATTTACCATAATTGCAAATTTAATATATATTATATTATTTAATGTTAAATACAATCTTTCATTTTACGAATATAATTTAACATCCTTAGTATGGATCTTGTCTTTTATTACCTACTATGGGTGTTTATTATTATTACCTACTATGAATTAATGAATTTGCCTTTCAAAAAAAAATCATTTTAAGGTGAAAACACCTCTCTAGTCCCTTTCAATTTGTATATTGAGCAAATTGATCCTTCTCAAAAAACTAGACCAATTTAATCATTGTCAATTTCAAAATTTAGCAACTAAGGATATTTGTACACATTTTTTATTGGTATAATAACAACTATAGTCCTCGAAGTTTACATATTCTGTCAACCTGGTCTTGATTTAACAAATTTAACCCACAACTTTTACATATTCTGTCAAATTGGTTCTAGTTTAACAATATTAGATTGCAACATTTACACATTATGTACGGGCTAAATTTGTTATTATACCAATCAAAATTATGTACGAGTGACGAAAAGTATTAACATTGTAGTTAATTCTCTTTAGTTCACTTTCGAAATCGACAGGAATTAAATTACTATTTTTTTAGAGGGGCCAATTTTCACAATATTGAATTTGAGACGGACCAAAGAGGTGTTTTTACCCATTTTTAACCTCACCTCACTATTACAATTGTTATTGAATCCAAACAAGCATCCAACACTAATTTTCACTAGAGTTGATCCAATTGTCCATCCAAAGAAACCCATAGACTTATCTAATACCTCATTTGTTTTACTGAAAATGATTATCAGAAAATAATTTATGGAAAATGATTTAATTTTTTGGAAAAGCTAATATTTCCTAGTGTTTGGACGAATTTGTGTAAGATATTTTTTTGTTGTTTGGCAGATTTCTTGAAAATATTTCATAAAAGTTATTTTCAATAAAACAAACATACATTTGTGATTTATAATAAGTAGTGAATTGATTATAAAGTGATGTTAAGGTGAAACTATAGTAAATAATGAATCTTCATGATGTTAAGGATTAAATTGTAAACTTTGTGAAATTTATAATTGAAACAAGAGAAGTGATATGCATGAAAATTTGTTATGTGAAATAAGATATTATGATGGATTATTTGATTAAAGTGTTGTATGGTGGAAAATACATTACATGACAATAGGGACTAAAATGAAATTATTAGAATCTTATTTTTGGATGGGATTGAATAATTTAAAAAGGTAAAAGCTCAAAAAAGTAAAAACAAAAGAAATTAGCACATTAATTTGTAATTATATACAAAATGCTTCCTCCACATTTATCCCAACAAAAATTCCTTCCCTTTTCCCTCGTTTTCTCTCTCTCTCTCTCTCTCTCTCTAATGTTTAAACTAAAACCTCACTTTCTCTTTTCCTATTTCCCCAATTCGTTCCCCTCGAAATCATAAACCTCCATGTACGGCGGGTCTCGAGCCTCCGATGGTCCCACGCTGCCGTATCAACCTCCTCCTACGGCTTCAACAGCACCAGCTTAGACGGTTCCTCCGGTTGTTCCGCCGATACGTCGTCACCTGGCCTTCTCTTCGACTAAGCCGCCGTTTGTTCATCCCGATCATTATCACAGATTTTCATCTAGTAATAGTCGCGGAATGGTCGCCGATCAAGAAGTTGAAGCAATTGTTGTGAGATCTCCAGTGAGTTCAAAATTCTCTTTTGAAAATGGTGGCTATCATGTAAATACTAGTATATTATTTCAATTTTAATGAGTTAGTACCATTTTCCACTTTCATGATTTAAACGCATTGTGGCATTGCTCCTACATATTACAGGATGTTGATTATCGACGAAGGAGATACAGGATAACCCTTAGAAGCACAATGGGTCCGATTGATGCTTAACTAGTCAGGTGTTGCTCCCTTCCTTACATATATTGAACCATTTACGGTAAATGTTCTTTTGAAATAAGCCTAATTGATGATGACAGGATAGGTTTAGTTGTAGAAATAAAAGTGTCGGCATCGGAATTCTGGTCCATCAAATCTGGTTATATATGCACATTAACAACATCCTTTTCTTTTTCTGAGTTGCTTAATTAGTCATTAGTTTTTTACATATCAAAATTGAAAAAGCAGCCTTACAAAATGTAGATGTGTAGAATTGGTGCATCGTGATGATAATCATTGGATCAATCTTGTTGTTTGTACGAAATGGGTCCATTGTATATTTGAGGTTGTGACCAATGGCAGCTATAAATAATCATATGATTATAGGAATCCAGTTATTTTTCTACTTCTATTGCTTCCTTCACGTTTTTTCACTTTGTGGTTGAAATTGATCTCTAACTTATTTACAGTTGAGATTTTCGTGTTTTGGTTTTGCTAATGTTAGCGGAATTCGGTTTAATTATTGGTTAGCCAAGCTTGGGTTATTGAGTAAGCTGGGTTTAAATACCTTAATGTCCGACTTAGAGTGGTTTGTAAGTCTATATTAAGGGTTTTTTTTTTTTTTATTTGAATTAGTATTAAAAATACCAATTGAAATCTGAACTTAAGACAAATAGTTTTTTTAAGGTTTAGTTAAGGTTGTTTGAACAGGACCAGATACCGCTTCGGAGAAGAGCATTGAATCGATTGATCTAGGAACCGGTATGGATGATTGTATTGGGCGAAAAACTAGTTGAACTTGGCGGTTGAATCATATTTTTATTTTTTTATGAATTTTTTAATGATTTATTTAATTGCACCGTTGAATCAATGAATCGGTGGCTTTGATCAATTTTTCTATCGGTCCGGTTTCAAAACCTTGGATTTAGTTTGAGAATCATGTTCATCTTTTGCTAGGTAAAGAAGTCCAAGTTGATTTTTATCTTAAATCAAGTTATGTTTTGAAAGTACACTTGATCAAGTTCGAATTGAGTTTTGAGGTGTGAACACTAATGGGGCGTGAATTTGTTACTATTATTACGATGATAATGATGATGCCCAATGTTTGGCCCTTTCTTAAACTTGCAATTACAAAGCATAGACAACGGGTTTGTGTTTGGCCACCATTTGCGCACAAAATATGGAGCTATGTTTTTAGTAACAATAAGTGTTTCTTCTACACTTGAACACCGTTTTGATCTATACGAATCAATTTTATCTCACTGTATATTGATATTTATAGTTTGCAGGTTCATTGCTGCTATATAGAGGGAATTGAAGGGCTAGAATCCCCCTAGGAGACTTTGATTTCCTTCGCTCACCAAGAAACATCCCTGCCATTCCCCATGTCCTTCCTTCCTTTAAAGGACCATGTCCTTCCTTCCTTTAGAGGATTGCAGTATCCCGTCGCATTGTGATTCCAAAGGAAAAGCCTTTTGTTTTGTTTAAATGACAAGAACAAATTACAAGGTGTTATTCAACTTGTAGTTTGATGTGTGCCAACATAAGCATCAACACACAAGTCATACATATATATAGTCAGGAAATCAACATCTTTTGGAAGAATCCTAATCCAAGCATCATAATTGAACATAGCCTTGGAATACTGTCTACAAAATTGGTTGTCTCATAATCAATTGTGCATCCCTACATTTGAATATTGTTTGGAATACTAAAAAAAAACTTAAAATGCGTTTTTTCTTGAGTTGGCACGTATTATTCAACAAGGAAAATAAAGAGCATAATCAAGATGTTTACGTAGTTTAGAACTTGTCCTACGTCTGCAGGGCTTTGTCCAAATATGAATACACTATGAACTTATAGTACAAAGAAATGATTTAAGCTTAACTCCTCAAACACTTGATGCAATCTCACTTTTGTACTATTAAGTAAATTCTCTCCTAACTCATTTTAACTATGCAAGTGAAAATCAACATTCAACACTCAAATAGTGTATAACAATGTCACTCAATAATAGTTCCTACTATGAACATGTATACTTCTTCAAATTCACACATCACCCATAAAATAAATCACGCTCTTAATAAGCTCCATGTAAAGTGGAATAATAAATATTCAAATGCAATATGTCTGGCAATTGTCATGCTTGAACAACGACTCTTCCAAAAGCATCAATGAACCTGAAAATTATAAATGCCAACATAGAATATGTTACAAATCCCATTATTATGAGCCTTATATTTGCACATATGTGTGTTTAGTATAACGCGGTTCATATATAAATAATCAAACATTTTATCAACTTCAACCTCACCACCAAATATTCTGGAGCATCTTCCTTTTTTCCTGTTTGGACCTTCAATAACAAATTTGGCAGGAATCTCGAACGGCTAAAAGAGTGTCCTGCATCAATGAACATCGTGATTTGAATACATCCAAAAGCCTGTAAATAGCATAGGTACCATCTAAGATAGTAATCAGTTGGCATATTTTAAGAGAACATATATATATATATAAACATATGATAGGTAAGTGCTTAAATGAAGAAAGCAGAGTATATAGTACAACCATTTTGAAGGGTAGCATGCAAGCTTCATAGGCCTCTCTCTCCACATCAATGATTTTTTAGAATTAAATTATTACAAGCCCTTAAAATTGCAATTGTCAAGTTATTATCATGATTTAAAAGTAAAAAGCAAATAGATAAATTAGCACCTCTTTTTATGCATATAAAATGATTGAAGTTCACAAATGCCTTTCTCCAATGCCCATTGCACAAATCAGCAAGAATATTATGAAAGATGATAAGTAAAAGTAGGATTAAAACAAAAGGATTTCAAATGAATAATATTTTAACAAGGAAATTAATAAAGATCCAACTTCAATGAAAAATGGCATCACACCCCGACTTGGAGATTCAATATACCACTCCTATTTTTCTTCAACAAAAGATAAGGTCATCAAAATAAATAAATAACAAGGACGGACCAACTGCTACAACCAAATGTTGGGGATGTGAGCAATCTTATGCCAATCAGCGCCAATGTCCTTCCGACATCTTTCCTTCAATCGAGGAATTCCTTTTATTTCTAAAATTTGCAAATTGGTTAGGCAACGAATCTCGTCCTAAGGCGATGTTAAATTTGGAAAATCCACGAGACAGAGCCTTTGCAGATTTGTTAGATGTTGAAGCCACTCCTAAGCGACACTTTGGAATGTTTCCAGCGTTAGATCGCGAGAGGCTTGTATGATCTTGGAATATTTGGAAGCCATTGCTGATAGCTCCAGCTCCTCGCAGATTTTTGCTTACTGAAAAGTCTTCAAGGAAAGTGAGATGTTGGAACACGGGAAAGAGTGACCTCGATCTATGGCATTCATCAATTTTTAATTTTTTCAATTGAACAAGATGTTGAAGCCCACAGGGGAGAGACACACCAGTGCATGGATCTTATCAATCTCCAAACAAGAGAGATCCTTAATGGGTTCCCCTTGTAAGTTCTCTAAATCAACCTCCTTGCAATCCCTTATTCGTAAAGTTATAAGCCCGGTGAGATGTTGCGGTGCACTCATCTAAAGCGTGTGAGTGTCCAATCCCTCAATGTTGCCTACATGGAAAGATTTCAATTTGGAGAGAGGAAGAGAAGAGGTTGAACTTGATGGGGTCGTACTAGTGATGTTCATCTTCATGGTCCGCTTTAACTACTTTGAACCGGTATTCTCCAACTCTAGCTCATCATCGAGTGAAGGATACAACGGCATTGAAATCAAAGGGCAATTATCAATCCATAAAGAGGAAAGACAAGGAAATGCCATGGTTGATGTTCCCATAATCTGTTTGTGTCGTCCTCGTTGGAATCATCATCGATTGGTTTTGTCGTCCTCCACCAACTCTTCATATTCGGGCAATCGAAGAGACGGAGAGAAGCTTAAGCGATGGGAAGAATAATTGTGGTTCTCCTTGACTTCCTTTTAGGCTATTATTATCCATGTACTCGAGCTCGGTTAAATTAGAAATCCCGGTAGTTGAAGACAAGGCAATTGAGCAAAGGGCGGGAGATGTTTGAATTTACTAGGACCATTTATGTAAATATCGAAGAGATTTGTGAGCAAAGAAAGCCAACTTGGAAACTTGGCATCACCCTCCATCCTCGAATCCAGAGCTCCTTGAGATTAGGATGGGGTGGAGGTCTTCAAGTGACTTCTCATCACCATCACCGTTATCAGGATCCCATTGTAAAACCAACGATCTCAAATGTTGCTTCCTTTCAAATTAGCGACCTTAAACTTCTCTTTTGCATTTTTACTTAATCCCAAATTTCTTATTTGTAGCTCTCCCTTAAGTTAAGCGGTCTCAATTCACTTAGATCTCGCACCGCAATGGGACCCATCTTTATCCACTACAAACAAGCTTAACGTCTCAAGTGAAGTCAGCTTCCCTATTCCACGTGGCATATGAGTTAAATCATCACATTTAAAACACGCAAGATGGGTAAGATTCACCAATTTTTCAATCTTCTTTGGCAATTCTTGAAGATGCCAACAATGATCAAGTTTCAAATATTAGCAAATTTCGAATCTTGCAAATACTCTTTGGGAGAATCTTAATTTTGAAATTCCAAGAAAGATCAAGGTACCTCAAATGTTTCAATTTGTAAATGGAGGGTGAAATCGTCTTAAATCTTAGATTATCCAAAGCCAATACACGCAAGGATCTACAATTTGTAATTACAAAATCCCAAGTTTCTTCGCTCCAATTTTGAATTCCCGTGTTTGGAGACCGTAACAAGGTTCGCAACTTTTTTCCTTTAAACAAAGGAATTAATGAAGGATTAATTGATATGTGGCGACATTTTTCACCAACACCACTTACAATTTTATTTGAATCTATAATACTACTCTCCATCCCAAGCTCATTGATTCATTTAAATCATGCATTAAATCATGCATTTTACATCTCATTTCTTCCATCAAGTCTCTTCTACCTCTTGAAAGAAACTTCTTTCAACTAAATCTTTAAAATATCCAAATCCGATCTCCTCGAGAGATTGACTTGGATCGATTGCTTTACGAAACCTTGTGCAATCCAAAATTGAACAAGTGTTCGTACAACAATTTCATGATCTTTTGAATATAGTCGACAATAAGCAAAACAATGCTTCAAATGAGATGAGAGATGATCATAACTCAACTTAAGTGTAGGTAAAATCTCACCTTCCTTTCGATTCTAGCAAGTTCATTATCTTTAAAAGAAAGCCACTCATTTTTAGTTTCTTTGAAAGATAACGCACCAACTATCGTCCTTATGACTATGACTAAGGGAACTCCACAACACCTTTTCAAAATCAGCTTTCCTATTTCCACAAAGCTCTGAATCTGTTGAGTCTGCAGATCTTTGTTCAAATGCTATCTCTTTGAACAAAGACCAAGCATCCTTATCGACAAGCCTTTCGAACATAAGGTGACATTTACTAGTGATCTTGGCTACCTTAGAAGAGCGAGTAGTTACTATTATCCTACTTCCTTTAGCCCCACCTACCAATAACTCTTTTAAACTCCCATTTTTCCCACTCCTCATTCCAAATGTCATCCAAAACAAGCAAATATTTTTCCCACCAATTTTTTCCCAATTTGTTTTTGCAATTGGTCCATTTCGAGATTTTGATCTCGGTGCTTTGCTGCATTGCAGATTTGATCATATTTTCTACAATTATTTTGACATCAAAACATCCAAACACACACCCACATCATCAACTCAAAATGATTTTTGACCATTTCATCATTATAGACAAACCGAGCCAAAGCGGTCTTTCCTAACCCTCCTAACCCCACAATTGGAGCGATGTAAACATTCTCTTCACTTTCAAACTCTAACACGAGTTTTAGAAGAGTTGCTTTATCATCGTCCCTCCCTATTATTTTATCTTTAAAAGAGTGCGTTAGCTGCCTCTTTTAGTCATGAAAGAGGTTTCCATGGGACGGTCACGCTCTACCAAGTTGAACTCCTTGGCTTCACTTCCAATTGAAATCAACCTGGCCTTAATGGCCTTCATTTTCCGACCCATTTTGAGACCGTAAGCAAACTGGTTTGAGCTCGAGAAGAAAAGGCGTACCTCTTTCGTCACACTTGTTCCCACCCAATAGATCTTTCCGCAAAGCTTGGTAGAGAAATCGTCGAGCAAGTCGTCAGCGTCATAAAGCACGTCTCTCACTTTTCAAGCCAATCTTTGACGAGGTGGCTGGTCAGGGATCGCTCTTCTGCGTCAAGAAGCACAGCTTTGATTGTAGAGACAGTGCTTTTGAGGTCGTCGAGGTCATCTTTGACATTCCAATACAGTCCAATTTGAGAGAGAGTGAAGGAGCTCAATTTAGTAATAAGCTCTACGGCAAGGTCGAATGCAATTGCTTCGGCCATTGCTGGATCAAAATGAAATCAAGCAAAGAAGTGTTTGGTTATTGCAAGAGGAGGAGTAAAATGAGAATGATTGGAACAAGATGAAACACGGATGTGGATCCATACACGAAGAGAGTAAAGTAGATTTATAGATATTATTATCCACCCAGCAAGTAGTATAATTAAATAAAAAAGTAATGTTGATTGGTGGGAAATGGCTCCTCCATGTTTACCGTTTGACACAAATTTCTGAATGGAGACAAAGTTGGGATGACGACACGTGGGTCCTCTGCACACTGTGGATCCGTACAAATAATTGAAATTAATGAAAAAGGTAAGAAAGAAAAGACAAATCCCATGGAATCCAAGATGTTTTGATTGAGGCACATGCATTCAAGTCTTTCTAAACCTTCTTCCCACCTACAGTGTAATTGAGGTGAGTAATACTCGGTTTTAACTTAAATTTAATATTTTATTTTTGAGTTTAACTTCGGTTGAATGTGTAAAATAAAAATTTAATAAAATTTACTATCCATTAAAATCAAATATTATTAGATTAATAATTTAAACATATTTTAATAATTATCAAATTTAATTTAATTTTTTTCTAATCAAACTCAATTAACTTGTAAATAATTATCGTGTCTACTTTTCTAATCAAACTCAATTAACTTGATATTCACAAACTCACACCGCTAGAAACCATGATGTACACACAAAAAAAGTGTTTGACTGAAGAGAAAATGCAAGAAAATAGATACATGTGAATGCAATGACATTACGATTACACCAAAATATGTACAACGAACTTTCACAATTACAATAAACGTACTCTTTAACTACTATATTATTTTTTATAACACATGCCACTCTTTTTCCTTTTTTTGAAATGTTAAGCATTGAAGAATTTTACCACTTCTTTTTTTATTATTTTTAAAAAAAGAAAAAGAAAAAAGAAAACAACAACATCAACATTTTACATAGATACATATGTGTATGTTTTCTCACCTTTTATTGTCCATAATTATGCCTTCAAAAGGAAATGGTTGGAAATGTATAGAGAAATTGCTTAGAAAACTCTTCGTTGTTCCCTAGAAATTTGATCTGTTTTTCCTCCTTCATGCTCATATTCTATACTATACTCAAAATATATTAAAGAGATTTGACGAGAATTGTAGATTAGGTGATACTTATATCATTAAATGAGATAAATTTAGTCTTATCCCAAGATTAATTTTAAGATTTAAGGAAATGGAAAAAAAATTTAAGATTAAGATATGTACATATGGAATGATCAAGAAGAAGAAGAAAAAAACGAGTGTTAATGGATAGGAGAAAGAGGCGGGTATTAGTTAGCCCAGAGGCTAACACCGCCGTTAGACAAAAACAAAAAGAAGCAAACGATTTAGAGAAAAAAAAATTAAGACTTTTTAGAAGTAAAAAGATATAATTTTTGACTCAAATATATAAAAACAATTTTAAAAAATTAAACTAGACACATCTCACATTTAACACATAACTTGGTCTCTAACATAACAATTTCGAACAAAATGAAATGACAATTTTACTTGACGAAAATAGTCTAATAACAAAAATAAAAGGATCATTATAGCCAAACATTCTCAAAGGATTCACACATTACTTATTAGTTTACATCTTCACGGAGCAATAAAAACTTCCCCTACATTGTATCTTGAGCCCGATTACATTTCTTCAATCTGCGATTATAAAATTTAATTATATAAAAATGAATAATATTTTGATGTTATAAAAAAAACAAGGTTATTCAAATTTGGGATAGACATAAAATTCGGGTCGTGTCCAACATGTATATGCTCAGAATTTTTAAGTTAATTATATATATTTGAAAGATTATATATCATTTATTGTAGAGTAAATATATCGAAAATGAATACTTTAAATGAAGGGAAAGGATTGTATGAAACAGTGACGCCACATCATCTGTATCTATTTCTAATAGTTTTATGCCACATCAGTATTTTCATCTTAAAAAATAAAATCCAAATTAAAATCCTGAAATTCAGGATATAGACAACCTATCACCACTGTATCATACAATCCTTTTCCATAATAAAACTATAAATAATATGATAGATTAAAAAAAGTCATAAAATAAAAACAATTAATAGGAGAAGGCCAATGAAGTAGTTTACCACAATTAGTGCTTCTTCCCAAGTCTGCCCATTATAGAACTGAAAATTTTTTGCATTCGTTTTGGTTGCGGCCCTTCATCCATCTCCTCACACATACTACGTTAATTTCGCTTTATTAGGGAACCGTTACCTATTGATCCATCATCACGGTGAGTGTTACTAGGATATCTTCAAAATTTGCACAACACCGACTACCACCATGCGGCTCTTTTATTTGTTCAATCTCTTCCAGATCTCTCTCATACACTATTCTCAAAAAAAGTAAGATGGCATAGAGAATTTTAATGAGTTAGTACCATTATCCACTTTTATGATTTAAACGCATTGTTACATTGCTCCTATATATTACGGGATGTTGATTATCGACAAAGGAGATACGGGATATTCCTTAGAAGCACAATGGGTCCGATTTTTGTTTACCTAGTCAGGTGTTCTTGGAATAAGTTTAATTGATGATAATAAGATAGGTTGTTTTAATCTCTTTCTTTTCCATTGTTGCTTCCTCAGCCAATTTGAGGAGAAATTTGAAGAGATGAATGGTGTTGAACAACCTCCGAGTGTCCCACTTGCTTCAAGTTTCGCTCTAATGAAAACCGAGTTGGTCAATACGGTGAGCATCAGAAGGTTTAGTCAAGGTTGTGTGTGGCTGGACCGGGATCTGGTTCGAAGAAGGGCATTGAATCAATTGACCCAGGAACCTGGTATAGATGATTTGTATTGGGCGAAAAAGCGGTTGAACTTGGCGGTTGAATCGAGTTTTTATGAATTTTTAATGATTTATTTAATTGCTCGGTTGAACCAATGAATCTGTGCTTCGATCGGTTTACTATTGGTCCGGTTTGAAAACCTTGGATTTTTTAGGGTCATGTTCATTTTTGGGTAAAGAAATCCAAGTTGATTTTTATCTTGAATCAAGTTATGTTTTGAAAGTAAATTTGATCGAGTTGGAATTGAGTTTTGAGGTGTAAACACTAATGGGAATGTGAATTTGTTACTATTACAGATGAGGATGAGGATGCCTAATGTTTGGCCCTTTCTTGAACTTGGAATCAAAAAGCTTAGACAACGGATTTGTGTTTGGCAACCATTTGTGCACAAAATATGGGGTTATGTTTTTAGTAACAGTAAGTATTTCTTCTACATTTGGACACCGCTCAGTCAATACGAGATTAATTTTATCATACTGTATATTGATATTTATAGTTTGCAGGTTCATTGTTGCTATATAGAGGGAATTGATGGGCTAGAATCCTCCTAGGAGACTTTGATTTCCTTAGCTCACCCCTACCATTGCCCATGTCCGTCCTTCCTTTAGAGGATTGCAGTACCTCTTCGCATCGAGACTCCAAAGGAAAAGCCTTGTGTTTTGTTTAAACGACAAGAACAAATTACAAGGTGTTATTCAACTTGCAGTTTGATGTGTGCCAACATAAGCATCAACACACAAGTCATATACAGCCAGAAAATCGACATCTTTTGGAAAAGTCCTAATCCAAGCATCATAATTGAACATAGCCTTGGAATACTGTCTAAAAAAATTATTGTCTCATAATCAATTGTGCATCCCTTCATTTGAATACGGTTTGGAACACTAAAAAAGACATAAATATATTTTTTCCTAAGTTGACACGTATTATGCAATAAAGAAAATAAAGAGCACAATTAAGATATTTACGTAGTTCGAAACTTGTCGTATATCTGCGGGGCGTTACACAAAGATGAATCCACTGTAAACTTTATAGTACAAAGAAATGATTTAAGCCCAACTCTTTGAACACTTGATGTAATCTCACTTTTGTACAAGTAAGTAAATTCTTTCTCAACTCATTTTAGCAATGCCAGTAAAAATCAACATTCAACACCCAGATAGTGTTTCTACTATGAATCAAGCTCTTAATAAGCTCCTGAGTAAAGTGGAAAAATAAATTATCAAATGCAATATGTCTGGCAATTGTCATGCTTGAACAACGGCTCTTCCAAAAGCAATAATGAACCTGAAAATTATAAATGCCAACATAGAATATGTTACAAATTCCATTATTTATTTACACCTCAAAACTAAAGTGCTCACATCACTGATTTAAAAGTACTTAAATGAAGAAAGCAGAGTATATAGTACAACCATTTTGAAGGCTTCATAGGCCTCTCTCTCCACATCAATGATTTTTTAGAATTAAATTATTAGAAGCAATTGTCAAGTTATTATTATGATTTAAAAGTAAAAAGCAAATAGATAAATTAGCACCTCTTTTTATGCATATAAACTGATTGAAGTTCACAAATGCCTTTCTCCAATGCCTTACTGCACAAATCAGCAAAAAAGTAAAAAGTAGGATTAAAACAAAGGGATTTCAAATGAATAATATTTTAAGGAAATTAACAGTATCCAACTTCAATGAAAAATGGCATCACACCTCTCACTTGGACATTCAATATACCACTCTTATTTTACTTCAAAACAAGATAAGGTCGTCAAAATAAATAAATAACAAGGACGGACCAACCTGATCCAACCCAATGTTGGGGATGTGAGCAATCTTATGCCAATCAGCGCCAATGTCCTTGAGACATCTTTCCCCAGCAATCGAGAATTCCTTCTATTTGTAAAATTTGCAAATTGGTTAGGCAACGCATCTCGTCCGAGCGATGTTAAATTTGGAAAATCCACGAGACATGAGCTTTTGCAGATTTGTTAGATGTTGAAGCCACTCGGGAAGATGCCGACACTTTGGAATGTTTCCAGCGTTAGATCGCGAGGCTTGTATAATCTTGGAATATTTGGAAGCGGTGCGATAGCTCCGACTCCTCATGATTTGCTTCTTGAAAAGTCTTCAAGGAAAGTGAAATGTTGGAACACAGGAAATAGTGACCTCAATCCACTGCAATTATCAATACTTAATGTTTTCAATTGAACAAGATGTTGAAGCCCACAGGGGAGAGACACCAGCTGCGGGATCTCATCAATCTCCAAACAAGAGAGATTCTTAATGGGTTTCCACTGTAAGCTCTCTAAATCAACCTCCTTGCAATCCCTTATTTGTAAAGTTTTAAGCCCAGTGAGATGTTGCAGGCACTTATCTAGCGTGTGAGTGTCCAATCCCTCAATGTTGTCTAATGTTAAATATTTCAATTTGGAGAGAGGAAGAGAAGAGGTTGAACTTGATGGGGTCGTACTAGTGATGTTCATCTTCATGGTCTGCTTTAACGGCCTTGAACTGGTATTCCACAGCTCTAGTTTATCATCGAGTGAAGGATACAACGGCATTGAAGTCAAAGGGCAATTATATATACTTAAAATGGAAAGACGAGGAAATGTCATGGTTGATATTCCCATAACTGTTGTGTCGTCCTCGTTGGAATCATTATCGATTGGTTTTGTCGTCCTCCACCAACTCTTCATATTCGGGCAGTCGAAGAGCCAAAGTTCCTTAAGCGATGGGAAGAATGATTGTGGTTCTCCTTGACTTCCTTTTAGGCTATTATCATCCATGTACTCCAGCTCAGTTAAATCAGCAATCTCCAGCTTTCGAAGACAAGGCAATTGAGCGAACGACGGGAAATGTTTGAATTTACTAGGACCATATATGGAAATATCGAAGAGATTTGTGAGCCAAGAAAGCCACCTTGGAAACTTGGCATCACCCCTCCATCCTGCAATACAGAGCTCCTTGAGATTAGGATGGGGCTGGAGGTCTTCAAGTGACTTCTCATCACCATCACCGTTATCAGCATCCCATAGTAAAACCAACGATCTCAAATGCTGCTTCTCTTTCAAATTAGCAGCCTTAAACTTCTCTTTTGCATTTTTTTACGAATCCCAGATTACTTATTTTTAGCGTTCCCCTTAAGTTGTTAAGCAGTCTCAATTCACTTAGATCTGCACCGCCATGGGACCCATCTTTATCCACTACAAACGCGCTCAACGTCTCAAGCGAAGTCAGCTTCCCTATTCCACGTGGCATATGAGTTAAACCATCACAATCTTCACACCCAAGATGGGTAAGATTCACCAATTTTTCAATCTTCACACCCAAGCGTGTGAGTGTCCAATCCCTCAATGTTGTCTACAGTGAAAGATTTCAATTTGGAGAGAGGAAGAGAAGAGGTTAAACTTGATGGTGTCGTACTAGTGATGTTCATCTTCATGGTCCGCTTTACTTGACCTTGGCTGGTATTCCACAACTCTAGCTTATCATCGAGTGAAGGATACAACGGCATTGAAGTCAAAGGGAAATTTAGTATCTCTAAAGAGGAAAGACAAGGAAATGCCACGGTTGATGTTCCCATAACAGTTGTATCGTCCTCGTTGGAATCATCATCGATTGGATTTGTCGTCCTCCACCAACTCTTCATATTCGGGCAGTTGTCGAGACGGAGAACCTTAAGCGATGGGAAGAATGATTGTGGTTCTCCTTGACTTCCTTTTAGGCTATTATCATCCATGTACTCCAGCTCAGTTAAATTAGAAATCATCACCTTTTGAAGACAAGGCAATTGAGCAAAGGACGGGAAATATTTGAAATTACTATTAAGTATGGTAAGTTCGACGAGATTTGTGAGCAAAGAAAGCCAACTTGGAAACTTGGTATCACCCCTCCATCCTTCAATACGGAGCTTCTTGAGATTAGGCTGGGGCTGGAGGTCTTCAAGCGACTTATTGTCATCATGACCAGCATCATCATCAAAAGGATTTCTCCATTGTAAAACCAACGATCTCAAATGTTGCTTCTCTTTCAAACTAGCAGCCTTAAAATTCTCTTTTGCATTTTTTACGAATCCCAAGTTTTCTATTCTTAGCTCTCCCCTTAAGTTGTTAAGCAGTCTCAATTCACTTAGATCTGCACCGCCATGGGACCCATCTTTATCCACTACAAACAAGCTTAACGTCTCAAGTGAAGTCAGCTTCCCTATTCCACGTGGCATATGAGTTAAATCACAACCGCGACTCCCAAGATGGGTAAGATTCACCAATTTTTCAATCTTCTTTGGCAATTCCTGAAGCCGAGGACACCAATCAAGTTTCAGCGCTAGCAAATTGTGAACCTTGCAAATACTCTTTGGGAGAATCTTAAGCTCAGAATTCCTAGAAAGATTAAGGTACCTCAAATGTTTCAACTTGTAAATGGAGGGTGAAATCGTCTTAAATCTTAGATAATTCAATTCCAATACACGCAAGGATCTACAATTTGCAATTACAAAATCCCAAGTTTCTTTGCTCCAATTTTGAGCTCCCGTGTTTGGAGATCGTAACAAGGTTCGCAACTTTTTTCCCTTAAACAAAGGAATTAATGAAAGATTAATTGATATGTGGCGACATTTTTCACCAACACCACTTGCAATATTATTTGAATCTATAATACTACTCTCCATCCCTGCTACTGATTCAGCTAGATCATGCATTAAATCATGCATTTTACATCCCATTTCTTCCATCAAGTCTCCTTTTACATCTTGAAAGAAACTTTTTTCAACTAAATCTTTAAAATATCCAAATCCGAGCTCATCAAGAGATTGACTTGGATTCAATTGCTTTACAAAACCTTGTGCAATCCAAAATAGAACAAGTGTTCGTACATCAATTCGATGATCTTTTGGATACAATCGGCAATAAGCAAAGCAACGCTTCAAATGGGACGGGAGATGATCATAACTCAACTTAAGTGTAGGTAGAATATCTCCTTCAATTTGTGATATTTTAGCAAGTTCATTATCTTTGAAAGAATGCCACTCCTCTGCAGTTTTTTTCAAAGATAACGTACCAGCTATCGTCCTTATGGCTAAGGGAACCCCACCACACCTTTTCCGAAATCTGTTTCCCTACTTCCACAAAGGCTGAATTTGTTGAGTCTGCATCTCGTTGCTCAAATGCTATCTTTTTGAACAAACACCAAGCATCATCATCAGACAAGCCTTTTAGTTTCAAAACATGGGATTCACATTTATTAGCAATCTCCGCTACCCTTAAAGAGCGAGTAGTTACTATTATCCTACTCCCTTTAGCCCCACCCATCAATAACTTCTTTAGCCTAGACCATTGTTCTGGGTTCTCATTCCAAATGTCATCCAAAACGAGCAAATATTTTTTCCCATCAATTTTATGTCGAAGTTGTTGTTGCAATTCATCCATTTCAAGATTTTGATCAGATTTGATAATGTTTGCTACAATAACTTTCACATCAAAATCATTTGAAACACATGCAAACATCGTTAAGTCAAAATGATTTTTGACCATTTCATGGTTATAGACAAGTTGGGCCAAAGCAGTCTTCCCTAATCCTCCAAACCCCACAATTGGAATGATATAAACATTCTCTTCACTTTGAAACTCTAACACGCGTTTTAGAAGAGCTGCTTTATCATCATCCCTCCCTATTATGTCATCTTCACGCTCAAAAGAGTGCGTTTGCTGCCTCTTTTTAGTCATGAAAGAGGTTTCCGCGGGGCGATCACGCTCCATGAAGCGGAAAGCGTTGGCCTCACTTTGAATTGAAGCTAATCTCGCCTTAATGGCCTTCATTTTCCATCCCATTTTGAGACCATAAGCAAATTGGTTTGAACTTGAGAAGAAAAGGCGTACCTCTTTCGTCGACTTGTTTCGCTTAAAAGATCTTTCCGCAAAGCTTCAATGGAGAAATCATCGAGCAAGTCATCAGCATCATAGAGCACATCTTTCAGCTCTTCAAGCCAATTTTTGACGAGATTGTCGGTCACCGATTTCTCTTCTGCGTCAAGAAGCACAGCTTTGATTGTACGGACAGTGCTTTTGAGGTCGTCGATGTCATGTTTGAGATTCGCGAGTCCAAGCGAGAGAGCGCACGAGAGCTCAACTTAGTAATAAGCTCTACGGCGATGTCGAAAGCAATTGCTTCGGCCATTGTTGGTTCGAACTGAAATCAAGGCAAAAGGTTTTTGATTACTCAAAGAGGAGGACTAAAATGAAAATGATTGGAACAAGATGAAACACAGATGTGGATCCATACATCTATTGATACACTATTAATCCACAAAGTTAATATTTGCATATAAAAAACCTAAAGAAATTTGTTTATATAAATTTTAAAAAATATTCACGAATTAATTGTTTATAATGGATGTTTTAATTCTTTGAAAATAGTATTTTATTTCAATAATATTATCTAATAAAGACTAAAGTATTATAAATAAATACTTAATAATAAAATAGAGCATATTCTTATTTGTAATTTTATACATATATGTCAACTAAGATTTAACAAACACTTTTAACTAAACTATTAACAGAATTACTTGATCAAATCAATTAATACAATCAGTTGGTTAAACCAGTGAATATAATTAGTTAATAAATCCTGCTATAAGAATATATATAAAAGATATATACGATTACGGTTGAAGACATAATTTTTGTTTTCAAGGGAGATCTATTTTATTACAACATACAAAATAATTGAAGCAAATTTCAAACTTTGTTTGTTGATGATAAAGGAAGGGAACAAGTTTTGCAGACTTTTCAAGTTTGGTTGGCGTTTTAATCCCATTTTTATTATTCTATATTAAAGTATGGTGGACAATATTTTTAGTAAATTCTATATTAAATTTTAATAATTTTATAAAATTAATGCTCTAAGACTTTGATAATTTATAAAGAAAGACCATCACAAGTACTATATATATGAAATTAATAATGTATTAGGTAAGTGCTTTTCCAAATTAATAAATAAAAAAAACTACATAAAATAATGTAGAATGACAAGGAAATTAATGTAATGCTTGGCTTTTACTTAAACCAACTAGCTTAATTAATTACTATTTTAATGAACTAGGAATTGACGTTTAATTAATTTAAAAAAAAAAAAAAAACCTTTAGATAGTGGGCAAATATCCAGAAAATACCAAAAAAAATCAAAAATTACCGGAAATGATAGGTTTCAAAAATATTGACCAGAAAGGAAAAATTCCCCCAAAAACGCGCTGACGTGTACGCATTTTTGGGGGTACTTCCCGTCCACTTGCAATGTGAAAAATGAAATAAGTTTTTGGGCATAGTCTCCGGCAAAATAATTTTGAGGAGACGTTTCAAAACAAACCGTGGCGGCGGCTCTCCCACGTGGGCGCTTTTTTTTGCTACTGATGGGGTGGGAAAAATTATTTTGAGGAGGCGTTGCGAGAACAAACCGTGGCGTAAAAGCGCTCCCACGTGGGCGCTCTTTTGCTCTGGTGGTCTCGGCAAAATTATTTTGAGGAGACGTTTCTGAACAAACAGTGGCAAAAACGCTTCCAGCAGGGTGCACTATTACCAGGAGTACTGAAAAGCGCTCCCATGTGGACGCACTTTTGCTACAGTGGTCTCCAGCAAAATTAGGCTATAAATCAGCCAAATTTCATTCTCAGTTGGCAGAAAGCAAATTCAGGCAAAAGGAAAAAAAAATTGAAAATGAGTGAGCGTATTAATGCTGTTATTTACTACGATGGTGAAGTGCGTGACACCGAAAATGGTGTTGTTTTCTTATCGGAGAACACAGCGCGATTGAGTTTTAATCGGAACGTCGATTTGGTAGAACTTCGCAAAAGAATTAGGCGTAAAATATTCGGAACAACGCTAATGAAAGTTCAGTCTATTAAGTATAGATTTTGCGCTTCGATTGATCTGGTGAGATATGACTCATTCGACATCAAAGGTCCTCGGAGCCTTGAGGCAATGGTGGAGACTCATCTTGCCAGTGGTTCACCCTATATCGAGGCATATGTAGAATTTTCATCTCTAAGTGATCTGGCTGCGACCTCAACATCTAGTATTGTTCGAGGGGAATACACGACCCCAAGTCGACACTCTGTAAGTGGGAGGCAAAACACAGAAGTGCCCGTGTGCGGTGGTAGTATGGAAAACATAACCCCTGCACGACACTCGGTTGGTGGATGGGACATGCATATTCGTCATTCGACGTCGGATGACAGAAATACGTATTGGGGGACGTCATCAACTTCTAGTGGATGGCAATCCACATACGATTGGGATCTTTACGAAAGATGTTTAAGGAGGGATGATGTATTACCGACGACATCCACCAGCGAGAGGCCCTCGTTTGTTGCAGGTTATGAAGGATCGGACGATGAATCCGATATGGATCCACCTCGGGAGCCATTTTCATTTGCTCGACGGCAATGTGCTTGTTGTCTAGGCGACGTAATTCCCCGGCCATTGTACTCTGATAAAGAATTTTTAAATTCTCCAAAAAATAGATATATTAAAAAAATTATAAAGGGCTTTTTCATAAATAGTAAAGGACTATTTTGAATTTTGAGCGTTAATTTCAAGGACTTTGAGAGAAACTTGAGAGAAAATTGAGAGCAAATTGAGAGAAAATTGAGAGAAAAATGAGAAAGGATTGAAGTGTGAAAAAAATGAAGGGTTGGGGGGTATTTATAGTTTTTTTTTCTGACCGTTGGGGGGCCAACGGTCAAAAAACAATTTGACCGTTGCACGGCCTAAAGCGCTCCCTCAGGGATGCACTTTAGGTCGTTTTCCCCCAAAAACGCACTGACGTGGACGCGTTTTTGGGGGAATTTGTCCTTTCCGGTCAATATTTTTGAAACTTGTCATTTCCGATAATTTTTGATTTTTTTTGGTATTTTCTGGATATTTGCCCTTAGATAGTTGCAAGTTGTTGAGATGGAATTAGATTAATAGGTATATTAATTCAAAAAATAAAATTAAATTAATTGACCTGTAAATCAGTATATAAGGGAGAAACTAAAATTTATGCGAGAGGAATTGAGATAAAATTTTAAAATTTGGGGGTGAAAGCTAAAAAATTGTATAAAATAACTTAAATTAATATTTAAAATTGCAATTGTTTCAATTAAATAAAAGTTAAAAAGGGAAGAAATTTACATTTGGGAAGCACTAAAATTACACCATTGAGCCAAGAGGGTGGGAAGTCCCTATTGGTACCACCCGGTTGAGTTGGGCCAAAACACGAGTTGAACCTATTAAATTGTTTTGATTTATTTAATTAAATTTTTTATTTTTAAAAGTTTAAAAATTTTATTTAATAAAATTAAATCAAGGATGATATAGAAGTTAATAATTTGACTAATCTAACCCCAAATTTGATTATAAAAATATTGATTACGTACAAAATGAAATGGAAAAAAAAAATGTAGTTTCCATCGCAAGGAAAAAGACATTGAAAGGTATCCAAAATTTATAAAGAAAGACCATTCACTTAATCTTCTATTTTTTTCCCTAATATTTCCAATCATCACAACCACTATATATATATATATATATATATATATATAAAATTATGTATTAAGTAAGCTTTAACTAATTTTCTCAAGCTTCTAGGAGTTCCTTCTATTGAAGCAATACCATCAGAGAATGTATAATATATATATATATATGAGAAAGAAAGAAATACAAAAAATGTAATAGATTTCAACACTTATAGATGTTAAAGTTATAATCAAGTAAAAGGGTTAAAAACAATCAAACTACAATCTAATTCGTGCTATGAAAAAAATAGATCTAAATTTTGTAACATCTAAAATGTTAATCTAATTTTTTTTATTTGACTTCAATAAATAAAATTATATATTTGCATAAAGTCGACAATCATATAAACAAAAATTTCAAAACAAAACAATCCAACTATGGCAGCAATTAACAGACTTTGACCAATTTTGAAACTTAATTTATGATATTTTAGCTTCACAAATAAAATTTTGAATACTTCAAATTTCTCAAGTAGCGTTTTCTTTAATAATATGCAAGATTTTTTAAGGTTGGTTATTGTTTTTTTCTAAATATTTTCTCAAGTTAATGTTTTCTAAAGGTTTTAATAATATGTCACGAAGTTTAGTACAAATTTCTGAAAAGGCTCATCGTTTTTATTAAAAGATAAAATAAAAGGCATGAAATCATTCCTACCATATGATCAAGCTTTTTTACACAATAATAGTTACTCACACATCACTCGCAAGCTTTTTTACACAAGCATTTCTTTTGGAATCTCAATGCGATGAGACATTGCGAAAGAAAGGAAGAATTTAGGTAATGGCAGGGTGTTTCTTAAGGAGCTAAGGATATGAAGGTTTCCAAGGTGGATTCTAGCCCATCAATTTTCTCTGTATAGTAACAATGAACCTGTAAATAATAAATGCCAATACACATTATGTTAAAATTTATGTCATTTAGACTGAGCAATGTCCTAATGTAAAAATTCTTACTCTTACTAAACGTAATTTCATTTTCTGTCCATGAGTGGTGGCCAACCACAGAGCCACTGTCTATGCTTTTCCAGTGCAAGTTTAAGAAAGGCCCAAACATTAGGCATCATCTGTAATAGTAACAAATTCACATTCCCATTACTGTTTACACCTCAAAACCTTCTGCATAAGCTCCAAGATGAATAAAGTTTTACATAAGCTCCATGTAAAGTGAAATAACAAATTTTCAAATGCAATATCACTGCTGTTACTAAACGCAACTTTATATCATGTGCATAAATGGTGGCTAACCACAAACCCATTGTCTATGCTTTTTTAGTGCTTTACGCATTTTGTCAATTTAGTTTTGATTTAATAAATTTAACCTACAATATTTACATATTTTGTCAATTTGGTTCTAATTTAACAAAATTAGCTTACAATATTTGCACATTATGTATGATCTCAATTTGTTATTATACCAATCAAAGTTATGTATGAGTGATAAAAAAATATTAACATTGTGGTTAATTGTCCTTAGTTCACTTCCGAAATTGATAAGAATTAGATTACTTCTTTTTTTTAGAGGGGCCAATTTACATAATATTGAATTTGAGAGGAACAGAAGAGGTGTTTTTACCCATTTTTAACCTCACCTCACTACTACGACTATTATTGAATCCAAATAGGTATCTAACACTAATTTTAATCACATCACTACGGTATTCAAGCTCACTATTATAACAACTAATCCCACCACCGCTTCTATTTTTAATTTCACTAGAGTTAATCGAATTGTCCATCTAAACACAAATAAAAAGATAAAAAACTTATTTAGATATAAAGTGAAAAATAAATTTTATTATTTGACACAATTAAAATGTAATTACTTGCTTGATTGATACATTTGTTCAAAGGTTATTATTGGATAAGATTTATTATTATTATTATTATTATTATTATTATTATTATTATTATTATTAACTTTGTGCCAACTTAATACGAATTGATTTACTATTTATTAATTAAAAACATGTTATTTATATTTAATTATAAAAATATATAAATATTACTAAAACATTAACAAGGAATAATGAAATAGGGTCAGCATTAAGGAAAAAAATCTGAATTGTTGAAGTCTCTTGAGTAAATCTTTTAAATAATATTTTAGCTTATATAATGGTTGAAGTTCTTACGAAGTTCTTATTTGAATTCTACCATAACTAAATTAGTCTCTCTGTTATTAAATGGACAAATTTGTTCTTGTACTATTAAAAAAAGAATAATGTCAAATTGTAACAAAATTAACATTTACTGTAACAAATTTAACACTAACAGAGAACAATTTTCAATATATGTTTTATACAATAAATGTTAACTCTATTATAATTTGGTCTTATTTGATCCTTTTTAATAATACATGGACTAAATTGATTATTTAATAACAGAGGAACTAATTTGATGTAGGACCTATAATACAAGTACTTTCACCCTTATATATGTATTTGAATCGTAATTTCGAGATGAAATTGAACAATTGAAAATTGTAAAAACAAATGAAATTAGCTCATTAACTTGTAATTATATACAAAATGCTTCCCTCCACATTTATCCGGCGGTGCTCGATTCTCACGATGGTCCCCGCGCTGTGCGTATCAACCTCCTCATACGGCTTCAACAGACACGGCTTCAGCGGTTCCTCTCGGTTGTTCCACCGTCACGTGGTCACACGGCCTTCGCTTTGATGAAGTCGCAGTTTGTTCATCTCAATGATTATCACAGATTATCATCCAGTAATAATCATGGAACCGTCGCCGATCAAGAAGTTGAAGCAATTGTTGTGAGATCTCTAGTGAGTTCAAAAATTCTCTGTAACACCCCTTACCCGTATCCTATGCTGAGAGGCCGAAGTGCGAGGCATTACGGACTTAACAATAAATTTGGTCAAATTACTTAACACATATACAAAATGACTTAGTCAAGTCCCTATACATGCCATAACTTACATCATTTATAAATAAAGATACCCATAGATAACTTGATATAGTGAAGCGATCTCAAGCGACCTCCAACCCGAGCTTGTTTAATAGGACTCTGTAACATGGGAAAGAAAAGGGGGGTAAGCTTATAAAGCTTAGTAAGTTCACATGTAAAAATAATAAGCATTAGCAATGAATTTAGCTTACTACTAAGCCGTTATAACTTGCATAAATAATGCTAAGTTCTTACTTTCCCAACTTATTTGTAGCCTTATCAAGGCCTCAACATGACAAATCCTCACCACAAGTTCTCAAGATAATGCAATCATAATTACACATAGTTCCACCATTTTCTCATGTTTATCTTAAGCTGTCTACTTGAGTCATAGTCACTAAATCATTTATATCTCGAGCTACAAAACTCCAAATTAAGATCCGTTAATTTTATCCGAAACTAGACTCACATATCTTTTTATTAAAATTTTTCCAGAATTTTTGGTATGGCCAATAAATACCATATTATTCTTAAAGTTTCCCCTGTTTTACTGTTTGACTGTTCTGACCTCTCTTCACTACGAATCAGTTTTCTCCCTGTACAGAATTCAAATGATGTTATAATTTGTTTCATTTGAAACTAGAGTCATTAAGGATTTCAAGCATATAACTTTTATCCCATAATTATTTTTGTACAATTTTTAATGATTTTCCAAATCAGAATAGGGGATCACGTAATCCTTCTGAACCAATCTCACAAGAATTTAAATATCTCGAAATATAAAACTTCTTTGTTTTCTATGTTTCTTTTATATGAAAATAGACTCCTTAAGCTTTAAATCAATATCTTATACAACTTATAATTCAATTTCTACTATTTTTGGTGAATTTTCAAATTCACTTCACTGGTGTGTCCAAAACAGTTTCATTGTAAATTTTTGCTCTCTCTCTCCCTTTAGTTGTATTCATTACTTACTTATAACAATCTTTCCAATTTCGGTTACATATCGAGCATATTGCTCATGCGTTACGCATGTATATACCTGCACTTATCACTACAAAGTCATACATAATTTCACTTAATCGATTTTCCCGATGAACTCATCGGTAACCTTACCAAAGGCTCGAGAATACAAAGGGCACTTACTTAATAGCTTGCTTACATACCGCAACATTCTCACTTAACACATGAGCACTCTTTCATAATATAGGCATATTGCCAATCATGTCATAAAATGTTACAAGCATAACTGAAAACTCATCACTTACTTAATACTTGATAATCTCAATTACTTACAATCTCAATATTAAATAAGCCTTAAATGCATACACTGTACTCTTTCTTCATGTTCTCACCTTGTCATTTCTTTGACTTGCTCTTTGGACTACTCGTGACCCTTTTTCGTTTTGAACTTACCATTGCCATGTCTTGACATGGTCTTACGTGGTATCCTTGCCTTATGAACTCACCAATGCCATGCCTTGGCATGGTCTTACATGGGACCTTTGCCTTATAGTAACTCATCAATG
This sequence comes from Gossypium bickii, assembly GCA_025503065.1. Lineage (NCBI taxonomy): Eukaryota > Viridiplantae > Streptophyta > Magnoliopsida > Malvales > Malvaceae > Gossypium > Gossypium bickii. The sequence continues at coordinate 135,426,296 of CP106711.1, forward strand.
CCATGTCTTGACATGGTCTTACATGATTTCCTTGCCTTATAGAACTTATCAATGCCATGCCTTGGCATGGTCTTACATGATATCCTTATCTTACCAAATGCCATGTTCCAAACATGGTCTTACATGGTATCCTTGTCTTAGTGCCAATGCCACATCTTGATGTGGTCTTACATGGAGTCCTTGATCAATGTCGATGCCATGTCTTGACATGGTCTTACACGGGATCTTTGCCTTACCAATGCCATGTCTTGACATGGTCTTACATGGTATCCTTGCTTTAATTGCCAGGGTATAACCATGGACTTTGAGATATCAATTCCTTGTTAAGTCGCCATTTGAAACATACTTGCTCAAATTCTCAAGGTTAGTCACATAATTCAGCAATAGCATTGCTAAAAACAATAATTGCATAAAAATAAAATACTACTCAACTTACATACTTACATTCTAAATCTCATCATGTCATCAACTTAACTTATTCTCCTCAAATTATGCTAGTCAATACTTTCTTATTATCATACAAAGCCATGATACAAAATATGGTCTAACATATAAATTATACAAGTTCTCTTTCCAATATCGAATTATTATCGACATTAATCATTATATCTGAAACTCAATACTAAAGTATTTATGTCCAAAATATCGATTTATCATCCAAATATGCATAATTAATTGCTTATTAAACATATGAACTTACCTCGAATGTCGAAACAACCATTTTACCAACTTTCCCAATTTTCGATTTTCCTCTAGTTCTAGGTTCAAATCTCATCTTTCGAGGTCTAAAACATCACATTTTACTTATTTAATTAATGCACTACTCAAAACAGTCCCTAACTCAAACTTTGGCAAAATTACAATTTTACCCCTAAACTTTTGCATAATTACAATTTTGCCCCTAGGCTCGAAAATTAAATTTTATTCCTTTTTCTTATGTTTTATGACATGCTGAACATTTTTCCCTTCTATAGAAACTTCAAATTCCTACTATAACACATACTTATGAACAATAACAACTTTTACCGATTAACTCATTTTACTCGTTTTCATCGAAAATCACTTAGTAAAAATTGTTCATCTACTCATGGACATGCATAATCCACCATTAATCATCAAAATACACACTTAATCAACCATGGAAAAATTCACAAACTTCAACAATTTTGAAAATAAAGGTTCGGGATAGCTAAATCGAGTTACCACGACTCCAAAAACGTATAAATCATTAAAAGCAGGACAAAAACCACTCACCTATCAAGCTCCTTAGCTTGGCGAATATGGCTTTCTCCATGGCTGCCATTTTTTCTTCTCACATTCGGCTGGAGAAGAAGAGAAATGGGTGTTTTATTTTTTTTTTTTTATTCTTTTACTATTTTTGTCTTATTATATCATTTAACTTAACTTCCAAATTTGCCCTTTTTCTTTTTAATTAACTTCAAAAATACCAAACAATTATCTTCCATCAACTTATAAGTGGACTAATTTCTTCATAAGGACCTTCACTTTAAAAACCCATCACAATTACACCCTTTATCATCTGAACACACACTTGCACTTATAACAATTTAATCCTACTAATCAAATTAAACACTTTTTCGATAAAATTTCTCAATGAAATTTTCACACAACAATTTAATCACATTGTAGACCTCAAATTGATAATCCAAGCTATTTTATACTTAAATCTTCTAAGACCTCATATTTTGCAACTTATTTAATTTAGTCCAAAAGTCAAATTGGACACTTTACGCCTAAAATTTCTTCATGAAATTTTTACACATGAATACGAACATATCATAAACCCCATAATAGTCATAAAATAATTATTTCTACTTTAGATTCATGGTCTTAAACCACTATTCTGACTAGGCCCTAATTCGGGATGTTACATTCTCTTTTGAAAATGATGACTATTGTCGAAACCATTTTAAAATCGGGTTTTGAAAAATGGGGATCGACTTTAAAAACGAAAATGGAGTCGCCACCAATCCTTTTTTTACTTAGGTGTGATTGGATCACCTTGTAAAACGTTTCATTTTAAAATATTTGATTTTGGTCTACGAAAAATAAGAAAACAGGTTCGGGTGTCGATTACATATGAGGAAGGGTTAGCACCCTCATAACGCCCAAAAATTGGTACCTAATTGATAAAATCATGTCCAAATGTTTGCAATTTAAAAAGTTTAAAATAAGATCCCTTATTAGAAGTAAAACCAAGATTTACCTATTTCAAAGAAATGTAAATACCACATCCAATAAGTTAGGATACAGCATTTTATAACTTTGAAGCTAGGTGTATTTTAGAAAATTCTTACCTCAAGACACAAAACATCACACCTAATAAGTTAGGATATAATGTTTTGGAATTCTCAAGAATAAGTTTTTTTATTTGAAACTTGAGATATCTTTATTCCGAGAGAATGTAAACATCACATCCAACACGTTAGGACATGACATTTTTAAACCCTCGTAATAAAGTCATTTCATAATTTACAAAACTTGTTAAAAGAATTTTTAGTTATTTAGCCAAACGGAAAATCGCACCCAACACGTTAGGGCACTATTTTCCGAATTTCTAAATACCTAAACATTGCCTTATTTTTTAACATTTAAATAAAGTATAATGATTTTGCAAAATACATATTTATTTTAAAATGATGATCCTACAAAAATATCATATTAATACAAACAATAAATACAAAAAAAAAACATTACAAAATAACCACATTAAGGCAATTGTGAATACATGATGAAGTATAAACAAATACAATAAATAATAAAACAAATATGAACATATTTTATGCAATAAAATAAAAATATTACATATATATATGATATAAATAATGCAAACAATGTATAAATAAAAAGAATAGTATATAATGATTTTGAATAAATAATATAAATAGTATAAATGAAACATAAATATATTTTGTATAAAATAATATAATAACTAATTTATGAAAATAATATATAATTAAAATAATATTAAAAAAATAAAGTGATGAAATATATATATAATACACTAATCATAAATTTACATACATAATATAAACAATAAAATAGATTAGGTAATATAAATAAATTTTATAAAAATAAAGTTTTAAAAATAATATATAAATGTAACATAATAATATATAATATACAAAATATAATATAAGAAAAAATATAATAATATATATAAATAATATGCATAGTAATAATATATCATATAATATATATATATGAATTTCACAATATTAATAAATAAATATAGGAAAAAAATATAGAATATATAATATAATAAAATATTTTAATACACTAAAAAATAAAATAAAAGGAAAATAAAATAAAGCAGAAGAAAAGCAGGGTCAACTAATAATTAAAACAGATTTAAAAGGACTAAATAAAAACACGCGTTAAACTATAGGGGTTAAAACAGAAATTAAGCCTTTTTCAAAACGACATCATTCAGTTTTACCTTTAAAACGGACCAAGTGACTAAATTGGAACCCAAAACAAACTTTAGGGATAATTTTAAAATAAATAAAAATACGAATTGGGCTGAATTAAAAACAATGAAATTGTGGAAGGACTAAATGGATAAATGGACCATTTAAATAAAATGCGCGGATCCTGAGGGTCGAGTCGGGTCAACGCGCGGATCCTGAGGGCCAAAAATGGCGTCGTTCTTCGTTTGCTTTAAAAGTAAAAGAAAACAGTTAAAAAATCATTTTATTCAATGTTTAAAAAAAATCACGAGAGAGCTCTGAAATGCTCTCTGCCCTCTTCGTCTGGTCCCGATGGTCGGACGTGTAGGCTACTGCCACGCGCCTCACGCGCCGTCGTCTATGGCAGAGCTCAGGTAAAAACTCGTCCCTTTCTCTTTTTTTGTTTGTTATTTTGCGTATATAATAAAAAATAAAAAATAAAACAAATCGAAAAATAAAGAATCACCTCTATATTAAAAACTTTGTATTCTATTTCAAAGGGTTTTTAATTCTCCCTGTATTCCGTGTGTTCTCTCCCTTTTTTACAAATTCTTGTAGGCTTTTATAGCCTTTGAAATGAAAACAAAAAGGGAATAAAATATTCTGCCTCTATTTTGCCTTCTTCTGCTGCGGATTATTTCCTTTCTTTGCAGGTTAACGGAGGCTCAGCGATGATGAGGCGATTTGCACGATCTGCGGCACAAGGTGTGGAGGCTACGAGTCTTTGCTTATTTGGAGTGCGTGTGTTGTGGCGCGACGATCGATGTCGTCCTTGAGGCGCCTAGGGTTTCTGGGAACCCTAGGTTTTATTCTGTCATCAAAGATTTGGGCCCCCTTTGGGCGAGTCAGAAGTGCAGGTTATAGTTTTGAGTCAAGAGGTCCATTCTGGTTTGGGTAAGTAATCTGTTTAGGTATTGGGTAGTTCAGGTAATTGGTTAGTGGGCCATTTGTTTGGGTTTGCTTGGGTTTTTGTAAAAAGAGTTGTATAAATGGACTTTTTTAAAGACATTATTTTTATTTTCTTATTTTACGGTTTTATTCGATGGGCGGGCAAAATTGGGTATTTACAACTATCATATAATTAGTAGTATATTATTTCAATTTTGATGAGAATTATACTCTCACTTAACGCTTGATGTCATTTGCTTAATCTTTTTTATGTGTGATCTTTTGATCTGTTCATAGAACGTTTCATGGTGGCTAAGTTTCATAGGGGATAAATTATGAGTAGCATTATTTGTTTCTGCAGTGAAATTGTGATGTCTGTATTTTAATATGTGAGCTATTTCCGCATTTGATTTTTGGTAGATTAAAGTGCATGTTTGCTGAACTATGTTGAAATTGAATGAATGCTGGCCTCATCCAATGTCCAAAACTTGTTGACTTCAACATTTTGATACCTTAATTTGAGAAGTCTTAGTTTGAGTATTATAAAATTTTCTCAGAATGCAGATGAGGCAAAGATGTAGTGATCACATATAATTGCAATTGATAGTATGTTAGTTTTATGTACTATAAATGCTATAGTAAGAGAGTTTAAAGCCGAACATTTAATGTCGTGCTCTATATGAAAAAAGGTTGATGAGTGTTAGTTCTTTTGATGTTTTGTCTTTGATGAATGCTCGAAAAATGATTCAGTTGATATTCATATATTATATTCCATTTTCTTATTGCCTTCAACACGATTACAAGTGGATTACTAGTTATTTTGCTTGATTTTGTCATGACATTGATCTCTTTGAGTTTTGGCATTTCTGATGGTTCTTATGACTAACAGTAAGTTTTCTTATACAAGCTCTCCTACATATGCATTTGTTAAACTTATGCTCTTTTTTATTTTATTTTCTTCATTTCAGTTGGTTGTTAATCTTGATATAACCATGCACAAATACTAATACTAAGGGACCTTGTAATTTTGTCTGCCATTGGAACTACTCTGAAAATATTGCTGATTTTTCTCAGCAATTAAAGAGGAAGAGTGCAGCAGACAAAAATGAAGTTGAGTGTAGCCAACATAATACAAGATGTGTTATTCAACTTGTGGTTTGATGTGTGCCAACATAAGCATCAACACACAAGTCATACGTATATATAGCCAGGAAATCGACATTTTTTGGAAAAGTCTTAATCCAAGCATCATAATTGAACATAGCCTTGGAATACTGTCTACAAAAATGGTTGTCTCATAATCAATTGTGCATCCCTGCGTAGTTTCAAAAATTTCTTGGGCAGAACGCAATGGGAGCCAGAGCCCATTTCACCCCTCCCCCTCCCAAATTTGGAAAATTCTCATTAAGCCTTCAATTTTTTTGAAAATTTTAATTAAACTCCTCAATTTCAAAAAATTGAAAATCGATCTGAACCAAGGTATTTAGACGATTTATGAAATACAAGTTAAAAAGTTACGATTACCTAAAATCAAACCAATTTTAATTTTTTGAAAGGGGTGTAAGAGCCCAATTTTGACCGGGCCTGTTAAAAAATAAAACCAAAGTTTTTAAACAGTCCTTTACAAACCAAATACCCAAAACAAAACTAGCCCAAAAAATCCATTGACCCAACGCTTAAAATAGCCTAGCCGAACTAGACCCAATAGCCCAGACTACCCAACAACCCCAGACTAAACCTAAGCCCAGACCAGATACGAATGGCCCAAATGAGTTTCAGCCTAGGGTTTCTGAAACCCTAGGTGCTGCAAGCATGCTAGCAGGATCCCAAGCATCGCGCCGCCTCAATAAAGCCCAACGATCGCACCACAAACTTCGCCGCAACACCAGCAGCGCAATCAGCTTCACCTTAATCGTTGCTCCGCAAATCAACCGCTCCGCAATCCACGCAATTCGCATCTGAATCCCTCACTACCGCCGAGTTCTTCACAGTGGACCTGCACAAGGAAAAAACGCAGCAAAAGATTTCTTTTCTTTTCTTTTTGATTTCTTACAGGGTCTATTTAAACCCAAAGCAATATGTAAAAAGGGGATTCACACAATACACAGATCTGTACACGGTTTAGAGGGGATCCGCGCGTTGACCCGACGACGACCGAAGGATCATGCGTTTTCAACGAATGGTGTAATTTCCATTTCAGTCCTTCCAGAATTTTTATTATTTTAATTTCGTTCAAATTAACTTTTCATTTATTTTAAATTAACCCTAAATTTTTCATTTTGTTTCAATTGAATCCCCAGCGGAGTCGCCAAGCTGTCGAAACCATTTTAAAATCGGGTTTAGAAAAATGGGGATTGACTTTTAAAAACGAAAATGGAGTCGCCACCAAACTTTTATACTTAGGTGTGATTGGATCACCTTGTAAAACTTTATATTTTTAAAACATTTTTGGTCTACAAAAAACGAGAAAACGGGTTCGAGAGTCGGTTACATATGAGGAAGGGTTAGCACTCTCATAACGCCCAAAACTGGTACCTAATTGATAAAATCATGTCCGAATGTTTGAAATTTAAAAAGTTTAAAATAAGATCCCATATTTAGAAAGAAAACTAGGGTTTACCTATTTCCAAGAAATAAAAATACCACACCCAATAAGTTAGGATACAGTATTTTATAACTTCGAAATTAGGTATCTCTCCATTTTCAAAATTGAAGCTTATCAGTTTCAAATAAAAAAAACTTATTCTTGAGAACTCAAAATGTTGTATCCTAACTTATTGGGTGTGATGTTTTGGGTCTTGAGGTAAGAATTTTCTAAAATAAAGATACACCTAGCTTCGAAGTTATAAAATACTGTATCCTAACTTATTGGGTGTGGTATTTTTATTTCTTGGAAATAGGTAAGTTCTAGTTTTCTTTCTAAATAAGGGATCTTATTTTAAACTTTTTAAATTTCAAACATTCGGACATGATTTTATCAATTAGGTACCAGTTTTGGGCGTTATGAGAGTGCTAACCCTTTCTCATACGTAACCGACTCTCGAACCCGTTTTCTCTTTTTTGTAGACCAAAAATGTTTTAAAAATAAAATATTTTACAAGGTGATCCAATCACACCTAAGTAAAAAAGATTGGTGGCGACTCCATTTTCGTTTTTAAAAGTCGATCCCCATTTTTCTAAACCCGATTTTAAAATGGTTTCGACAAGGGAAATTCATTCAATGAATATAATTTTTTGACCATAGCATTAAGCACTACTTGAAAAAAAAAAACACCTGCAATGAGATTGTTTTATTGGTGTTATATAAGTACATATCATATGATAATTATAAATTTAATTATTTAATTATTATAAAAATTAAACATATTATAAATTTAATAATTATATAAAAAATTTATATATTGATATATTAAATACACGTAAATTTATTATCATAAATATATTTTTAATTATTATTTAATAAAAATAATTTTATTATATTTTATTAATTAATATAACATACATTCAAGAATAAATATATAAACAAATGTTATAATATTTTATTACTTTCATTTATTTAAAATATATAATTTGAGATTATAATGATTTAATAAATATACCATATTCATAATAAAATTTATATGAATTAAATCTAAATAAATATATATCTAATAATAAATAAAATTTTATTTATTAATAAATTTATTATTTACCATAATTGCAAATTTAATATATATTATATTATTTAATGTTAAATACAATCTTTCATTTTACGAATATAATTTAACATCCTTAGTATGGATCTTGTCTTTTATTACCTACTATGGGTGTTTATTATTATTACCTACTATGAATTAATGAATTTGCCTTTCAAAAAAAAATCATTTTAAGGTGAAAACACCTCTCTAGTCCCTTTCAATTTGTATATTGAGCAAATTGATCCTTCTCAAAAAACTAGACCAATTTAATCATTGTCAATTTCAAAATTTAGCAACTAAGGATATTTGTACACATTTTTTATTGGTATAATAACAACTATAGTCCTCGAAGTTTACATATTCTGTCAACCTGGTCTTGATTTAACAAATTTAACCCACAACTTTTACATATTCTGTCAAATTGGTTCTAGTTTAACAATATTAGATTGCAACATTTACACATTATGTACGGGCTAAATTTGTTATTATACCAATCAAAATTATGTACGAGTGACGAAAAGTATTAACATTGTAGTTAATTCTCTTTAGTTCACTTTCGAAATCGACAGGAATTAAATTACTATTTTTTTAGACGGGCCAATTTTCACAATATTGAATTTGAGACGGACCAAAGAGGTGTTTTTACCCATTTTTAACCTCACCTCACTATTACAATTGTTATTGAATCCAAACAAGCATCCAACACTAATTTTCACTAGAGTTGATCCAATTGTCCATCCAAAGAAACCCATAGACTTATCTAATACCTCATTTGTTTTACTGAAAATGATTATCAGAAAATAATTTATGGAAAATGATTTAATTTTTGGAAAAGCTAATATTTCCTAGTGTTTGGGCCGAATTTGTGTAAGATTTTTTTTTGTTTTTGTGATTTCTTGAAAATATTTCATAAAAGTTATTTTCAATAAAACAAACATACATTTGTGATTTATAATAAGTAGTGAATTGATTATAAAGTGATGTTAAGGTGAAACTATAGTAAATAATGAATCTTCATGATGTTAAGGATTAAATTGTAAACTTTGTGAAATTTATAATTGAAACAAGAGAAGTGATATGCATGAAAATTTGTTATGTGAAATAAGATATTATGATGGATTATTTGATTAAAGTGTTGTATGGTGGAAAATACATTACATGACAATAGGGACTAAAATGAAATTATTAGAATCTTATTTTTGGATGGGATTGAATAATTTAAAAAGGTAAAAGCTCAAAAAAGTAAAAACAAAAGAAATTAGCACATTAATTTGTAATTATATACAAAATGCTTCCCTCCACATTTATCCCAACAAAAATTCCTTCCCTTTTCCCTCGTTTTCTACTCTCTCTCTCTCTCTCTCTAATGTTTAAACTAAAACCTCACTTTCTCTTTTCCTATTTCCCCAATTCGTTCCCCTCGAAATCATAAACCTCCATGTACGGCGGGTCTCGAGCCTCCGATGGTCCCACGCTGCCGTATCAACCTCCTCCTACGGCTTCAACAGCACCAGCTTAGACGGTTCCTCCGGTTGTTCCGCCGATACGTCGTCACCTGGCCTTCTCTTCGACTAAGCCGCCGTTTGTTCATCCCGATCATTATCACAGATTTTCATCTAGTAATAGTCGCGGAATGGTCGCCGATCAAGAAGTTGAAGCAATTGTTGTGAGATCTCCAGTGAGTTCAAAAATTCTCTTTTGAAAATGGTGGCTATCATGTAAATACTAGTATATTATTTCAATTTTAATGAGTTAGTACCATTTTCCACTTTCATGATTTAAACGCATTGTGGCATTGCTCCTACATATTACAGGATGTTGATTATCGACGAAGGAGATACAGGATAACCCTTAGAAGCACAATGGGTCCGATTGATGCTTAACTAGTCAGGTGTTGCTCCCTTCCTTACATATATTGAACCATTTACGGTAAATGTTCTTTTGAAATAAGCCTAATTGATGATGACAGGATAGGTTTAGTTGTAGAAATAAAAAGTGTCGGCATCGGAATTCTGGTCCATCAAATCTGGTTATATATGCACATTAACAACATCCTTTTCTTTTTCTGAGTTGCTTAATTAGTCATTAGTTTTTTACATATCAAAATTGAAAAAGCAGCCTTACAAAATGTAGATGTGTAGAATTGGTGCATCGTGATGATAATCATTGGATCAATCTTGTTGTTTGTACGAAATGGGTCCATTGTATATTTGAGGTTGTGACCAATGGCAGCTATAAATAATCATATGATTATAGGAATCCAGTTATTTTTCTACTTCTATTGCTTCCTTCACGTTTTTTCACTTTGTGGTTGAAATTGATCTCTAACTTATTTACAGTTGAGATTTTCGTGTTTTGGTTTTGCTAATGTTAGCGGAATTCGGTTTAATTATTGGTTAGCCAAGCTTGGGTTATTGAGTAAGCTGGGTTTAAATACCTTAATGTCCGACTTAGAGTGGTTTGTAAGTCTATATTAAGGGTTTTTTTTTTTTTTATTTGAATTAGTATTAAAAATACCAATTGAAATCTGAACTTAAGACAAATAGTTTTTTTAAGGTTTAGTTAAGGTTGTTTGAACCGGACCAGGATACCGCTTCGGAGAAGAGCATTGAATCGATTGATCTAGGAACCGGTATGGATGATTGTATTGGGCGAAAAACTAGTTGAACTTGGCGGTTGAATCATATTTTTATTTTTTTATGAATTTTTTAATGATTTATTTAATTGCACCGTTGAATCAATGAATCGGTGGCTTTGATCAATTTTTCTATCGGTCCGGTTTCAAAAACCTTGGATTTAGTTTGAGAATCATGTTCATCTTTTGCTAGGTAAAGAAGTCCAAGTTGATTTTTATCTTAAATCAAGTTATGTTTTGAAAGTACACTTGATCAAGTTCGAATTGAGTTTTGAGGTGTGAACACTAATGGGGGCGTGAATTTGTTACTATTACAGATGATAATGATGATGCCCAATGTTTGGCCCTTTCTTAAACTTGCAATTACAAAGCATAGACAACGGGTTTGTGTTTGGCCACCATTTGCGCACAAAATATGGAGCTATGTTTTTAGTAACAATAAGTGTTTCTTCTACACTTGAACACCGTTTCAGTCTATACGAATCAATTTTATCTCACTGTATATTGATATTTATAGTTTGCAGGTTCATTGCTGCTATATAGAGGGAATTGAAGGGCTAGAATCCCCCTAGGAGACTTTGATTTCCTTCGCTCACCAAGAAACATCCCTGCCATTCCCCATGTCCTTCCTTCCTTTAAAGGACCATGTCCTTCCTTCCTTTAGAGGATTGCAGTATCCCGTCGCATTGTGATTCCAAAGGAAAAGCCTTTTGTTTTGTTTAAATGACAAGAACAAATTACAAGGTGTTATTCAACTTGTAGTTTGATGTGTGCCAACATAAGCATCAACACACAAGTCATACATATATATAGTCAGGAAATCAACATCTTTTGGAAGAATCCTAATCCAAGCATCATAATTGAACATAGCCTTGGAATACTGTCTACAAAATTGGTTGTCTCATAATCAATTGTGCATCCCTACATTTGAATATTGTTTGGAATACTAAAAAAAAACTTAAAATCGTTTTTTCTTGAGTTGTACGTATTATTCAACAAGGAAAATAAAGAGCATAATCAAGATGTTTACGTAGTTTAGAACTTGTCCTACGTCTCTGAGGGGCTTTGTCCAAATATGAATACACTATGAACTTATAGTACAAAGAAATGATTTAAGCTTAACTCCTCAAACACTTGATGCAATCTCACTTTTGTACTATTAAGTAAATTCTCTCCTAACTCATTTTAACTATGCAAGTGAAAATCAACATTCAACACTCAAATAGTGTATAACAATGTCACTCAATAATAGTTCCTACTATGAACATGTATACTTCTTCAAATTCACACATCACCCATAAAATAAATCACGCTCTTAATAAGCTCCATGTAAAGTGGAATAATAAATATTCAAATGCAATATGTCTGGCAATTGTCATGCTTGAACAACGACTCTTCCAAAAGCATCAATGAACCTGAAAATTATAAATGCCAACATAGAATATGTTACAAATCCCATTATTATGAGCCTTATATTTGCACATATGTGTGTTTAGTATAACGCGGTTCATATATAAATAATCAAACATTTTATCAACTTCAACCTCACCACCAAATATTCTGGAGCATCTTCCTTTTTCTGTTTGGACCTTCAATAACAAATTTGGCAGGAATCTCGAACGGCTAAAAGAGTGTCCTGCATCAATGAACATCGTGATTTGAATACATCCAAAAGCCTGTAAATAGCATAGGTACCATCTAAGATAGTAATCAGTTGGCATATTTTAAGAGAACATATATATATATATAAACATATGATAGGTAAGTGCTTAAATGAAGAAAGCAGAGTATATAGTACAACCATTTTGAAGGGTAGCATGCAAGCTTCATAGGCCTCTCTCTCCACATCAATGATTTTTTAGAATTAAATTATTACAAGCCCTTAAAATTGCAATTGTCAAGTTATTATCATGATTTAAAAGTAAAAAGCAAATAGATAAATTAGCACCTCTTTTTATGCATATAAAATGATTGAAGTTCACAAATGCCTTTCTCCAATGCCTTACTGCACAAATCAGCAAGAATATTATGAAAGATGATAAGTAAAAGTAGGATTAAAACAAAAGGATTTCAAATGAATAATATTTTAACAAGGAAATTAACAGTATCCAACTTCAATGAAAAATGGCATCACACCCCTGACTTGGAGATTCAATATACCACTCCTATTTTTCTTCAACAAAAGATAAGGTCATCAAAATAAATAAATAACAAGGACGGACCAACCTGCTACAACCAAATGTTGGGGATGTGAGCAATCTTATGCCAATCAGCGCCAATGTCCTTCCGACATCTTTCCTTCAACTGAGGAATTCCTTTTATTTCTAAAATTTGCAAATTGGTTAGGCAACGAATCTCGTCCGGAAGCGATGTTAAATTTGGAAAATCCCTGAGACAGAGCCTTTGCAGATTTGTTAGATGTTGAAGCCACTCCGGAAGCCGACACTTTGGAATGTTTCCCAGCGTTAGATCGCGTAGGCTTGTATGATCTTGGAATATTTGGAAGCCAGCTGCTGATAGCTCCAGCTCCTCGCAGTTGCTTACTGAAAAGTCTTCAAGGAAAGTGAGATGTTGGAACACAGGAAAGAGTGACCTCAGTCTATGGCATTCATCAATTTTTAATTTTTTCAATTGAACAAGATGTTGAAGCCCACAGGGGAGAGACACCAGCTGCGGGATCTTATCAATCTCCAAACAAGAGAGATCCTTAATGGGTTCCCACTGTAAGTTCTCTAAATCAACCTCCTTGCAATCCCTTATTCGTAAAGTTATAAGCCCAGTGAGATGTTGCAGGCACTCATCTAGCGTGTGAGTGTCCAATCCCTCAATGTTGCCTACATGGAAAGATTTCAATTTGGAGAGAGGAAGAGAAGAGGTTGAACTTGATGGGGTCGTACTAGTGATGTTCATCTTCATGGTCTGCTTTAACGGCCTTGAACTGGTATTCTCCAACTCTAGCTCATCATCGAGTGAAGGATACAACGGCATTGAAATCAAAGGGCAATTATCAATCCATAAAGAGGAAAGACAAGGAAATGCCATGGTTGATGTTCCCATAACTGTTGTGTCGTCCTCGTTGGAATCATCATCGATTGGTTTTGTCGTCCTCCACCAACTCTTCATATTCGGGCAGTCGAAGAGACGGAGAAGCTTAAGCGATGGGAAGAATAATTGTGGTTCTCCTTGACTTCCTTTTAGGCTATTATTATCCATGTACTCGAGCTCAGTTAAATTAGAAATCCCCAGCCGTTGAAGACAAGGCAATTGAGCAAAGGACGGGAGATGTTTGAATTTACTAGGACCATTTATGTAAATATCGAAGAGATTTGTGAGCAAAGAAAGCCAACTTGGAAACTTGGCATCACCCCTCCATCCTCGAATCCAGAGCTCCTTGAGATTAGGATGGGGCTGGAGGTCTTCAAGTGACTTCTCATCACCATCACCGTTATCAGGATCCCATTGTAAAACCAACGATCTCAAATGTTGCTTCCCTTTCAAATTAGCAGCCTTAAACTTCTCTTTTGCATTTTTTACGAATCCCAAATTTCTTATTTGTAGCTCTCCCCTTAAGTTAAGCAGTCTCAATTCACTTAGATCTGCACCGCAATGGGACCCATCTTTATCCACTACAAACAAGCTTAACGTCTCAAGTGAAGTCAGCTTCCCTATTCCACGTGGCATATGAGTTAAATCATCACATTTAAAACACGCAAGATGGGTAAGATTCACCAATTTTTCAATCTTCTTTGGCAATTCTTGAAGATGCCAACAATGATCAAGTTTCAGCGCTAGCAAATTCTGAATCTTGCAAATACTCTTTGGGAGAATCTTAATTTTGAAATTCCAAGAAAGATCAAGGTACCTCAAATGTTTCAATTTGTAAATGGAGGGTGAAATCGTCTTAAATCTTAGATTATCCAAAGCCAATACACGCAAGGATCTACAATTTGTAATTACAAAATCCCAAGTTTCTTCGCTCCAATTTTGAATTCCCGTGTTTGGAGACCGTAACAAGGTTCGCAACTTTTTTCCTTTAAACAAAGGAATTAATGAAGGATTAATTGATATGTGGCGACATTTTTCACCAACACCACTTACAATTTTATTTGAATCTATAATACTACTCTCCATCCCTGCTACTGATTCAGCTAAATCATGCATTAAATCATGCATTTTACATCTCATTTCTTCCATCAAGTCTCCTTCTACCTCTTGAAAGAAACTTCTTTCAACTAAATCTTTAAAATATCCAAATCCGATCTCCTCGAGAGATTGACTTGGATTCAGTTGCTTTACGAAACCTTGTGCAATCCAAAATTGAACAAGTGTTCGTACAACAATTTCATGATCTTTTGAATATAGTCGACAATAAGCAAAACAATGCTTCAAATGAGATGAGAGATGATCATAACTCAACTTAAGTGTAGGTAAAATCTCACCTTCCTTCTGATTCTAGCAAGTTCATTATCTTTAAAAGAAAGCCACTCATTTTTAGTTTCTTTGAAAGATAACGTACCAGCTATCGTCCTTATGACTAAGGGAACTCCACAACACCTTTTCAAAATCAGCTTTCCTATTTCCACAAAGCCTGAATCTGTTGAGTCTGCAGATCTTTGTTCAAATGCTATCTCTTTGAACAAAGACCAAGCATCCTTATCAGACAAGCCTTTCAGAACATAAGGCTGACATTTACTAGTGATCTTGGCTACCTTAGAAGAACGAGTAGTTACTATTATCCTACTTCCTTTAGCCCCACCTACCAATAACTCTTTTAAACTCCCATTTTTCCCACTCCTCATTCCAAATGTCATCCAAAACAAGCAAATATTTTTTCCCACCAATTTTTTCCCGAAGCTGTTTTTGCAATTGGTCCATTTCGAGATTTTGATCTGGTGCTTTGCCTGTTGCAGATTTGATCATGTTTTCTACAATTATTTTGACATCAAAAACATCCGAAACACACACCCACATCATCAACTCAAAATGATTTTTGACCATTTCATCATTATAGACAAACTGAGCCAAAGCAGTCTTCCCTAACCCTCCTAACCCCACAATTGGAACGATGTAAACATTCTCTTCACTTTCAAACTCTAACACGAGTTTTAGAAGAGCTGCTTTATCATCGTCCCTCCCTATTATTTTATCTTTAAAAGAGTGCGTTAGCTGCCTCTTTTTAGTCATGAAAGAGGTTTCCATGGGACGGTCACGCTCTACCAAGTTGAACTCCTTGGCTTCACTTCCAATTGAAATCAACCTGGCCTTAATGGCCTTCATTTTCCGACCCATTTTGAGACCGTAAGCAAACTGGTTTGAGCTCGAGAAGAAAAGGCGTACCTCTTTCGTCAGCTTGTTCCCACCCAATAGATCTTTCCGCAAAGCTTCGGTAGAGAAATCGTCGAGCAAGTCGTCAGCGTCATAAAGTACGTCTCTCAGCTTTTCAAGCCAATCTTTGACGAGGTGGCTGGTCAGGGATCGCTCTTCTGCGTCAAGAAGCACAGCTTTGATTGTAGAGACAGTGCTTTTGAGGTCGTCGAGGTCATCTTTGACATTCCAATACAGTCCAATTTGAGAGAGAGTGAAGGAGCTCAATTTAGTAATAAGCTCTACGGCAAGGTCGAATGCAATTGCTTCGGCCATTGCTGGATCAAAATGAAATCAAGCAAAGAAGTGTTTGGTTATTGCAAGAGGAGGAGTAAAATGAGAATGATTGGAACAAGATGAAACACGGATGTGGATCCATACACGAAGAGAGTAAAGTAGATTTATAGATATTATTATCCACCCAGCAAGTAGTATAATTAAATAAAAAAGTAATGTTGATTGGTGGGAAATGGCTCCTCCATGTTTACCGTTTGACACAAATTTCTGAATGGAGACAAAGTTGGGATGACGACACGTGGGTCCTCTGCACACTGTGGATCCGTACAAATAATTGAAATTAATGAAAAAGGTAAGAAAGAAAAGACAAATCCCATGGAATCCAAGATGTTTTGATTGAGGCACATGCATTCAAGTCTTTCTAAACCTTCTTCCCACCTACAGTGTAATTGAGGTGAGTAATACTCGGTTTTAACTTAAATTTAATATTTTATTTTTGAGTTTAACTTCGGTTGAATGTGTAAAATAAAAATTTAATAAAATTTACTATCCATTAAAATCAAATATTATTAGATTAATAATTTAAACATATTTTAATAATTATCAAATTTAATTTAATTTTTTTCTAATCAAACTCAATTAACTTGTAAATAATTATCGTGTCTACTTTTCTCACTCACCCATGTACTTAGCTTTGATTTTTTCTTTTAAGGTAACTTGGTAATAATGATTGTCATGTTTACAATTATATATTATGACAATGGTTATTGTCCATTACTATTTTAGTATACTCTTATTGTTAATGCTTTTTATATTAATGAATATGTTAATTATATTTGTTATTAATTTTTTATATAATATTAAGAGTGGAGATGGAGGTAACATTGTTTGAATCCGTGTCAAATAGGTCTTGACAAGAATTTTAACCACCGCTCCTTACGAGTCAAGGCATATTTGTTATTAACATGGTAGCATTTTATTTTTCTTTTAAATATGCATATATTTATTAAGAAAGGGTCGAAGCTGTTGATTTGTTTATTATTAGGGGAAGATATTAAACTTATATATGAATTTTGGTTCAATGTGTAAATTGATACATAAGTTTTGATGTGGTGTAATTTCCACATGAAACTTAAATTGTGGGTTATATATATATACATGAAACTTTAATTTTGATTCAACTATACACATTTAAATAAATGCATACATATATTTATTTTCATATTGGATTAATATAATTGTTTGTGTATGCAATATATCAAAGTTCAATGTAAGAAGTTGATTTGGCATATCCCAAAACATTTTGTTATAGCTTGCATGGTCACTCTTGACAAGTTGCCTACCCGTGGCAGAGCCTAGAAGAGACTCCTGAAATGGTAAATTTTCAATTTACACTTTTTATGATTTATAATGTTTTAAATTAATAATAATAAAATTACACTTTAATCCTCCAAAGATTATAAAAGTTTGATTTAACTCTTTAAAAGCTATAAAGATATACTATTATAAAAATATATAATTTAATTTTGACTCAGAATTTTTTTAGCTCTATGCTTACAAAAGAAAAGTTAATTTTGTTTTGGACTTAATATTGAGGGTGATTACAAACTGCGAGATACAACATGAAGATTGATTCCAGTGCTCATATTTTTTTAATTATTTTAATACACATAAAATTGTTTATTGTGAGTTGGATGATTTTGGTTTGTTTATTTAAGATATTTTATTTTTAAATATATTCTTAATTATTTATGTAACAGTCTGAATTCGACCCTAACCGGAACGATGGTCTCGGGACCATGAATCCGAGTTTGTAGAATATTTTAATATTCTATATTGAGTCTATAATTTATGAATGAGCATGAGTTAATTTTTGGTGAATTAATTTACTTGTTTGTAGGTCTAAGTTGACTTAAGGATTAAATTGTATTAAGGTTAAAAGTGACCTTTGATGAATTTTGTGTCAAATTTGGAATGGATTTATAAGGTGAAGTCCTTAAAGGACAATTAAGCCTTTGTAAAGAAAGTGGACGGCAACATGATGATATTAAATCATAAAATATCATTATATTTTATATCATGGTGGGTGGATATTAAATAAATAAAGTTTAGTAATTTTCTACACTTATATTGATAAAACAAAGTGGAATGAAAGAGAAAAACATCTTGGTCATCTTCTTGACCGAAACTTGAAGAAAGAAAACTCCATTTTTGGAGCTTGGGGTATGTTTTATGCTTAGTTTTCTATTATTTTTACATTTTTTGAATGGTTGTTTTGAATACTACATAACCCATACATAACCCATGGTGAAAATTTTTTAGTTTATGGCACTTTTATATTCGGCCATTGAAGTATTTTTTATAGTGAGTAATGTTTGTTGATAAATTATTAATAATAAGACTTAAACTATCATGTTTATTATTTGAAGTTTTAGTGAAATTGATTGTTAAGGGTTAAATTGAAAAATGAAAATTCTTGAAGGACTAAATCATGTATTAAATGGCATGCAAGGCCTTGTATGAGGTCAATGAATATTCGGTCTTGAGTGTAAGTGATTAAAATTGGTGTATTCTGTGTGGTGTCCAAATTGGACTAATTTGTAAAAGTGTGGTATAAAGGGGGCAAAATCGTAAATTGCCTATTTATATGTGTTGGGACCAAAATTGTTATAATGTGCTTAATTGAGTTTAATTTAATTTATTTAGATCAAGAACAAAAGGAGGTAGGATTGGATCGGGGAAAAAGTAAATTGATCGACTAACCGGGAAGTTGAATTTGTGACTACTTGAGGTAAGATCTTAAGTATTTGAATTTAATTGAACTCGATTTAGTATTACGTACTTATGTTGGATAATTGTGGCTTATAAATCATTATAATGCCGAATGGATTTGGGAAAAATTTGCTTGGTTAGCCGAACCTAAAGGTGAGGGAATGAGCATGTTTAAGTGAAAAATGAGATGATTATGGTTGCGGATAATATGATGGACTAATGTCTGGAAAGGGTGGAAATTTTGTTATATGTATAGTGAGGTGCCGAATGTACTAGTAGGAGTTAAAAAAAAAATGCATGGTTGTGGTATATATCTCATCTGGTGAACATAATTGCTATTGATTATTAGAGAATATGTATGTGAATCACATTGGACAAAAATAAATAAACATTGGCACTATGTGTGCGAGTTTATACCAGCACTGTGTGTGCAAGATCGGTCGGTTAGCACTAAGTGTGCGGAAATGGATAAGTAACGGCACTAAGTGTGCGATACGTTACGAAGAGAATTGGCACTAAGTGTGCGGAGTTGACTATTAACAGCACTAAGTGTGCGATATGTGACCAAATTAAATTATATGAGAATATAATTTGAGGCTAGTTGGGATATATTATTTTATTTAATGTTTTGCTTGTATGGAAATTCAGCAATGGATAATACTTTGTGTTATATAGTAACGAATGGTTCAGAAATTAGAAGTATACTCAAGGTAAGTAATATTTACTTATGGAATAAAGTTGAGTAGTGGTTCGAATGTGGTTGATTAATTGCTTTGCCTTGAGATGTATAAGACTCAATTTATATGGTGGTTATGAGCCTAGCTATGTGGGTTAGCAAATAACTTGAAATGAATGTAAATGAGTAGAGTTATTTCCTTATGAGTTCATGCATGCTTATGCGAATGTATTCATTGCTTAAGTCTTACTAAGCTTTGGAAAGCTTACTTTATTTTGGTTAATTCTTGTGCGCATAGGTTACTTTTGGAAGCTCGATTTTGTGCTTGGGATTCGTCTCGGAAGTTCACCATACTATCATCTCTTTTGGGTACACTTTTTGAAGTAGTAAATTATGTTATTATGGCATGTATAAGCTAAAGTATTTTTGGGTTGATGTCAAGATGTATATAAATGTTTGTGCCATGCGAAAATGGCTAAATATTAATCACTTGTGTTGTTTTGGGTTGATCTTGATGCTTATTCGTAAAAGATTTTTCATATGCATGTTCGGCTATCTTTTTACCAAATGGTTAACTGATGAGATTGCTTGTTTGAGTTGTATAATGAAGGGTAATACCGGTAACCTTAATCCGGCGACGGAAACGGGTTAGGGTGCTACAATTTATTTTACATATACATGTATTTTAATTTAATATCTTTAATAGTATTTTTTTATAAAGAAAGGACCCGAAGGTCACTACCTCAATTTAAGTTGTATCATAAATTACAATGTTATGGATATCGCTAAGATAATCCATCTCAAAAGACAAATTACAACACTTAGAAAGAGCCCAATTACAAAGAGAATCGGCTAAATTGTTACAACCACATTTCACCCATTTGACCTTGGCGGAAACAAAAGAATCAAGCATCTTGGGAGCTTCCTTGATGCGGTGATCAAGAATCGTTATGTCCTCCTTGTGAAAACTAAAGCAGCTGTCAATGCTATCACAATCTGTTTCAAAAATGACATTATCGACTTTAAGAAATTGAGCAAGCCAAAAACCATTGATGAGGGCATCTGATTTCGCTTTAATAGTGATTTTTTATTCTCATTTTATCGGTATATTTACATTTGAATTCAAATACATACTCTACAATTAGCTTTAATCTCACTGTTACAATACTTAACCTTGCTAAATTACTTGTTTAACATGATTATGGTGATTTTATAGAAAGAAAAATCACGAAGCAAATGCAGATGCACTTATGTTTAAAGTGTTATTAATGGAAATTTTCTTATTTTGAAAAATAAAAGTATAATAACTTTTTTGGCATTCCAACTTTATAAAAGAATTATTTTAGTCGTCCATTTATTTTCCTTCTTTTTTAGTCTTTGAACTTACATTTTTTTTGTCAAAACATCCAAAATGGGTGAAAAAGCAAACGCTTGTTAACTTTGTTGACATTACATACAGGTCAATCACCATGTGTATGTCACGTTAGCCATTAATTATTTTTTAAAAATAATTAATTGCTTATGTGGCATATATGTGGTAATCCATGTGTATGTTACATTAGCAAAATCAACAAACATTAATTATTTCACCCATTTTGGGGTCATTTGACAAAAAATACAAGTTTAAAGGCTAAAAAAATGAAAAATTAAATGGAGAGTTGAAATAACTTTTTTTTATAAAGTTGGAGGACCAAAAGAATCATTATGCCAAAAATAGTTTTTTCTTTCTCTTTTTTGGGGTATTTTTCAGTGCTAAAATTCAAGATGGTATGGAATAGTTCTTAATCTTATTATTGTTATATATGTTTTCAATCTCATTAGAGCTAGTCTCATCGTCCATATAAAGAGAGCCTAAATATAATTTGTTCAGCCTATTATAAACATGTTAGTGCTCCTTTGATCATTTAACTCCGGTGAGTAGGGTTGAGTAAGAAAAATAAAATAAAATAACTAAAAATTGATCCAAGTCAAGGTATTTAGACAGTTTATGGAATACAAGTTAAAAAATCATAATTATCCGAAACCAAACCAACTCTATTCTTTATTTAATTTATAAATAAATTTATTTTTTTATAATATAAAAATAAATCTTTTATATTTAAAAACAGTGAATATATGTATATAATTTTTAAAAGTATTATATAAAAGTATTTGATTATTTGTATTTACTTAAAATATTTTTTTAAGAAATATCTATAAAAAAAACTTTGAAAAATTGTCAAATGATATTTAAAAGTAATAAAACAAAGCTTATTTTTATCAAAATAATTATAAAAATCTATAATAAAAAATCGAACCAAACTAAATTATAATAAACGGTTAAAAAAATACAACCGAATTGCACTGATATCACTACGTATTTGGTCTTGATTTTGGTGCACCTGCACCATAATCACTCCAAATATTTCCACTAAACTGGACATAAAAGATTTTCTTAAAAAATTAACCTCCAATGAGATTGTTTTTCTCACTATAACCTTCTAGATGTGTTATATCATATCATATCATAATTATAAATTTAATTATTTAATTGTTATAACAATTAAATATATTATAAATTAATATTTATATAATGATATATTAAATACATGTAAATTTATAATCATAAATATATTTATAATTATTATTTAATATAAATTATTTTATTATATTTTATTAATTAATATAAAATAAATTAAAAAATAAATATATAAACTAATGTTATAATATTTTATTATTTTCATTAATATAAAATGTAGAATTTTGAGTTTATAATAATTTCAAAAATATATAATTTTCATAATAAATTTTTATATGAATTAAATCTAAATAAGTAGATATGTAATAATAAATTAATAAAAACTAATAAAAATATTTATTAATAAATTTATTATTTACCAGGATTGCAAATTTGGTATATATTATATTATATAATGTTAAATATAATCTTTCATTTTACAAATATAATTTATCAATTTAAGGTGAAAACACCTCTCTGGTCCCTTTCAATTTTGATATCGAGCAAATTGGTCCTTCTAAAAAATTTAGAGCAATTTTATCGTTGCTAATTTTGAAATTGAGCAACTAAGGATAATTAATCACAACGTTAATATTTTTGTCATCTGTACACATTTTTATTGGTATAATAACAACTTTAGCCCTAAAAGTTTACACATTCTGTCAATTTAGTCTTGATTTAACAAATTTAGCACACAACGTTTACACATTTTATCAAATTGGTTCTAGTTTAACAAAATTAGACTGCAACATTTACACATTACGTATGAGCTGAATTTGTTATTATACTAATCAAAATTATATACAAGTGAAAAAAAATATTAACATTATGGTTAATTGTCCTTAGTTCACTTCTAAAATTGATAGGAATCAAATTACTCCATTTTTTTAGAAAGGCCAATTTGCACAATATTGAATCTAAGAGAGATCGAAGAGGTGTTTTTAACCATTTTTAACCTCGCCTCACTACTACAATTGTTATTGAATCCAAATGTATATCCAACACTGACTATAATCACATCACTACGACATTCAATCTCACTATTACAATAACAAATCACACCACCAACGCTTTTTTAAAATTTCACTAGAATTGATCCAATTGTACATCCAAAGAAAACCGTAAACTTATCTAAATACAAATAAAACGATAAAATACTTATCTAGACATAAATTGAAAAATAAATTTTATTATTTGACACGATAAAAATATAATTACTTGCTTGATTTATACATTTGTCCAAGAGTAATATAACCCATTAAATTTGGTCAGATTGAAGGTTATTCTTTGATAAGATATTATTATTATTATTATTATTATTATTATTATTATTATTATTATTATTTGCTTTGGGCAAACTTAATACAACTTTGATTTAATATTTATTAATTAAAAACATTTTATTTATATTTAATTATAAAAACGTGTAAATATTATTAAAATATTAATTTTTAACAATTTTCAATACATTTTTATACAACAAATGTTTACTTTGTTGTAATTTAGTTTTATTTGATCTTTTTAATAGTACAGAGACTAAATTGACCATTTAATAATAGACGTACTAATTTGATGTAGTCACTATAATACAGGTACTTTCACCCTTATATATGTATTTGAATCTTATTTTGGATGAAATTGAACAATTGAAAAAGATAAGGGTTCAAAAAGGTAAAAACAAATGAAATTAGCTAATTATATACAAAATGCTTCCCTCCACATTTATCCGAACAAAAGATTCCCTCCCTTTTCCCTCGTTTTCTACTCTCTGTCTAACGTCTAAACTAAAACCCTCACTTTCTCTCTCTTCCCATTCCCCCAATTCCAATTATACCCACACCTCCTTCCCCTAGAAATCATAAACCTCCATGTCCGGCGGGGCTGGAGCCTCCGATGGTCCAACGCTGCCGTATCAACCTCCTCCTACGGCGTCAACAGCACCAGCTTCGACGGTTCCTCCGGTTGTTCCGCCAATACGGCGTCACCTGGCCTTCGCTTCGACGAAGCCGCCGTTTGTTCATCCCGATGATTATCACAGATTTTCATCTAGTAAGAGTCGTGGAATCGTCGCCGATCAAGAAGTTGAAGCAATTGTTGTGAGATCTCCAGTGAGTTCAAAGTTCTCTTTTGAAAATGGTGGCTATCATGTAATTAGTAGTATATTATTTCAATTTTGATGAGAATTGTACTCTCACTTAACGCTTAATGTCATTTGCTTAATTTTTTTGTGTGATCTTTTGATCTGTTCATAAATAGAACTTTTCATGGTGGGTAAGTTTCTTAGGGGATAAATTATGAGTAGCATTATTTGTTTCTGCAGTGAAATTGTGATGTCTGTATTTTAATATGTGATCTATTTCCGTTTTTTGATGATACATTTGATGATTCAAGTGCTCGTTTGCTGAACTAAGTTGAAATTTAAGGAATGCTGGCCTCATCCAATGTCCAAAACTTGATGACTGGAACATTTTGATGCCTTAATTTGAGAAAGCTAAGTTTTAGTGATATCAAATATAATTGCAATTGATAGTGTGTTAGTTTTATGTAATATAAATGCTATAGTAAGAGAGGAAGGTTATGTTATGCTACTCCATTCTCGGTTTAAAGCCAAACATTTAATGCTGTACTCCGTATGAAGAAAGCTTGATGGGTGTTAGTTCTTTTGATGTTTTGTCTTTGATGGATGCTTGAAAAATGATTCAATTGATATCCATATTTCCCCCTTATGTATAACATGACTGATAGTTTGTCAGGCAAAATTATATTCGTATATTATATTCCTTTTTCTTATTGTCTTCAAGTAGTGAAGCATTTCTGATGGTTCTTATGACTAACAGTAAGTTTTCTTATACAAGCTCTCATTCATATGCATCTGTTAAACTTATGCTCTTTTTTATTTTATTTTCTTCAATTCAATTGGTTCTTAATGTAGATATAACCATGCACAAATACTAAGGGACCTTGTAATTTTGCCTGCCATTGGCACTACTTTGAAATGTTGCTGATTTTTCTCAGCAATTAAAAAGGAAAAGCGCAGCAGACAAAAATGAAGTTGAGTCTAGCCAATGGACAAGCAGTCCAGGAGTTACCAGCATATCCAACAGTCCCTTCCAGACACCTGTATCTGCTAAAGGAGGAAGGATAAGTAATAGATCAAAGACCTCAAAAGCCAACAAATCAATGCCTCAAACACCTGTGTCAAATGCTGGTGCGAGACTATTTCCTACTGGTTTAGTCCATAGAAGGAAACTTATGATTCACTCCACAGCTCTATCATCAATACTTCATTGCTCGAATTAAGAGAGATGGATTTTGTAGAAGAGGAATCACTGACATTATATATGATAATTGGCAGGTTGTCCATCACCTCTTACACCTGCTGGCAGCTGCCGGTATGACAGTTCTCTAGGTAATCTTTACTACCCATTATTTTTTCTTTTAACATGGTCTGTTTTAGCTCCTTAACCTTCTATGGATGGTGAGAACGACAATAATGCAGTCACCATTTTTAGGTCTGTTGACAAAGAAATTTGTCAATCTGATGAAGCATGCTGAAGATGGTATCCTTGACCTAAATAAGGCTGCAGAAACATTGGAGGTAATGACATACTAGTGAGCTTATGTATCATTGGGTGTTTGTTGAGTATTTTTTCATGTTACTTAAAGGGTTCTTTTGTCTTTTATTTTTCCCTGTAAATGTTGTAACAGGTGCAGAAGAGGAGGATATATGATATAACAAATGTCTTGGAGGGCATTGGTCTTATCGAAAAGAAGTTCAAAAACAGAATACAGTGGAAGTAATTATTGATGATGTTAATCATTTTTCAAGAATTTGATGTCTTAATTTGGTTTGTAATTCTGGTTAACCTTTGAAAAATGTGAGACTTATTTGAGGATTAATCAAATTTACTAGGGGTGTTGGTGCTTCGAAGCCAGGAGAAACAGATGGCGATGTCTCTGTAATACAGGTACGTGAAAGTAATGTCAATTTTCTTTTCTTTGACATCCAGCCAACAAATTTTCTTGTTATGGTTCATTAGAATGTTTTCTGTTTCTTTATTTTTGGTAATGACTTTCAAGAGAATTTTCAATCCCTGCTGATTGATTGATTTGTTGCTGTTTATTTCTCATACCTACGAGCTTAATTTCTATTCTTTAATGCAGGAGGAAATTGAGAACCTTTCCATGGAAGAGAGGAGATTAGATGATCAAATAAGGTTGTGCATGGCTTATTCTCTTGTTAAAGTAACTGTTACTATCTTGAACCTGTTTAGGAATGCTGATGCTTCTAAAATATTTCAGAGAAATGCAGGAAAGGTTGAGGGATTTGAGTGAGAATGAGAACAATCAGAAGTGAGATTTTGTTGTCTGCCTTGCACTCTGATCCAATTAATTGAAGTTTAACTGCTAATTGTTTGCAAAAAAATTATACATTTACATATCTTCACACTGTTTCAGGTTGCTTTTTGTGACTGAAGAGGACATCAAGGGTATACCTTGTTTTCAGGTTCGTTTATTTCATGCCTCTAATGCAATGATATTCTGCATTTGATACTAATCTTCAAGACACCTTGGTTTTGGCAGAATGAAACCCTGATAGCAATTAAAGCTCCACATGGAACAACTCTCGAAGTACCTGATCCTGATGAAGTAAGATGGCATAGAGAAATTTGATGAGTTATTACCATTTCCACTTTCATGATTTAAACGCATTGTGGCATTGCTCATATATATTACAGGATGTTGATTATCGACAAAGGAGATACAGGATAATCCTTAGAAGCACAATGGGTCCGATTGATGTTTACCTAGTCAGGTGTTATTCCCTTCTTTACATATATTAAACCATTTATCCATACATGTTCTTTTGAAATAAGTCTAATTGATGATAACAAGATAGGTTGTTTTAATGTCTTTCTTTTCTATTGTTGCTTCCTCAGCCAATTTGAGGAGAAGTTTGAAGAGATGAATGGCGTTGAACCACCTCTGAGTGTCCCACTTGCTTCAAGTTCTGGCTCTAATGAAAACCAAGTTGAGTTGGTCAATACAGTGAGCATCCTAAAGGAGATTGAACCACAAGCTCAGCAAACTCATCAAATCTGCTCTGATATAAATGCTTCACAAGAGCCTGTTGGGGGAATGATGAGAATTGTTCCATCGGATATTGACGTAAGTGCCATTTTTCTTGACCAGTTATTACTCTAGCCAAGCTTTACAAACATCAAATATATGGACAGTGGTTCATGTCAAAGATTATTTATGAATTTAGGTAATCTGGAATAATTCATTAGAAGCCTTGGTTACCCCTCTTTAGGAGGGTAAGGTCCAAGATTCAAACACCTCTCTCCCCCTAGGACTTCATCATGTACCGAAACTGATAATTTTGACTAATAACTTTTCTTGCCCTTGTTTTCAGAATGATGCGGATTATTGGCTTCTATCAGATGCCGATGTTAGCATTACGGATATGTGGAAGACAGATTGTATCCTTCTATAAAGTTTAGCTAATCTATCTGCTTAACCTCCCATAGGCAGGAAAATGCACACACAAACTTATTTATACATTCAGAGGTACAACAGGTGAATGTGTGATCCTTAACACCTAGAATGACAGGTGTTGAATGGAGTGGAGTAGATATGCTTAATTCCGACTTCGGAATGGCTGAGGTCGGTACCCCAAGGCCAGAAACTCCACCTTCCAGAATGACCGAAGTGCCATCTTCCGATTTAAATCGACTCGATAGGTAAGATTATTTTCCTGACCAAATTCTGCAGAACAAATGCCAGCTAGGAGTTATTCCAATTTACTCCAGGGTTGAGCTATATTTCCTATCCCATGGTTTTAGTTATAGAAATAAAAAGTGTCGGCATCGGAATTCTGGTCCATCAAATCTGGTTATATATGCACATTAACAACATCCTTTTCTTGATCTGAGTTGCTTAATTAGTCATTAGTTTTTTACATATCAAAATCGAAGAAGCAGCCTTACTAAATGTAGATGTGTAGAATTGGTGCATCGAGATGATAATCATTGGATCAATCTTGTTGTTTGTACGGATTCGATCCATTGTATATTTGAGGTTGTGACCATGGCATTTATAAATAATCATATGATTATAGGAATCCAGTTATTTTTCTACTTCTATTGCTTCCTTTAAGTTTTTTCACTTTGTGGTTCAATTTAATCTCTAACATATTTATAGTTGAAATCTTCAAGTTTTGTTTTTCCTAACGTTAGTGGAATTCGGTTTAATCATTGGTTAGTCGAGCTTGAGCTATTGAGTAAGCCAAATTTGAATACTTTAATGTCCGACTTAGAGTGGTTTGTAAGTCTACATTATGGGGTTTTTTTGAGCTAGTATTGAAAATACCAATTGAAATCCGAACTTGACCACGTTGGTTTTTAGTTTTAGTCTAGGTTGTTTGAACCGACTGGTTCGGGAATTGATATGGATCGATTGTACAGGACAAAAACTGGTTGAACTTGGTGGTTGAATCAGATTTTTATTTTTTATTATTTTTATGAATTTCTTAATGATTTATTTAATCGGAATGATTGGACTGATGAATCAGTGACTTGATCAATTCGATCATCTGTCCGGTTTCGAAAACTTGAATTTAGTTTAAGAATCATGTTCATCTTTTGCTAGGTAAACAAATTAGTTGATTTTTATGTCGAATCAAGTTTCAAAATATTTTTTGTTCGAATTGAGTTTTAAACTTTAAATTTTGATCTATTATTTTCCTTTTACTGGTTGAGCTCGGTTGAATTGCACCTTTATGAATCTATTCACTAGCGTTCGCAAGTTACTCAAGTTTGACTTGAAAAAAAATCAAATTCGATTTGGTAATTATCGAGTTGAGCTCAAACGCAAACTATCGATCGAGTCAAATCCGAACTTAGCAGTACTTGACTCGAACAACTTATGACCCATATTGATCTTTTCATATTTTTATAATATTAAATTATGTTATTGTTCTTATATATATTATTAATATTAAGTTTAATTATTAAGCCCAAGCTTGAGTGCAAAAATTAGTAAACGAACATAATCAACTCGAACTTAAAATTTAAAGTTTAATATTTTTAAGTCATTATTTAGGCTTTACTCGGTTCGATTACATCCTTAACTTTGAATTCTCTCACCAAACCACAACTATTCCATGCCCTTCACTCAAAAGATATCATTCTTTTGCGTCATATGTCTAATTATGATTTTAATTCTACTATAATGTTAAAATTAAAATTTAATCCTTTGATTTTTATAATATTCTTAACAAATATAAATTAATAACACCATTAATTGCTACCAAAGTGATGATGTAAAATTTTATTTTTATTTATTATTATTCTATCACGTAGATAAAATTAAGTAAAAATCTAGTGAATTATATTCATTAATTCTCAATCAAATATTTGAAGTTCGAAGGTTTTTTTAAATCCCATGCAATTATTTAACACATAAAAAAATTAAATTATATCAAATTGATTTAAAAAAAATTTAAAAAAATTAGTAGAATATAAAGGAGCCCTAATAATAATAAAAACTTTTTATACAAACATAATTAATATTACAAAAGGACCAAAAAAAAAAAAGAAAAAAAAATAAATTGAATTTCACACTACCTATTCAAGACACAAATTCTGTGTTTCTCTTTTTCTGCCATTGAGTTTGCAAATCTGTGTTTCTTTTTTTTTTTTTTCTTTTTTACAAGTGTGTTTGCTTGTTTCAAATTGTTTACAACTGAGCTTGAGATGAGCCCTGCTTGAGTTTCTAGCCTAAAGAAAAGAAAAAAGAAACTTGTTGGAGCTTGGAGTCACTATCAGGTTCGACTTTTATGATTTTTCCCGCCGGCTATTTTCCGACGGCTCCGCTTGTCGTCGTCGAAGTCCAATTGTAAGTCTTCCAATTTTGTCTACAGAAACCATTGAAGAATTAGAAAATCTCAAACTGCTAATCATTTCAAGCTATACATCATATATATGTAAGCACACCATTGATAAACCATAGTTTTATAAACAATTTAGCTTAGACCTACATGTAGATGTAGATCGAGTTGGTTTTAGGTTTGATCAATCAAGCTCGGGTTAATTTAAAATATTTTGGTCATTTCAGTTTATGGGTCATTTCGTTTTCTGGGGTCAATTTTGAGTTCAAGTTGTTTCGGATTTAGGTTCCGTATCCAATCATTACGAGCTTAAATTATTTTGGATTCTGATTATTTTAGGTTTGGGATCGAATTGAGTAAGTTGAATCAGCAAATCTGAAAGGGTTTTGAAGATTTACCAGTTTGCCTTGTTGTTTTAACCTGGAAGATTGACCAGACAAGATCTGCCACATTTCGACCCATTTAGTCTGCCCCAAGTCAGTGCAATTTTGCCAATAATACAAAGCAAAATCCCATGCTCTAGCCCTCCATTCTTCCACTTTACGCTCCATTTCTGTTTCATGTCTCGCCATGAATGGCCTCAACAATGTGTCGTACACATAACCAGTTCCCTTCATCACCAACACCAAATACCTTCTTGTTATGTTCCAAAGTTTTGCAGAAAATGAAAAGGAAAAGTCCTTACGTTTTGATTTAGTCAAAACATGACACCATTAATATGCATTGGCAAATTTTGATAAAACATTAATGGTGCTGATCATTAAGCTCGGATATTTAAATAGAAAAACCCGAACTAAATCTCAAATGCAGCATGTTATGAGCTTTTGATATTCACCTTGGTTTTAGGGTACCATAGGTAGATTAAGAGTGCCAGCTTCAGCTCATCATAGATAGGTAACCTTGAAAACAGTTAATATGTAACATCAGTAATCCAAACAAAAAATCATATAAAAATAGCCTTATTAATCCATGTATTCGTATTATATTCGTCTATGGTGTCATCATTTATATATATATATATAACAGTTTAGAAGGCTCTGTATACCATGAAAACACTGTGTCACCAATACTCTCAAATACGGTCAAAAGCGCCACCACGATCCTGCAAAAAATGGTAAAATTGTCATATAATCCTTTCAAATTTTGTGAAATTTCAAACTAACACAACAGTAAAATCGCACTTTGACCCTTCCCTAAAATTTATAGTTCAAACAATTCTCTAGCTTTCCTGACAAAAAAAAAAAAAAAAACAATTTTCTAGCCAAGTTTGACTAATTCAAAAGCTTAATCAAAATGTATTTAATTTGGAAAGACCAGAACCCAAGGTTGAATTACTCAAGATTAGAAGGATCAAAACAATCATAAAGAGACAAATAATAATAAGAATA
Source organism: Gossypium bickii (assembly GCA_025503065.1). NCBI lineage: Eukaryota > Viridiplantae > Streptophyta > Magnoliopsida > Malvales > Malvaceae > Gossypium > Gossypium bickii. Next base: position 135,457,791 of record CP106711.1, read on the forward strand.
ATACATTGACCAAATGCTGTACATCAATGATAAAAGGGTTAAAATACTTGGGAGGTCCCTGTATTATAAAAATTGGATCAAATTAATCCCTCTGGATCAATTTAGTCCATATACTATTAAAAAGGAACAAATAAGGCGAAATTGTATCATAGCTAACATTTACTATATAAAAATATCTTAAAATTTATTTTTTCAATCGTAATTCAATTTCAAATAAAAAATTTCATTTAAGAACCATAAAAACTTTTAAAATATTCACTATGTTAAAAAGTATATGCTAACTCTATTCCAACTTGACCTTATTTGATTCATTTTAATAGTATAGTGAATCAATTAATCCATTTTATAGTAGAATGACTAATTTGATCATTTCTCAATAATAGAGGGACCTCTTAGGCAAATAACTAAAAAAATGCAAGAAAATGTGAAAGGCAAAGACTTGTTTCCATACCAATATTGACACCAAAATCTGAGTTCTTCAATTGAAACCTTGTTCTTCTCCACTGTTTTAAAGCATTCAATAGCTGGAAATCCATATCCAAGAACCAACCTGAAACACCCCAAAACAACATAAATTACAAATGATCAACAAAAACCCAGAAATCAAAACTAAACTAAACTTCAATTATAGTTTAAAAACCAATGAAAATTAAAATAAAACCAAAAAAAAGGTGACTTACACAAGCACTCTAGTAACGAATTCACCCAACATTTCTTCTTTCCTTCTTAAAATTTTCCTGGAAAAAAAACCAATAATATTTCATAAAAATGAAGCCAAACCCAGATTTCCAAACCTGTTGAAACAGATGGTAAGCTAAATAAATAAATAAATGAATGAAGTACCTTGATCTATGGTAGCTTTAAAGTACCCAAAAACACTGCAAAAAAAGAAAGAATGGAGCAGAAGAAAAAGAGAAACAAATTGACGAAAAAGCAATGATTGTCAAGATTCCTTTGAACGAAAATTTGGGATAAAATTGAAAAAGCTAAAAGAAACTATGGGATTAAATTAAAAATGATGAGATGTATTTGATTCGTGCAAGGAAAATGTGCTTGAGTGACCGACAGAGAAAGAAAAAAAGCAAAGAGTAAGGGGTTTTTCTTTTGGGATGGATGAAACTTGAGATCAAAGGAAAATATGTTTGGCATCATTGTTCATATAAATATAGTTTATATGTTATTATTATCTGTACCTGTTATAATAAATACAAACTGGGATTCAATTTTTTTTTTTGTTTCTGGGTTAATTGCATTGGGGTCTTGAATTATGGGTCAAATTATGATTTGGTCCTCAAATTTTAGAATATTTTAATTAAGTCTCAAAGTATCAATATTGTATCAATCAAGTCCTTTTATTAGTTTAACCATTAGTTTGGGCATTAAATATTAGTTCAAATTTGATGTGGAGTGTATTAAAACGTGGATCAAATTGCAAACAAGTGTATACCTATTATCTGAATAAGTCAGATCTGACGTGTCAAAAAATAGTTTTAATTGTCAATACATGTATTAAATATATAAATTTTAATGGTTCGCTTCATGTCCAAATCAACATTTAACTGCTAAATTGAGGACTAGGCTGATAGAAGGACTTGAATGACATAATATTGATATATTAAAAGATTTGTTAGAATATTTTAAAGTTTAAGGATTTGTTAGAATGTTTTAAAGTTTAAGGACCAACATATAATACACAATAATTTTGGGACCTTTGGTGCAAATTAACCTTTTTTAAAATAAAATAAACTCTACTCTAAAACTTTGAAATCAAATTGAAATCTATATATACTTCGTATAAGCACAAACTATTTGATTTGGGGATTATTTCATAAGAAATCCTCACATTATGACCCATATTTTGAATTTTCCCTCAAACTTAAAGATGTTCTAATTAAATCCTCAAAGTATTAGTATTGTATTAATCAAGTTCTTTTATCAGTATAGCTATTAGCTTGGAAGTTTAATGCCCGTTCCAATATGACATGGAACACATATAACACATGAATTAAATTGTAAACACACATATATATTTATTGCATTAACAATTTAGACGTGACGTGTTAAAAAAAAATAGTGCCGTTAAATTTATCATGTTTTTTTTAAATAATGCCAATCTAAACTTTCAATGAGATAGGTTTACATGTTCAAAATTCGATCTACATATTTTAAATATATTTTGAGTTAGATTTTAACCAACATGGTAACACCCCAGCTTACAAAATGACTCGATTAACACAATATTGATACTTCAAGGACTTAATTTAAAATATTTTAAAATTTAGAAACCAATTTAAAATTTGTGCCATGGTGTGGGGATATTGTAAAATTAACCCTTTTGAAATTAATCTAGAAGATGAATTTGAAAGGTGAGTCGTATCACGGTGTATTTCTCAGTAATATTTAAAAAGTAATATCGTGCTCACTACGTTATATTATATTTCGCGTGGAATATACCATTTATGCCACTTTTGCCCTCATTTTTAATAATAATTTTTTATAAAAATAAGAATAATTAAAATATATTTTATAGATTTAAAAAAAATACAAATTATAATATAAGATTCTTCATTGAATTAATGCATGAATCAAGTGCCATTCATTCTATTATAAAATATTTGTCACATGATTGATAAACGATTTCTAAATTCTCTATTATTATTATTCAAAATAATTATTAATATTCGAATCTTAAATTATATTATTAATATAAAAATTAGTATTTGGATGAACAAAATTCCAATTTTATTCAATTTTGTTTTTTATATAAATATGAAAATTTTATCAAATTTAAATCAAGTTCTAATTTCAATTAATAAACAAATAAATAATTTTCAAAAATGGAAAAAATGATTTCGTGTAATGTTAAAAAGGTTCACATTTTTTTCCCATTTTTTTAATCTTTAATAAATTCGGTGCATGTCATACATGTGACAGACTTGTATTTTATTTTAGTGTCTATATATATATATTTATGTCAAATTAATTTTGAGATTTTTATTTATTAAATTAAAAAAATATTTGTGAGATCAAATTTCCAATTGATAATTATAATCAAAATTGTTGAAAAAAATTTAGTGTTTTTATTTATTTAATTATTTAGAAAAACGTCATTAATATTATAATCAAGTACACGCTAAAGCGCGTTTATTCTCTTAATTAAGGGTTGAGGTTGTAGGTAATTCTAAATATTTGTATAAAAAAATTTAATCGATAAACCCCGTTCTTTATTCTTAAATCACAATCTTCATTATTTTATATCTTAAAATACAAACTCAGAAATTTTAATAATAAAAGATTATAATTAAGAGTAATTATTTGATGCATAATATGATTGATGTCTCATTTATTATATTTATAAGATACATGTCACAATCTCAATTCATTTATAATTTTCTTTTAATTGTTGCATTTTTTCTAGGAATTAATTTTTAAAATAGATCATGAAATTTCATGATCTTAATATGTAAGCATTTGACTATCCAAAAACACTTGCTTCTAGATTTTATCAAAGCCCTAGGAATATTATAAATGCACATTTTGTAGTTTCCATGATACTTCATGAGTCTTGACAACCTTTTTCTTTTGGACCACTCAAGGTTGGCTTATTGGAATAAATTACAACACTATTCATTACGCTTTTCTTGGTAAAAATATCGAGAATCCGGGTATTTAAGAGTAGATTGTATTTCAACAAGTTATTAAAAAAACGGGTAAATTAGCTTTTATATATTTTGAAACATATAATTTAGCTCATTAGTTAAATGACGATATGAACATGCTGAAAATTATTTTGTTATGGGTAAATTATAAAACAATCATCTAACCATGGGTTTTGTTCTATTATGGTCACCCGATTATTAATTTTTTAATTTAGTCATTATACTTTTCGTAATTAAATATTTTAGTTACTTTGAGCTAATGTGAGTTTTTTTTATTAGTCTAGTAACAAAATTAGCTCTCTAATGTTTACACATTCTATCAAATTGATCCTAAATATAGAAAATTCAACAAATATAGCCCTCAATGTTTACAAAAAAATTATTTTATTTTTAATTCTAAAAGATTAATAAATTTGGCCCTTAATGTTTACAAAATCTACCAATTTAGTTCTAACTTTGAAATTTAAAAAAAAAACAATCATTTTTAGCCCTGTATAACCCATCGACTAACCTGTGTGAGATATTAGAATAAGAAAAAGAGCACCCTATTTCAAGTCACTTGCAAAGAACTCTAAAAAATTGGGATAAACACACACAAAAATTAAGATCCAAAAGAAAATAAAGCCATTAAAAACATTATCTATTTGGGCAGTAATGCAACCAATTATTCCAGATAGGTCCCAAATTAATTGGTTTGGTCTAGTGTGAAACTTAAATTATAGTAAAAGAAATTGTTGCAAGTGATGTAAAAGAGGATGCTCTTTTTCTTATTTTAATATCTCATATAGGTTAGTCAATAGGTTATAAAGGGCTAAAAATGATATATTTTTTTAAATATTATTTTTAATTTTGAGTTAGGACTTAATTGACAGGTTTTCCAAATAGGGCCAAATTTGTTGAATTTTTTAGAATTAGAATTAAAACAATAAATTTTGAGAACATTGATGGCTAAATTTGTTGAATTTTTTTATATTTAGGATCATATTAATAGAATGTGTAAACATTAGAGGGTTAATTTTGTTACTAGACCAATAAAAAAAAGCCCTCAAATGTTTAGTGATTAAATATAACGAAATAGAATGAAAAGCATAGTTGGGTGACCATTTTTTATAGCTTACCCATAAAAAAATTTTAACATGTCCATATCATCATTTAACAAATAAAATTTAATAAAGGGGCTAATTTGCACGTTTTGAAATGTATAAGAGCTAATTTACCTATTTCTTCAGTAAAGGGTTGAAATGCAATCCACCCTAAGTGTAAGAGCTTCCTTGATATTTTTACCTTTTTTTATTTTAAATTAATGATGTTACCTTATCTATTATTAATAACAATTTTGGTTAATTTTAATATGATGAGTCATATTAACTCAATTTATAAAAAAAATTTAAATGAATAATGAAAAATAACTTTTATTTTTTGAAGAAAAATAAATTCCTTACAGAAGGATCTATTTACCTTCTTCTTGTGTATTCTTATGTAGACGGTAGACAAGGGCGAAGCTGAAAACATTATAATTAATGGAAGACCAAAATTAAATTATAAATTTTTAGAGGTTAAAAATGTAATTTTACCATCGTATTTTATAAATTTATAATTTATGAAGGGACTAAACTTTAATTTTATCATTTTTATGAACACAACACTTTTCTCTGCAATTTGGTGCCACCCCTAGAGGTAAACTTGCTCACGAGTCAATTTGTATCTTTTTATTGTTTAAAGAATATTAAAATATTAAGAATGCACATAAATATATATACTTTTAAATAAAAAATAAAAATAAAAATTGAGTAAATTATTTTATTTTGATAGACACTCCAAATAATAGTCATTTCTATTTTGATCACAAAAAATATATTTTTATTAATTAATCACTCTACCGATAAATGGTAACAAAATGTTAATTATGCATTTTCATATTTTTAGGTGATCAAAATAGAAACGACCATTATTTAGAGTAATTAGCAGGACAGTTTACTTAATTTTAAATGAAAAATTTTACATTATTTCCATGAAAATACACAATCAATTTTTCGTTATCATTTAACAATAAAAGTCAAAATAGAGAAGAGAATAACGAATACTTTACCATATAGTAATTCAAGTCGAATTCGAATATAAATTTTTTATGTAAAAAATAATATAATAATTTTAACTTTCAATAATTGGATGGTTGTGGTAGGTCAACATCTTTAACCAACCAATGAAAATAACAAATAGAATAAAAAATATGTGAATAAAGTTTATTTTGTGGTCAATGTGTATTATTTTATAGCATGAAGATCCAAATACCAAAGTCTTTGATGAATTTTATTATAAGCACAAAATTTCATAGGGTTGGTTCAAAATAAAGCATAGCTTTTGGTTGGGAGTAGTTTAACCTTAAAACTTGGACTCTTCCACTACTTTCTTCCATGCTTATTCCATATGTCAATCATCACCATTATTTACATTCTTAAACCATATTTGGGTTTCATTTTTATTAAAAATAATATAAAATTCATACATGGATCTAAATAATTATAGAATTATTATGAGATAAAATCGAACACAATCTAGATTAGAATAATTACCGACATGATGTACACGTAATTTATGTAATTTATATAAGGTGAAAAATTCGAACTTGTAAATACAACCTAAATTCATCGGTAAAAATAAAAATTATATTCATCATCAAATGATAATAATGAATAACAATGATTCTAATTTATTTTTAAGCGTTGTAAATTTTCATTACTAAATTGACAAAACTTAACCAAATTTTAATACATATATACATATTACTTTTTAAATATATTTATAGCGTACAATAAATATATTTAATTTTAACTTAAACTCGAACCAAATTCTATTCATATCGCATTGCATATGCTTGGAAGGAAACAAGAAAAAAAAAATTTAACCGACTTATCCATTAAACTAATTAATGTTAAGTTAATTCGGTTAGATCAATTCAGACGTTAATCGAACAATTTTTTGATTAAAGTGTTGACTTCATATAAAGTAATATCATGTTTGACTCCCCATATTGGGTTGGACTATATTTTTTTCTCTCTATATAATAGTAAGAGTCAATGAGCTCATTTTAAATCATAGCCCAATTAAATCAAAAGGTCCATTGGACCCCTTCAAGTAGACCCCAAAACTCTTCTTGATTTAAGAGTTTCTTCTTAAAATATTGTATTTTTAGTTATTATATATTTGTTGAGGATTGAGAAATTTAATTTATATAATTATTTTTTAAATATTAATCTTCTTACCATATCTACTCTTTTTTTATATAATGTTTAGAACTACCCATAGTCCCTCCCAACCCTTTAACAGGAAGATAATGCATTTCAGTGCACTCGAACTCATGTTCTCCTGCATTAGTAATAATGCCTATCAAACCAAAATTCAATAATAATATCTAAAAAATTTTGAGTCGAAGTCAATTAACTTTGAATTCTAAACTTATTATATCAACATAATTTAAGGGAAAAAATTATCATGCACTTAGAATAAAAAAAAAATTGGACCAACATCTTATAATTTTAAGAAGTTTTAAGTAATGATGTTTGAATTGAATTAGGCTGGTTGGGTCAAGAATTAGTTGGGTATTGATTTAAAAAATAATATTAAATTAATTAAATCGGGAATTGATGCAAACCGATTAAACTAACAGAGGAACTATTTTTTAAAATATTTTATAATTGAATCAGTTCAACCACTGAAATTAGCGAACCGGTGGTTAGATTGATTTAACCATTGGTTCTAAGTAAATGTTTTCTAACTTAGACTTGTTCGGAGTAGTGATTAAGACTCTTGTCTGACACTTACATGACACAAATTCAAACCCTATCATCCACTTTATCTTTTTTCCGATACTGTAATGATAAAAAAAGAAAAGAAAAGTAAATGATTCCTAAAATAGTAATAAAAAGTATATATTTAAAATTGTATTTAATTCACATAATCATTTTACGCACACCAATTCGAATCAAAAAATGAGAAGAAACAAAGATCTTGACCCCCTTTAGTCATCATAAATTAAAAGAAGAAAACTAAAATTATAGTTTAAACCCTCAAATTTATAAATTAATCAAGAACTTTAACATAAAATTTCTAATTTCACCCCATTTTAACTTCTAAGATAATAGTCGCGATATGAATAAATTGAATTAAGTTTATATAAAATGAGGATAAAAATACAATGGACCCTTGCTTTTTAAGCACCACACTTTTTTCCTTTCTTGAAATGGGAACAGAGAGACATTCTCCTTTTAAACAACTAAAGAATATCTGTATTTCTTGTTTTTTCTCACAACATTTAGTCCCAATTTTGAATTTAGACAAAATAAATAAACCCCTCAAAATTATGAATTAGCCCCACACTTTTATTTTTGTTTTTCTTTTCTTCTACTTTTTTTCAGAAAAAAAAAGTAGATTAACTTTTTAATTCACTTTACCTGGGAATCATTTTGTAAAGTTTTTAGAAAGCTGAGTTACAACCTGGAAAAGGATTTGTTTCCATTCAGAAATTTGAAATTTATTTTACATATTAGTTAATATACACAAAAAAATTAATAAACAAGTTTTTTTTTTCTAAAAATAATTTATTCAATATATAATTGGGCAGCCAACTTTGCTAAAATTTGAATATAATTTTTTAAAAATCCGAATCAACAAATGTAATTTTATCTTGTATTAACTTATAATTTCATCACTTTTTAAAATAATTAAATAGAAATTTTTTCGTTTGAGAAAGTCAAAGTACAATTTTACTATATATTAATATCTAATTTTATCATTTATAAGAGGACCAGAAAGATAAATTTCCATTTGAAAGCACAACCCTTATTTACCCTCCGCTAAATTCTTCTCTATTACAATCAAAACTAATAAAAGGAATATAAACAAATATAGTTTCTCAATATATCTATTAGAGCGAGTTTAATAACTAATCAGTTGAATTTGATAGATCCATTTAGACAGTTAATGCAGGCCACAAATTTTAAAGCTAGTTCGTACTCATGGTAAGAGACTCTTACCATCTCATATATGATTTTTCTTAAAAATAAAAAAAATTAGATTATTAAATTTAAAATGTTTAATTAATTAATTAATTAATTAATTAGATGGTAGGATTTTAGGGCAAAGCCAAAATGCTGGTTGGAATTGTACCCATCAGATAACAATGACTATCCAATTGGAAATCTACGGCTGTGATCTCTCTCCATCACATGTCAGCAACATGATCAGGTGAAATAAATCCAATACGGTCAGCCATAGCCCCACACGTGTACGTTAGTGATTTGCTTTTCACGTTACCTGGAACTATTTTTTTATGAAATTACAGAAAGGGTCTATTATGAAATTTAATTAATTCGTATTATGAGAGAAAAAATATATATTTATTACTAAGGAAATGTAAATATATATTTATAAATGAACTATATGCATTTACTTTAATTTATTAATATTATTTAAGAATACATAAGTCGGTCGAGTCTTAACTCGATTAGTTTACATGGTTGCCAATACAAAATGACGTAAGTTCAACTATTTTATCAAATAACTTATCATCATTGAGGTCTGGTTCATTAAGGACCTAAATGACATGGATTCAAATTTTGTACCCTCTCATGTTATATTGATAAAAGAAAATAATTTTTCATTAACAAAAATAAATTATCCAATATATTTCAAAAAATAAAAATTTATATAAGAAATATTATATGGTGACAAAATACTAATTTATACCTCTATTTTTATTAGCAAAATGATATGTATATATATATTTAAAAAGAATATTTAAAAATTCAAAAAATATATAATAAAATTTAAAAATGGTAAAAAAATATTAAATGCATGCAATAATCCTTCTATTAATTTACACACACGTTAGCATGTAAATTTGTGTGGGAAACCTGTTTGGCAACCAAGAAAGAGATGGAAAATGAATTAACAAAGAACTTGAACCAAAAAATAAATAAAGTGCACTATATTCATTTCTGCAAATTAGTGGTATAAACAATATTAAAAATATTTAAACAAAAAAAAATCCCAAAGAAAAGAGAAGAAAATCTAACTTAAACAAGAAGAAACGCCATCATCATCTTCAATGATCTTCTTCTTCTCTGTTAAACAGTGGTTACTATTATTATAATTATTATTATTTCCATTACCTTTTAATGAAGACTCGCATGGAGTTACCATTAAAGTATCTTCATAACAAGAACACGACGATAAAGAAGACGATGAAGAATTACAAAACGACAATGGTGAACTAGGTGTTAAGGACGAACCGGCATCAACATGCTTCATCTTCTTCTTCAAAAGCAAATCAATGAAAGCACCAAGTATATATCCATGGCTACTTTCACCATTAGCTTTTAAATACCAACCCAAAAGCTCTTCAAGGCTTTCCCAGTCTTTTAATCCATGACTTTCCACCATTGCTTCCATGGAATCTCTAAAATCAACAAAAGGGTCCATTGATTCCATTGATAAAACGGTTGCTTCTTTGTATGGTGACTCAGTTTCTGACTCAGTCCCTAACTTAGGTTCACTTGGCTCGTAAAACAACCTCTCGGATCTTAACCTTACACCTTGAATGACTGTTTCAACCGAGTCGACTCCAACAGTACCAGCTCCGGTTCTTGACTCATCTGAGGCTGTTGAGAAACTTGGTGACTCGGATGAGTTTGAGAACCATGACTCGAGCGTTTCGTCGGTTCGGAAAGAGTGAGTTTTGGGTTGGTGACATGAAGGCCATGGCCACGAAGGTTTTGAATATCTGCCATTGTTGTTGTGCTTGGAGAAGAAAGGGAGCTTTGGTTTGTTCCCCATGTGAAAAGGTTTATGGTATATTTTGGTTTAGTTTTCACTTATATTTATATGATAAATACAAAACTTTTGGTCCGGTTTTGCATGTTTCAAACGGTTTTTTTTATAATTATTAATCTCCCACCCATAAATATAAAAATAATATGTTTTTAACACACTTAAACCAACATCTTTCTATATTGGTAACAATATCCATACTAATCGAGCTAAAACTTAATCCGCTTTTTAAAAGGCTAAATGTTGGAAATTTGAAAGTGATTTTTTTTGGTGGTTATTAATGGATGAGTATTAGTATCAATGTTCCACTAAGTCGAGTCGAGTGATAAGAAGCTAAATGTTGAAAAAAAATTTTAATTGATTTAGCTTTAGATTTTATTTTAGAATAGTCAGAAATTCAACAAGGTTACTCGATATCAGACCAAAGTGAATTTGAAATTTCTTTTAAGGGATAAAAATTGAATTATAAATTTTTTGTGAGGTTGAAGTATAATTTTATATTGTATTAACTTATGATTTTATCACCTTTGAAAGGATTAAATAGAAATATTTTCATTTGGGGAGGGGAGTACAATTTTACCATATAATAACTTTTAATTCTATCATTCATTAGGGACTAGAAGGTATTTTTTCCATTTAGACCCCCTCGAAATTCGCCTTTGATATCGAAAGTCCTAAATTAAAAAAGAGTGAGTTCAAGTATCGACTGTTGGGTCGAGTGGTAAGAAAATTTTTGGTTTTATAAATGAAAAAATAAACGTTGGGAGAGCTTTTCATTGTTTGAGCTTCAACTTATGTCGACTCTATAGAATAGTTGGGGTTCAATAAGGCTATTCGATACTAGGGCTCTTAGACTAACAAAAAAGAGAGGATATGTTTGAATACCATCTATTGGATCGAGTGGTAAAGAAGTCAATGCATTATAAACAGGATTTCAGTTTTAAATCTTGTAATGGTAAAAAAGAAATAGAATTAAGAGAACTTTTGACTTGGCTCAACTTTGAAATAATTGGGATTGTATGTGACTACTCGATACCAATGTTCTAAGATTAAAAAAAAAAAAGTGAGTCATTTAATCATGCGTTTAGGGTTTTGATCTCTACTCATGGGAATGGACACATTTTGTGACTAGCTGTTTATCTCTTCGGGGTATAGGCAAGAGGAGTAGGTAACAGCCTTGACCTTACATGGAAAAATTACCTTTTTAACCCTAAAAAATAATTTAAAATTTTTTAATGGATACACACAACATTCCTACTACATAAAATTTGACATATTTTTATGTTTTTACTTGTAAGCATTTATGTTAATTTTCTTAAAGATAGCTCAATTTTTGCTCTTCATTGTTTTCTTTTTGGGATGAAATGCTGTGTACTGTTGGGTGTATTAATTATTTCAGCTTCAAAATTTATTGTTTTAGTTGAATTCATTTATTACTACTTTTTTATTTTATTTTATTTTTGGGTACAAATACTTTTTATTTAATTTATAGTACTTCTAGTTGTTATATTGTTTGCTTAAAAAACACTTCATGGGATAACTTTTAATAAACCTAGGCCTAGCTTAGAAAACAATTATATATTTATATTTAATTACGATTTTAAACAAAGACGAAGTTAGAAAATTACTTTAAGAGGCTAGAGATGAATCGTAAATTATTGGAAAAGGTAAAGTATAATTTTACCATTATACGAATATATAATTTCATAAAAAATTAAGGAGTTAAATGGCAAATCTACCATTTTGATTTAATATATATTATATGATGACTTTTTGTTTTTGAACAATGTCATTATAAATTTTGATAATATCTGCTCTTTTTTATACAATACCTAGAACTACCCATAACCCCTCTCCAACTCATAAATAGGAAGATAACGAGCTTCAGCATACTTATACTCACGTCCTATTGCATTGACAACAATACCCATACCAATCGAGTTATGACTCAATCGGCTTTATATATTGAGTTTTAATAAAACAACTTTTGGCAAAAGACAATTAATTAAAGCTTCTATTTTATTTGTTATAATAATTTAATTATGGAAATGGCTTATTAATTTGAAATTTAAATTTGGGTGCTCCTCATTATTTCTGTCTTGCAAATCTTTCAATTATGTATTGTATGACAGATTTTGCCTACAAAAAATGTTAAAAAATAGCTGAGAGCTTTAATTGTTGGTTTGGCTATTTTTATTTAGCAAATTGTGGAATTGATTACCATTTACTAAATATAAATTTCTTTATAGTTGAGGCTAATAGGATTTTATGTTGGTGGGGATTTAAAACCCTAAAGTTTTAGTTAATTAAATCTCAACTCAATTGGTATAGGTATATTTGTTAATACAGAAGGACGTGGGTTCGAGTGTACTAAAGTGCATTATCCTCCTATTTATAGATTGGAGAAGAGCTATGATAATTCTAAGCATTGTATCAAAAAAAGCATATATGATCAGAACCTATAATGAAATTGTTCAAAGATATTTGGTTTGAGAGGGTTTGAATTTAAAAAATGACAGTGTTGAAAGAGAGTTACGAACCCTAACATAAATTATAAAACAGATATGAAAAAATATTATAAAAAATTTGAACCACATTGGTTCTCAAATTCAAATTTATAATGAGATTTTGATTGTTTTGAAAGAAGTTTGCAAAATGTCATTTGTCAAGAATGGATAAATCTCCCCAACAAGCTTGGTATTGGCGTTCGATGTATATGTGTTTGATTTTATACCTTCTTCCACTAAGAAAATCTCAACTTTTTCTCTCGGTGAAGATAAAAGATAAAACTGAACTTGTTGAAAGGGACTCATTGATCCTAAAATATATTTAATTTTGTATTAACTAAAACCGAACCCAGAATACTGTACAAATCATTAATTTTCAAGTCAATCCAACTAATTGGACAATTTAATTTCTTTTTAATTGAAAACAACGTATACTGAAAATTAAGTCACAAACTTATTAAATAGTGAATTCAAATTGGGACAAAAAGTTTGAGTGGGAAAAAGAAAATTTAAGATGAAAGTGCCATAAATTTCATTGTAAATATTGGGGGTTGGGAACTTCAATGCACTGTAAATATATGAACTGCTCTTTTATTGCTGTTCTTAATTGAGTGTACTTTTAAATTTTTTTTCCTTTTGAAATAGGATTTTTCTGGGAAAGTTACATTGGAGGGAAAAGATTATTTAAAAAAAGAAAAAAAGAAAAAAGAACCCAAATTGAAAGTATAAGAAACAAAAATAATTAAAAAGAAATGGTGACCAATGGGGGATAAAAAATCATGTGCTTTCCTTCTGATTTCTAGTGAAGAAATTGGGACCCCTTTTGAGAGAGACAATTTTATTTGTTTCTTCTTTTACAGATTTTCCTACGGATCGGGTCGTCCCATTTTTTCTCTCAAATAATTACGAAAACAATTAGTTAGGTGGATTGAGTTTTAGCTAGATTGGTATGGGGGTTGTCGTCAATGCAAAAATATGTGAATTCAAATGTGTTGAAGCGCATAATCCTCCTGTGAGTTAAGAAGGGGTTATAGGTAGTTCTAAGTATTATGTCAAAAAGAATTGATATAATCAGAACCTATTTTAAGATTATTTAAAATAATAAAAAAATTTCACGTATCTACACATGGAGAGATTTGAATTTTGAATCTCAAAATTTTGAGGATCTCAATTTTGCCATTGATTCAATGCCTCCTTGAAAAGAAAAAAGTAAATTAGAATAAAACTAGTGGTAGCTAAAGGTAACAGTCTTAAGTGTAAGATCTTATTTTAATGAGATCATGTGAAATTCTTTTTAAATTAACAATCGTGGTTAAAAGATAAAAATGAGAAGATTATAGTTGTTTAATCGATTATCGAATATGTTACTTTTATTTGGAATTTGTTTCTTTCATTCTTTAGTGTTGAAACCGATTGAATTGGTTAAAATGTAAACTCATGTTTTTCAATGCAAATCTTACGTGGTATGATTAATGATAAATTAATCTTTCTTTTTCTCTCATTTTAATTTCAACTGTTGATTTAAAAAGGATCTCGTAACGTGATCTTTAAATAGATGACACCCTAACTAAGTTATAATATTCTAACATCACTTTTTATAATTTTAAAACGTCAAATGTGATTTTAGGGCCCTTCTGGACGAGCGTTACTTCCAATTCGATGCATTTAGTTTTCTTTTTGTCTCACACTACAGTATGTAATTTTATTGTCGCCGCTATTTTTATACTAACTATAAATAAACTCACCGCCCATCCAAAAAATCTTTAGTCTATATATTTTAATCTAGCATATACATATATTAATACCATACATAAATACGATATGATTGAATCCAACCCGATTTACTAACACCTCTAACATATACATATATTCATCTATTTTCAAACAGATCATTATTCTTACTATATAACTTGAGGACTTTTTAAGAAACCTAAACACCTTTAGTTGGGCCATAAATATTTAATAATGACCTAATCATATATGGTGAAGAAGACATTGTATTAAGTACAATTAAATATATAATATTAGAAAAAGGTCCATTTTTCTATTTAATATATATTGTTGGTGGGTCCATCCATATCCATTCAGATTGAAATAATATATTTTGTTTTTTACCCCCAATCTCCTATGAATCACACACATTTCTTGTGACTTGTTGCTTTGATTAAACAAGGTAATTTTTGCCACCTTTGCCTTTGATAATCCTATTTTTCTTGAAAAAAGAAGTTGTTATGGGTTAGGAATATTAAAATTAGAATTTTATATTTATTAAGCATTACTTTTTTTAAAAAAAAATAATGACATTAATCATAACTAAATTAACCTTAAATTTTTAATTTGAAAGGAATTACATTTTGATATATTTTTTGATAATTTATATTTCGAATCCACTAAATTTATTAACTTTCATGCAGATGATAGATCTTTAATTTCAATGAACTTATATAATTAAAAATTTTGGTCACTTGAGGTGAATCTACCCTTTGTAACAGGGGCGTAGCGGGGGCTTGGCAGGGCTTGGCCCCTCTAAATTGAAATTTTAAGTAATATTGTACTTTAGTCTTTTCTAAAAATGATAAAAATTTAATTTAGTACTTTAAAAATTATAAAGATATAGGCTATTAAAATGGTGAAATTATAATTTTACTATCATAAAAATTATAATTTTAATATCATGAAATTGTAATTAACATTAAACCCTCTCTTATCAAAGGAAAAAAGATTGACCCCTTGAGAAATTTTAACAAAACAGTTTACTCGCCATGCAATAAAAGACTTTTTATCTATATTACACTTAAACTTCCCGATTGAGTTAGTATTGCAAGTTAACCGTGCAGTGATTCAATTAGGAAATGTTTAAAAAACCAATTATTTTCACAAAGGAAATTATATTATTACGGTAGTGATTTTGTTTTATTTTATATTTTTCTAAACCAATTAAAAAACTCTCACATTATGAAACTTTCAACTTTATAATTTTTTGAAAAACTTCATTTTGTCCATACATAACAGGGAAATGACTAAAAAATTATGTATCTAAATCCTCTCAAATATCGAGCTATCTTCACGATTTATCAATCTTGTAATGAAAGAGATATATCGAAATATGAAGTCCTTATAACTAGATGATAAAAAAAAAAAAACTTTTGATTTAAACCACATGGTATGGAAGATAAATATGGTGTTGGAATGTAGGAATTATTGAGTTTGAATCCAACATAAGATGATCGTTTTCAAAGACAAAGATGTGTCATGATGTCCCTTGTTTTTAACATTTGTTTGGGACCATACCCTTATTTTCTATCTTTTATATATATATATATATTACTTTTTTATCTATTTTAAATATAGTTGTAAAACTATTCATATACCCTTCATGTAACTGCATTTGAATGCACGTCCCGCTTATTGTTACAACAACAACATTGCCAATTAAACTGTGAAACTTAATTTGCTCATTATCATATATTTTAAATTACATACAAGGGGATGAATTTAGAGGTGCTCATAGGTTGGGTCTAAGTATGATATTAATATACTTTATGTTTGGCTAAGCCTGGCCTGGCTCGAAATATGGGTTTGAAATTTTGTTCAACCTCACCTATATTTGTAAAAGACTAATCTAATCCCATTTTAAGCCCACCCATATTGTTTTTTTAAAATTATATTATTTTAATTTAATATTTAATAATTTTAGATTTTTTAGTTATTGGATTTTTTATATATGATCATTGTAATATTATTTTAATGTTTACATTAGAGTAGTATTATATACTTAGTATAGGTTTTTTTAATGTGTTATCAATTATATAATATATAAAGATAACATAATATAATATATAATAAACTTAAAAATGGGTCAGGCCAGGCCAAGTTCAGGCCATGAATGTTTAAACCCAAGCTCGGCTCATATTTTGTTAATGGTTTTTCCCAAACCCTCCCAAATTTCGGGTAGGCCTTTAAGCCTAGATGAATAGCCTGACCCAGGAACAAGTATAGAAAAAATGGTATTTTTATTAAAATTTATAAGATTTTTTTAAGGAGTATTAAGTAATTCCATTAAAAAGATTTAATAATACATCTAAATTATATAAGTTTTAATGAATAATTGATGGAAAATTTTTTCCTACAAATTTTTATTTTAAGGTAACATGCGTTACACGAGGGCAAAAGTCCAACATATACCAAAAAAAAAATTACCGGAATATACCAGTTTAAAAAATATTTACCAGAATAGACCAGTTTCCCCAAAAACGCGTCCACATCAGCGCGTTTTTGAGAGAAAAAGGGCTAAAGCGCGTCCCTGTGAAAAATGAAATGAGTTTTTGGCCAGTAGTCTCCGGCAAAATAATTTTGAGGAGACGTTTCAGAACAAACAGTGGCCAAAAATGCTCCCACGCCATTTCTTTTGCTACTGAGAGTCTCCGGCAAAATTATTTTTTGAGAGACGTTTCAACAAACATGGCCAAAAACGCTTCCAAAGAAGGTGCATCGTGAGCGGGAGTATCAAAAGCGCTCACACGTGGACGCTCTTTTGCTACAGTGGTCTCGGGCAAAATTAGGCTATAAATCAGCCAACTTTCATTCTCAGTTGGCAGAAAGCAAATTCAGGCAAAAGAAAAAAAATTAAAAATGAGTGAACGTATTAATGCTGTTATTTACTACGATGGTGAAGTTCGTGACATCGAAAATGGTGTTGTTTTCTTATCGGAGAACACAGCGCGATTGAGTTTTAATCGGAACGTCGATTTGGTAGAACTTCGCAAAAAAATTAGGCGTAAAATATTCGGAACAACACTAATGAAAGTTCAGTCTATTAACTATAAATTTTGCGCTTCGGTTGATCCGGTGAGATATGACTCATTCGACATCAAAGGTCCTCGGAGCCTTAAGGCAATGGTGGAGACTCATCTTACCAGTGGTTCACCCTATATCGAGGTATATGTAGAATTTTCATCTCCAAGTGATCTTTCTGCGACCTCAACATCTATTATCGTTCGGGGGGAATACACGACCCCAAGCCGATACTCTGTAAGTGGGAGGCAAAACACAGAAGTGCCCGTGTGCGGTGGTAGTATGGAAAACATAACCCCTGCACGATACTCGATTGGTGGATGGGACATGCATATCCATCATTCGACGTCGGATGACAGAAATACATATTGGGGGACGTCATCAACTTCTAGTGGTTGGCAATCCACATATGATTGGGATCTTTACAAAGATGTTTAAGGAGGGATGATGTACTCCCGACGACATCCACCAACGAGGGGCCCTCGTTTGTTGCAGGTTATGGAGGATCGGATGATGAATTCGATATGGATCCACCTCGGGAGCCAGGGCCTGACGGTGCAGAAGTTGGATTATTTTCTGAACCGGAGCCCGTTCCAATTGTACCTGAAGACGTTGAGGGCAGTTCAGAGGAAGAAGAAGAAGATCCGTTATTCAAGGCATACTCACCTCCAGCGCACATGCATAATGTCGATCTATCTCAAGATGATGTATTGGAGTTTCCTGAACTACCACACCGGACGCGTGACCGTACAAATTCTTCGTTGGATTCGGACCAATTAGAAGTTGGTAACCAATTTTCCAACAATAATACTTTTTTTGCTGCATTGAAACAATACAGCATCAAGAACGGGGTTAACTACAATGTGGTTAAATCAAAGCTCGATAAGTACGAGGCGAAGTGTGCAGTGCAAGAGGCACATGTTCATGGAAAATCATGGCGTCGTTGAGGAAAAGGACAGGGTTGTGGGAGGTGAAAAAGTACAAAGGTTCGCATACATGTCTTACCAGTACAGTACCACTATGTGTTCAATGATTTCGAATAACACTAAT
The DNA here is from genome assembly GCA_025503065.1 of Gossypium bickii. Taxonomy (NCBI): domain Eukaryota; kingdom Viridiplantae; phylum Streptophyta; class Magnoliopsida; order Malvales; family Malvaceae; genus Gossypium; species Gossypium bickii. The sequence continues at coordinate 135,476,629 of CP106711.1, forward strand.
ATTATGTAATGTTGCATTATTTAACGTACTTCGTTGACAGGTGTAACACAAATCATCCGAGGATGGATTTAGACATGTTGGCTGATTTAATAATCCCGACGGTGAAGGCCGATCCCAAAACTACAATGCCGGCCTTAATTGGCAATATTCGTAGCCAAATAGGGTACACGCCCTCTTACAGAAAGGCTGGGATAGCCAAGCAGAAGGCGTTGGAAAAGTTGTACGGTCGGTGGGACGCTTCATATAATGAAGTGTGGCAGTGGTGTCAGGTGTTGGAGACATATGATCCAGGCAGCACAACGTGTGGAGACACGTATTCCCACCAGTCTCAGATGAACGTAAGTGGCCATCGGTATCGCTTGCATCGTATAAGCTGTTGCCGGATAGACAATTGAGGCGCAAACCAAAAGGTCGACCTTCCTCGACTAGAATACGCAACAATATGGATATCCGAGAATCGACCAACCAAAGTCGGGCCATACATCTCGCTCGTGTCCAAATCGAAATAGTTGACCGTGTTCTTAGCTTGTTTGTCTCCTGCTGGCTATGTAATTTCTATTTTTTTGGAGGAAAACGGTGAAGTTTTGTACAATAACTCAAATTTATTAAATATAAAAAAATTAAATTGCAAAAAATAAAAATTAAACCATTTCTATTTTATCAAAGATATTAAAACTAAATTAAAAAAAATTAAATTACAAAAGAAATAAAATTAAACTCAAATTTTATCAAATATAAACATAATTAAATTACAAAAAAAATTACAAAACTAAATTAGGGTTTAGGACTGATGCCGGTGGAACCAAAGTACACACGAGGCGATCAGCGATTACTAAATCGGATTCCTCCTTTTTCTAGCTTCCCGTGGGGTCGTGGAACCTCGGGCGGAAATCGGGTTCCTCGGGCATGGGTCCAGTTGCAGGTGTGCGATGATGACCCACCTTGATAAAATAATAACCCCGAGGTGTTTGCATAAACCACGGCGGGGTGATCGTGATTCCGCATCGTGAAACAAAGATAGTAGAAAGATCTCGCTTCGACGACGCCTCCTCTAATCCCACATGCGATGTCGGTCTCACGATCGGCTGGCTTTCGGGAGTAGTTGGGAACTGGCTCGAACCAGGCCATGCATTCCAACCTGGGGTGGGACTAGGAAAAGGAAACATATATGGGTTAGGAGGATACATATAAGGGGTAGGTGGCGCGACTGGCATAAACCGTGGACGCTTTGTGATGTCGGGTGTTGTCGGCCGAATCGATGGGCCCGTGATTTGTGCAGTAGGCACCGTTGTTGGCCCCGTCTCATCACCCCTTCTCCTTGAATGTAAAGGGGCCCGACGTTCCCTTCGCTCGCGAATTTGCCGTCGCCTCTCTTCATCCGACAACAGATACGGCTTGCCATGGATTCTAAACCATGGCATGTACTCCGACACACACGCTAACTCTGGAACGATGATCGGTTCCCGGTTAGGTAAAAAGTCATACCGGTTCTCCCACGTCTCGATATGACCTGACCAAAATCTTGGCCAATCCGTGTGCGGCTGCTGTAAGTCCATTGTGTGCTCATCATCGAGCACCTCAGGAGGCACGAGAATCGATTGCCGGAATCCAAATTACCGCAGCACCCGATCTAACTGGTGCATCTCCACGGTCGCGTAGATGATTAGTGGGACCTTAACGTGCCAACTGTTCAGATTTTGGAGGAACTCCTTCAGAATTACTGCCCGAATTTCGGGATCCTCGTACGGTGTCCATTGAAACTATATTAATATTACCAAAATATTAGTTATATACATAATACTAGACACTACATACGAAATACTAAATTATAATAACGAAATTCAAACTTACTTGTGATTTCGACCGTTGTTCCAATAGAGCGGCATATATCCTCAAGCGAGTTAGGTATTCCAACATGACTCGTCGAATGGTTCCACCTAATTAAATAAACTTTTAGCATGCAATTATACTATAAATCTACGAAATAATTGTAAAATATAATATTAAATTTACCTCGTTATCAGTGGGAATGAATATGGCTGGTCGAGTCGAGGACGTAAAAATGGAAATCGAAACCATGCCCATGATCTGCAGTAGTGATAGGCAATCTCGATTTTTACTTTACTCGCCGCGTCGCGCTCGCACATCTCCCGCACAAACTCTCGATAGCGACGGACCTCAACTCAATTTTACATTTGCTCTGAAATCAACAAGTTTCAGGAGCCATCTCAGGTGGACGAGGTTTCTAAAGAGGTCCGGCATTAGATAGCCTCCAATTATCTGAAGCATGTATGCCCGAGCATATCGTATTCTTTCTTCTTCGGTCGAACCCTCATTCGGCTGCAGGAATGCGTCTCGTAACCAGGCCATATCGATCCGAGCTCCTTGAATTCTATCCAGAATGGCACCCAGAAGCTCGTAGCACACGGCCATCCAATCGATAGATGTTGCGGACCTGGTAGTCCCCCGTCCACCGGTAATCCCAACTGAAACTGCACATCTTCTAGGGTGATGGTACACTCTCCGCATGGCAGATAGAAAGTGTGCGTCTCGGGTCTCCACCTCTCTAACAACGCGCTGATCAAAGGCGGCTCCAACTTGAACCCCCGGCCTATCGTGGCCACGTGCCAAAAACCCTCTTCCCGTAGGTAATTCTCGATCAACGGCGATGGGGGACCAGGCATGTTGCGAATATAACATTCCAACACCCGATCTACAGACTGTTTAAAAAATTATAAAATTCAAAATTAATTAAAATTGCATAATTAAAAACATAATAATATTGAAAAATTAACATTAAAACTTACCATTTTCATTTGCTCGACGGTAATGTGCTTGTTGTCTAGGCGACGTAATTCCCCGGCCATTGTAATCTGATAAAAAATTTTAAAATTTTCCAAAAAATAGATATATTAAAAAAAATTATAAAGGGCTTTTTTGTAAATAGTAAAGGACTATTTTGAAATTTGAGCGTAAATTTCAAGGACTTTGAGAGAAAATTGAGAGAAAAATGAGAAAGGATTGAAGTGTGAAAAAAATAAAGGGTTGGGGGGTATTTATAGTTCTTTTTTTATCGTTGGGCCCCCAACGGTCAAAAAAATTTGACCATTACACGGGCTAAAGCGCGTCCCTGAGGGCGCGCTTTAGCTCTTTTTCCCCAAAAAACGCGCTGACGTGGACGCATTTTTGGGGAAACTAGTCCATTCCGTTAAATATTTTTGAAACTGGTATATTCCGGTAATTTTTATTTTTATTTTTTTGTATATATTGGACATTTGCCCCGTTACACGATGTTTATTTATTTTTTAATCCATTAAATAAGATATTTTTATGTAAGCAATGTAAAGCAACACTTTTAAATTATTGAATTAATAAAAAAATATTACAACAATAAAAAGGTTCATACCATAATTAAAGTTTGGGTAAACTATCAAAATAGTCATTTTTATTTACCTCATGTTACATTTTAGTTACTTATATTTGAAATGTTACGTTTTAGTCACTTACGTTAACATGTTGTAACATTTTAGTCACTGAGCCGTTAATTGTCGTTAACGGTATAATGATAAGCTGATGTAACATGTTAAATCATCATTTTAAACAAAAATTTTAGGTTAAATTATACAATTGGTCCCCATTTTTTTCATTTTGAGCAATTTAATTTTTTTCTTTTATGTTTTTTTAACTTTCCTTTTTTTCTTTTCTTTTTTCATTCTCTTATGCTTCTCCCTCTGCTTTCTTTCCTTCTCCATCTATTTTAATGTAGTTTTTCTTTGTTTTCCATTTGTTAAAACTAAAGGGGAAGAAGAAAAGGAAAATAAAGAAACAAAATTAAATTCTTCAAAAAAAGTATAGGGACTAGTTTTAACAAATGGAAAATATAGAAAAACTACGTTAAAAGAGATGGAAAAGGGAGAAAAACAAAGGGAGAAGTAGAAGAGAATGGAAAATAAAGAAAAAAGAAAAGACAGGTTAAAAGAACATAAAAAAAATAAATTAAATTGCTCAAAACGAAAAAATATGGGGACCAATTGTATAATTTAACCTAAATTTTTTGTTTAGAATGATGATTTAACGTAAGAGAATGGAAAATAAAGAAAAAAGAAAAGACAGGTTAAAAGAACATAAAAAAAATAAATTAAATTGCTCAAAACGAAAAAATATGGGGACCAATTGTATAATTTAACCTAAATTTTTTGTTTGGAATGATGATTTAACGTGTCACTTCAGCTTACCGTTACACCGTTAACAACTCAATAACTAAAATGTTACAACACTTTAACATAAGTGACTAAAACGTAACATTTTAAACATAAGTGACTAAAATGTAATCTGAGGTAAACAAAGTAAGTATTTTCATAGTTTATCCTTAAAGTTTAAATGAAAATAATAATAAAATTCGGACTTTTTAAAATAATTTTTAACTACCAATCGAACGAAAATATCTAAATGTAAAAGGTTAATGCATCTATTTTATTCTATATGTCTTCATTTTACACCCAAAATTGAATAATCCAACTCATGAGCACCTCTAATCATATATGCTCTTTTTGATACAATACTTAGAACTACTTATAACTCCTCTCCAACTCTTATATAGAAGAATAATGTGCTTCAGCATACTCGAATCAAAGTCGTCTTGCACTAACAACAATGCCAATGCCAACACTAATCGAGCTAAGACTTAGTTAGCAAACAAAACACTATTCTAATTTTAATGTACTAATCTAATAAAGTAAAGGGTATTTTTTTTGTCTAAGTTAAAAATATATACATATATATATAAATATATAAATATGGATTCTATGTTGATGAACTAATATTTCATTTTCATGGGGTTGTTTGTTAAGAGCACAAATACATGTGCCAGTCACCATTTGGCCTCAGTGGACGATCCCTACATGTCAACTTCTCATCGACATGTTGTGTGCAAATAGTTCATTATCGTATTCTTGTCATGCATTTCTATCGTGTTAGAAAATACATTCTACTATAGGGTTAGTGAAAGTGAACCCTTTCTTTATGAAATGAGGATGCTATTTGGATCACTTGGTCCCCATGAATTCCATTTGTTTAGATGATATATATATATAGGTCCCCGTTTTATATGGATTGAATCAGATTAGTTCTTCTACTATTAAATGTATCAATTTAACTTATGTACTATTAGTTGATTGAATCTTAGTTCGACTGGCATAGGTATTGTTGCCAATGCAGGAGAACGTGGGTTCGAGTGCGTTGAAGCACATTATCCTCCTATTTATGGGTTAAAGATGGCTATAAGTAATTCTACGCATTGTATTAAAAAGAGCGTCGATTTTGATCATGGTATAATCGGATAATTCGGTTGATTATCGGTTTTTGAATCCCGAAATCAAACCGACTTATTCTATATATTTTTTTAAAACTATTTAAAATATATTTACATTTTATAATATATAATAAATATATAACCATATAAACACAACCTAATAACCCTAAACCTAACCCAAAAACCCAAGGTTGGTTAACCGTAAAAACCATCCAAACCAACTAAATCGAAATCAGTTTGGTTCGGTCAGTTTTCTCAACTAAAGTCGGTCGGATCACTTTTCTCATGTTAAAGTCAATTACAAAAGAGCTGACTGAACCAACCAATTAAACCGATTGCTCTCCACTAAGTATATGGACTAAATTGATTCATTTAACAATAAAGAGATTAATTTGATCTGATCTATATAATAAAAGGACTTACCGAGTAGATTCGCCCATAAATATATCAATATCAGAGGCTAAGAATGAAGGGTTTTTAAATAGATTCTTAATGTAGGCCACAATTTCAACAAACAGTTGAAGCTTTGGACCATATGTCACCATCTTGGGGCACCCACATTGCAAAACATTTTGACCTGCAATGAAAAAGTTATTCCAACGTAAGGCTCTATCTTATGGGGTTTTTTTTCTCCTTTGTTCTTGGAGTTATACAAGTGAACCTTGAGTCCACAAATTGGCCAGTTGGGGAAACATTGCTAAACTTGATGGTCCAAATACTTGCCAAATATCTAATTCCAAAACTAGCAAATGATGGATGATTGGAAATTTTGGAATTTGAACAAATCCTGATTTAAAAGTGAATGTAAGATATGGGTATATGTCAAATTAAATGTATTTTTTAAAAAAAAATTTGGTCAAGGATTAGATTTGGAGAGATAAATAACAGGTAAATTAATCTTTGTACATTAAATTAAATAATAAACTGGTCATTCAGTAAAAAAATTATCTATTTCTACTGGTTAAAATTGGGGCGGTTGACGGAATAGCTAGACAGTTACACATAATGTGCCAAGTGTACTTCATGTTGATGTATATGGACCTTTTTTTAATAATGAAAATGGATGAATTTTTTAATAGAAGGGTTAATTTGTTATTTAATTTAACATATAAGTACTAGTTTGTCAAAGTATACAATGATACACAAGTCAACAAAACGCGTAACAAATTGAAAAGTGTCCATCTCTAAGGTGAGAATTAACATTTAGACTGCCTATAGAGAGCTGCCTGTTGTATGATTATCAACTGCCTTCTGACCATACCAGTGCTATAGCTTACCCAATATGCTTAGTGATCAGTTTGTTTGCCCTGAAACCTTGGTTACTCAAAGTCCGTCCTAACAAGATTCCTAGAGTCTTGATAGTTACTCATTATGCCAAATAGCTCAATTGCCTAATCGAAAGTTGGATGAGTTGGGTATTTAGCAACCAATTATAAATAGCTTATTACCTAATTTATAGGTATAAAAGATCATATTTTCAATACCCAATCTTTTTATTATGTGTTGGATACTAAAAGTCGTATTGAAATCAGACCAAATCCAACAATCAAGCCACAAATTTAGAGAGTAGAAAGGATGAAGCTATCATACACAAAACGACACACATATATTCAGGCTCAAACTAAGCCATGGCCCATAGGATAATTATGTTTGTCCCTTGGTAGCTTTAAATATCAACATCAATATTATGTTACATAACCCAACTACATATTATATATAATTTTTATGTTAACATCATTGTATGTTTACGTTTGTTGATACAAGATCCAATTGGTCAGTCTATCTTCTTCCAGATAGAGGTGGTTAGAGTATGAAAGAACATGGTAAATCATGGAGAGTCTTGAGAGCACTCCCTTAAAGAAGGTATTCAAAAATGTATATAAATGGGAGTTTTTGAGTCGGATTTCGAGTTGGGTTGTATTTCAAGTTGAATTATGATATATTTTATTATAATTCTATATCAATGTTATATGTTAATTTTATCATATTATGAGAATAATATCCGCCACAAAAAAAAAAAAAAAAAAAAACTAACGAGTGTTGAGTGCAATTACATAACATATTACACTTTCAATAAAAAATAATACACGAACTTAAAAAAAAAAAAAAAAAACATCATTAAAAACAACAACCGTACCCAAACATAAACTGGAAAGAGGGCATACAAAACAAAAGTAAACGATTGAAAAGTGAGTAAATTTTGCAATAATTTTTCTTTTCCCATTTTCTTCTTTCAAATCGATATGACGCCTAACTAGGTTTAGAATCAAACCTTATCCCATTCTACCATATGATTCAATGCACAAAAGATATTGTTGTCGTTTCCAAGGCTGGAAAAAAGTGATTTCAACACTTGGCAGTAAATAAACTCCATGAAAATTTCTTAAATAATTATTTTTATTTATCTATCAAATTAAATAAATATAAAGAAAATTTTATATTCAGTTCGTTGATGTTCATGAATAAATGTATTTATATTAGTTTAAGATTTCGATTGCACGAAATATTTTTAATTGCTTGATCATTTAATCATTAATACTATTATATTATTGTTTGTGTTTATTTTACTTAAAATATAATTATCAGTATTTATTTTTCTATCATTTTATATAAAAATAATATACATGTAACACTGGAAAAATAAGAAATATGTTTAATTTTTATTTGTTTACTTGTTATTTATAAACAGATTTTTAATTATTTTTCAATTTTATAATTATAATTTATATATTTTTTAATTAAGAATCTTTAATTTGTACTGGACTTCATCATATATCTTTGGTTTTCATAATAGATTTTCTCAAATATAGCTGAAGATTTGGGGTGTTGGGTTTTTTCATTTCGGGTTTGGACTCTAATGCTAAAACTAAGTTCGAGTCGTAAGTGGTATAGGGCAAAAATATTTGAATATGAGGTCGGGGATGAGCGATAATCCACTCCGCCTCGGCTCTTTGGCCGTTCTTATCACTAACCAGCAACTTCTAATTAAAAGATGACACATGACACTTAAAAAAGTTGACTAAACATCTAGATTCCTAGTGTAGTTGCAAATTACTTACCTTGCTTAAGTCTTCGTTAAGATCAGATATCAAGTTCGAACCATGACAACCCCTTCTCCTTACCCTTAATCAGAGGAAAATGTAGTTTGGCCAAATAGATGAAAGTTTAGAAAAAAAAATTGAAGGATAAAATATGCCCAACTCCCAGTGTACTTTTCAAAAATTAAAAATTTAGTCTCTACACTTCTATTTCATGAAATTTAGTCCCTTTATTTTTCAAATTTCAAAAGTAAAATCAAACTGTTAACATTCATAAATTTGTAGCTGCGACATTTTTGAAATAAAAAAAATACTCACTTAGTACTCATGTAATTAAAAAAATGACTTTGCAATTAACTTGAATTTAACCAAAAAAAATTGTGTTAACAGTTGAACCTAAATTTCGAAAAGTACAAGAACTTGTGGCACATTTTAACCAAAATTGAACATACTTGTGTCAAGCACTCACATCTAAATGACATAGATACTATCAGTGAAAGACAACCCCATGATACTACAATCAAATCACGATTTATATATATATAGAGAGAGAGAGAGAGGATCATCGGTAAACTTATAAACTGGAGGCAATGTAAGCTCTTACAGCTACACACATAATTCAATCCACCATATATAAGATCAACCATCAAAGTATCATCATAAATGAGATAAGAGTATCTCTATTCGGGAGCTAAATAAACTTACAATAATGAAATGCCCTTCCGTTTTTCTTTTTTTTGGACGACTTCCATTGGTTAGATTGTAGGACTCAAATGCAAAAGATAACCATAGAGTACAAGCAATCAACTGAATTGAAGCAACAATCATGAAAATACATACCTTTCATATGCATGACCATTACCAGAGCCACTCCGCTCATATGCACTCTTAGCAGTGAGGGAAACATGTTAACCGGTATATGAGCACTTGAAGAACTACAGAATTTTACAAATAAAGATACATGGATTATGATACCTAACAGACAGGGCTCTCCTCCATGCTTGCCATTGTTCATGATGCTTCTAAGATTAGTATACTCTTACCTTATATTATCAGCTATGAACCTACAACAGCTACGACTTAGGCTCAATGAGGAAAGTCCCTTTTTTAATATCCCTTGGTGACACACAACACCAATATGCTTGGTTTCACAAATTCATTTTAGTCCAATTGACTTTTATCTCTGGTTCTTAATATGAATTTATCCTTTAGGTCACTCAACAATGAACAAAGAGATTACCTCTTCCCCTCTAAGGTTCCTCTTTTATATAACAAGAAGCTTGAAGCACTACCAAATACTCATCCAGTCAGATCACCGTGAAGAAAATCAAGTTAACCAAGTTAATAATTAGGAAAATCTAAGTTTATAACTATATCAAAGAATGGAACATATTACAGCCATTTCAATAGCCAAGGAGACCACTACGAAATTCTCCTACAAGAAGTCTCTAAACAAGGAAAAAAGCAATTGGCTATTATTCTAAACCAAAAATTTTGCAGCCTTAAGCCAACAACAGTCTTCTAGCCTCCTCCATTACTCGGAACAATCTAAACTTCAACTTTGATATTGGACAGTTTCAGAATCTTAAAGTTGAAACCAGAAGTTTGATTGAACTTCAGTTACCAACAAAATCTTTTGATCCTCTCAATAAGTTCAAACAGAAACAGAGTGAACTACAGTTAGTTCAGTCCAGTAAATTAAATCATCAGAAAACACTTTTTAAGTTTTAATCTCCCAAACTCGTTCCATATTTCCTAAACTGAACTATGAAGGCTATAATTTCAGGCCCTTATTTCCTCTTCCTCCAAAGTGCAACCAGAAAGCTTCATTTCAAACAAGCTAATAATAAATTTCAACAAACAGACATAACATTCTCACTTTCATGTTTATCCCAGGGGGTAAATGAAACTCACCTTTCAACCACTAAAAGTGTAATCCAGAAGAAATTTACAAATTCCACCTTATCACAGTAACCAAAGTAACCATCAAATGCAATGCAACTGAATTCCCACAAGGTCCTACACTCCTAAATTAGTTCCTTGAACCGCCTAAGTCTAACCCAAATGCTTTCTTTTGCAGTTTCTTACCATTATAGAAGGCAACAAATGTAAATTTGCAACATGGAGAAAATGTGAAATTAAAATTATTGAACTGAACTACTTTTAGTATTGATGATTGATCAATAACCCATAAAGTTTGACAAAAATCTACCTACCTAAAAACAATTGCCCAAAGAATCTACAAAAGCAATGATAATTTCTTTCAAACAAGAAGACATAAAAAGAAGTTAACTAGAATTCAAGTTTAGTCAACTTCTAAACCATAAAGAACATTAGCATACTTTTCAATTGGGTCCCCATTTGCAAAATACCTTTCCTTTATCTTCAACCAAGCGTGCAATGTCAACAAGCTGTCGGAACCAGCTTGATGACTCTTCCCAATTGCACGCTTTACTCCCAAATCTGTAGACGCACGATCGAGCCCTCCATGTAATCCAGCGCAGAATTTCATCAAGTGTTTGACGTCGTAGATTCTGTCTCCGAAGAACACTCGCACGAGTTCCAAAAACTCAGTGAGTTGGTCAGGCAATAACCCACCGGTTAAGCATTTCACGAGGTATCCAAAATCATACGCGCAGTGGAAAGTCACCCACGTAACGGCGTCGTTCAATACGAGTCCCGATGACATCATCAGTTCCGCGAACCGGACCAACTCGATCCCAAGTTCCAGGTTCTTCTCGAAATCTATGCCTTGGCGACGGAGAAGCTCGACGGAATCAGGCGCATGTACATCATTCCCCACATCGAAATCTTTGAAATTGAACTCCCAAATGAACCGGTTCTCGGTGCCGAGATTTGGTAAATTCCCGTCAGCGTCTGATAACGTGAGGCCGATTTGGATAAGCTTTAGTATGTCAACATTCGCTTTGAGGCTTTGGTAATTCTCAGTGGCGTCAATTCGACGGGAGCGATGGCCGCCGCCGGCGCCGTCCGATCGGACGACAACGCCTGGAAACTCTGTGTCCATTGAAATGATCGGGAAAACGTCGATTATGGATCTGATTATCTCGAATTCGGAATCCAAATTTTCCGACCAAACGGATCGGATCACGACCGACTCTCGCGGTTTATTCGACATTTTCTTGGATCTCTTTATCGAAGAAAATCGACGCAATTTCGACCAAGAGAACAATGTGATCCTCCAATTTTCCTTTTCTTGGATTCAAATTCTCTGATTTTTGATTTTCTTTTTGTCTAGGGTTTAGGCCTTTAGGGTTTGAATTTGGGGAAAAGATCTGAACGAGGTTATTAGAACGGTATTTATAGAGAGGCGGTTTCTCGTTTTAAATTTTTTTATTTAAATTAATTATTAATAAGGTAAAACTAGTGAATAGGTCCTTATATTGTAGCGTAGAGTTCATTTTGATCCTGTACTTTTAAAATGAAGAAATTATTTTGTATGTTAGAAAAATAACAAAATGTCATTTTTGTAACAATTAAAAAACGATAAACCTCAAAACTATACATGAACTGTAACCTAATGTACGAACTTTGATTTTATACGAGTTTATACTTAAAATTTTGATTCGATTCAATTCTCACAAATTATTAATACAATTATTAATATAATATTATTTTATGATTATATATTGTATACACATATAATTATATTTATCCAGTATAAAAATAAATTGATGTATTTATTTCTTTAAATGTATATGATTGCACTAAATTAAAGTTTCATTTATATAATTGGTGTTTTGGGTTTGTTGATGGTGTTAGTATGAATGAGTGATTGCATCGGCAAGGGTTGGTGAATGCAAACAGAGAAGGTGAGGGAGTGACGTGGGAGGTGCCTGAAGGGGGCGGGTCAAGGTGAATACTGATGCGGCTGTGTGTGATGGTTCGTCAATTGCCGGAGGAATGACCAGGGAAAGTGTTGGACTATGGCTTTAGGGGTTCTCTCGCAATGTAGAGATCTGCCCTGTGTTTGGAGCTGAGCTATGAGGGGACTTTAAGGGCCATAAGCTAGCATGGGAGAAGTTTGAGGAAACAAGGATTGTTTTGATTTTCTTAAAAAATAGAAAATAGTGAAGAAAACATGTTTCATTAAAAATTTTGAAAATGGTTTTTTAAAATCGAAAATAAAAGTATATGAAAATTAAAGAACAAAAAAAAAATTATGTTTTCATTATTTTCGATAAAATTCTTTTGAAAAAAATGGGAAAAAAATTAAAAACGATGAAAAATGGAAAAAAAATAAAAATAAAAAAGATGGTTTTTTTTAGTTTCATTTCATACATTAAATTTACTCTAATTTGAATATTTTAAAAGGAATTTTTTTTATTTTTTATAACTTTTAAATCTTTATATTTAATTATATTTGATTTTGTTATTGTATTTTTTATTTAATTATTTAATTATTTTTACAAATAAAAAATTATTTTTATTTATCAAACATATTTTTAATTGTTTAAAAAATGGAAAATAAAAATTATTTTTTGAAAATAAAATGAAATCAAATGCACCCTCACTCTGGATGGCGTTTTAAAAAGATTTTAAAGATAATTTTTGAAAAAATTTACACTAAAACAGGTATATTTAAACTTAAAAAAAAACAATTAATAACTCAATTGATACTATCGTTGAATATTAGTTTAATTGACATCATTAGTGTTGTAAAAATAAATTCGAGCATGATAATATCCGACTTTTTTAAATAATGAAATCCTCTTTATCAAGAAAATAGACAAATTAATCTCGTACGTTAGATCAAATAGCAAACAGATTCTTTCAGTTAAAAATTTCATTCATTTCTACAATTTTAAACTAATGTTACTAACAGGATAATCAAACAATTACACGTGATATGCCACGTGCACCTCATTTTGACATGCAGAAATCAAATTTTAACATTATCTAATGAAATCTAACTCTTAATACAATGACCTCTGTGTACTTCTACCAAATCTAGCACCATTTCATAAGAAAACATCAAATGCTGAAAAAAAAACCATAGATTGCCATTCATATTGATATTGCACCCCGAGAAGGTATCTGCATGGTATCCGGAATTGAACCCGGGTAGTGCGGCGAAGCGTCCTCAATCTGGACTACGTCTTCTCGTTGGATCTTTGGCAAGAAAGTTGCATGAAACCCGGAATTTGAACTCGAATGGTTCATGCAAGTCATCCTTATGAGGTGATATTCAAATTCAATAAGAATGAAATTCGAATCCCAACATTTACCATCCATTTTCCTACCCCGAGACTAAAGTCTGGGGTAGAACGCCTTGTGGAAGCAACCCGAGTTGTTTTTACAGCAAAAGTAGGAAAAACAAGCTGTTCTTTCGTTCTTTTTGGTGCTTAAGGAAGAAATACATCAACAAACAACAATATTCTGAAATGATACTAAAACGAGGAAAAACGAGCAAGAATTGAAACAATAACCAAAAGGGCATTTGAAATGTTTTGAAACATGGATAAAATTCTGTTAGAAAAACAGCATCCGGTTTGAGAACAAGAACATGAAGCCAAGGAGAAGTAATCGAGAAGTTTTTTGACCAATTCCACAGTTTGTTCTTATAAAGGATCAAAAGCATTACAAACTATATATTGCATAACCACAAATGAAATTAGATCCAGAATATCGATACGAATTCGAGAGCTAGTAGTAGGTACCCTCAGGAGGTTGGACCAGCTTTCGATTATGAGAGGCTGCCATCTCCTTTTTCAGCTGTGTCAGTATATCTTCCATAGTATACTCCCTCCGCCAATTTGCGAGAATTCCAAACTTCTTTGATTCTACCTGTTGCCATCAAATAGTAAAAACAAACAATTGATTAAAAGCATTAATGATTAACAAACAGACATGAAATAAAAATAAACTGATTAGTGCACAGCAAACGAATGTAACGTCAATTGTATACCAGCCCCGCTTCATGGTTAACACAAGTCATGTTGATCCTTGAATGAAAACGGACACTCGGTGGCTTCTCCGGATAATCTTTATCACAGAAGAGCTTCAGCTGATAGATTCGACCTTCATGTACGGTCTGAAAACCGAAAAAACAAAAATCAACATGAAGGAAGAAACAGAAATGCATATATACACCGATAGTTTTCAAAATTCCCCCAGAAAACCCCATTCCTCCGTTCAAAAGGAAGGCAAGTAGCGCTATCCCGGAGACAAGCAGTGATAGGATATTTTAGCTCCTTGGCTTAACCTATATACATACATGTATATGTATATGTATATGTATATGTATATGTATATGTATATGTATATGTATATGTGTATGTATATGTGTGTGTGTGTGTGTGATTTTTCAAAATATATGATTTGTTGGAGGAAGAAAACTACATTGAGAGGACCAATAATGGTGCCAGTCCATGAGCGCATGTAAATATCATCTCCGTCATCCATTCCATAGCTGACAGTACCATCTCCGATACCTTTTTCTCCACGCTCAAGCTCCTCCAGCAATCGGAAGTTCCGAGGCACTGCAAAAAAAGACTTGCATTACTGAATCATACTCATGATTTTTTGCGCTAACAACATATATAATCTAGCATTGGGCTTAATGCCAAAAGAGTTCCAATTCCAAAAGGAAAGGTAACTAATCGGACAGCTATAAAAACTCCAATTGTTGCTGTCAAAATAATGTCTACATTACAAACTGTAAACGCCTAAAACAGTAAACAATTTTATACACCAAAAGAACTTCATAATCATCAACACCTATATCGTGTAATTGCAAAAGGCTAAAAAGGTTACTAATTACACAAAGATTTATGCATTTGTATATTCGTTGGTAGGGATGTAATGAGCCGAGTTGAACCTGAATGGTAGCAAGCTTGAGCTCGAACTCGACTCAAAATTGAAGGCTCGATATTCGGTTTGGGCTCGATCAAACATCAATTTCTAAGCTCAAGCTTGGCTCAAGACTTAATCAAATGACTTGAGCTCAAGCTCAATTAAGATTGTTTATCAATTTCCGTACTTAAAGCTCTTTGAATAAAGCATTATGATGCTCGAATTCGACTTGACCGATAGCTCAAGCTCGATAATTACCAAATTAAATTAGATTTTTTTTCAAACCAAACTCGAGCACATTTACACACTACTCTCCAATATTTTACATGCAAAACATAAAAAAAAACACAGCAATTGAAGCATAAATCATCAAACCAGAACATCAACAGATAGCCACAAGAACATGTTGGGCTACCATTAACATAACAGAATCTTAAAGGTATAATTTTAAAACCATTAACATGGCATTCATCTTAAAACCAGAACATCAAAAGATAGCCACAAGAACATGTTTTACAGCTACCCAAAACTTTAAATAGATTAAAAAACCCATAAATTCCTCACATTAAACCATATAAATTCACCGAACCCACAAATTATAAACGATTAAATACGAAAGAAATGATAAAAAAAAGCCCACCAAAAATCTATAAAAACCCATTAATGGAATCAATGAAACGAGGGATACATAAAGAGAAAAAGGGCTAACCCACGACACTAGATCCTCCCGAGCTAAGCGTCATTACAGAGAGGGAAAGAGAGATAGCAAAGAGTCAATGAGGGGGGAATCTGGTAAAAAGCGATGAAAGGCAAAAGGCAATGCTTTAAAGCCATTAGATGAGTCGAATAGAGGAGTTTAAGGCCGGTTCAATGATTATTGAGCCGGGATATTTGTTGGGCTCAGCCCGAGTCTGATCAAGTTTGGATAAGCATATTTTGAATTTAGACCGAAATCGGTTTTAGTAAATTAAATCAGTTAAAATATTGAAAAATTGACTTAATTGGTTATCCAACTAATCAAGTCTTGATCAATAGTAGCGGAACGAGTCATTAAATTTTGATTGAGAAAATTAAAATTATTAAAAATTTTGTGAGATTTAATTAGAATTTTTTTAATGAAGGTTTATCTTTTATTATCCGAGATTATTAACCGGCTTAACTAAATCAATTTAACGATTAAATCGATTTTTTATTTATTTTCAATGAATAAAATACATAGAAATAGTTTTAGAATTTGATTAAATATAAAAACTTATATTTTTATTATGCTTAGAATAAATACTTAATTTTTTTTAACTTTGCAATCTATTTAGCTTAAGTTCTTTCATATATAAACCTTTAACTCGAAAGAAAAATGTCCTTAAATTAAATTAATAAATCTTTAACTTTTAATTTATACTTAAATAAACTATTTAATATATAATTATTTTTTCATTGGATGTGATTATTTAAATAAATAGTTATTTTTAGGGGTTTTATTATTATTTTAGCCTTTTATAATCAAAATTAAATATAAAAATAAGTTAATTTTATTAATAAAATAGAATTAAAAAATCATATTCTTCAAGCCTTGTTTAAATCAAGTCAAGCTTATTAGATCAAATATGTAGTCCAACCTATACTTTTATCCCCTAATTTCTGAAGTCAAAATAGAAAATATGAAAAAAAAAAAAAAACAAATGTTGAAATTCAAATTCTTTTTTAATATATTTTTTTATATTATCCAAATCCTCTAAATCATTATATTTCTTCGAGGAACACGTTACGTGTCTAAATCCAATCACTTCTGTAATTTTTGAAAGGTTTAATAATATTGGTGCTATTAAATGAGTTAAATCAACCAATCTATCTCACCTAACTAAATTGAAATAATAAAAATGACACTAAATAGTTTGTTTTTAAAGTTTTTTGGGTCCAGTGGTGAACCTATGGGTTGGCAGGGACCCAGGCCCCCTTAAAATGAATTTTTTTATTTAAGTCCTTCAAAATTTTAAATTTGTAACAATAAAATTACACTTCGGTCCCTCAAAATGATAAAAAATTAATTTAATATTTAAAAATTATAAAAGATATAGGCTACTAAAATAGTAAAATTATATTTTTACTGTCATAAAAATATACAATTTGATTGAATGTATGTAATTTTTTAGATTATCTAAATTAGAATTTTTAAATTTATCTAAAAATCTAAATTACAAATTATTCAAGCATTATTATACATCTGAATTAAACATCGTTATCCATTAGATATCCGAATTTGTGTTTTAGTTAAATCTATTAATGATATCGGGTATTAAGAACTAAAAAATCCTTTACCCTTTGAAAAATTATGATTGAATTCTTCAAAATTTTAAAATATTAATTAAACTCTTTAAAATTTAAAAAAAAAATTATCATTTGTGTTATCAAAATTTTTAATAATTTTAATTATATCTCTTAAAATTTAATGTCTAAATCCGTCACAATTAAAAAGTTGATTCGATGATATAGTTACTTAAGTTGATTATTTTGTTTTTAATCGAATCGATCACTTACATTTTTCTTTCATGAACACCTCTAATCAAAATTAATTCGGTCCAAATTTAACATATGCTAATCCAAATTTGACCCGATTCGGGTTGAGCCCAATGAGTAAGCCGGCTCAATAATCATTGATGTTCAACTCGTCTAATGGCATCAAAGCATTGCCTTTTGCCTTTCGTCGCCTCTCTTGTACCATATTCCCCCCCCCCCCCTTTACCCCCATTGACTCACTGCTATCTCTCTTTCCCTCTCTCTAATGACGCTTAGCTCAGAAGGATCGAGTGTCGTGGGTTAGCCCTTATTCTCTTTATTCATTTCTCGTTTCATTGATTCCATTCATGGGTTTTTTTTATCATTTCTTTTATATTTAATCGTTTATAATTTGTGGGTTCGGTGAATTTATATGGATTTATGCGAGGAATTTATGGGTTTTTAATCTATTGAAGTTTTGGGTAGCTATGAAACATGTTGTGGCTATCTTATGATGTTCTAGTTTTAAGATGAATGTTATGTTAATGGTTTATTCATGATTATCACTAAAAATTATACCTTGAACACTCTTTTATGAAAAATTTATATTTATGTTCGATGATTTATGCTTCAATTGCTGTTTTGAGTATGTTTTGCATGTAAAATCTTGAAGAATAGGATGTAAATGAGATATTAGTGCTCGAGTTCAAGTTGAAGAAAAATCTAATTCAAATTGGTCATTATTGAGCTTGAGCTATTGATCGAGTCGAATTCGAGCACCATAATGCTTGATTCAAAGAGCTTAAGTATGGACGAGCTTAATCGAGCTCAAATTTGAGCTTAAGTATGAAAATTGATGAACAATCTTAATTGAGCTTGAGCTAAGAAATTGATGTTTGATCAAGCTTGAATTGAGCATTGAGCCTTGACTTTCGAGTCAAGTTCGAGGTCAAGCTTGCTACTATTTGGGTTTAGCTTGGCTTGATTACATCTGTAGTTCCCTACCGAAGAATATTCAAACGCATACGTCTTTATGTAATTGCTACCCTGTTTTGCCTTTAACAATTACGCGATATAGACGTTGATGATTATGAAGTTCTTTTGGAGTGTAACATTGTTTCCTGCTTTAGGCTTTTACAGTTCTTTTGGAGGTTTTATGGCACTCAGATTAGTTACCTTTTGGGAATTTTGTGGCATTAAGCCCAATGCTCGATTATCTGTTGTTAGCGTAACAAATCACAAATATGATTCAGTATTGTAAGTTTTTTTCTGCAGTGCCTCGGAACTTCCGATTGCTGGAGGAGCTTGAGCGTGGAGAAAAAGGTATCGGAGATGGTACTGTCAGCTATGGAATGGATGACGGAGATGATATTTACATGCGCTCTTGGACCGGCACCATTATCGGTCCTCTCAATGTAGGTTTCTAAGTTTCTTCCTCCCTTCAACAAATTATATATTTTAATGTTGTTCCTTTAGATGACGTTTTATGTTTGTTATGAATAATCATATATGTATATATATAGCTGCTTGTCTTCAGGATTGCCCTACTTTCCTTCTTTTTGAATGGAAAAACGGGTTTTTCTAGGGGGATTTTGAAAATTATCATTGTATATATGCATTTCTATTTCTTCCACCTTGTGATTTTCATTTTTTGGTTTTCAGACCGTACATGAAGGTCGAATCTATCAGCTGAAGCTGTTCTGCGATAAAGATTATCCAGAGAAGCCTCCAAGCATCCGTTTTCATTCAAGGATCAACATGACTTGCGTTAACCAAGAAACGGGGCTGGTATACCATGAATGTTACATTCATTTGCATTGCAATAGTCAGTTTATTTTATTTCATAATCTCTAATGCTTTTAACTGATTTGATGGCAACAGGTCGAATCAAAGAAGTTTGGACTTCTCGCAAATTGGCGAAGGGAATATACCATGGAGGATATATTGACACAGCTGAAAAAGGAGATGGCAGCCTCACATAATCGAAAGCTGGTCCAACCTCCAGAGGGTACCTACTTCTAGCTCTCAAATTCATATATCGATATTCTGTATCTAATTTTATTTGTGGTTATGCAATATATAGTTTGTAATGCTTGTTGATCCATTATAAGAACAAATTGTGGAATTGGCCAAAAACGCTTATCGATTACTTCTCGGCTTCATGTTCTTGAATGGAAGCTGTTTTTCTAATGCAATTTTATCCATGTTCCAAAGCATTTTAAGTACCCTTTTGGTTATTGTCTTAGTTCTCGCTCGGTTTTACTTGTTCTATTATCGTTTCGGAAAATTCTTGTTCATTGATCTCTTTATTCCTCCTTATGCACCAAAAAGAACGAAAAACAGCTTGTTTTTTTTCCCCTACTTCTGCTGTAAAAACTGCTCGAGTTGCTTCGTGAAGGCCTTCTACCCCGAGACTAAACTTTAGTCTCAGGATAGGAATATGGATTGTAGATGTTGGAACTCGAATTTTACACTTATTGAATGGTAATACCATCTCGTAAGGATGACTAAATGAACTATTCGAGTTCAAATTCCGGGTACCATGCAACTTTCTTGTCAAAGATCTGTATGAGAGGACGTAGACCAGATTGAGGACGCATTGCCGCACTACCGGAGTTCAGTCCCGGGTTTCGTGCAGATATTTTCTTTGGGGTACAATATGAATAGCAATCTATGTTGTTGTTGTTGTTTTGTTTGTTATTTTAGTATTGGTTAAAATGACATAAGTACATATATTCTTCGTAAATTTGAAATTTAATTAAAATATTTTGATTTTTAGGAATTTAGTCCATTTACTTTTCATGTTTCAAAATTCAAATTTAATTGTTAACACGGTTAAAATATTTTGTTAATTTCAAATTCATTACATCATTTTTTTAGTAATATTATTACTAAATGATATTAATAAATGTACAGGATTAAATTTTAAATTTGTAAAAAATACAGGGGCATGTGGCATATTATAATATAAATTAATATATATACTACTATATAATATACTCGAAGGCATTAGGCACATGTCTTTTCTTTTTCTTTACATTATTAACAGTAATGGTTAAATTTCAATTATGATCCTTCTAAAAAATAGTCAAAATTCAATTTTGGTCAAAATTCAATTCGAGATTTTAATCTTTATACTATTATTTTTAACGTATTTTAGTATCTTGACATTTATAATACCATTAGCTAGTATAAATATAATACGACTTTAATTTTAAGATTGTTTGTTAAATTTTTTTGTTAAATTCAAGTAAACTATAATGTTTCTTTTTTGTCACATGATTATCGAGTGTGTTTTTTTTCTTAATTTTAGAATACCACATCAATAAATTTAATAGATAAATTTTAACTAGATTAATAATTAGACTTGAATTTTTAATTTAAAAAATAAAAACTAAATTTTTAAAAATAAAAAAGACTAAATTTAAAATATATAAAAATATATAAAACCTTGGGATATATTATATGAGTGGAATTAATGACATTAATTTGCTTCAATTTTTAATTTTTTTTGGTAAATTACAATAACAAGATAAAATCTCATGACTAGTACAGTGAACTACCTTAAATATTGTACTTGTATAGTAGCGCAAGGACAATTCACTTCATCCCCAAAATGTCGCATAAAAATAATGGCGAAATCAGAAATAATTTAGATATTTTCCAAAAATAATCTTTGGGAAAAAAAAGGTAAATAATTTGGAAAAAAAATCAAAATTTGATTTCAATCCTTAGATATTTTGATTTTTTAGTAAATTCTTAAATATTTTTATTTTTTGGTAAAGTATTAAAAAATTAAATAAATCTTTAGATATTTTGATAAAATCTTATAAATTTTAGTAAATTCTTAGAAATATGAATAAATTAATCTTTCTTTCTTTCTTTTTTTCTTTTCCTGTTAGCATTTAACCAGAGAACCCCCTAAATTAAAATTAAAATATGTCATAGATCCCTCTACCTTGAAATTTTCAAAATTCAGGTCAAATTATTAATACTGTTAACTTATTTATTTATTAAATTTACTGGTATAACATTTTGAAATAAAAAAAAAAATACTCACTTGGCTACAAATGTAACGTTGTAATGAACCTGAATTTAATGAAATAATTTTAACAGTGCCAACAGTTAAATCTGAATTTGAAATCTGAAAAGTAAAAGGACTAAATTTCTAAAAATAAAAATACATGAACTAAATTTCAAATTTAAAAAAAAAAGGACTTATGGCATATTTTAACCAATACTAGAATAAAAAGAAAATATCTGCACGGAACCTGGAACTGAACTCCGAGTGCGCGGCAAAGCGTCCTCGATTCGTACTACATCATCTCATCTGGATCTTTGGCAAGAAAGTTGCATGATATCCGGAGTTTGAACTCGAATAATTCATGAAGTCATCCTTACGAGATGGTATCACCATTTCGTAAGGGTGAAATTCGAGTCCCAACATCTACAATCCGTAAGGCCTTGAGGAAGCAACCAGAGCAGTTTTTACAGCAGGAGTAGGAGAAAAACAAGCTGTTTTTCATTCTTTTCGGTGTACAAGGAGGAACAAAGAGATCAACAAGGAAGAATTTTCCGAACAAGGAAAAACAATAAGAAACTAAAACAATAACCAAAAGGGTATTTAAAATGTTTTGAAACATGGATCAAATTCCATTAGAGAAACAATCTCCATTCAAGAACATGAAACCAAGAAGTAATCGAGAAGCGTTTTGACCGATTCCACAGTTTGTTCTTATAAAGGATTATCAAGCATTACAAACTATATATTGCATAACCACAAATGAAATTAAATCCAGAATATTGATACGAGCTCGAGAACTAGAAATAGGTACCCTCGGGAGGTTGGACCAGCTTTCGATTATGTGAGGCAGCCATCTCCTTCTTCAGCTGTGTCAATATATCCTCCATAGTATACTCCCTTCGCCAATTTGCAAGAAGTCCGAACTTCTTTGAATCGACCTGTTGTCATCGAATAGCAAAAATGAAGAATCAATTAAAAACATTAAAGATTATGAAATAAAATGAACTGATTATTTGCACTGCAAATGAATGTAATGTTAATAGCATACCAGCCCTGTGTCATGGTTAACACAAGCCATGTTGATCCTTGAATGAAAACGGACACTCGGTGGCATCTCCGGATAATCTTTATCGCAGAACAGCTTCAGCTGATAGATTCGACCTTCATGTACGGTCTGAACCAAAAAAACAGAAATGCATTTATACAATAGTTTTCCAATATCACCCCAGAAAACCCCTCTTCCATTCAAAAGGAAGGAAAGTAGGGCAATCCCGGAGACAAGCAACAATATATATATGATTGTTCACAACGAACAAAAAATGTCATCTAAAGGAAAAACATTAAAATATATAATTTGTTGAAGGAAGGAAGAAACTTAGAAACCTACATTGAGAGGACCGATAATGGTGCCGGTCCAAGAGCGCATGTAAATATCATCTCCGTCATCCATTCCATAGCTGACAGTACCATCTCCGATACCTTTTTCTCCACGTTCAAGCTCCTCCAGCAATCGGAAGTTCCTAGGCACTGCAAAAAAAAACTTACAATACTGAATCATACTCGTGACTTGTTACGCTAACACCATATATAATCGAGCATTGGACTTAACGCCACAAAATTTCCAAAAAGGCAAAAAAGGGTAGCAATTACACAAAGACATATGCGTTTGTATATTCTTTGGTAGGGATGTAATCAAGCTGAGCTAAACCCAAATAGTAGCAAGCTTGAGCTCAAACACGACTCGAAATTCAAGACCCAATGCTCAATTTGAGCTTGACCAAACATCAAATTCTAAGTTCAAGCTTGAGTCGAGACTTAATCAAGATACTTGAGCTCAATTAAGCTCTTTCATATTCAAGATTGAGCTCATTCGTACTTAAACCCTTTATATATAATAAGGGTAAAAATATATTAAAATGAAAAGCTCAATTAGGCCTGCGAGCCCTTTGAATCAAGTATTATGGTACTCAAATTCAGCTCGATCATCAATGATTACCGAACTGCATTCAAGTTCTTTTTTTAAGTCGAACTCGAATAGCTAGAGAGCACCAGAAATTTATTTACACCCCTATTCTTTGGTTCAAGATTTTACATGCAAAACATACTCAAACAACAATTGAAGCATAAATCATCAAACATTAACATAAACCTTTTTTCATGTATGAATCTTCAAGATATAATTTTTAGTGACAATCATGAGATAACCGCAACAACATTCTTCAAACTACAAAATAAGAACAAATTAACAGCTACCCAAAACTTCAAATAGATTAAAAATTAAAACCCCATAAATTCCTCACATTAATCCATTGAAATTCACCGAACCCACAAATTATAAACGATTAAATATGAAAGAAATGACTAAAAAAAACAAAAACAAAAATCTAAAAAATCCATGAATGGAATCAATGAAACGCAAGATAAATAAAGAGAAAAAAGGGATCGAAGGGCTAACCCACGACACTCGATCCTCCAGAGCTAAGCGTCATTAGGGAGAGGGAAAGAGAGATAGCAATGAGTCAATGGGGGAATCTGGTGAAAGTTGGGCGACTAAAGGCAAAAGGCAATGCTTTAAAGCTACTGGAATTGAGGAGTTTATGGCCGGTTCAAGGATTATTGAGCCGGGTTACTCGTTGGGCTTGACCCGGGTTCGGATAAGTATATGATAAATTTGGACCAAATCGATTTTGATTAGAATTGTTCGTGATAGGAAAGCGTAGTGGGTTAATGATGTTTGAATCGGACCGATCTGTTGAAATGGAAATTAGTCGGAGTTTTAGTTCAAATAATGGTATTGAACGGATTGGATTGATAATTTGTACAAATTGATTGAACCAACTAAAAAGTCGATTGAATCGATTTTTTTTTTCATTTTTTAATAATTTTTTAAATAAACTAGTGGCCTGATTGATTTGACCGTCGGTCCAGTTTTAAAAACATTAAATTGGTTGACGCAGTTAATTACTGAAAAATCGACTTAATTAACCACTTGTACGATCAAATCTTTAATCTATAGCAGTGGAACGAGACATTAAATTTTGAAAGAGATAATGAAAATTTTTAAAAATTTTGAGAGGACTAATTAGAATTTATTTAGAGAGTTTAATTAAAAATTTCAAATATTTTATAAAGTTTAATTAGATTTTTTTTTAATGAAGATGTGATTAGAATTTTAATAGAATGATTTAATGATAAACTTTTAAAATTTTTGGGGTTGAGGCCACTCTAACTCTTACTACCCGCCATTATTAATCGATTTAACTAAATCAACTTATTTCCCGCCATTATTAATTGACTTAAATAATTTGACTTAGTGGTTAAATCGATTTTTTTAATTCTTTCCGGAAATAAAATATGAATAGAAGTCAAATTAGAATGGATAACTTGTGTTAATAGTCATTTAACTTTGCAAAAATTATGGATTTAGTCACTATACTTTAATTTGATCAATTTTAATCTTTGTACTTTTCGAATTAGTCACTTTTAGTCCCTGAACTTTTTAATTTTTAAAATCTTAGTCCTAACCAAAAAAATAACTGTTAAATTCGTTTAGTTAAATTCAACCACTAATCTTCTGCTATACGTACAAATATAGACTTGGTCTATATTCTTTAATTAGATCGTTCTAGGTCCCTATACTTTTCAAATTTTTAAATTTCAATATTGACATAAAATGGCAGTCGTTAATCCATTAATTGAGTTTTTAGTGAGTAATATATTGAAAAAAGGAGCAAACATTACATTACATATATGATAATATATTTGGAGCATCAGATTTTGAAAATAACAGAACTTAACTTAATGGATTTAATACTTATTGTTTGGTGAGTACTGAAATTTTAAAAATTAAAAAATATAAGGACTGAAAATAACTAAACTAAAGTAAAGAGATTAAATCCACGACTTTGAAACTAATAACGAAATTTAATCATTCAAAATCTGGTTAGCTCCTATACTTTTTTGTATACTTGAATAAATATTTGTACTCTCTTTAGCTTAACTTTCAATTTAGTCCTAAATAAACTATTTAATATAATTCATTTTTCTTTCACTTGTTAAATATGCCTTGTTTAGGTGCATAAAATGTATAGATACAATATCATATTTTATGTGTTTTATTTATTTTTTTAATTTAAATTTTTTATAACTATCAATTGAGAGCTCAATCCATATAGTCATTGTCGTTAATGTAGGAGGACTTGGGAATCAGTACCTAACGAGATTATTTAATAAAATAAATTTTAAATAATCTTATCCAAATTTGATCTGACTCAAGTCAAGTTTATTTGGTCAAACAAGTAGTTTAACCCTCGTTTTTATGTCTTAATTTTTTTTTAATAATAACCAAAGTAAAAATATAAATTATGAAAAAAAAAATAGATATAACTTTAATAACATTGTTGCCAATTGAATAATACTCAATTATCTTAAAAATCGAATTATAAATTTGATTAATAATGTTTAATTCGGTGAAAATAATATTTATTTGCTTGAAAACATTGCTATTGTTTGGCTCTTAAACTTGTCAAAGATTGCTCGATAAATACATTCCGTTCGGTCTGATTCGATTTAATAAATTTATGTAAAAAAAATTTAAGAGTATTGAATTGCAAGTCGATTCGATTCACTGATACTTTCACTGGGAACTAAAATTTTGCATTGATCGAGCTACTTGTTAATTTTGTCTAAAGATTTTAATTTTTTTAGATTAAAATTTAAATCGGCTCATGAATACTTTTATTGTCAGGTAAATGAGCCTCGCATGATCCATAGTTTATATGTCAATTTAAATAAAATATTTTAATTATTCTTGATTAAAAATCCACAAAAATAATTCAATAATTTTAATTTTTTAGGGTGCGACAATACTATATATGAACTTTAATCTAATATGTAATGTCATACAATAACATTGATTTTGCACGATTTTATACGTAAAATTTTGATTTGATTTAAATTTTTACAGATCACTAACAACATTACCGAATTATCACAAATTTACGTTAACATGCTGCATACACGAACAATTATATTAATCCAATATGAAAATAAATATATGTATCTATTTCTTTAAATGTGTACAATTAAATCAAAATTAATGTTTCATATGTATATACAAATCACAAATCAAATTTTACGTATATAATTACATCAAACTAAAAATTCATTTATCAAAAATTATACTTTAAACCAAAATTTATGTATAAATTTAATATTTATTCCAATAAAATATTACCTTTTGAATCAATTTTCAATTTTTTCCCTTTTGATTTCCGAAAGATTATTTTTGGAAAATATCTAAATTATTTGTGGTTTCATCATTACGTTAATGTGACGTCACGGAGTGAAAGTGAATTGTCTTTGTTTTACATTCCCTAGACTAGTACATTATTTAATAAGAGTTGGACAAAAGAGAGAACAAAATTCAAGCAATTTAATGTCATTAATTTGTACATTCGAATTATATTTGATTGATTATTTATAGAAAAATATTAAATAATTACTTTTATTTACTTAAGATTACATTTTAACCACTTACGTTATCACGTTGTAACATTTTAATTATTGAGCCGTTAATTGTGTTCACAGTGTAACGGTAAACTGATGTGACATGTTAAATCATTATTTCAAATAAAATTTTTAGGTTAATTTATACAATCGATCTTCATATTTTTTTCATTTTAAGCAATTTAATTTTTTTCTTTTATGTTCTTTTAATTTTATTTTTTTTTCTTTATTTTCCACTCTCTTTTGATTCTCCTTTTGCTTTTCTCCATTCTCCATTTTTTTTAATGTAGTTTTTCTATTTTTCTATTTGTTAAAACTAGTTCCTATACTTTTATTTTTTGAACAATTTAAATTTTTCGAGTGAGGTGAGCTTTTGGACTAGTTTTAACAATGAAAAACATAAATGAATTACGTAAAAATAAATGAAGAAGGGAGGAAAACAGAAGAAGCAGAAGAGGATGAAAATTAAATAATAAAAAAGAAAGTTAAAAAAACATAAAAGAAAAAAAATTAAATTGCCCAAAATGAAAAAATATAGGGAGCAATCGTTAACTTTAACGATTAAAGGGCATTTTTGATGTATTTTGACAATTCAAATATCCAATTGAGTACAAAAAAACAGGGCTTAATTGTTTTTTTTTTAAATTTAAGGATCTTTTTAATACATTTTAAAAGTTTAGATATCCAATTGAGTAAAAATAAAAGCAATGAATTAATTATTTTTTTAAAAAAAATTGAGAACTTTTTTTTATCCACATAAATATTTCAGTTATTACCATATGATAAGTACACCTCAGCATTATTCTCAACTGTCTCAATTATTTCAGTTTTCTTTAATGGTCAAACTACCCAGCTTTCTTCTTTTACCTGATTGTCCTTTTTTTTTTTTTGAGTTAATTTAACCAAACATCTCTAAATTATTATTTAAATTAAACGTAAAAAATATATATTAAAGAGACAAATTTGAATTATAAATTTTTGGAGTCAAAAAGTAAATTTAACATTACACTATTTTATAATTTTATAAATTTTCAAAGGATCTTAAAAGTAAATTTACCATTTTGAGGTCAGATTCTAAATTAACCTTCGAATTTCAAAACATTTTAATTAAGTCCTCAAAGTATCATTATGGTACTATCAATCAGATATTTTCTTCAATATAATCTTTAGCTTTAAGTGTTAAAAGCTAGTGAACATATTTTAAAACATGAACATGTGTATTATACCTACCACATAAATACCTTTGATATGATATGTTGAAAAAAACTAGTTTGACAATAAATTTTAAAAAAAATATAAATTTTAAAAAATAAAAAACACAAAATAATAATATAAACATCCATTTTATAAACTACGATAACAAAATTAATAACTTAAACTAAGTTTTTCAGCATATCTTTTACAGGTTCAATCAGTTTTATACTAGTTCAATCCTTCTCCAGTCTTATGAAATTGGTTCTGATGATCAGGTTTATACCTATCAGGTGGTTAGTCGTTTTGATTTTGGGTCAAATCGATCTAAATTCAATTATTTTAGATTTTAAAAACTTTTTAGTAGTTAGGGTTTTCGAGTTACTTTTAGATACAGGTCATTTGATGTTCAAACTTATTTAATTTTAAGTTGCTTTAAGTTCAGATTATTACAGATTTGAATCATTTCAGATTGATTTAGGAAATACAAAATTCAAAAAAATTTACATTTAGATCAATTTAAATTCAAATTATTAATTTTTTATGATAAAATCGGATCGGATCGAATCTTTAAATTGGAAAGAAAATCTAAATAAGGGATTTAATGTTTTAAATAGTGATGGTGGCAAACTCCCGCAAGCCAATTTAATTCAGGATGATTGATTTTAGCCGTTTATGCCCTAATTTTCTATTTCTGGTTGCAACTTAACCTAGCTAAGCACTGACTCACTGAGTCAATCAATACCAATCATAACATGGTGGGCCAAAACCCATATATGAAGCACGTACATTTTTGTTTTAAGTATGGAATATGTATCCGACATGAATATGATTGAATATGTAAAAACGTGTCAAAATTTTAAAGGTCGAGATAAAAGGAGAAATACATGATTGAGGTTTTAAATTTATACAGTGATAATTGTATATAATAATCGTGTACGATGAGATTTGAGTTTATGTTTAA
Organism: Gossypium bickii; assembly: GCA_025503065.1. Lineage (NCBI taxonomy): Eukaryota > Viridiplantae > Streptophyta > Magnoliopsida > Malvales > Malvaceae > Gossypium > Gossypium bickii. The sequence goes on from CP106711.1 coordinate 135,505,974, forward strand.
TCGATAACTATTAATTTTACATTTTTATTTTATATTAAGATAAATATTAATTTTATACATTGAATTTGATTTGATGTGCAATTTGATATGTGAACTTTAATTTTGTACAATTATATATATGAAACTTTAATTGTTGTTTTTATCAGGGCGTAACCAGGGGGCAATTTTTATTCAGACACTTTTAAAATTTATAAAAATTTGAATTAACAAAAGTAAAATTACACGTTGACCTAAATAATAAAAAATAATTTAATTCTTTAAAAATTATAAAGATATAAATATTAAAATGGTGAAATTGCATTTTTACTATTAAAAACATACAATTTAATTTCGGCCCTCCCTAAAAAAAATCTTCTGACTTCGCCCCTGGTTCAGAAATACGTGAAACTTTGATTTTGATTTTGATTGAATCCTACACATTTAAAAAAAAGAATATATACATTTATTTTCATATTGTTTGTATATGCAATAAATTAACATAAAAAGGTACTAATTCGATGATGTTGTTAATGATTTCTGAAAATTGAGTCAAAATTTTATGTGTAAAGTTATACAAAATCAAAATTCACGTATGACATTGCATATTGAATCAAAATTCATGTATAGTTTTAATATTTATCCTTTATTATATTATTATATAAAAAGTTTTTTTTCTATTGTCATGTCTCATTATACCATGTTTTAACTTTTGAAAAATCTCGCATTATATATTCATATCATACTCATATTACGTATTTGTGTTCATATTTCCTAAGCAAAAAATACAACAAAAACCAAACTTATTGTCTCGGGATATTTATGTAAAAATTTCAGTAAATTATCGGGACAAAAAATCGATAATTGAGCCGGTTTATAATTGATTAGTAAATTTTAATTTTATATTATTTTTATTTAATTATTATTGAATCGATGATTGGATAATTTGATCACCGATCTGATTTTTAAAACATGGACTTGAAATAGCATAATTTATTGAGAAATATATATATTTCCATTCCAATCCATGTATTTTTTAAATTTTTGAAATTTAATCTCTCTATTTTTAGTTACAATAATGTATTTTGTCTATTCATTTATCGATTAAAAAAAATTAAAATCTATTTAGCAAAGCTATCAATAAACTTCCATTAAATTCGAATATCTGACGTTTAAACATTTGAAGATCTAATTTAACCAGAGAAGCAAAGGACTAAATTCTTTTAACTAAAAGAAAAATGGACTTAATTTAATAAATTAAAAATTACAGGGGCTGATATCAGAATTAAACCATAAATCTCTAACTCTTTCTAATTTGTAATGGCGTGGAGAAAATCAAGCAAAACAGTGCTCTTGCATTTGGGGCATTTAGGGTATCATTCTCTGACAGCATCACGTACATGAGGCACCTTGGGCACCCGAATAGCATCATGGGTGTCGCCGCAGCCACATCCGCCGCAGCATCGGTGGAAGTGTCAAAATCTTATATTATTTTTATTTAGTTATTATTGAATCGATGATTGGATAATTTGATCACCGATCCGGTTTTTAAAACATGTACTTGAAATAGCATAATTTATTGGAAATATATATACATTTCCATTCCAATCCATGTACTTTTTTTTAATTTTTGAAATTTAATCTCTCTATTTTTAGTTACAATAATGTATTTTGTCTCTTCATTTGTCAGTTAAAAAAAATTAAAATCTAATTAGCAAAGTTATCAATAACTTCCATTAAATTCGAATATCTGACGCTTAAACATTTGAAGATCTAATTTAATCAGACAAGCGAAGGACTAAATTCTTTTAACTAAAAGAAAAATGGACTTAATTTAATAAATTAAAAATTACAGGGGCTGTTATAATAATTAAACCATAAATCTCTAACTCTTTCTAATTTTTAATAGCGTGGAGAAAATCAAGCAAAACAGTGCTCTTGCATTTGGGGCATTTAGGGTCATCATTCTCTGACAGCATCACGTACATGAGGCACCTTGGGCACCCAACTAGCATCATGGGTGTCGTCGCCGCCACATCCGCCGCAGCATCGGTGGAAGTGTCAACTTCATGCATCTGGTTCGTCTCTGACAGCACACATGAACTTGCAGGGGAAGAATTCTCCGCCGTCGTCGACGATTCCTCTGTTGGGTTAACCCTCGGCGGTGATAGGTTCAGTTTCAACTCCAGCTTGGGACCATTTCCACCACTCATTTCTTTTTTCTCTCAGAATTTTACGTATAAAAATCAAACCTGAAATTAAACATAAAAATATAAATATAATCAAACTTGAATATATAAGAAAACCCAGAAGAAAAAAAAGTGATTTTCAACATATATAACGAAAAAAACCCATTAAAACAAAAACATGGGGCGATTTTTTTGACTAATTTTCACTAGGGTTTACATATAAAATCAAACTTGAAATGAAATATACAAGAAAACCCAGAAAGAAAAAAACAAGTTATTTCGACATAATATAACCAAAAAAGGGGCCTTTTTTGATCATTTGATCTTAGGTTTAGGATTGAATTGTCTTGAAACTTTTGATACCTTGATGAAGAATCAAAGCTAGTGAGGTTGGTGAGCGTGGGGGTATATTGAAGAGAACAAAAAAATAGGAATATATATATAAAGGGAGAGAGATGGGGTTTTTAAAGCTTTAAATGGAGTTTGAAAATATTGGTTGAAGAAAGAATATATATATTCAAATAGTATTAGAGTAATCTGATTTGGTGAGCAAAATCCAGAAATTTAGTTTGGAGGATGAAATTATAAAATTCTAAAATTTGGAGGGGTTGAAGTTAAACAATTTATTCTAAAATTAATTTTTAGGAGGATTAAAATTACAATTCTTTATTTATTTACATGATTAAAGTATTAAGATTTAAATTTTATTTATAGTCTGATTCGATAAATGATCTGTAAATGTGGTAGCTCCTCTCACCTAATGCCATGGAAAATGGCAACAGATAATTTGTACCATGAAGAAGGAAAGGTGTACATTCATTACTTTATATTATAGTGATTTATAATTTTACTTTTTTGGAGTATAATGTAATACACATCATGCAAAGTCCTGTTGTTTTACCGAAAAATATTACGTTTAGTGATAAGATATATTACGTTATTAAAAAGAAAATTTATGTTTGAACTTTGAAGATAATATTATTGGGAAAGACAATCACTAATGATGATTTTAGAAAATTTTTTAACAGGAGTTGAAATTGAGTTATAAATTTTGAGAGGTTTAAATATAATTTTAGCACGTATTAATTTATGATTTCATCATTTTTTGAACAAAAGTGTAAAATTATTATATATAAATTTATAATTTAATAAATTCTTAAAGGGATTAAACTATAATTTTTTATTTTAGGGGAGGGGCAAGGCCCCTACCCGGCTTTTACATTTCTTCTCAGCAATCATGAATTTCAAAAGTATTAGTTTTCGTCAACTATAAAACAAACATTGACCAGTAGAAAGGTTGGGTCCTATTCACATATTAATAAAAGAACTAATGGCACCAAACATTCTTAAACTATGTCTCTCACTTTAAATTGGTCCCTAAATTTTAAAATGTTCTAATTACATCATTAAATTATTGGTGTTACATCAATCATGTGCTACTATTATTGAAATCGTTAATTTAACCATTAAATAACACGTAAAATCTTATGTGACATATAATTTAAAATGAAAATTAAAAAAATTAAATATTGTCCCATAACTTTAAAATTAAAAACTAAAAATAAAATAAAATAAAAAACTTATTTTAAATTATATCACAATTAAATTAATGATTTTAATAATGGAAGACTTTATCGATATAACATCAATATTATTTTAAGAATGAAAATTTAAATTAATGGAAGAACTTTTAAAAATTTGCGGACCAATTTAAACGAGCGTCACAGTTTGGGGATGTCCGGTGAAATTAACTCTACCCATTTATGATAATATATATATTTTTTAAACAAGGTAATTAATAATTTTATTAATTATTTATAATATTATGAAAGAAAATATTGAATGCAATTAACGAAGTAGTTAGTAAAATATTAGTATTTATAATTTTTTTTGAAAGTAGTATTTATAGTCAAATCCTTCAACATCTTTATTTAGAAAATAATTATGAATTTCATTAAATAAAGAAAGAAAATAAGAATGAATAAATTCAACCCTTATGAACATTGGTTAAAGCCCCTTTCCATAAAAAACAATAACATTGACCACCATATATTTTGATGCTTCAACCAATAATAATAAATTAAATTCATTTTAATAATTTTATTATCAAATTTAAAAGTATAAAATTTAATTATTGGGTTTTTGTTAATCTAGCATTTTATATTATATAAATTTGATTTTTTTTAAAAATTGACCTTTTATTTTTTAAAATTATTATGGATAAAATATGATAATATATTATAAAAAATTCAATGAAGTAGTTTTAATATATTTTTTTATAAAATTCAATTAATTAAAGTATTTAAAATAATTGAGATCAATTTTTAAAAAAAAAATTCAAAAATAAACACAAATAAAATTATTTCTAAATATAAATTTAACATTCTCAATACATTATTTATAGACCATTCCTACCGCATCATCTATGGTCCCTTTCCAATTATTTAATGATATTTTAGTAATTTTTTTCTTTTCATTGATACATAATTTTAGTAATCTTTTTTTTTTCAAGGTTCAAGAATTCAAATTCAAGATTCGGGGTTTGTATTTAAGATTTAAAATTTTAAGTTTAAGATTCTTAGTTCATTATAAAAAATTATTAAAATTATGTATCTATCACGTAAAAAAGTTACTGAAAAAGAAACATAAATAATGGACTAAGACAATAATTATACCTTGGTTTTGCTTACCCCTTCAGCATTCAGAGAAGACATTTTGCCTAATTCGACCGACATATTTACCGAAACCAATTTTCCTTTTTTCAGTTTTTTTTTTTTCCTTTCATAATTTCATTTTCCGCCTAGCGAATTGAATTGAATCGAATGCTAAAAAAATTGATGATTTAAAAAAATATTATCGATCTAAATTTTACAAATTTCGTAAATAAAGAAAATAATATTAAAACTTTTTTAAAAGTCAAATTTAACTCGATTTTAAATTTAATCGAGATATATAAAAGAAATACTATAAAAAGGAAAAATTGTCAGCTTTGAAAAATTGTCACCTTTATATATTTGGTACCTTTCAATCAAGTATTGAGATTATGATGTAAAATTATTGCTACTCAATCATCCATGCTTTGACAAATTTCAAAAGGACAAAATTGAATTTGGTTTTTGCTATTTAGAGGAATCTTTTGAAAATGAGAATTGTATATTTAAATTCCACGAAATTAATAATTGTCACGTTTCATATTCTATTTATATATTTAAATTTTGTTACAGATCTTACAATCACACATTATCCTTTCTGTTTTTGAGTCACTAATCATAAATCAATCGGATATTAATTCAATTGAAAAACGACTAAATTCTCTTTTATTTAAAAGAAAATAAATACTTATTTTAAGAGTATTTTTATCTTTTTATATTAAATTTATAAACCCAAAATACATTTCAACCAAAACCTCATTTAAATTACATATATGTTTTTCTATAAATACATTTTAATATATAAAAAAATTATACCCGTAATATGTGTCATAATCTAGTATAAATAACATATATTAATCAAATATTTGGATGTAAATTATTCTAGAAAAGAAAAAAATGGGCATTCGAATAAAAAACAATAAGGGCATCAATAAATACTAGATTATATCATACTCACGATGAGGATGAAAAAAATTACATTACAAATATATTTATTTAAAATTTTTATGAAAATAAAATAAATTCTTAATTGAAATGATAAAGTTGAAAGTTTAAAATTCATAATGCCTTAAGGCTCAAACTCCACTACGTGTCACTTTATATTAATTTTATATGAAAATATAAAAAAATAAAAGTATTTCCATAATGATATATATGTTTTTTAGTATAAAAATAGTGGCTTAAACCGATATTTTCATTGTGCTTGTTCTTCCCAAATTTTTTTTCGAGGTCTGTACTTGAGTTCTTTACTTAAAAATGCAATATATATAATCATTGCCCTTAATACTATATCATAAAAAATTTTTATATAGCAACATTTAAAAATATGTCTTGTTATTTATCCTTAAAATTTTACTAAAATAAATATTACAGAATTATTAAATATTAAATAAAAAATTATTTCATTTTCAAAATAATAAAAACAAATTTAAACATATTTTAATTAGCCATTTATAAATATGATAATACTCTAGAATAATGTGTTTTTATGTATTAATTATGTGTTTATTCTGAGTATGATTCAGCTAATTTGAGCTATTTATGCTATTTTATCTTATAGGGACTAAATTGGAGGCAAAAGCGAAATTAAGGGCCAAAAACGTGAAATTAAAGATAAAATGGGTCAATGTGCGACATAAGGAAAAGTTGGTGCTGAAAGTGCAAGCATGGAAGACACAAGGGTTAAAATGCAAAAAGAAGAGTTTTTATTCTATTAGACTCTATTTTGATTATATTAGGATAATTAATATTAGGATAATTATTAAGGATTATTTAGTTATTTTATTTATCTTTAATTATTTGTAATTATCTTTAGGAATTTAAGTAGGACTAGTCTATCCATCTCAGCACTATAAATAGGGGATGAAGTGACTCAAATTGGAGGCTTCTTCTTTTTCTAAAAAACACTCTCTCCCCAAAAGTCTTTTGTTCTTTCTATATTTCCTTTTAATAAAATCTTCATTTTTATTATATATTTATTTTTCCACCACAATCATGAGCCACTAAAACCCATCTAACCAAAGGTTGCCGAAAATCACCAAAAAGGGTTCTTGAGGTCTAGAATTCGTACTTAACCTTCTCAATAGGGTATTCATCGTTTCTACGCATTACGGGGCTGACGCTTCCGTTCATGTCCCTTAAAAAGTGATCTTTTCAACGTGTGGAAGGAACGACCGTTTTGTATATTTTGAGAAGGTTACACAATCGGTTTGTTAGCTTACTGCGTCAGAGGTTGGCGAGCCCAAGAGACAAAATTGCGTGGGATTCGCCATTGAGAAACGTTGATCTAGCATAGATGATCCCACAAGAGCGATTGTTGGCTAAAGTCAGGTTCCACCAAATCGAAGTCTAAATACTTGGAGCTGGTGGTCGTAGGCATCCTCTTCCACTATAACTGGCTTATTCGGTTGAGAAGGATCATCTAAAAGCCATGGATTGAACCCAAGGCGGATCGAGGCAACCGGAGGCTGGAATCTCCCCATAAGAATTTCCTTATCTCAACTCTATTTCCTATTTTTAATTTTCGCAATTCCAATTCGACTTCTCAATTCTGTTTTTATTTTATTTTTGTTTCCAAATCAAAACTTTTAATTCTTTTAGTTTTATTTTTTCCAGAAACCCAAGTTTTTTTGGGCACGACTCTGCCCAGGATTTCGAGAAACAAGCATTCTTATAATCCGGTCCCTGAGGATTCAACCCTACTTCCCTTTTACTTTTCTTTTTCATTATTTTGTAGGGAATAGGATATTTTTGTTGCTTTCAACGCATCAAAATACAAATAAATTTAAGTAAAATTTTAATATCATATTTCAGGTCAAGTCGAATTTAAACAAAGATGTATATGGAGATTGGAAATGGAGGGTCGTTATAAAATTTGCTTATAATTTTAGTAATATAATTTTAAGTTATGCATTAAATCATATTCCTCTAATTTAATGAATTTTGGTTCAATTTGATATATAAATTTTGACTTGGTATAATTATACATATGAAATCTGAATTGTGATTATAGATATACATAAAATTTTGATTTTGATTATTTATACACATTTAAATAAATAAATACATATATTTATTTTCATATCGAATTAATATAATTGATTGTGTATGCAATGCATCGACATAAAATAGTGCTGATTCCAAAATATTGTTAGTGATTTGTAAAAATAAAATAAAATCAAATCAAAATTTTATGTACAAAATCATATAAAGTCAAAATCCGTGTATAGTTTTTATATTTATCCCTAATTTAGTGATCATACTTAGCAATAATCTCACTCTATTTTCATACAACTTGTATTCATTTCACATATTTCTTCCATATGCAATCAAACAAGCTTCCATTTTTGTGTCTTGGTTTCAACTAGACTTGCCAATTGGATGAATTTGGTTGATTAGATTTGTGACTTTAGTTTTTTAAGTCAAGTTATTTTGAATTCTGATCATTTTAAATTCTAGCCATTTTGGATTATTTATTCAAACCATTTTAAGTTTAGATCGTTTCCAATTCATGTTGGTTTTGTGTTTGAGTCAATTTGGGTTCGAGTTGAGTTTGATTGGATTGAGTTTTCAGGTTTGCATAACAAATGACATGTCTAGTTTCAACCACAAAATCACATTGAGAAGGACACTTTTATTCCATGAGCCTATAAAACATATTAACTTAAAGCATCCATGAAATATTGACAAGAGATATTCAAAGTGTTGCATGTAATGTATTCTAACTTGTAAGTCAAGTAAATCAATGATCGTTATGAAGCTACAAAGGAGGAGGAAAGAAAGAAATCAAGGTTTATCTAATTGCACATAGCAAGCAGTATTGTGATTCTATTGGCAGTGACCCAATAATGTTAGTCATCTAACATTGGCTGCTGCTCAATCTCACTTAAATGTTCACTCAAAGCAAAGGCAGAGCCGTTACTAATCTAGGTTTCAGCCTTACACCATAGCAATTGTTCACGAAGATTCCTCACTTGCTCGTTCAGTTTCTGAATATTCCTTTCTTGAGAAAGTATGATCTGCGACAAAGTTGATAAAATATCACTCTGAACAGTCACTTAATACTAGGAGATGAAGATGATGTATGCCATCTTAAAACAACCGAGGAATTTCAGTTCAGTTCAAGCAACTACACCAGAAGGAAACAACAAATGCAGCCTCAAACAAAACAAATAAGTAAGATATAGACAAATTGGGTCATATTGGGTTCAAGGGACAATGGGAATGGATTAGCTGTTGGGTGGTTAGGGCACCCTATCGTGAACATTTTGTACAATGTATGCCTGCTTTTTTTTGAAACATTTCTGGTTGTTTTGGTAGATGGGGAAGGACTTGTTAGGATGTCCCTTTTAGAAGGGCAGAATCTATGTAGTGTCGAACAAGCACGTGTAACTGTTGAGTTCCATGGTGGCAAACTCAATGGGGTGAGTTATAGCGATCCGGCTGTGAAAATATATACTGGACGTGCTCAATCAGGTGAAATTTTAAATGGCACTATTAGCATTATGTAAATATCAAAGTATTTTTAAATGGAAACTAAGGCAATTTCAAACAATGGTGTAGAGGTCATATTAGATGGGGAACTTAGGCAAACAAACTTCCAATAAGACAATCATATATAAGGTACATGCCAAAACAAATAGTAATTCAGAAGCATTTCTAGATTGAAGAAATAAATTGGTAAAAGCACCATGGAAGCCCCTGTACTAGGGAGTCAAATTGCATTTTTCCTCTATACATTAGATCAAAGAGCAAATTGGTCCTTATTATTATTATCATTTCTAATGTTAAAAACTAGCATGGTTGATGGAATAACTAAATAGTTACACATGGCATGCCACGTGCACCTCATGCTAATGTACAAGGACTAATTTTTAATAGTAAAAATGGATGGAATTTTTAACTCAAGGACCAGTTTGTTCTTTGATCTAATGTACCGGGACTAATTTGCCCATTTTTTAAGTAGAGAGGGCAAAACGCAATCCGACTCCTAGTACAAAGGCCTCCATGGTGCTTTTACCAAATAAATCCTACCTAACTTAAAATTTGATATTATTTGTGGCATTTGCAACAAAAAACACTCAAATATTGCACTTACTGCTTCTAAGTCAAGTGACTAACAGAATTAGAAGGTGGAAGCGGGCAAAACCTTGTTACTTAAGGTCCACTTATGGAATTGCATCTGGGGAAATGAAATGAAAAATCAACAAATTGAGACAGACCAAAACAGAGCTGTATGTCCAAAAGTGAGATGTACCAATTCATGATTCGTATCTACATAAAACTCGTTGACATTGGCTGGAAATATAGATATAAGCTATGTTGCTTGGACTCTATTTTTCTTGAAGTATATCTATTTGACACTCATGTCTCACGCATGGATATGGGAATATGACCTCTAAGGATCCTCAGCTTAAAGGAAATGGAAAACGTAAAAAGAATCTAACCATACTCGTCCGCATGCAAGCATAAACTAAAAGGAATTTACCCAGTTAGAACCCCACAACAGTGAATTCGGATTAGTGGTGGCAAATGGCAACCCAGTCATATTTAACCAGTGATCACTAGCTCAAAGCTTCTACAAAAATTGTTCATTTTCTAAAAACAATTAATTTTCTTTCCTTCCATTCTTTTACAGTAACAAGTAATTAATGAAAAGAAAATTATTATTTTTTCTTTCCATTTTCCATCTTTCCAACTAAGCCAATGAAATGAAAAATAAATATCCTATCTCCTACTTTCCTCCTCCAATTTTTCATCCTCTAATTTTCTTTCCACCCTACCAAACAAAGCCAAGAATGAAACACTAGAAAATAATCCAACTGAGCACAAATTAAAGTATTGAAATCTTCATCAAAATGACCACAACGATGTGAACCTTCATGGAAGTAATTTACTGTTTCACACCCTTCCTTTGAGGATATCAAATTAAGCTAATTGAACTAGAAAATCTATTCAACATTCTCAGAATCTAAAACTTCATATAATTCCAACCAGATCATCACACTGCAATCAACCCATAGAATTACCAATTCAAACAAGTCCATTTACAAGCCATTTTAATGAGAGTAATTAATCCACTAGTCTACATGCAAGAAAGATGAAAAGAAAAAGCCATTTAAAATAGAAAACAAGCAAAAAAAATCACTTCACTTGCTGTAAATTATACCCTTTGCAAGCCAACAAATTGGGGGAGGGGGAATTTGAATAAAATTGCAAATTAACATCAATTAACAATCTAATTCATGATTTTTTATTAAAAAAGATAAAGTTATATATATAAAGAACAAATTGGGGGAAAGGCCAAACCTTTTCTTTGACGTATTCTTGGCGTTTGGAAAGGGATTGATCTTTGAGAGAAACAGTGGAAGTTGGCTCAATTTCTTCACCAAATTGCTGCTTCCATTCGAATTGAGAAGTGAGCATTACTATAAACACTATAAAAACTAGTAGCCAAGGCCTCGACATCAAATTTATTTAACACCCAAATCTTGAATTTAATTTTTTGCCCCTTTTCAATTTTTTTGGGGATTTTTGAGAATTTTTTTTTAAAAAATAATCTGTCAGCAAAGTGATTTTAGGTGAAGACCTTTGCTGGGGAAATAAATAATAAGAGAGGGTTAATTTCACTTGATGTCCCCAAATTCTGAGTTGGATTTTAAATTGATCCGAAATTTCAAAATAGTTTAACCTCACCATTAACAGTTAACTTTAAGGTTAAATGTCAACTCCAATCTAATGCAGAGTATGTTTATCAATATTTGTGAATTTGTTTGTAAACATTAAACAAAGTAGTATAGACAAACATAATTTTAAGTAGGGTAAACTATAAAAATAGTCACTTTTGTTTGCTTTAGATTACATTTTAGTCACTTATGTTTGAAATGTTACGCTTTAGTCACTTATGTTATCGTTTTGTTACGAAGTGGTTACTCTACCATTAAACTCTGTTACCTCCGTAACGACGGTTCTATGTGGCAATCCAAATTAAATTTTTTTAATTAAAAACTTATTTTCATCTCAGCAACTGGATATACAAGTTGGCATTTAAAACTCATTTGGATTGTCATGTAGGACTGCCATTAGGGAGATAACAGAGTTTAACGGTATAGTGATCGCTTCGTAACAAAACGATAACGTAAGTGACTAAAACGTAACATTTCAAACATAAGTAACTAAAATGTAATATGAGGCAAACAAAAATGACTATTTTTATAGTTTATCCTTTTAAATAAATAAACTCAAATACAAATTTGAAATTATTAAGGAATACAGACAGAACAGGGATAAGTTAAACAATAAACAAACAAATATAAAAAGAAGTTTATTAGTTCAAGCTCGTTGATCTACCATATTTTTCTTTCAGAAATTGTATTGTCGAAATTAAAATGAAGTGGAGAAAAATGTTCGATTCAAAAAATTATTGACCTTATTGGAGTAGAGGTCGAGCAACACAAGTTATCGGAATAGAAAATTTTACTCAAAGATAGAACACTAAATATAAATAATTGAGTGTAAAATTATAATAAAAAACACTCATGTTTTAAATAAATAAATAAACTGAACTGAATCGAATCAAATTGAATTGAATCGAATTTTTTATTGAAACGTAAATAATTAGATATTGAGAATTCGGAGTCTCGTGAAATACTATAAGATTGTAAGGAAGATTTTTCATGGAAGTATATAATTTATGCGACAAGAATACTATAAACACGACGGGAATATCCGAGGGTGTTAAGACGTAAGGCTTTGGATTGTCATTGACAACGAAGTATTAGTAACGCTATACCCTCCATCAACCACTAAATTAACGCCGCTCAAATATTGTGACTCGTCGCTAGCTAAATACAACGCCGCCGCCGCCACATCTTCCACCGTCAAAACCTTCCCTTTCAAGTTCGCTGCTTTAGAAGCCAAGCTTTCCACTGCTTCTTTCTCCGCCCCCATGGCTTTCGTTAACATTGGCGTCGCCACCAAATGCGGTGAAATGCAGTTGACTCTAATCCCATATTGTCCCAACTCAACACACAAATTCTTGGCCAATCCCACCACCGCATGCTTCGACGCCACGTACGAATGCCCCGCAAAACCAGCCCACACCGACAACGAACTGGCGGTGAAAAGAATGCATCCTTTCTTGGCCGGAATCATAACCCTAGAGGCATGTTTAGCACCCAAAAATCCGCCAAATACATTGATATCCATAACTTTCTTGAAATCTTCATTGCTTGTATCCACTATATCGGTCGCCAAATTGCCTACTCCAGCATTATTAAGCATGATGTCGAGCTTCCCGTACTTTGAAACAGCTAAATCCACTGCGTTTCGAACATCTGAATCACAAGTAACATCACAATGTACATAAGAAATTATTCCATGGCCGCCAAGTTGTTCGCAGATTGAGCTTCCTAGATCATCTTGAATGTCCGCAATGACAACTTTGGATCCATGTTGAACGAAAAGCCCCGCCGTGCTCTCGCCAATTCCACTGGCTCCCCCTGTTATCAAGGCCACTTTACCTTCTAGCCTATAAAAAATCATCAAATTGATTACTCGGTCTCAGGTATGGTTGTCGAGATACGAATGCATTTGAAATGAACTCTAAGTTTATTGGTTAAATTTTGCTATTAGTCCCTTTACCATACGTAAGTTATAGATTTAATCCCTAAATTTTAATACGGCTCTTTTCAGTCTATATAATTTTTGAATTTTAAAATTTCAGTCTTGACCAGATGTTAGCCGTTAAATTCGTTGACAAGTTCTAGTATTTAACTATATGCGTAACGCATTACTTGCAAAACATCTGATTAATGTATTTAACTATTGTTGTTTACGTTAAGACAAAATTCGAAACATATAAGGACTAAGAATGATTCAATTGGAGAACACAAGCTAAGTCTACAACTTTATGCATAATATATAACTAATAGCAGAATTTAACCAAGCAAATTTAATTGCTACAATTTGGGCTAGGACTAAAATTTCAACATTCAATAAGTACATTAACTAAATTCGACCAATTCAAAAAATACATGGACTAAATACATAATTTATGCACAATAAAGAGACTAATAGTAAAATTTAACCAAAAAATCATCTACTAACCAAGGCGTATACACAACTTACGATTTTACAAAATCTTTATTGACGAAAATAAAACCGTCAATAAATCTCAACTTTTAGTGACAAATGAATCTATACCGACGAAAAACATACCTTGACTTTAAGGTAATGAAATTTTATCTATCTAGAAAAAATATATATATATAGTGATGATAGAACAACAAACTTTCATGACTTAAAGTAACACCGATATTGATTGAGTCTTAACTCTGTTTATCTGAACTGTATGGGTTTCAACATGTTTAAATGTGAAATATTTTCCAATTTAAAAATTTAGACACGAAATATCGATGAATTCGGGATTATATGAAAACATATTTTCTAGACAATCAAGAGTACAAGACTAGAATTTTACCTTTTTCCAGAACCCATCTTTGCACTGAAGAAAAAACCCCTTGAATTGAGTTGCAGCAATTGCCTTTGTATTATGTTTTTGGACAATTTGATCATTAAGGTATTTATAGAAGAAAATAAAAATGAATTTAGTTTGACCAATGGCCTACCTTTTTTTTAAGCACATACATCTTCGCAATATACTTTTAAAATATTATAACTTAATATATTATTTGGTACCTAAATTTGATTTTTTTTTCTAATATGATATCTGTGTTATTTTTTGGTCCAATGTGGTATATATATTTGATAGAATTATACATTTTGATACTTGAAGGTAACAATGTTAAATTTTTAGTGTAATTTGGGTTTTAAAATTAATTTAATGAGAACTCAAAATTAGCTAATAATATTAACAACTAACTTTCATCAAATCACCCTGAAACCCAAATTGAATCACATCCTTCAGACTGAATTTGATAAATTAAACGTGAAATTAAACAAATTCACAATTAATACTAACTTTAGTCTATTAGTAGCATAATGAGAAATTCAATCAATAGATTTTCATCAAATCAATCCTAAAATCCAAATTAAACACTAAAACTAAATACTATTACCTTTAAATATTAAAATATATAATTTTATCAGATTCAACTATTGTATGGACCACAAAATAATAAAATCGCCCCACTAAAAAAAATTGTCAAAATCAAGTCATACATCAAGCCATAATACTTTAACTAATTTTAGTTGGAAAGTGGGATTGATTAATTAATTAATTAATCAAGATTAGGTCATTATGTGCTTAAAAAAGGAAAGTAGGTCATTGCTAATATCACCTTCATGGCATTGCAATCATCTATTTGGGTTTGAACATTAAGATGGATTTTAGTTATTTCAATAAAATAATTTGGGTATTCGTGTTGTATTCTTTTTAACAATTGAGGTATAAAATTCAGAGATGAAGTAAGAAAATTTTTTGTAGTGGAATCAAATTGTATAATTTCATAAGGATTAAAATGCAAAACTTAAAATTTTATAAATTTCAAATGATGAAAAAATTGAATTTCTCATTTAAGGGGTGGGGTCGAAATTAAATTGTAATTTTTACGATAGTAAAAATATAATTTTATCATTTAAATAGCTTATATTTTTATAATTTTAAAAAGATTAAATTAAATTTTTATTATTTTTAGGAGGCGAAAATATAATTTTACCTTTATTAATTTAAAATTTTAAATGACCTAAATAAAAAACTTTCTATTTTAGGGCCCAGGCCTCTGCCAGGTCTGTAAATACGCCACTATTTATATTATTTATGTTTTTTTTATCATAACTTTCAAAAATTAATTACATTGAGTCCAAAATTATCATTAAAAAATTATTGTAATGCTCGACAGATTCTAAAATCGTGGAGGCTAAGATTATAATTAAAAATAATTGGTAAATAATTTAATGATAATGTTTAAGGATGATATTATAAATAATTAATAGGTAGATTTGGCCCAAAAGAAATGATAAGTTAAAATAATTAAATAAATATAATGTATAGATATAATATCATATTTTATGTGTGTTTTTTTACTTCTTTCAATTTAAAACTTTTATAATTCAACTAATTTGATTAGGTTTAAAGATTCATTCGAAAAAAATGGAAAAGTTTAAGTAAAAATATAGATCCAAAAAATCGACTCAAACAAAAAATAAGACCCGTTTTTTAAATAGAACGGGTCTCATGTAAGATTTTATTGACTCGGGCGTGGCCAAAATTTGCCTAATTTTTTTTCTCTATTGTTATTTGTTGTTGTTTTGTTGTCATTTTGCTACTATGTTTGATGCGATCCCGGCCGCATCATGTCATGATACAATTCGACGACATCGGAATTGGCCCAAGCACTAGGGGCTCAAGTGCAAAATGAAGCTTTTAATTTCAGTTTGTTAATTTGGCTGCCGGAAAATAAGGATTTTTATCCATTTTAGTTATTTAGTTAAAATTAGTTTAAGTCTTTAATTATGTCATAATCTGAACATCTTTAATAAGAGTTTTTAATTATGTCATAGTTTAAGACATCTTTAATATATGTTTTAAATATGTCTTAGTTTAAATGTCTTTAATACTTGTCTTTAGTTCAGACAAATTAAATTGTGTTTAAGCCGAGTTTAAATGTATTTTTACAAGTTGTTCACATTGGCTACTGATCATTCAAATACAAAGGGGCAGATTCAATGGTGCATGTGTTTGTTGTTGACCAAATTCAATGCAACATTCATGGACGTTTGGCAAGATGGGAGCTTGATGTGACCATTCATGTTCATGTATGAGCTATATGCATGAACGTCCAAGGGGAAAGAACTCAGCAATTAATGCGGCACAATGACTGGTAACATGCAGTGGATGACTGGTAACATGCAGTGGCGAATTTGAGAGGCTGGCAGTGGTCCCGGCCCCCCTAAAATTATAAAAAAAATATTTATTGTTTAGTTCCTTAAGATTTTAAAACTTTGGCCCCCATTAAATTGTTGTTTGGCCCCTCTTTCCAACTTTGAACATTAAAAAAAAATCTTTATTTTTTTATTTTATCCATATAATATATTTTAAATTTTTAACTTTAAATATTTATATAATATATTATTGTAATCAACATTAATATAACATTAAATGTAATATTGATATATTTCCAACTTTCTGTTTTTAGATTATAGTTTTTAATAAAATATTAAATGCCTAAATTCAATTTGTTCACTAGTGAAAAAGAAGTCTCTTTTCCTATTGCTATTAACAACTATTGTCATCAACGTTTGTCCTTCAAACGCGGCTTCGAGTTCATCTTCTAAGGTTTTTCTTTTATTCTTTTTACAATTTTACAATTGTTTTTATTGTGTTTTAAAGTTTATAGTTTAATTTTATTTCATAGTTATTAATTTTGTTTTTATTGTGTTTTAAAGTTTATTGTAGCGACCTAAATTTTGCTCGGGTGCTAGTTGAGGCGATTATTAAAAATTTGAAAACAGAGTTTCGATTTTATTTAAAAAAGAGGAGTCGCCACTGATCCTTTTTCCTAGGTGTAATCAGACACCTAATAAATCCTCCTTTTGAAAAAAAATTGTTTTTGAATTTTCTTAAAAAAAGGCCTAGTTTAGGTCTACGTCAAAATTCCAGAGAAAAATAGGGTTCGGGAGTCGGTTACGCACGAGGAAGGTATTAGCACCCTCGCGACGCCCAAAATAGGTTTCTCGTTAAACGTGCATTGTCTTCATTTTCAAAAATACGAGTTCAATTTAATATTTAATAGTGATCCGATTGAAACACGATAATTTTAATAAATAACATATTATCATATATTCATTTAAATATAATTTGATAATTTAGATAAATAAATAAATGTTTTATTTTAAAAACACGAGAGTTTTTTTGAAACACGAGAATTTTTGAAACACAAAATTTTTTGAAACCCGAGAATTTTTGAAAATACGAAAATTTTGATAAATTACATATTGACTTATTATAATCTAAAAATGAAATTTTGATAATTTAAAAATAATTATAAAAATAATCATTTTATTTTAAAACCGAGGATATTTTTTTATTTTTTTATTTTTAAAAGGGCGTATCGCATTTAACACGAACTGATGATATTCACCCAACATAGCGATGAAATCAACGGCTTAGTGTCAAACTGATTTTTTACCTTTTTTTTAAAAAAAATGAACTCATTAAAAATTAAAATTAGTAAATGAAATCACAACATAATGCTTTAAAAAAAAACCATTAAAAATGTTAATGAAACAACATTTAAACATGTGGGCCAATTAACAAATAAGAAAAGTTAAGAATATACCCAAAGCTCGAAAAAAATTATGAGCCTGCTTCAATGGGCTACTAAATTGAGCCCACTTCCTCTCTCTTCGGTTGCCAAAATGGGCTGTAATTGGAGCGGGCTTGTATTGTGTTGGGCCGTTGATAACGGGCCTTTACTGGGTCAATAGTAATGGGCTGCTGCTGCTGCTGATGGGTATGGGGGGTGTAGGCCTATTTTATTTTATTTTTTTCCTTTTTCTTTCTTTTTTTCCTTTCTTATTCCTTTCTTTTTTTTTTCTCCTACTTTCTTCTACTTCTCCCACTACCGCCGCCGTCGACGCCTTCGTCGCTTCTTCCGCCGGTGGTGCGACGCTCCCCTCTCCCTCTTCTCTTCTTCTTCTTCTTCTCTCTCTTTTTCTATTCTTTTTCTTTCTCTTTTTTTCTCTTCTTTTTCTTTTTGGGGGGTTTCTTCTTGGCCGATTTTTGGGTAAGAACCCCTTTTATTGTTGTTTCTTTGCAGGTGTTGTAACACCCCTTACCCGTATTTAACGCCAGAATAGGGTCGAGGCATTACCGGAATTACAAATTTATTTATCAGACATTTTATTTTAATTCAATATTTATATTTGAAACCAATCAAAATCAAACATATGGCCCCTTAAAGATATTCATTTTTCTCGTCATGTCTTACTTGAATTTATTACTCATTTATCATACTTAATTACCTTGTATTAACATATTAAAGATAATCACATATTTTCATGTCATGATAAATATCATTCACTTGCCGTTTCTTCATAAACATAAAACAGTTAATTCATCATATCAATATTTCACGTACCATCAACTTATATTTCCTTATATCACATAATTAAGTTACACGAGCTTACTCAGTTAAATTTGCGAAATATCAAGATTCAGGGCACTTTGGAAATTTTTATTTTCATTGATTTTTCAGTTGATCTTAATCTAAATTAATAATTTCATTCAATTTTGCAATTTTAAATAATAAAATAATCCATTTCATGCAAATTGGTTATTTTCACAATTTTACAAAATTAATCACAAAATTTTACTTTTATTCAATTCAGTCTCTGAGCCTAAAACATTTCAATTTAGCCATACTACTTAAATATTCATACATATTTTCCTCCTCCTCCTCTCCATTCCACTTCCTTAATGTATATAACATGCTATAAGTAACATTATCAATAATTTCATTAATTACTCATAAGTAGATTCAAAACTGTCCATTTGAGTTATAGTCACTAAATTATTTATTTCCAGAGCTACAGAACTCCAAATGAAGAACCGTTAATTTTTCCTGAAACTAGACTCACATATCTTCCTGCCATAAAATTTTCAGAATTTTTGATTTAGCCAATTAGTACAGTTTATTCTTTAAAGTCACCCCTGTTCTGCTGTCTGGCACTTCCGACCCTTCTTCACTAAAAATTAATTATCTTTTTATATAGAATTCATATGATGTTATGGTTTATTTCTTATAAAACTAGACTCAGTAAGGAATCTAACCATATAAAATATGTTCCCAAATTATTTTTATACAATTCTTAGTGAATTTCTAAAGTAAGAACAGGGGATCACGAAGTTATTCTAAACCAGTCTTACAAAAATTTAAATATCTCAAAATGTAGACTTTCTTTGCTTTCTCTGTTTCTTTTATATGAAAATAGACTCAATAAGCTTTAATTACATATCTCACTCAACTTCTAATTCTATTTATACAATTTTTGGTGATTTTTCAAATTTAGACAACTGCTGCTGTCCAAAACTGCTTTAGTGTAACATGTTGATTTCTATTTTGTCCCTAATTCCACAATTCATACAATTCAATCCTTGCTCAATTAACCCCTCAATTAAGCTAATTTTCTCATTTAATACTTTTCTCTATCATTTTAAACTACTTCATAACTTTTGAAAATCAGAATTTTAACACTAGGCCTTAATTTCAGCTATTTCACAATTAGGTCCTAAAACCAATTTCCATCAATTTTACTTGATAAAATCATCATATAACAAAATTAAAGCTTCAAATCAATATTTATTCATCATATTCTTTTAGCACTAATCCACATCAAATTTAAAAATTAACCATAGAATCATAAACTAATGAATTAATAAGTTGGACTCAATTGTAGAAAGTCCAAAAACATAGAAATTTCAAGGAGAAAGCAAGTATTAAACTTACATGAAGCTTGAGTATGAAAACCAACTTGAACTCTCTTCCATGACTGTTTTTCAGCTGAAGAAAATGAAGAGAATTGAAGAGAATTCTCCAGATATTTCAATTTAATCCCCTTTTATTTAGCTAATTTTGGAAATTTTCCAATTTTCCCCCTTTTTCTTCTTTCTCTTCTCTTCTTCTTTCTTTCCTTCCCCTGCTCTCTGCTTCGTTTTGTTTCTGTTTCTACTCCCTATTTTTTTTCTTTGGATTATTATATAATATAATATTATAATAATATAATAATATAATAATATAATATAATATAATAATATACTTTTAAAAAAATCTCAAATTCTGTGACGTTAACCGCCTCAACTATGCAAAATGGTATAATTACCATTTTGATCCTTCATAATTTCTTTTAATCTATAATTTAACTTTTACTTTCATTTCAGTTTAGTCCTTTTCATTTAATTTCCTACCCAAACGTTAAAATTTTCTAACGAAAGTTTAATAATAGCTTAATGATACTCCATAAATATTTTTAAAAATATTTATGGCTCACTTTATGAATTCGAGGTCTCAATACCTCATTTTTGGCCCAATTTTTCTCATTAATTCTTTCAGTTCACAAAATTCACTAATTTTAAAATATTTCTAAAATCACACTTAACTTATAATTATCGATTAACAAAATTTTCTAACTTTTCGTCAGATTTAATGATCTCGAATCACTGTTTCGACACTATTTAAAATTGGGCTGTTACAGGTGTTAGGTGGCTAGGGAGGACGGAGGAGGGAGGCCATGCCCTAGGCTGGTGGCTGGAAATCACGGAAGGTAGGTGATCAAATCACGTGATTTTGCCAGAAGAACCAGATTGCAAATACAACAAAACTTTTGGGGCCAAAGTGTAATTTTTTTAGAATATTTGGGGTCAAAATGAAATTTAAGGAAAGTTTAGGTGTCAAAATGAAATTTAAGGAAAGTTTAAGGGTCAAATGCAATTTTTATTTTTTGTATTTTTCAAAAAAAAATTAATTTTGAAAATTAAACACGAAATCGAGTCGGACAAAATTTAGTGCTTACATTTATAGTTCAATTTTATTTTATAGCTATTATTTTATTTATCTTTTAAGATATTGTAATTATGAAGTCGAAAATAATTGATTCGTTTTTTAAAAAGAAAAGTAAAGAGACTATACAATCACCTTCAGAAGCGTCACAAATTAAGGTACCACCTTCATCGTTTGTTCCTTTAAACTCTGATGCTCGTCCTTCTAAAATTCCTAGAGTTGAAGACGAGGCACTTGATTTATCTAACTTAGAACGTGAACCTGGGTTACGTAAGCAAATATATGAGTATCCGGTTAATATGCGTGATGAAATTCGAATAGCTTATATTAAGGTTGGACCATATCAACCTATTCTTTCAGAATATCCTGCTTCCAATTAAAAAAAGCATCCTCGTTATTTCCAACCATCATGGTTTAAACAATTTTCCTGGTTAGAATATTCACCTTCTAAAGACGGAGTACTTTGTTTGCCTTGTTTTCTTTTTAATAGCAATCAAAGTAGTCGTTTTGGATCAACTGCATTTACTCATAATGGCTTAGTAATTGGAAAAAGGTACATGATGGATGCAATTGTGTTTTTTTGACACATATGGGAAAAGATCCGAATTCACTGCATAACAATGCACAACGAGCTTATGTAGATTTAATGAATCAAGCTCAACATATTGAAGTATCACTTGATAGACAAACTACACAACAAATTTCAGCTAATCGTCTACGTCTGAAAACTAATATAGATGTTGTTTAATGGTTGTCATTTCAAGGGTGTGCTTTTAGAGGTCATGATGAAAGCTCGGGATCAAAAAATCGTGGGAACTTTCTTGAAATGTTATCACTATCAGCATTGTATGATGAGAAACTTGAAAATGTTTTGAAAAATTGTAACACCCCTTACCCGTATCTTATGTCGGAACTGAGTACGAGGCATTACCAGACTAAACAATACATTTGGTCAAATTAATTAACACATATACATAATGACTTAGTCAAGCCACTATACATGCCATGGTTTAAATCATTTATAAATAAAGATACCCATAGATAGCTTGATAGTGTGAAGCGATCTCCGACGACCTCCAACCCGAGCTTGTTTAGTAGGACTCTGTAACATAGGAAAGAAAAGGGAGTAAGCTTATAAAGCTTAGTAAGTTCACATGTAAAAATAATAAGCATTAGCAATGAATTTAGCTTACTACTAAGCTGTCATAACTTGCATAAATAATGCTAAGTTCTTACTTTCCCAACTTACTCATTTGTAGCCTTATCAAAGCCTCAACATGACAAATCCTCACAACAAGTTCTCAATTTGATACAAACATTAAATCACATGCTTATACCTTGTTACTCATGTTCACATTAATCTGTCTACTTGAATCGCTGTCACTAAATTATTTATTTCTTGAGCTACAGAGATCCAAATTTAAAACCGATAATTTTCCCTGAAACTAGACTCATATATCTTTATACCATAAAATTTTCAGAATTTTTGGCTAAGCCAATTAGTACAGTTTATTCATTAAAATTTCCCCTGTTTCACTGTTCGACTATTCTGACCACTTTTCACTACAAATCAGTTTTCTCCCTGTACAGAATTCAAATGAGGTTATAATTTGTTTCATTTGAAACTAGACACATTAAGTATTTCAAGCATATAACTTTTATCCCATAATTATTTTTATACAATTTTTAATGATTTTTCCAAGTCAGAACAGGGGATCACGTAGTCATTCTGAACCAATCTCACAATAATTTAAATATCCTAAAATATAAAACTCCATTGTTTTCTCTGTTTCTTTTATATGAAAATAGACTCAATAAGCTTTAAATCAATATCTCATCCAACTTATAATTCAATTTCTACTATTTTTGGTGATTTTTCAAATTAACGTCACTGCTGTTGTCCAAAACAGTTTTATTGTAAATTTTACTCTTTCATGATTGCTTTGTATTAACATCCATTTAATCATACATAACCCCAAAACATATCCTTTAACTAGCCATTCCAATAGCTAGCCATTATCGAATATTTACATGCCATTCATTTTCCCCTTTAACCTATACATCAACAACAAAACTTAAACTTATCATGTCACGATTTAATTTGGCCTAAAAGCCTCACACATAGTTATAAATCAAATTTATCACCTATTTATACATCATAAGTATAGACCTATCGTCACAAGATCATTTTCATAGGTATGACTTACTCATTTACATTCTTACCAAATGTTCCATATACATTGAAATTTAGTACTCATGAATTTTGCGTACATACCTGTACTCTTTCAACATGATCATACATTGTCATTTCTTTGATATCATCTTTGGATTTTCCCATTGAAACTCTTGGGATACTTAGGATGGATACTCGGGAAAAACTCGTACATGATGTATTGTACCAGTGCCATGTCCCAGACATGGTCTTACGCTAGCTTTCATATCGTGGCCGATGCCATGTCCCAGACATGGTTTTACTCTAGCACACATATCAATGCCGATGCCATGTCCCAGACATGGTCTTACACTGGCTCCCATATCCTGGCCGCTGCCATGTCCCAGACATGGTCTTACACTGGCTCTCATATCGTGGCCGATGCCATGTCATGTCCCAGACATGGTCTTACACTAGCTCTCATATCGTGGCCGATGCCATGTCCCAGACATGGTCTTACACTGTGACACATATTGCCATGGTCCAACCATGGTCTTTACTATCAATTCATCACATGTCGAAATTCGATCATACTCCGCCCTGCATTTCTCTTAATTTGATCTTTCAATACAATCTCGTAATTTTTATATTATTCATGATCCAATAATAACATACGAAATAACACATGGTATCAGTTAAACATTTAAACATATTAAATTTAATGCTTATTAACATACGAACTTATCTCGATACCAAAACGACCATTTTACCAACTTTCCCGATTTTCGATTTTCGATTTTTCTCACGTTCTAAGTCCAAATCTTATTTTCTCGGGGTCTAAAACATCACATTTCACTTATTTAATTAATGTACTATTCAAAACAGTCCCTAACTCAATTTTTTCAAAATTACAATTTTGTCCCCAAACTTTTACATATTTACACTTTTGCCCCAATACTCGAAAATTAAAATTCAGCCCTTATTCATATGTTTTATAACATGCTGATCATTTTTCCCTTCTATGACAACATCAAATTCTCACTCTAACATGTACTTATGAACAATAGGTATTTTTACCAATTATGACGTTTTACTCGTTTTTATGTAAAATCGCTTAGTAAAAGTTGTTTAACATAATTTCTGTAATACCCCTATACCCGGTTCAATCATGTAGACCCGGTATAGGACTATTACATTTGGTGCCAAAACAATTATGGCCAGATACTGTCTAATTAAAACATTTGAATATAATATTTTAACTTTCCAACCATTTTTGATAACAAATTTATTGTTTATTAATTCATTCCATATATACGAACATACTTCAAATAACTGAAAATAGATAAAATTTCAAGAATCTATATTTTAGTCCCTATCACGTAGGAACACATTTGAACTATATATGTACATGCCATTTTAATACAAAATATAGTACCTACTTTTGAAGCCCTTGAGGATGTGATGAGGTGAGAGATCTTCTAGTTGGACTCTATCTCTTCTAGTTTAATTGTACCTACGCGTTAAAATAAACGCGTTAAGCCGGTGAAGGCTTAGTAAGCACCACAAGAATAATTATATAATCAATCATAATAGAATATTTTAACTCAATCAATTCTTGTATATCTTCTCACATATAAGTCATTTCAACTATGCATTGCTTTAAACGAATTTAGCTTATCTCTTGTAAGGTATTGAACTTACCTTAACACATCAGTAATTCACTTTTGTTCTCATTTCACATTCTTAGCCCAAAGTAGACTTTATAGAACACACCGGATATACGGAACAAATACAGAGGTGCATTATGATGCACAAGTGAACAGAGAGCACTGACGTGCTAATATCAGAGAGCACCAACGTGCTAATATCAGTGAGCACCAACGTGCTAATATCAGAGAGTGCGCTAAAGTTCCTTAATGGCATGCCACTAATATCCCAGTAGTTCTAATTTCGTCTACTTGGGCATTAAAGCTGAATCTCATGTATTTAAATAATTCACATAAATATTTCAAAAATGATAAATAACAATAATTTAAAATTCTTGTAGTACTTACAATAAAAGATTGAGGTGATATAAATTCTTCTTCCTTCACTCCTTAACCTTCTCTTTTCCTTTTCCTTCGATTCGGTCCTCTCCTTCCTTTTCTTTTTCTTCAATTTCATATAAACATATAACATTTATATGTTAAAAATAATCAAATAATTTCCTGTACTATTTAATAAAATAAACATGTATTTTATGATAAACTCATGCTTTCTTACTTTTGCTCACATTTCAATTTAATCCTTTACTCATAAACTTATTCAAAGCTGTCCTTTTGTGTCATAGTCACTAAATTATTTATTTCTCGAGCTACAGAACTCCAAATGAAGAACCGTTAATTTTCCATGAAACTAGACTCACATGTATTCATACCATAAAATTTCCAGAATTTTTGACCTAGCCAATTAGTACAGTTTATTCATCAAAGTCACCCCTGTTCTGCTGTCTGGCAGTTCTGACCCTTCTTCACTAAAAATTAATTATCTCTTTATACAAAATTCATATGATGTTATCGTTTATTTCTATTGAAAATATACTCATTTAGGATTCTAAACATGTAAATTTAAGCCCCTAATTATTTTTATTCAATTTTTTATGATTTTCCAAAATCAGAACAGGGGATCCCGAAATCCCTTTAAACCAGTCTTACAAAAATATAAATATCTCAAATTACAGAATTCCTTTGCTTTCTCTGTTTCTTTCATATGAAAATAGACTCAATAAGCTTTAATTTCATATCTCATTCAACTTCTAATTCCACTTATACGATTTTTGGTGATTTTTCAAAGTTACTCTACTGCTGCTGTCCAAAACAGTTTTCTTATAGCTTATTTTACAATTAAATCCTTTACCCAATTCTAACTTCAAATTCTTTCAATTAAACCACTAATTCATCTTTTGTTCATCATATGCTATATTCAACAGCTTTAAAACTTCAAAAACTTCAACTTAAATTCATCAAAACTTTGTTCTAAAACTTATAAAGCATCAAAATTAAAAGAGAAGGGCTAAATTGACTTACCAATTAAACTTCCAAGCTTTAAATCATCAATTTCTCCTTTTTTCTTTCTTTCCCTTTTTCTTCCCCTGCTTTCGTCTTGTTCTCTGTTTCTTTTCTGTTTTTCTTTCTTTCTTTCTCTTTATAATATATAATAACAATATAATATATTATATTATATTTAAAATATAAAATATATTAAACATAAAAATCTCAGATTTTTCTACTTACACCGCCTCAATTATACAAAATGGTTTAATTTCCATTTTGGTCCTTTATACTTTCTTTTAATCTATAATTAAACTTTCACACCTATTTCAATCTAATCCTTTTTCTCAAATACTTCTAATTAAATCAAATTCACTTAAATAAAACCTTATTAAACACACAACTAACTTCGTAAATATTTTTAATAAATATTTTATGAGTCCGTTTACTAAAAATGGAGACCCGACAACTCATTTTTCAATATCCATACTTTTGAGGTCGTTACAATTTCAGCCTTCATATTCTATCATAAAACATCTAAATACACACTTTTCACCTATGGGTAATTTTCTAAAGATGAACCTTAGCATGAATTATTGGTAGCATAAGCTAAATCGAGTTACCGGGACTCCAAAATCGTAAATAACTTGAAAAACGGGGCTAGAACAGACTTACCATGAGCTTGGAAAGTTTAGAAGACCCTAGCCATGTCTTCCCCTGGTAAATTTCGTCCACATGAAGAAGATGGACAAATTTGGCATTTTAATTTTGTTTTTAATTCATTTAATTACCAATTTACCAAAATGCCCCTAAATTAAAAATATCTCATTTCACTTATCTAATGTCCATTTTGTCCAACAATTTAACCAATGGTCTAATTTCCATTTAAGGACCTCCAATTTAAAATTTCATAGAAATTGGACACTTCTAACATGTAGAACTCAACTTTTGCACTATTTACAATTTAGTCCTTTTGACTAAATTGAGTGCCCAAACGTCGAAATTTTTGAACGAAATTTTTACAAAATCTTTCCGTAAAATTGTAGACCATAAAAATATAATAAAAATATAATTTTACTCGTCGGATTTGTGGTCTCGAAACCACTATTTCGACTAGACCCAAATTTAGGCTGTTACAAAAATGCTCCACAAGATGCTAGTTATACTTCTTCAACAATACAAAAAGAGATATTGCAAATTTATGCCAGTAGAGTTCGTAATGTAATTCGTGAAGAAATTGGTGACAGAAAGTTCAGCATTATTATGGATGAAGCGAAAGACGAGTCGAAAAAAGAGCAAATGGCTATTATTTTGAGATTTGTTCATAAACAAGGACAGGTAAAAGAATAATTTTTTGATATAGTCCATGTTAAAGATACTGCATCATTGACTTTGAAGAATGTGATTTTTAATGTTCTCTTGCAACATAGTTTTGATATACAAAATATCCGAGGTCAAGGCTATGATTGAGCAAGCAATATGCGTAGGGAATTTAACGGCTTGCAAGCTTTGGTTTTGAATGATTGTCGATATGCTTATTATGTTCATTGTTTTGCTCATCATCTTCAATTAGCATTGGTTGCAACAGCTAGAGAAGTGGTTGAAGTGCACCAATTCTTTAAAGACTTGTCTGATATTGTTAATATTGCTTCGGCTTCTTCCAAATGACACGATGAATTACAAAAAGCCCAAGCAGCTGAAATATCTCATTTGGTATCCATCAATGAGTTAGAAACTGGAACAGGAATGAATCATATTGGCACTTTACAACGTCTTGGTGAGACTTGATGGAGTTCCCATTTAAATTCAGTTACTAGTTTACTGAAGATGTACAATGCTACTAGCACAATTCTTGAAAATCTAAAAAATACCTCTTCTAACTATTCTCAGCGATGAGATGCTCATAATGCATATAATAGATTGAGATCTTTTGAGTTTTTTTTATTTTGCATATGATGAAGGAAGTTTTAGGGATTACTGATAACCTTTGTCAAGCTCTGCAACGCCGTTCTCAAGATATATTAAATGCCATGAGTTTAGTTTTGACAACGAAAGATTTAATTCAAAAGTTAAGAGATGATGGATGGTATGAATTGTTGAAAAATGTGATATCTTTTTGTGTTGGGAGTTGGATTTTCCAGATATGAATGCTCAATACATTGTGGGTCATAGTCGCAATAAGAAGGAAGATGTTACAGTGGAGCATCATTATCAAGCGGATATATTTTTTGCTACAATAGATACTCAGTTGCAAGAATTGAATAGCAGGTTTAACGAAAATGTTGTCGAGCTTCTCACTCTTACTACAGCTTTAGATCCCAAGAAGTTTTTCAAGTTATTTGATATTGGTAAAATTTGCATTCTTGTAAACAAGTTCTATCCAGAAGATTTTTCTCAACAAGAGAAAGAACGTCTCCCATTTGAGTTGAAGCATTATGAACTTGATGTATGTAAGCATCCTGATTTGAGAAAAATATCAACACTTTCTGAACTTTGCAAAAGCTTAGTTGAAAGTGGAAAATCAGTCATGTACCCACTCGTTGACAGATTGATCCGTCTTATATTGACTCTTCCAGTTTCAACAGCATCCTTAGAACGTGCTTTTTCTGCTATGAAGATTGTGAAGACTCGACTTCATAGCAAGATAGAAGATGATTTTTTAAGAAGTTCTTTGATTATGTACATGGAGAAAGAAATTGCAGAAAAATTTGATATAAACGAAATAATTGATGATTTTAGTGTGGTCAAGGATCGAAGAGTGCAATTCAAATAAATTTTAAGATTTCTTTCTAGTTTATTTTTATTTAATTAATTTTTATTTTTAAATTTATTATTTTTCATTATTTCGGCCCCCCCTTTTGAAATTTTCTGGCTTCGCCCTTGGTAACATGCATGCACATCATGAAGGATGAATCTGCAAGATGCATGTAACTAGTTCATGAACCTACATGCCATTAAAGTGCCTATTTATGAGAATGCATGTTCCATGCAAGTGCATGAACGGACCAAGGAGATGAATGAGACTTTTGGAGATCATATAAGGCACTTTAAGCTTTCTTCTATGCTAAGAATTCATGCACAAATACATGCCAATATAAGGAATGAACGTCCATGAACCATCAAAAGGGAGGGAACAACCATTTATTTGTATTTAAGGGAGTTCATGAATGTTATTAATCCTCATGTGTGAACATGTCAATGTCAAGTGTGAACCTGATTATGGTGTGTGTGAACACTATTAGATGTCAAATTTCAATAGGCATTTTAGAGCCTATAAATAGTTGTTTTTGTAAACATTTGAAGGTTACAACTTTTGACTCAATAGTTGTTTTTTCTTATCATAACTTTCAAAAATTAATTATATTGAGTCCAAAATTATCATTAAAAAATTATTGTAATGCTTGATAGATTCTAAAATCGTGGAGGCTAAGTTATAATTAAAATTAATTGGTAAATAATTTAATGATAATGTTTAAGGATGATATTATAAATAATTAATAGGTAGATTTTGCCCAAAAGAAATGATAAGTTGAAATAATTAAATAAATATCAAGCTTTTAAGAAGAGAATGTAGAGATACAATATCATATTTTATGTGTTCTTTTTACTTCTTTCAATTTAAAACTTTTATAATTCAACTAACCTGATCACGTTTAAAGATTCATTCGAAAAAAATGGGAAAGTTTGGATAAAAATATAGATTCAAAAAACAGACTCAAACAAAAAACAAGAGCCGTTTTTTAAATAGACAAAGTCTCGTGTAAGTTTTTTTTGAATCAGGCCTAGCCCAAATTTGCCTAATTTTTTTCTCTATTGTTATTTATTGTTGTTTTATTGTCATTTTGCTACTATGTTGCTACTATTTTGTTATTATTATTTAGATATTGTATAGGTCTTATTTTAGAGGTCTTTGCTTTTTAAGTTGCAACTATTTTAGTGCTATTTTAGAATAAAGAGTTTTTTTAATGTATTTTCAATTTGTTGGGAAAAATTCATTTTTATGTTTTTAGTTTATTTGATGTATTATATTTTTTTAAAATTTATTTTCATATAAAAAATTTTAATACAAGCAGGTTGGGTCGGGCTCAGGTTTAACATTTTTTATTTGGGTCAAGCGTCTATTTTTCGAGACGTGCCTGGGCCTAGAAAACGGGCCTAAATTTTGCACCGGCTCAAACTGGCCCATGATCAAGTCTAATCTTGAGTATCCACACTTGAGACCTACCATGCATGATTATATACATGGATCTCTGAGTTCCATTTTATGTAGTTATTCAATATGTATTTATATTTGTACTCTATACTAGTAACACTTTAAAAAAAAGCCATAATTAGATTGTGTAAGTATTAAATTTCTAGTGCCATATGACTACTTTTAATGCCCGTTTTATCATCATATTCAAGTTTTGTAACGACCCAACAATATCATCTTTAAGGTTCAAACTCGCGTCTCCCCTTAAAAGTGCAGTGTGTTGTACCACTGTATTCAATACTTATTAACTGGTAATTTTTAAATTTATACAAATAATATCCTCAACTTGTTTTTTCAAAAGTTATTAAACGATGGTATGGGACTAAAGGAGCGTGCTAATAACATTATAAAAATAGAGAAAATTAAATTATTTAAAATTAAATTAGAGAATTTAAATCTCATATTAAAACCCCCACAAATCTTTATGGGCTTTACAGATTCCTGCTAAAATAAAAATTTACGTTTGGAGGTTGTTTAATAATTTTCTGCCTCATCTTTGCAACTTGGTGCGCAGGACTCTGAGTGTGGAGATTGTTTGTCCTCTATGTAAAAAAGGTCCGGAGGATGCTGATCACCTTATGTGGTCTTGTGAAATTTTACAGTCTATTTGGAAATCTCTGAACATCATGGCCCCTTCCTTTGAATCGTCGATAGGTGGTAAGATCTGCTTTGCTAATACCTTTTCTGCAGCAAATGAACAACAAAGACAAATGATGGCTCTTTCTCTATGGGGACTTTAGTATCGTAGGAATAAACTTTTCTATGAAGGTGTTAAGTTTTCTGTGCAGGAAACGTTGGGGTTCCTAAAAGGTTATAATCAAGATCTTAATCGTAATCGGGAGATTTTCTTTCCGTCTTTTAGTTCGTTGGTGAACGAGATTTGGAAACCCCCAGACTTTGGTATTATTAAACTTAACTTTGATGTGGCTTTCCAAAATGATATTAAAATCGCTATAACGGCGGTTTTAGCCAGAAATTCTGAAGGAGATATAGTGGGGGCGGAGACTTATCTTTTCAAGGATGTGACTGATGCTTTTGTGGCGGAGGCAAGGGCATGCAAACAGGCTCTCATTCTGGCGACAGCGTTGGGTTTCCGGCGAGTCGTCGTGAAAGGTGATTCGTTAACTGTTATTAAAAGCATCAAGAAAAGACAGAACGACAAATCAGTTCTTCGACCGATTACACAGAATATTTTCTTCCTGGAAGCTGGTTTTGAGGAAATATCTTACCTTTTTGTACCTCGTTTGGTGAATAATGCGGCTCATTCTTTAGCTTTGGAAGGTCGAAGAAGACAGGATTTTAGAGTTTGGAACGACGGGGTGCCGAATTCTGTTCAGACGTTGGCGTTGAAGGACCGATCGGCTTGGATTCATCGGCATCAGGGGGTTTCTTGATTTGCTTTGATGGTAGAGAAAGTTTGTTGAATCTCCACTGTGTTTTCGAAGCATTTGTTTCTTCTCTCTTCTCATCTGTTTATCTGAACGAGAAGAAATCTTTTGGCTGATATTTGGTCGATTGAGGATTGCTGTGGGCGCAAGCGGTTTCTATTCCTGGTTTTGTTTTGCTGTTTCTAGGTGTTTTAATGTTTTACAGCTGTTTATCCTGTCTGTTGTTTCAAAAAAAAAATCTCATATTAAAACCAAAATGATCAAAATATTAAAATTAATATCATACAAAATCCAATATCTGAGAAATGATATTTATAACGGTTTTGCGATAGTAATTGAAATATCTAAATTTATAAATATTATTTGAATTGACAATCAAATAAAGGTCTTTCATTTATTTATTTTTAGATGAAGTATATTTAAGGTCACTAAACTATTAATAAGTTTATATTTTGGTCATTCAATTTTAAAAAGTTACAAAATGGTCATTGAACTATTTGAAAGTTTTTTATTTAAACCATTGGGTTGTCAAGTTCTTTCTTTTTAAGTCCGACTAGCGAGCTCTAAGTAATAATTTAACGATCGGTACGATGGATCAATATCCATTAACAACTAGAATAACCTACCTTAGATACAAGTCAATCTGACAGTAAGTGTCAAATATCGAAGAAGAAAGTTGTTTGAATTTTGATTCTCAGATTCATGACGTTCAAAGTTACTTTATGAAAAAAAAATTGGACTATACAAAAAAAAAAAGGAAAGAGAACTTTCAATTAATACAGACAGTGCGAACAAAGATTTACTAATTTGGATTTTAGAGTGTTTTCATTTTTACATTAACTAGTTTGTGACCAAAAAAAAATAGTTGAGTCACTATTTTATAACTTTTCATGGTTGAGTGACATTTTTTTTTTAATAATAATTGGATGACCATTTTATAACTTTTCATAATTAAATGACCAAAAACTATTTACTAATAGTTAAATGACTACTAACAAATTTATCCTTTATTTTTTCTCTGAATAGATCTAAGGTCCGATCTATGATGCAAAATTTTAAGCAAAGCCTTTACCATGTACCATTTTAAAACAATGAAAGCCCATTTAACTTGAACCTACTCGAACCAAAATATCAAACGACAGCGTATAGGCCGAAACAAAACGTCCAGATAAAAAACCCAAACCAAGCCGTAAGAGTGACCACTTTTTTTCTTTAAAGAAGAAAACGGAAACCAGACCAAAAATGGTGCTTTGGTCATATCCACCGACGGCGAAGCAACTAGCGGTGACGATCGGTTTTTGCCTCACGGGAGCTTCGTTCATTGCCGCCGGAGCTTACCTTTCGTTTGTAAATATTGGTCCTCAACAAGAACGTGTTAAAGCTCGTAGCCAATACGTCAAAGACCGGCTTCGAAAGATGCTCGACGATTAATCGCCGCTCGAAAAGAAAGAAGATCCAAGATGGTAAGGGAAAAATATAATCCTGGGTTTTTGTTTGATTTGTAAAAGAACAAAAGGTTTGGTGATTTTTTACTTCACTAAAATGAGACGAGTCCTTGTTTAAGTTTTCTCTTTATTGATTCATATATTTGTATATGGATTCAAATTACATACGAATTTTTTGTTTTCTTTTTTTTTTTATGTTTTTCGAAATTATATTGTCAGATGAAGTTTTAGCTGGATTCGTATATCTATTACTGTCAATGCAAAAGCTGTAGTTTCGAGTTGTATCATCTTCGATTGAGAGAGGTTATAGATAGTTAAAATGAATTAAATATAATTTTTTATTTAATCAGAGGGGACCGAGCCCTGCCTGCCCCTTCAAATTCACTGGTGATTGCATTTGATGTGTCACCTTGTCACTGATATCAACTGCGAGTACTTTTGATGCCAAAGGAGGTGAAAAAGACATTAGTGTCTGCTCACTTTGTTTGGGCGGAAAGTCCTTCTCAAAAGCACAGTTGAACGGCCCTTAGTGGAGCAGAGGAGCTGAGAGGGAGGACAGAGTAGAGGAAGAAGGTATTGTAGGGGTTTCAGAGTGAGGTGTCAATATGATCCCCAGCTTTGAGGTCAGAAAGAGTACTTAGATGGACTAGTCTTTCTTTCCTAGCCACACATTGGTCTCTTGACAAGTTGCTGGTCTTTTAAATTGTAAGATATGTAAATTATCAAGTGAGAGATGTCTTGTCGAAATGACCTGTCCGAAGTATGTGACTTGCCTGTTCCCTACGGGTATGGAGAAATGGTCTCAACGGCGGAAGAGGTATATTGGACAGAAAGAGATGGTTGTGGTGTTCTAGCGAAGGTGGTTTAATAGAACAAATGTGTGTAACACGTACTTTAACTAAATAGGTGAAGTACCATAAAAACCCCTTACTAAAAGTTAAATTATTTTTTAGTCCCTTTTTCTCAAAAAAATAACAAATTAGCCCTTATATTATAAAACAAAAAGCAAACTAAACCTTTTAGTTAAAATTTTCACCTATTTCTACTGATAAAAATGAGCATAACAAACAAAATAATCAAATAATTACACTTGTTGTGTCACATGTACTTCATGTTGACATACATGGACTAATTTTTAACAAAAAAATAAATTTGCCCTTTGATCTAGCATATTTTAAGTAGAGAAAGTAAAATACAATTTGACTTTGAGTACAAAGGCCTTCATGGTACTTTTACCTAACAAAATATCAAACATAAGTAACTAAATTGAAGAATCAGAACAACAAAGCCTATAGTTCTCAAGTGCCTAAAATGGTAGGGTTATTGCAATAAAATCACACCATATGGTAGCATAGTCCTAAACATCTAAAAGGAGCTTACATCAAGCACAAAATAACATTTAAAGACAATGAAAAGTTATATTCATACAATTACAGTCCAAAAGAAAAGATAATAAACAGGTTAAAACTAACCTTTTAAGCTTCCAATGCTTATGGAAAGAGCTAACAGCAGCAACTTCTCATATAAGTTTACATCAATTTTACAATAATTAAGTTATCAAAGAACTCAGGCAAAAGGAAAATCCATTAATAGTTTAAGACTTAACAACAAATTCAGACCCTCAAACTCTGTGTCAATGTCCATTGCACACGTCCTACTTGTACTTTGTTGAATCCCAAACCCGATGATCTATAACTGATTCGATCAACGAAAACCATAACAAATTAGAGTCAACAAAACATTACCATAAACTTACCTGAATTTCCCGATCAAGACTACTGTAGTAATATAATGCACGTCTCAAAAAGTGGAGGAAAACACACTCCGGATGCCAAACAATGATGGATTTCTCCCTCCTGAAAGTGCGACTTAAAGGTGTAGAGAGAATGGTGATAGGAGGCGAAGGCAAAGACATGGGTTGAGGAATCGTTGTTGGTTTTTACTTTCTTCTCTCAACCCTAAAATTTAATGTTCTGTTGATGCATGTGTAGAGCTTTTCATGTATGTCGATGAACTTGATTCACGTTCATTTTTTTTATGCACTAACTCCGGCTATATAAGCTTGAATGTTGTATGTATTATCACCTTGTCCTCCGTAAACAATTGGGGTGTAGATCAAATCGAGTTTCAAAGTTTAGATTTAGATACCAAACTGAAGAAAATCAAAGTGTGCAGTGCACATTGAACATTGCCATGAAGTTTTGAGGATCGAATTTAGCACATTCAGGTATGATGCACCTTTTGCAATGCCTGGTGGAACATGTCAATGAATTGATCATCCTGGAATAAGAAACAAAAGAAAAGAGTCAACAACTAGAAGCCTTCACCAAAAGGAGGAAATGCAAAACTAGCATCGCTCATCTTTTGGCCAAATGCTAATTGGCCAGTATACTTGAACCATTATGAGCTGTTAATTAACATTCCAAGTGAAAATGAGACAAAAAAGGTACAAGTACTATAGAGGCTCTTGTACTAAGAGTTGGATTGCATTTTTCTCCCTTTACTAAAAAAAAGAGCAAATTAGTCCTTGTAAGTTAGATCAAAGAGCAAACTAATCTTTTTGTTAAAAATTTCATCCATTTCTACTGTTAAAAACTGGTCCCTATTCATAGACATGAGATACACATGGCAAGCCATATGTAATTATCTAATTATTCCGTTGGCACACCAGTTTTTAATAGTAAAAATGAATGAAAATGTCAACTAAAAGAACTAGTTTGCTCTTTAATTTAACATACATAGACTAATTTACTCACTTTTTGAGTAAAAGAGACAATGCAATCTAACTCCTAATACAAGGGCCTCTATAACACTTTTACTGACAAAGAATAATATAAATACCTGAACAAGCATTAGTAGAGCACCACGGACTTTATCCCTGCTAATAAGAGATCCATCGTGCAAAGTAGATGGGGCACCTGGAGTGAGAGATGCAGGTGGAGTAGATGGTGGAAAGGGTTGAAGCATTGGAGTGCCGTAGGGATGTTGCGGATTGAGGGGTGGATGAAGAGCAGAGGCGGTTGGATTTGATGAAGAGGGAGGTGGCATCATCAATGAGGATGAAGAAGAGGAAGGGGGTGCAAAAAACGATGAAGGCTTTATGAGATTAGTCACTCGGTTGCTGCTACTTGTTGAATCAACGAAAGGTGCAGCAGAAAGTGGAAGGGATGACACTGATGGAGCAGGAGTAGGAGTAGGTATGGCAGTTGGGGCATGAGAAGACAGAGGGGTGGTCGAGATAGAATGGTAAGGCTGTGTTGGTTTTGTACCATTTGGAGCATTACTTCCAAGATTCATAGCAGCCTGAAATCAGTAAGCCAAATAAGCTTTGACATGAGAGACATTATTAGGCCTTGAAAAGCCAAAAGGAAAGTATTGGAAGTCTACACACACTAAAGAAGTTAACAAATGATGAATCTTGAGGAGCACCAGTAGCACGAGAGGCAGTTGCTGGTGGCTCCAAGGGACCTTCCATTACAGACATGCTAGGAACAGCTTCTAGTTCCTCAAATTCACTACATCGTAATAACACAAAAGCTTAGAAAACTTGGACAGAATAGGAAGACAGCAGCAGAAGTAAAAAAATTCTAGTACACGTGGACTTCCAAGGATCAACATAATAAATCATCAAATTCAGTTTGCTTTTTTATTTTTTATTTTTTATTTTGGAATAATATTTGGTATACTGCCAATGGAGTTTTTTGACTCCACAAGCAGGGTCAGGGGGTTTGACAAGTGTCCTATAGAGATATAGTAAAATATTAAAAAAATATATTTTAAAAAAAAAGACACGTGGAAATCTTTTAAAGCTGCTTGTGGAATAAAAAAAGTACGGTGCTAGTATACCAAATACTAACCTTTTTATTTTTGGCTAATCATTAATACAAATTTACCAATATGAATTAGCAGGTCTTGAAAGTATTATCTATTGATGGGAGCAGCTCAAAACCTATAGATATGGGAGTTTAGGCTAATTGTTATAATAATAGACTTTTGCACATAAAGCTCCTGCCTCACTCAACTCGTCCTTGCGTATACTACCAATTACAGTTCTACAGTTCTTACTTAATATTCCCTCCACTTCCAGCTATTTAGTAATATGTCACAAGTATGGTACCCCACAATCCACTCTAGTCCAACTCTCAACCACCTTTTGCCTCAACCCTTTTCTTGTTTACGATGCTACCTCAATCACACCCAAAAGACCCCCTAAACACAGAACAAAGTCAATTGACAAGACATTTTTTTGTTCAAAATGGCATATTGTACCAAAAAGCAGTTTAATAATAGAAACCTCTCACAAACTGCGGGGAAAATTTAATATTTAACTATGTTCCAAGGCTTCAGAAAAGCAATAACTTCCTTATAGATGCTTCATCAAAGTAATTACCTTTTGCTTGCAGATGCCTTTGGCTTTGCAGGAACTTTTGTGTATGCATTAAGTATTCTGACAAGAGGACAACATGTATAACGTTAGAATTTAAAACCACCAGAAGAAACAGACCAAGAACTTCTCTTTATCAAAACAATATCTCAAAAAACACATTGATATATATCTTATTTGAGTGCTTTCATTTTTTTTTTCCTTAAATTAAGAAAGCTTAAAGGTTTTGTTGTAATGCAAGGAAACTTTTGTTTTATATACTGTGACCAAAATACCATAATGCATATCATGAACAAGTATACCACACATTCTCTGTTCAACAGATTAAAGTGCATTGACCCCTCTTATCTAGAACCTTGTTGCAATTATGAATAGTTGAAACTTCAATAACCATAAGATTGTATTCGAATTAAAACTACATGACAAAGGAATGCCTTCAACAACTAAACCCTTCGTCTCGGGGAAAATCATTTGTAACAAATAAGGTACAAAATACAATATATGAAAGACCTGAAGCTCCATGTTCGAAATCACTTGGGATAACTGAGCTCAAAGTTGATTATTTACAACATAGAGATGGAAAAAAGCAAGAGAGACATACCTACTAAAGAGGTTTGCAACATCCTCACATTCACGCGGATTATAGAACCAAATACCATTAACTTCTTGTGCAGCATTTCGATACAACAAATACGGACCTTGAACCTCGTACTCAAAATCTCCCAATAGATTCTCCACTAAATTATCTGCTTGTTAAAAACAACTTTCACATCAAATCAGGCTAAAAGAAAAAAAGGGTGTGCAGTATGCGATCTTTCATTAAAATTAACAATTTCGACCTGTGTTACGCCGATTCATTACAATGAACTGAAACCGAGGTTGTGTATTCCTAAAAAAAAAAAAAACCCAAGGAAAATTATCATCAATCATTTGAATAAGCTAAATAAATCCCCAAAGTTAATCACTTGCTTCTAAGTTCTAACAACGTTAATGCTAAAAAAAAAGAAAAAGATAACAAAATATTTACTTATTTTTACCTCTTAACAACAAAGAGAGATCCTTCAACATCTTTTCGACTCTAAAAAAAAAAAAAAATTTAAAATATTTTAATCATCCAAACTTTAAAACAAAATCAAAAGCAAAAAAGTAAGATTCCAAAAACTTTTAAAAAATCAGATTTACGAGAAAGCGAACCCATTGATTACTATCGAGGTTGAATTCGTAGAAGGTGACGTGAGCAGCAGTGATCAAAATCTCTTCAATGAAAGCATCAATTCTTTGGAGAACAGTGAGATTGAGCATCTTCGTGCTTTGTTGGTCGATATTCGGCATCAATTTTCCAGTCTGAGACATTTTCCGCAATCCAAATTACGTGAAATCCCTAAACCCTAAATCCCAATTTTTCTTAATGATTTTCCCGGGAAATGCTGAACATTGCAATCGTCAATCGATTTTCTCTAAATATTCGGCAGTTAGCCACTTACCAGTTTACTTTACTGAATGTTGATTCCCAAAATGACCAAAATAGCCTCCAGAATTTTAGGCGAAAAAATATATATTAAATTCTGCTAGTAGTCCCTGTTCTTTTCGAAAGTTATGTATTTATACCATGTACTTTTATTTGATCAATTCTTGTCCTTGTACTTTTCAAAATTTGAAATTTTAGACTTGATCAAAGAATAGCAGTCGGATCCGTTTGATCGAATTCATTTTTGACTCAAATGATAGCCATTAATTCATTAATTGGATTTTTAACAAGTAATATGTGGAAATAATAATGTGACATGGCATTAAACATATTATAATATGTTTGCCCACATTAGAATTTGGAAATTTGAACTTAATGAATTTAACAATTATTGTTTGGTGAGAACTAAAATTTTAAAATTTGGAAAGTACGAGGATTAAAATGACCAATCAAAAGTATATAAATTAATTCACAAGTTCTGCAAAGTATGAGGACTGATAGAAGAATTTAACCAAAAAAATAATGGTTAATATACTGTTTGGTACCTAAGTTTAACTTCAATGTTTGATTTTTGCTTCAATGACTTCATCTTGATACTTGAGTTTTACTTTATCTCATTTAAGTACTTGAGTTTAGTTTTAATGTTCAATTTAGTACATGAGTTTTTTTCATCCCACTTAAGTACCTATATTTTTTAATAGAGTACACGTGTCAAGTATTTATTGAACCACAATATATTTGATTTGAGTACAAATTGAACATTGAAATCAAATTTAAATATCAAATTATATATTAATCTAAATAATAGTAATAAGGATTCAAGGCGAATTTTGCAAAAAAAAAAAATCAGTAATTTTGTAAGAGATTTTATGACTTAAATTTAGTATTTGCATATTGTACTAATCTTAATTTAGTATAATTTAATCCTCTATTTTTATAAAGTTAAATTATTTTTTGAGGTCAGAACTTGTTAACTACTTTCACATTGGAGTTTGAAATTTTTTGGTCCAATATAGTCCCTAAACTTGACAATCGTTCCCACATTAGAGCCTAAACTTTTTTTAATAGTCCAAGCTAAGCCGAATATGGAAACAATTGCCAAGTTTAGAGACTAATTTGGACAATAAACAAGTTCAAGCCCTAATGTGGGCACAATTGTCAAGCTCTAATACGAGAACAATTACTGAATTTAGTGATTAACTTGGATCAAAACAAAATTTAGGCTCCAATGTGAAAGTTGTTACCAAATTCAAGCCTAAATAATAATTTGACTCTTTATAATATTATTAGTAGGTCTAAATTTATAACTTGAGGTGCTCATAGACCAGGTCGAGTCGAGCTTAAGCATGATATTAACATATTTTATATTTGCCCAAGCCCAACCCGACTCGCAATCTGGACCTAAAATTGTCCACATATTTGCAAAAGACTAACCCAACCCCATTTTAGGCTATCTCATATTATTTTTATTTAATATATGTATATTGTTTTATTTTAATATTTAATAATTGTAGAAATTTAATTTTTTATATAGTCATCTTAACATTATTTTTAATGTTTACATTAGAGTAGTATTATATATTTAGTATAGATTTATTTTTTTAATGTGTTCTAAATTAAATAATATAAAGTATTATAAAATTAAAACGGGTCGTGCTCAAGCCTTGAATGTTTAAGCCCGAACTCGACTCATATTTTAAACAGGCCTATTTTTTTGGTCAAACCCATTTTTTCGGCCTAATATTTTTGCCAAAACCCTCTAAAATTTTGGGCAGGCCTTCGAGCCTCAGTGAATAACCCGACTCATAAACAGTTCTATTTATAACACTGGTGACATTATTAATTGTTAATAGTTTGATGAAAATTCACATCATCACTTCAATGATGGTAGTTTACAATGTCAACCCAACATGTGATACAATAACAAAAGATTTTTGTTAAAATAAAATCTTAACTGACACCAAAATTTTATTACGGGATTAATTTTTAAATTTCAACAATGTCAATGATAATTTTAACAATATTACTATGAATAAACTTAACAAAAAAAAAAACACTATAAATTAAGACAACACACTTATGAAAATTGTAAGAAATAATTAACAATATCTATATCTCTTTTTTTTTTTCTCTGATCTTTTGAGAAATAATTTATGTTTTTTTTTTCACTTCTTTTTTAAAATAAAATTAAAACCAGACAATAAAACCAACAACATGAGGAGCACAACAGCCACAAAAGATGTCACCACAGCTCCGCTCACTTTTTGGCAAAAATGTCCAAATTGTTGGCAAATGGCTTGCCAGTTTGTGTTATGGTTGCCATTGTGAGCCAAGTAAACTATGGCGGCCGCTGCCGCAGCAGACGCCGCGGCTAGTGCCAACACCACCTGTCATTTATACAAAAAGAATGTTAATTAATATGTATTTTTAATATGTTGGTATATTCGTATCGTGTTTATGTAATGTTTTTTGTTCGTGTTGGAATGCTTACTATGTCGAAAATGAACAAGAGGATTCTGGCTATGGCGAAGTTAGGGCGGATGATGGTGATGACAGAGAACATGAGGGAAAGGACGAGGTAGCCGGCAACTATTGACATTGCTATGACGAAGAACCTACAAACAAATTTAATATACATGTAAGTATGTATGTATGTATGTATGAGACCGCAAAATAATCATATATAGAGAAATTATTCCTTCCATTATCAGTTGAGTTAAAACACTCTACAGGTGAAATATTACCAAGTGTTTTGAGGAATAGGTAAAATTGGATTGAGTTAAGTTTGGTGGGTTATTTTGCGTTTTACAAACTTAAGTTTGAGGAATTAGGGTTTTAAGATTGTTTTTGGCATAGTTTTTAAAACTCGACTTTCAGTTGAATTGGTAATTGGTTAAGGTACTGATTCAGAACAAAAAGTTAGGCCGGTCGAGCTGTAAATGAGTACGAATCAGTTGAATCAGACTAAAAAATTAGGTTCTATTTATATATATATTTCTAATTTTTATGATTTTTACTTGAAACAGTTGAACTAATGATTACTCACTGGTGGTTTGATTAGCTCGACCACTAATCTAATTCTAAAAAACTTGATTTTTGGGTCATGTCATTCAAGTTTGAGTATTGATTTTTTGAGTTTAGATGATTCTGAATTTGGATTGTTTGTTTGAGTTATAAAGGTTTAAGGGTGGTTTTTCGTTTCAGCCATTCGTGCTCAAGGAGTATATTTTTTTTCCATGTGGAATCATAAAAGTTTAAATTATTTCGGCAAAAAAAAAAAATCAAAGAAGGGCAGATAGTGGCTTCGGTCCTCTTAAATAGAAAAATTGTAATTTAAATCCTTCATAAAAGAGGAAAATATAAATTAATATTCGGTAAAATTTCACTTTGACCTACTAAAAATGAAAAAAATATATTTAATCTTTTCAAAAATAATAAAATCATAAATTAATTCATTTTAAAATTATATTTTTACTTCTCAAAAATTTATATTTCAATTTTAATCTATAAATTTACGCCTTTACATTTTGAGTTTTGATCACTTTATATTTAGATAGTTTAGACAGTTACTTGTTGGAATCCTTTGGAAGAAAATATCAACATTAACGGAATCAAACGAGATCTCAAAATAACGACTAATTTAAGTGCATGATCTAGTTAGAATATGCGTGTATATATATGTATGTATTTGTGTATATATAATGACGTACGTGAAAGTGGGAACATCATCGTAGCTAGCTTCGATCCGGAAGACCTGAG
The DNA here is from genome assembly GCA_025503065.1 of Gossypium bickii. NCBI lineage: Eukaryota > Viridiplantae > Streptophyta > Magnoliopsida > Malvales > Malvaceae > Gossypium > Gossypium bickii. The sequence goes on from CP106711.1 coordinate 135,549,187, forward strand.
TGAAGAAAGTGGCGGTTTCATCGCTGGTACCCATGGTTGCTGCGGCGGCCAGAGCTGCAATTATGGCGGCTAATCTCAGAACAAAATCCACAACGCCCATTATTTTCTTCAACTTATTCGGTTTCTCTTTCCCATTACCGATCAAAGGTGCTTTGCCTTTCGATTCAGCACTGGACTCCACATCAATGCTTGCATTATCATCGTTCTTCATCATTTTCTTTTTCTTGTTTGGTTGAAGAGAAAAAAAAAAAAAAAGGAGAGAAAATTTTCTTAGATATGTAGAGCTAAAGAAGAGAAGTTGAAGCTTTGTTTGTGATAATTAATGGATGATTGAAAGTTTATATAGAGGGTTTTGAAAAAAAGAGAAGGAATAGTTGGTTAGGAATTTGTTGACTACTTTCTTCAAATATTATTAGAGACCAGGATTAATATGTATTTAGTACCTGAGTTTAGTTTTAATATTCAATTTGATACCTAGATTAAATGGCATGATCTAATGGATACTTAACATATGTGCTGTAGTAAAAAAATGAGTAATATAATTTTTGGCCCCTAACTTGGTAATTAGGTTTACTTTGATATTTGAACCTTTTTTTTATCCATTTTACCACTTAAACTTGACAACTAAATATATTTTGGTACCTAAATTTGAAAAACATAACGGTTTGATTATGTGGTACTTTGGTAATACGCCATATCATCACTTAAAAATCATATATATATATATATATAAATTTTCAAATATGTCATAACCAGTGTTTTAACAAATGAAGAAGTGGTTGAACTGATTAAACCATCGATTTCCTATTCAATCAACTGTTAGACCAATAATAATTAAATAAATAATTAAAAATTTATAAAAATATAAAAAATAAAAAATATTAATTTGATCCAACCTATTTTTAAAAATAAACAATTTAAAATTTCCATCACTTAATTAATATGATAAAAATATCGAATTTATTTAAAATTCAACTGTGAAATTTTTAAAATATTAATAAAGGCTTTTGCCTTTTTTCTTTTTTTAATGAAATCATGTTTGATTCCCTTCCATCTTTCAAAGCAGCTTGTAATCCATATTTCCACGTGATGTTTGTGTACTTATATTTATTTTAATAATTCATATTATATTCCTTTAAATATAATATTCGTGTGTATTTATATAACATTATTTTTATTATAAGTTATTATCATACTCGATATTTTTCATACCATGTCTAGAATTATCTATAACCTTTTTTCAACTCTTAAATAAGATGATAATATGCTTCAGCACACTCGAACACACGTCCTCCTACACTGACAACAACACGTATCAATCAAACTAAAACTCAATCAACTACGTAATATTTTTTTTTCTCAAGTTATATAAAAAATAATTATTTATCTCTACCCTATCAAAATTATCAATCTAATAATATATATTTCATATATATGTTTTTTTTATATAATAAAAATGAGAGCAAAGAATTTGAAATAAAATTAAATTTTTTTTTAACTTTATGACAGTTTTACATAAATTGAATTTTGGTCACTTACAACTATAGCTTTTTTGACTTAAATATGACATAAAATATTGGGGTAGAATGGGGATTTTCATAATTATAAAGTCAAATAATAATAAAATAAAAATTATGAGAAAATACCAACACACACCAAAATAATTGTATTTTATTAAAATACGTAATTAAAAAAAATAAAGAGTCAACTAAAACCCAACTTACCCCCCAAAATCCAACAATACACTCAAAAATGGATCATTGCCTAAAACCAACCCTTTGAAAATGGAATCCCATTAAATTATCATCATCTTCTACACTTTAGTACGGTATTTTGTCATCATATAATGGTCAAATTCTAACTTTAGTCTCTTTATTATGTTTTAATTTGGGATTTAGTCCTTCCATTTGATTTGGTATAATTTAATCCTTAATTTAATTATTGTTAAAATGTTGACATTGATTTTTATTAAGAACACACGTTCCAACAAAAAAATATCATATCAACTTAATGAGTTGAAAGAATGTTTTTAGTAAAGAAAAATGTTTATGAACATTTTAATTAAGGGTTTAATCAAATTGAGTTGAATTCGAATAGTAATAAGCTTGAACACGAGCTCGACTCAAGCTTAACTAGTATCAATTTTGAAGCTCAAGGTTCACATCATCAAATTACTTAAGTTCGAGCTTGGTTAAGTTAGTATATCAATTTTTATACTCGAACTATATCTATACAATGAAGGTGAGAATATAATTTTATAATATAAAAATATATTAAAATAAAAAATTTTATCAAGTTCAAGAGCTATTGTCATCACTGATTATAATAACCACAATACTTTATTCTAAATTGAACAATTATCTCCAGTATTTTTAAAATCAGACCAAATAAACCAATTGAATTAAGAATCAACTTGTATATTAATTTGGAACAAAGTGTAAGAAAAAAAATCAACCCGCAAACCAATACAAGCACATCAATTGAATCAATTTTTTTTTTTAATTTTTAACAATTTATTTAATTTGAACTAAACAGAACAACTAGATAGAGATGGTCATGGATCGAGCCAAACCGAGCTCAAGCCATATCCAACCAAAATTTTAAGCCCATTTGCTATGTCCAACCCAAAATTGAGCCTAAAATTTTACCTAAACTTGACCCAAATAAAAATGCTAAAACTCGGACCCAACTTAGCCTGTATTGATTTTTATATTATTTTTTAAAATATAATACATTAAAAAGACTAAAAATATTAAAATAAATATTTCACAACAAATTAAAAATAGATTCAAGCCAGGCCAAGTTTGAGTAAAAAAAAGCTTATCTAAAGCCCAACCCATTTTCTACATAGGCCTTATTTTTTTGCCCAAACTCGTTTTTAAGCGAACTTTCGAATTGGACTGGGTAACCTGAGCCATGAGCAGGTATACAACTAGACAAAAATTATGATCTGGTCGATTCAACCACCGTAACTCAACAACATTTACCATTTCCCCTAACGATAATCAACAAAAAAATGAACTCCTCAAGAAACATGACAAATCAAATTTGATTGTTTTTGTTTCGTTAAAATTTTGAGTTCAAAGGATGGACATTAATACATGAAAAACTACAAAAGATCAAAAAACCAGTAAAAATCAAAAGCCATGCAATGATGCTAAACCAAAAAACAATGACCATCCTCGTAATATACAAACCAAGGCTAAATTTCTAATCGATTTCGATATCGGTAGTAGCTCATAGCATCATCTTTTTTCCCAATCTGCTATTCTTCTGAAACGAGAACACCATAAAATCATAGTTTTACCCAGCTTACACCGGCATTACTTTCTCCCAGAAAATAATACGACTACTAGCTTGTCCCCCATGAAGGTAACGAATTCGTTTCAGGGTTTAGCATACCACCAAAAAGTGCTATATAAGTACCGGAAATTTTGATATCAGCTCGGCTTGCTTGAATTTGTAGTTTGGTTCGATTGATTACCGTTCTCTTCTGAAGTAGTGAGATTCGACATTGGCAATGGTACTTGATTAAATCCGTTACACTTGACTGTACTTGGGAAAGTGTCGCCTGAGACACTGATCTTTTCCGGGTCGGAGGTTTTAGTAGTTAACTCGTCCGGTATATCTTGTTTTTGTAGTGTTTCCACGTACCGTAAAGATGGGACATCACCCTTGCAGTACCTTCGCCACATGTTCCGATATGTTGCCTCTAAACCGCTGATAAAGTTTTGTCCATCACAGACAGGTGATTTAGACATAAGGTCTCGAAGACTCGTTCTTAGGATCTGGAGAGCAGTGATGTCCGACGCTAGTTTTAGTGCTAACTGGACATATTCGTCTTCATTTTGAGCTATTAGATGTTGTAAACCTACATTGTAAGTACCCGAAATGCTAAATAAGTTAGCCGATGGTATGAAAAATCATGGTAAAAATACCATGGAAGCTCCTGTACTAGGAATTGGATTGCATTTTGTTCCCACTACTCAAAAAATGGGCAAAGTAGTCATTTAGATTAAATAGCAAATTCATCTTTTCTATTAAAAATTTTATCCATTTTCGCTGTTAAAAACTTATCTTTGTAAGTCAGCCTCAGATACACGTGTATCTGATTATCTGTCAGTTACGTCAATTTTTAACAGTAAAAATGAATAAAATTTTTAACAGAAAAGACCATCTTGCTCTAACATATAAAGACTATTTTACTCATTTTTTGAATAGAGAGAGAAAAATACAATCTGACTCTTAGTACAGGACCTCCATGATAAAACAAACATAAAATCATCCTCACAAACATTAAGAGACACGTCGTACCCAAAATGTTTAAACATCAAAGTGAAAAACCAGTAGAAAAAAATGCAAAGATCAAAGGGGATTAAGAGAAGCCAACGGAAAACCGACATGAATAATAGATTAGGTAAATACGAAGTTCCTTACCAACTTTGCTGAGAAGACTGACACCGACATTGTGAGCATGTACTGAACCAGCCATGGTAACGCATGGTACTCCCATGTATAGAGATTCACATGTTGTCGTTGTTCCGGCATACGGAAATGTGTCCAAACTATACATAGAGATATGCAACAAGCATTAGAACTTTTACAAATAAACTCGACTCATAAAAACCGATGGGTCAAACATCTAGAGTACATTCAAATATCAAAACTTGGAACTTTTACAATAAAATAAGAAGCATTAAAATCCGAGCAACATAAGAATCTGCAACATGAAGAACATGATAAAAGTTTACCTAATATCCATAAGAGAATAAGCTTGCATATGGTCGTGGTTAAGAAGAATTAGAGGGAGAAGATCGACACGAAGCGATTCTAAACCGAGCTGCTCTAATGTTGATAGAAATTTCTGCCGAACACTGTCACAACAAAATGGCTTGCATTTTACCACAAGACGGGAATTTGGAACAGCACATAATATCCTTGCCCAAACTTGCAATACCTTGGGTGTTATCTGATAAAAGGTCCCAATAATAGGTTTACTACCAACGCCATTAGTAAAAACACAAGGTTTAACTTTTGGTCATGGTTACCAAACAGTACCTTTGCCAGATTATTAAAGCTGCCAAATGTAATAAAACCGTTGGCAAGAGCAGGAGTTGGTGATATGGGTCCAGCCTCAGGTGATGGAGTATAACAAAGGAAGCATTCCGGTAATCGAACCAACTCTTCAACATGCCTGCCATTAGGTATGATTATTGACCGTATAGAATCATTTATCGTATCTCATCTAATTGAAAATGGAAATGGCTAAAGTAAAATCAAGACCTACTTCTGCTTTGTATCGGGAGGATCTGCGAATGAATCAGTAATTCGGTAATCAATGGTAGGCAAACCGGTAGTATTGGGATAGCCAATCCAAGTTACCTACAGTAAAAGACATTCAAGAAATCAAAGACAACTCGAAAATTCCTAGTCTATCAAATGAAGCTAACCACAAAAGCAAAAGATTAAATTCTTCTATTAGTCCCTGTACTTTAATTTAATCAATTTTGGCCCCTTTACTTTCTGAATTTTGAAATTTTAGTCCTAACCCAAACAGTAGAAATTAAATCCGTTAGGTTAAATTCAATTACTAGTCCTCTACCATGTGTACAGTTGTAGATTTGGTCCATATTCTCCAATTGGGTCATTTTAAGTCCATATACTTTTTTATTTTGAAATTTTAGTCTTAACACAAATTACAATCGTTAATTCATTAATTGGATTTTTAATATGTGAAAATAATAAGCTAACATGGCATTACATATATGATAATAAGTTTGGCGCATCAGATTCTGGAAATAACATAACTTAATGAATTTGGCAGTTATCATGATAAGGGATAAAGTTTTAAATTTTGGAAAGTACAAGATTACATCCACAACTTTTACAAAGTACAGGGACTAATAGCAGAATTTAACCAAAGCAAAATCACCAAAACCTGACATCCGATTCTAAAAGAGTTCTATATACGAAAATTCTTTTTGTGCCATTGATGACAGAAGAACGTAAAGGAATAAACAGTTAAAAACCCGAAAATATGGTACCCTAAGCATACCTGGACCGGTGCAGGTCGACATGCCATTGTTCCCAATTTGTTGTTGGCTGTATGACCAGTAAGCTCTACCAAGATGTCAATTTTATCATCTCTAACCATGCTTGCAACCTTCTTTTCATCAATACCGTATATATCTCTCCATACCCCACCCCTTTTCAAGACTTTTTCTCTAAATCTAATAGTTTTTGCATCGGCCTGCAAAATCATAAGAATGTGAGTTCAGAAAGAAAGGTAATAAGTTATTTTATAATAGCAATAGAACATCAAATCATAGCTCCTAATATTTGGCACGATAATTATCGATGAGGACCACCTAGTGATAATTAAAGAACAAATAGAGAATCACGATTATTTGAAGATAATCACAAACTCTGTTGAGAAAATAATTCCAATGAAAGGCTTCCAACAGATGAACCAGGATCGGGTTTAATCAAGGTGACTACTATCAATAGTTGACAAGATAGGGGTAAATTTAACGAAACAGTCTCGATCCTATAGTATCCTTGATGCTGTAGATTTAATACCTTCACTACCGCAGAATAAACAACCACATGGTAGTTCCGATAGTCATGATAAATAAGAGGGGCTTCGATGAAATAAGACACGGAATGAGTGAAATAATCGGGAGAAATATATCCAATCACTAGAGGTCGTTCCGGATCTTTTGGATTGTCCCATGAATTGTATTGCGAATATAACCTCATAAATCGCCTTCCCCAGTCCCTGTTAAAAAAAAATCCAAATTAGACCATAGAATCAAAACAGGATTATCCATATCTTTTGTTTCAGCATCTGTTTAGAGCATACATCTCAGGGTATTGGAGATATCATCACAAAAAAGATCAAATTCTCAAAATAGCTACTGTTTTAATCATCCATTTATTTTCCAAAATTCTATATCAACTTAAGCCTTTCAAGACAAGTTTTACTTGTCAGGACAAATTTATAACAAGGAAATTTGGGTGATGCAAATCCCTCTGATCGTTCTTAGATGCTCAGACAAATGTCAAAAATTATTTGTAACGACTGCCAGATATTAACATGATGCTAATAGAAAATCGACCTTAAATGCATGTTAGGGTGGTACAAATTCAATTAAACCTGTGAGCGTCAAAAAGTTTATCATCTCCTTCATTTATGTAGTTCATTGCCAACAGTCGGTTCTGCAAAAATAATTTTAAATAACAAAAGAGATCAATCAAAAACAAAAAAAGCAATTACCATTTAATCTGATACAAGATTTATGAAATGGTACCTGTCCTGCATTACGAGAATCGGGATCTATCTTAAGGCACTGCTCATAAGCTGTAATAGCCATGGATATATTGCCAGCATCTCTGTAAAGAACCCCTGAAGAAAAAGGATATAAAGAATAAACGAAAAATATACATACAATGGGGAAAAAAAAAAAAGAGAAATTACGCAGGGACGAAGCCAGAAATTTTCTTTGAGGGGGCCGAGATAAAATTTTAAATTTTTGAGGGGCCTGAAGCTAAAAATTTTATTTTAAAATAGCTTAGATTATGTAATTAATTTTTAGGAAGGGCCAAAATTAAAAAATTTGCATTTATCCAAATGATTAAAGGACTTAAAATGACTAATTAAGACTTGAGAGGGACTACTAATGATATTTTCCCATTTGGCCAAGGGGGGCCAAATTATCTCCCAGCAATATAGATTTGGAGACAACATAAAGATTAAAGGGAAATACCTAAATTATTATATGCTTCGGCATATGTGGGACAGGCAATGATGGCTTTCTCGATCATGCTAGCAGCAGCATCCATTTTACCCTGCCAATAGCAAGCACACCGTCAATCATTGTTCGAGACAAACTCGAGTCTAATAGTTAGATTCATTAACAACATCAAACCTGAACTGTGTAGACAACACCAAGATTGTTCAATGACTGAGAGAAGTTTGGTTTGATTGACAAAGCCAACTACAAGAAGCTATTAAAATAAGCAATGAAGACCATCGAAAGAAATAAAGAAAGCTCAAAATGTTATACGAGCATCAAATGTTACTTGATAACACTCTACGGCTTTATCAAGGTTGTCTCTATCTTTGTATATTACTCCTAAGTTGTTACAGGCCTCGGCACAATGGGGGTTGAAGTGGAAAGCAAGCTCATAGTAAACAACTGCCTGCACAAACAAAAATTGATAGTTAAATCGCGATATGATGGCATCATTGCAGAACCTACGTATAAAGAATGTTTAAAAAATCTTTTACCATACAAACAGAATTTGAGTTCCTCAAAGAAAATTATGAACTTCTAAGCAAATACATCTTAAATAATAGTAAAAGTACCATGGAGGCCCTTGTACTAGGAGTTGAATTGCATTTTACCCTTTTTACACAAAAAATGGGAAAATTAGTCCCTGTAAGTTAGATCAAAGAGAAATCTAGTCCTTCTATTAAAAATTCCATCCATATGAATTCGTAACAAAAAGAACCAGTTTACTCTTTGATCTAACATAAAAGGTATAATTTGCCCCTTTTTTAGTAGAGAGGGAAAAATGCAATATGATTCCTAGTACAGGGACCTCCAAGGTGCTTTTAGCTAAATAATAACTTACCATATCAAACTTCAGCATTTCACCATAAGCAACCCCAAGATTATACATTGCATCAGCATAGTGCCAATTATAGGACAAAGCCTTCTTGTAATATGCTACACCTTGGTTAATGTCTCCCTCCAACTTAACCTAAACAGACATATCACTGAATGCAAGATCAGGGACAGAACAACTTATTTCAAAGAACAATCAAGGTGACTTCTACGAACAAGTAAATAAGAGTTGACCAATACACGAAAAAGTTTGTTGATCTAATACAAATGTTGGTGTTGGTTAAAGACTGAAGGTAATATGATAAAAGATTCCACAAAAAATTATGCATGTCAACACCAATTGTATTGTGTCACGAGCAAATAGTACACCAAGGTAGTCGAGCTTATTGATTGTAGAAGGAAATAACAATCACTAGAAGGGCTCTGTTAGAAATATTTTAAGTAGAGTCACTCGATTATTCTGTTACAAATATGTAATGGAGCATCCTCATTCTAAGCTCCATGTACTTTGATGGACATCTACACGTATTTGATGCCTTGATGGTCATAAAGCAGAAAACAAGGTTTTACGTTCTAAGCTTCCAGTAGACACCTATAACACATGTTGAAGAAAACTACAAAAAGGTAGAATAGTGAGACTATATATTATGTAACTAAATCTTATCACGTTAAACACCGATCTTCAGCAGCCACCAAATGTCCAAATTGAAACCATAGATGATGATAAAGTTAGTAAAATTAATAATTCTATGTAAATTTCATCAATAAAATGCACTGGCTCTGCAAAAAGCCAAGTCCTTTCTATAAATGCCCGTGCAAGTATAGGACATGTGGATACAAACACGATTCAATTTTCAACAAAATAAGCATCTCGTAAACAAATGATGCTACAGTAACGAGGGATAGAAAGCACCTTTGTTCCCAAATCTGTCAATGCAATTGCCATATTGTTTTTCGCAATCTCAAAGTTAGGGGACACAGCTAGACATCTGGCAATACAATAGTTAAGCAAATAGAGCATCAGTAGAGATAGAGGTGCCACTCAAATACACCAACTACAATTGAGGCCCAACGGGCAACCATATTAAGCAACTTAAAGCATATAACCTCTCATAACAGGCAATGGCAGATTCCAAGTCACCACGGTTTTTATAAATGACACCCATGTTGCAATATGCTTCGGCATACATGGGTCTCTCTAGTGCAGCCTTCTCATAGCAACTAAGGGCGGTATCATATTGCATCATCTCAGAATAGACAACACCAAGGTTATAATATGCAGGCTGTATAAATGAGGTACGAGGATATAAATATAGAGTTCAACCTAAAAAGGAAGACTATATAACAGCACAATATGGGAAAATGGGAATTAGAAAGACCAAGCTACAGCAAAGTTTAACATGGAGGATGAGAGAGAATAGCCTACAGCATAGTGCGGATCTATTTTAAGAGCTTCATAATACTTCTGGATTCCCTCCTGTGTATTGCCAGCTAGCTTTAAGCTAGTTCCAAGATCAGTTAAAACAATGGCTAAGCATTCCGCAGCTGGTTTGTATGAAGGGTCTGCACTCAGAGCTTTTTGATAAGACTGCACAAACAAACAAGTGAACTTCAATGCATCTACCAAACGAAACACTTATCATTAAGCCAAACAAAATTAATGATTAAAATCCTCAGGAGCAAACCTCAGCTGCATCCACCAAACGACCTTCATCTTTGTACAGTATACCACAATGAGTAAGGGCACAAGCATTCTGCGGGTCCAACTTAATGGCTTCTGAAAAGCTCTCAAAAGCCGGCCTTCCCATGTTCTGCATTTGCAGGCATATCCCTTTACCAATGTGAGCTTCAATGCACCCACTATCTTTCTCCAAGACATCGTTATATATAGCAAGAGCATCAGCAAATTTGTTCCGGGACCGAAGAATGTTAGCATAAGAAAGAGCATCTTTCCCTTCTAATGCCTTTTGTGATGGAATCACATCAGCTGTTGAAACACTTGAACCAGGAGAGGACTTTGTTTCTTTTACAAAACCATTTTCTACAACCAGGTCCTTGTCTCTTTCATTTACATCTTTTACAGTCCAGGCCATCTATATAGAATTATATGTTCTCACTTTTCTATACAAATATAATTAAAAACAGAAAAAATTAATCTTCAAAACCAGTAATGTGAGACCTCGATTGACATTGTATATATAATCTTTTAATGCTAACTAAGAAGATTAAACCAAACATGTATAACAAGAAATTTGAAGGGAAATATCCATTAAAGAAAAACAATTCTTTGCATTAAAGAATATCAATTAAATTAAAAAAAAGGACTTTTCAGCTTTTTGATCACTTCAAGAACATAAATTGAAACCCTAGATAAATAAAATAATAATCCAGGCAACCATTCCCTTTTAGTAAACTGAACAAATCCCATTAAACCTTAAAACCCTAACAAAAAAACTAAAAAAAAAAATCCAAACCCCCCCTAAAATCCTAAACATTTAACCAAACAAATAACCAATTTCTAATTAAAAAAACAAAACTTTATAAACCCAGCAAGCAAAAGAACAAGAACAAAATTTTAACACTTACTTTGAAGCAACCAAACTTCGCCAACTCCAAACTAAAACTGCATATCTAATGCCATAAACTACTCAAAAGAAAACTGAAAGAAGGGTGTAGGATAAGAGAAAAATGTGGGTGTAGTTTATGAATAATAATAGGTTAGTCGAGTTTAAGGAAAAAAGGGATAAAAAGGGTAAGCTTTAGATTAAGAAAAGGTGTTTCTTCATGGTGTATTCATAAAAGAAAGGGGGAAATAAAAATGGGAGCTTTAATGGCGGGGCACCCTCTCTTTTTCTTTTCTTTTTTTCTCAGAAAGAGAAGTGTGGGAAAGTGGCCTTAGGCGTTTGAAATGGGGTGTTTCGATGTCTACCAAAGAGAACGAGACCCGGATTGGTGTAATGGGTCGGGTCGGGTCATGATTCGGGATTATGTTATCGAGATTTATGCTTCTAATTATATGGGTATATAAATATTGAAATGCTATAAGAAAAATGTTAATTGCATTGGAAATTTTTAATTTATTAGAAAAAAATTAAATTTTAAAACGAGATAATTATGATAATACCATCTGACCTTAGTTCTTACAATTTAAAAAGGTTATTGGGGTAATTATTAGTTGTAAAAATATTTTTTATTGATGAAAATATATTCAATATCAAGGAGGTTATGAAACTTGAAAGAGATTTATTGTCCAAAATATAATATTCTTGGGTTTGAAATATGTCAAATTGATAGGAAAGTGATCTTTGAATTATTGTATACAAACTCAGCTCTTCTAATTTCAAAAAATTGTTCTGCATAGCACCAATGAAGTTGTTATGGTACAACAACAAGCTTTGAAGTTTAACGAAGTAACAAAATATTGATAGAATTTCTCGTTGAAATTGTTATTATCGAAGTTCAAATGTTTCAAGTGATGTAAATTTTTAAATTTGATAGGGAAATGAATATGGAAATGATTGTGATTTAATGTTGAGAAAACCATGAAAAAATGAATTCTCCACTTTAAGTGGGACGATGCCCATGAGTAATACAAAAATTTGTGTCTAGACCCATAAGTGACACCAACCTAATTATAAACAAAGGTAGGAGTAGACCAATTGGTTGCCAAAAGTTATGTAAATCACGACTCATACCAGATTTTAGCACTAGAGGAGTCGACTGATTAGTAGTGATATTGGGTGAATTCATAAATAAAATAACTCAAAATATTACAAATAGTAACAAAAACACGAAAGAGGGGAAGAAGCCAGATTTGGCCGTAATGTTGTTGATGAGTCTTGCTAGCGGCTTGGCAGCATCAACTCATTGAATGAGTCCTTGGCCAAGTTTGTAAAGTGGTCCGCTCTGCAAGATATGGCTTATACACGTGAGCTGGGCCGGGCTCAAAAAATTTTTAGGCCCATTTTAGGCTTTGCTCAGCCCGAAATATGGGCCTAAAAATTTGTCTAAGCCTGGCTCGAAAAAAAAGCAAAGCCCGAGCTTAACCCGACCCGACTTAAATTTTTTAATTTTTTCCATTAAATAAAAAAATTCTAAAAAATATTAAAGTAAAAAAACAAATAAAAAATGAGACTACAACAATTCTTAAAACAATAAACAAATTAAAAATATAATAAAAAATGGTTATATTAAAATTGAAACAAATTAGAATTAAAATAATAACCAAATTAATAATAAAATAAAAATTTTACAATATCGATATAACATTATAAACGACAACAGACAACATAAATTATGTTGTAACCAAAGCAAGTAGCACCAAAATAAAATAGTTGCAAAATAACAATAAAACACCACCAAAACAGCATCAAGGTTTAATTTAGTGTAGTTTTTAATTTTTAAAGGGGATCAGGTTGTTTGTTGACTTTTTTTTCTTGACCAGTATGGTCTCATTATCATGGACAGAGACCTCCACCATTAAACAAGAAATATTGCTGTCCTAGAGTTCGAATTAATCCCTTGAAGTTAAAATAAAACAAAGCACCAAAATCAGCATTACTATTGCATCATTTTGCTTGCATATTTGCTTAGGGAAAAAGTAATTTAAATATGTACTAATCTCATACAAGTTGTGATAGAAAGTCTTAGATTATGCAAAAGAACAATAAAACACCACCATGAAGGGCAAGGCTCAAGTCCTTCGGTTGACTGCCAATATTAACTGAATCTCCATCCCCACACTGATCCCTATGAAGAGAAATTCTCCATATCTGGAACAGGGTACCATTAAAAAGGAAATATAAGAAACAATAGAACCATGACATTTGCATATTCTACCCAAAGAAATACCACTTAAACCATGACATTTGCATCATAAATGGATTAGTCTACATTTTTTTGCCAAACATATTCATGTCAAACAAGATACTAATGTGAGAATATGACCTTTGTTGTATAGTTCAGGGCAAAACTTATATTCATGTCAAACATGTACCTATACATAAGTATAAAAACAGCACCAAAACAGCAACAAAACAACACCAAACAACATAAAAACAGCATCAAACAGCACAAAAAATAACATAACCAACAACACCAAAATAGCATCAAAAACCTGCAAAATATAATTAACCAACCAGAATATCTATACATTAACCAATCAACATATTTAATTTTATAACAAATTATAAATGGTAAGCTAAATTAAATTTTCAACAATTAGAAAGGAAAGTAACCTAAAAAGCAATCAAAGAAACATCATCCTCATCGTCCTCATCATCATCATCGTCATCATCATCATCATCGTTCTTGCAACCAATTTCTAACATGAAATAAGAATAAATAATTAGATAATCAAATTTATAAAAAAATATATATATAAAATTACAACAATAAAACGAGAATAATAATTACCTGTCGAAAATCCCTTAGCTCGCATCCAATCATTCAAGCAAACAACGGCTTGAACCGTTTTTGGCTTAAGTGAACTTCTCAAAGGTGTGATAACTTTCTTACCCATGTTAAAAGCCGATTCGGAAGCTACAGTCGATATTGGAATTGCCAAAAGATCACGAGCCAATAATGAAAGCTCATTGTATCGAACTGAACTTTTGCTCCAATAATCTAAAACATCTATTTGACTATTCAACTCAAGCTCCGGTTCTTCCAAATAAATGTCCAACTGCGACTTTTCACTCTTAGTGCTAGATTCCTTTAAATACCATTTATAATCATCACTCTCATCAAAATTTCCTCCAAAATCAGCACTATAAACATTGTCTTCATTCAAACTAGAAGCAACAGGATTTTTATCAGAAACATTAGAACTCCCAGCGAAAGAGGAAGACGTGGATTTGGATTTCTTAAGATACTCGTCAAACAATAGCCTAAGATTGCTAAGAATGGTTTCAACATAATCTGAAGCATGAATACCATAGATTGTAGTAAAGCAATACTGCACATAATTCAACTTGTAACGAGGATCTAAAATTGCAGCACATGACAATATCAACGAATATTCAGCCCAATATTTATTAAATTTCTCTTGCATTTGCTTAACCATTGGAGTTAAAAACGAATAAGGACCTTGAACTGTATCAAGCAAAACCTTGTGAACCTTCCAAACCCCTCTAAAACAAAGATTAGCCGTTGGATAATTAGAACCACAAAAAATACAAGTCACATCATAAAAGACTTTCAAAAATTTGCAAAGAATAGCAACATTTCTCCACTCCTCGTTAGAAAGTGCAAACATTTGATAATCTTTATCCCGTTGGCCCCAGTAATCTAGCACATCTTTATAGTAAAGAAAAGATTCAAGCATCAAATAAGTAGAATTCCATCTCGTACACACATCTTGACGCAACTTTTTGGTCACATTCAAATGAAAACTTTTATCGGCCATATCATAAAATCTTTTCCTACGAATTTCCGACTTTTTTATGTACTTAATTCCATTTCGAATCTTACCAACAATATCATCAGCAAGTTCCAAACCAGCTTTAACTATAAGATTCAATAGATGTGCACAACATCTAACTTGAAAAAAAGCACCATCACACAAAATAGCTCGATTTGCACGAAAACGATTTTTAAGATAAGAAACCATAACATCATTATAAGATGCATTATCCAAAGTGATGCTAAAAATTTTCTTATCTATACCCCATTGAGATAAACATAAAACAAGTTCACGCGCTATTTTCAAACCATCATACGGAGGAAATAAAGCTCTGAACCTTATGATTCTCTTTTGTAGCTTCCAATCTTTGTCAACCCAATGAGCAGTAATACAAATATATTCATCATTAGTATGCTCCAAGTTCCAATTATCGAAAGTTAGACAAATTAAACCAGGTGCTTTAGCCAACTCTTCTTTAACACAGTCTCTCTCTTTTACATAATACATTAGGACATCCCTAGCAGCTGTATGTCTACTTATATTCTTAAAATTAGGACTAGCAATTCTCATCATGTATCTAAATCCCGGTTCTTCAACTGTCCTAAATGAATGTTTGCCACACACAAGAAAAATAGAAATAGCTTGACAACACTCATCAGCATCAAACTTTGTTATTTCATCCCACACCTTTGAAATGGTAGACTTTTGACGTTTGAGAACACTTTCATACTCATTAAACCCATCGTCCACAGGTATAGGAGTGTTCGAACTAGCCATAGTCATAAAAACTCAAGTCCTGAAATCCAAATAAACCAAAAGATAATTATCAATGCATTAGTCACACTGAAGTGGACAAGTGGTTTCAACTTTCAATTAATTAAACTTGACCAAAATAAAGTCATTAAGAAAATTATTGTATAGATATGAATCATCAATAATAAATTTTTAAACTGGTACAGTTGGTATACTGAGTTTATTACAACTTGATTTGGATCATCAAAATAATTTAATTTGAGCACAACAAACCTAGCTACCTAACGCAATATATCATCAAAATAATTTAATTTGAGCACACTAAAGTTGACTAAAATGTTAAAAATTTAAAAATAGAATGTAGAATATATTTTTTAATTATTAATAATCTAATTAATTTTAAGTAATGTATAAAATAGAAAGAGGGACCATGATGTTGTTTGGGAGGAGCAAAGCCAAAGAAGGTGTTATCCTAATATTATCAAATTATGTTAATTAAAATAGACCATTTATTAATTGAGTTAGTGATGCAATGTCTTTAGTGAGGCAACAAAGGGGGTGTATAACTATAATCCCAATAGGGGGTTTGCCCTTTTGAAACATACAAAGTGAGCGTAATTAAGTATAGGTCAATTAATTATAAATATTGATAAATTTAGTAAATATTTGAGGTTCATATGTTAGCATAAGAAAGAGCATCTTTCCCTTCTAATGCCTTTTGTGATGGAATCACATCAGCTGTTGAAACACTTGAACCAGGAGAGGACTTTGGTTCTTTTACAAAACCATTTTCTACAACCAGGTCCTTGTCTCTTTCATTTACATCTTTTACAGTCCAGGCCATCTATATAGAATTATATGTTCTCACTTTTCTATACAAATATAATCAAAAACAGAAAAAAATTAATCTTCAAAACCAGTAATGTGAGACCTCGACTGACATTGTATATATAATCTTTTAATGCTTACTAAGAATTTGATTAAATCAAACATGTATAACAAGAAATTTGAAGGGAAATATCCATTAAAGAAAAACAATTCTTTGCATTAAAGAATATCAATTAAATTATTAAAAAAAAGGACTTTTCAGCTTTTTGATCACTTCAAGAACATAAATTGAAACCCTAGATAAATAAAAAAATAATCCAGGCAACCATTCCCTTTTAGCAAACTGATCAAATCCCATTAAACCTTAAAACCCTAACAAAAAAACTAAAAAAAACCCAAACCCCCGTAAAATCCTAAATATTTAACCAAACAAAAAACCATTTTCTAATTAAAAAAGAGCAAAACTTTATAAACCCAACAAGCAAAAGAACAAGAACAAAATTTTAACACTTACTTTGAAGCAACCAAACTTCGCCAACTCCAAACTAAAACAGCATATCTAATGCCATAAACTACTCAAAAGAAAACTGGAAGAACGGTGTAGGATAAGAGAAAAATGTGGGTGTAGTTTATGAATAATAATGGGTTAGTCGAGTTTAAGGAAAAAAGGGATAAAAAGGGTAAGCTTTAGATTAAGAAAAGGTGTTTCTTCATGGTGTATTCATAAAAGAAAGGGGGAAATAAAAATGGGAGCTTTAATGCCGGGGCACCCTCTCTTTTTTCTTTTTCTTTTTGTTTTTTTATTTTCTCAGAAAGAGAAGTGTGGGAAAGTGGCCTTAGGCGTTTGAAAGGGGGTGTTTCGATGTCCACCAAAGAGAACGAGACCCGGATTGGTGTAATGGGTCGGGTCGGGTCATGATTCGGGATTATGTTATCGAGATTTAAGTTTAGAGTTTAAATTTAATATGCTTCTAATTATATAGGTATATAAATATTGAAATGCTATAAGAAAAATGTTAATTGCATTAGAAATTCTTAATTTATTAGAAAAATTTTAAATTTTAAAACGAGATAATGATGTTAATACCATCTGAGCTAAATTCTTACAATTTAAAAAGGTTATTGAAGTAATTATTAGTTGTAAAAATATTTTTTATTTGTGAAAATAGTATCAACATAGTAGTAAAGTGGTAGTAAAATAGGGAGAAAATAATAAGAAAATAATTTTTAAAAAATTATAATTTTTTTATCATTTTTCACGTCCCATGCAAAATATGCAAATGCAACATGCATAGTAAATCATGATATTTACAAATATAAACAACAATAATTAATTTATAGATTCAATACAAAAATTTGGCCTATTGTAAGACTTTGCAAATCGGCCCATTAAGGCAATCTATCAAATCGGTCTATTAGGGGCATTTTCGTAATTCGGTCCATAAGGACATTTCGATAATTCGGTCTATAGGGACATTTTCGTAATTCGGTCCATAGGGACATTTCAGTAATTCGGTCTATAGGGACATTTTGCAATTCGGCCCATAAGGACATTTCGGTAATCTCGTAACTCAAACTTAACTACTAATTTGGGGCATACAAATTTAAACTGTCCATCTGCGTTATACTGGCTAAATTGAACATAACTCGAGTTAGAAAACTCGAAATCTAGATCCGTAAATTTTACTTGAAACTAAACTCATATATATTCTTGCTATAATTTTTTCAGAATTTTTGGCCTAGCCATTTAGTATAGTTTATTCCTTAAAGTTTCCCTTGTTGCACTGTCCAACGATTTTGACCTCTCTTACCTTAATTTCAAATATCTTGCCATACGGTTTTCATATATTGATCCCGCTTATTTCTAATGAAAATAGGCTCACTAAGGAATCAGCACATGTAACAGCCAGAATTACACCCTAGTCGGAACGGTGGTTTTATGACTTCAAATCCGAGTCTGAAAAATATTTTAAAATTATTTTCAGTATTTATTATGTGTGAATTTGCTTTTGTGAAATTTTCGTATTTTAATTTCGTTGTTTGCGTGTCCGATTAAATAAAAGGACTTAACCGCGTAAAATATAAAATTGGCTAATTAATGTGTAAAGTGCTAACTTGCTAATGTCTTTATAATGTGAAATCCTTAATGGAAAATTAGACCATTAATAAAGATAGTGGACGGCATTATGTGTATATTGTATAGTTTTTTATATATATATATTATTCATAAAGGTTATAATATATAATATATATTATTATAAAGTTATTATAATAAAAAGACAAACAGAAGCCATGTTCATCTTTTATTTATGACCGAAACTAAGGAGAAGAAAAAGTTCAAGAGTTTTGAAGCATTCGGCCAAACTTTGAAGACAAATTGGTGAGTGGTTTTTGATTGGTATTTAATAATTTTTACGTTTTTGAGATCGTTGCTTCGAATACTACAAGACCCATGCTCTAATTTTTTATTTTGATGATGATTTTGAATTATGCCATTGTTGAAAGCTTGTGTATTTTGATGTTTGATGGTAGATTATGCATGTTAATGAGTAGAGAAACGATTTTTATTAAGTGATTTTTGGTGAAAACGAGTAAAATGAGCTAATTGGTAAAAGTTGTTATTGTTCAAATTATGTGTTATAGTAAGAATTTGAAGTTACTATAGAAGGGAAAAATGTTCAGCATGTCATAAAACATAAGAAAAAGGAATAAATTTTAATTTTCGAGCCTAGGAGCAAAATTGTAATTATGCAAAAGTTTAGGGGTAAAATTGTAATTTTGTCAAAGTTTGAGTTAGGGACTGTTTTGAGTAGTATATTAATTAAATAAGTGAAATGTGATGTTTTAGATCCTGAAAAACGAGATTTGGACCTAGAACTGGAGGAAAATCGAAAAACGAGAAAGTTGGTAAAATGGTCGTTTTGGCATTTGAGGTAAGTTCGTGTGTTAATGATAATGCAACATCGTGCTTGAATTGTAATTTTCTATTGATATGGCATAAATTGTATGATTTAATATGTTTAGAAGAAGTTGATGTATGATATGAAAAATGTGATGTTTGTTGTGTTATGTGAAATTGAATGGCAAAATTAATGTTACATGAATTGAATGTTAAATTAATATTACATGGGTTGTATGAGTTGCTACACAGCTGTACCTGACGAGATTTCGGCAAATAAGTTCATATGGTTGAGATTACATGTTTATTGGTGAATGATTGGATGATATAATGCGTTGCTAAATATGAATTTGCTGTGGGATTATGAAAATTATGATAAAATGGAAGAATAAATGCGGTAATTCAAATTAGGAAAAACGCAGAATTGAGTACATTCGTATCGTGACATGTGATGAATTGACGGAATAAGACCATGGTAAATCCATGGCAAAGTGTGAAATGTAGGTATGGTATCATCCATACTGAGATATGAAATGTAGGTATGGTATCATCCATACTGAGTTGTGAAATGTAGGTATGGTATTAACCATACTGAGATATGAAATGTAGGTATGGTATCATCCATACTGAGTTAAGAAATGTAGGTATGGTATTTCCATACCGAGTTGTGAAATGTAGGTATGGTATTTCAATGAGGAAAATCATACTGAGTTGTGAAACGTGGCACTGAGCAACGACGTACTCAAATTTGTAAGACGTTTCCTAATTTGATAATAAGTAATACAAAAGGAGTGAATCAAATGAAAGAGATTGAATGATTGTTAATGTTGAGCTCAACTATGTGTACAAGAGAGTTACGAAATGGTTTTGGTCACATGTATAGTACTAAGTGCAGGCTACTATGTGCACCAGATAGCTTCGGCTACAAGGGTGGTACCATGTGTAGGTCACCGTGTATCTGTTACCATTACGATGAGTTCAACGGGAAATTCACTAAGAGAAAATACATGTGATTGTATGATGACTAAGTGTAATTGAATACGATCATGTTATGAATAAGTGCAAGTATGAATGTGACCAATTGAGAAATGTGGCAAATGTACGTATGAACAATATGTTCAATATGTAATCGGAAATTGGAAAGATTGGTATAAGCAAGTGATGAACACAACTAAAGTGAAAGAGAGCAAAAATTTACAATAGAACTGCTTTGGATAGTAACAGTGATGTAAATTTAAAAAAATCACCAAAAATAGTAGAAATTGAATTATAAGTTGGATGAGATATTTATTTAAAGCTTATTGAGTCTATTTTCATATGAAAGAAATATAGCTAACAAATGATTCGTATATTTTGAGATATTTGAATTTCTGTGAGACTGGTTTAGAATGATTACGTGATCCCCTGTTCTACATTTGAAAAATCATTAAAATTTGTACAAAAATAATTATGAGATATAATTTATATGCATGAAATCTTAAATGAGTCTAGTTTCAAATGAAAAAAACAAGGAGGCCATATAAATTCTGTACAAAGAGAAAATTGATTTAAAGTGAAGAGAGGTCAGAATAGTTGAATAGTGAAACAGGGGAAACTTTAATGAATAAACTGTACTAATTGGCTAAGCCAAAAATTCTAAAAATTTTATGGTAAGAAGATAAATGAGTCTAGTTTCAGGGAAAATTAACGGATATTAATTTGGAGTTCCGTAGCTCCAGATATAAATTATTTAATGACTATGACTCAAGAAAATAGCTTAACTAGAATTTGAATAAATAGAAAGAATATGAAAATAGCATGTTATCGTATTGCTTATTATTTCATGCAAGCTTACTAAGCGTAAAGCTTACTCCCTCCTTTCCATTTCTTTTAGTTTTGTCAGTCAGCTTAGGGTTGGAGATCGTCGGGATGGCATCACACTATCGAGTCATTATCCTAGGAGTATTGGCATGTGTATGTTAAATGTTTTTTTCAAGTGAGTGGCATGTATAGGGACTTAGTTTTTCTATGATGGATGTTGTTGTGATTAGCCAAATGTATTGGCTTATATTGATTTGTTGATTATAGCCATGAGATGTGGCTTATAATGATTTTGGCTTGTAAGTCTATTTGTCCATGGTATGTGTTAATGTCTTGCTATGTGATATAAGTGATTAAATAGATGACAATGTCAAATGCATGTGTTTGAAAAGTTTTAAATTTTGGGCGAAATTTGGTAACCCGGTTTTGTATGATTGTGAATTTTAAGTCCGATAATGCCTCAAACCCTATTCTGGTGTTAGATACAGGTGAAGGGTGTTACATTTAGTGGTATCAGAGCTATGGTTTAGTCGGTTCTCGGATTAACATAGCAAGTGTGAGAGTCTAGTTATACATGCCACCAATATGTGATAGTGTGATGCCTTCCAATGCGATTGAGGACAATCTTATTAAAAAGAAGTGTTCTCCAACCGAGCTATATCGACCATTTGATAGTGATAATCAAGTATTTGAATAAAGTGTAGCTATGATGAGTTAAACTCGAGAAAAGTATGAATAAGAATTCGTAATGTGTATATGTGGTAATGTGTGAAATGAAAGTTTATGCAAAGAATATATCTATTCATATTTTTCTCGACCTTCACATACTATATCATGCTTGAAAAAAATTTGTTTTAATTAGACAGATATGCTTTCCAACCGAGCTAAATTTCGATAGTATGGAATGTGTACTTAAATGTTAGAGTGAAAATATATTGGTGATGAGTTGACACTCGTAAAAGTATGGATCAAAGTGTATGACATTTTTGTTATTGATAAATGCTATAATGATATCTGTAAGATTTGGGTTGAATAAGCTCACGAGTGTGGAGTTACAGAAGTCCGTGTTTGGAAGATTAATAATGCGGTCAGAAAAGAGATTGAATCAACAAATGAAGACAATATTAAAAGAGATATTGGATAGTTCTAAAAACTATTTAAATTATGTTAAGTCACGTTACAGAAGAAGTTAACTTCGATTAAATGACCTATTCAGGTATGTTATCTAAAGAAAGTATTAACTAGAAGCTTATTTGGATTGATTTCTGTTATTGATGGGATAATATGAACTTAATGATGACAGAATTAGACAGTTGAATAATGTTTGAATTGTATTGATGGCTGAGTGCAGTGGTTATGTTACAGCCGGGCAGTACTATGATTTCTCCTGGGCATTCTATGTGTACATTTATCCTCGGAAGTATATGTGACTGTTTAATTTCAAAAAAAAAAGTAATCTTATCATATGAGAACATTAGCTAAACATATTAATAGACGAAAGCATCGGTGATCTGTTTGGGTTATGTTCGACATTGTTATGTCTTTCTCTGATAATTTATTCCATTGTGTGGATATAAAAGTCGACGGTAAAATCTGTATGAAGTTAATATTTTGTTTTCTACTGGTTATTGTTTTCGTTGAATATACGTGAATATTATATTGTTTTCAATTATCGAGGATTTCAATATTTATGAGTGACTTTGTTCTTCTGGACATTTTTCGGGATAGCATTGAAATTGATATCGGTTCTATATGGGTTGTAATTTTCAGATATCCTGTATAGCTCCATATACTGAAATCTCACTATTTCGGTTTTCTTATGATTCTATGTGATTATCTGCAAGAGATCTCTATACGACAAAGATGACTATGTTTATTATAATTATAATTTTTGGCTTGAAATGTGAGAGTACAGTGGTACCGTCCTCAGAGTTATAGAAGTTGTATTTTTGCAGTGGTTGCTACTAAAATCATACTTGATTCTTTTCTGTGTTCAAATGCTTCCTTAACAGCTGGGATAACATTTATTATAAGGTTGAGACACTGTTCTTAGTAAGGCCCAATGATTTCTATTTGGTTAAGGTGATTTCAGTATAATTCAAAGTTTTGATGATTAATATATGAGACAGCTTCATTATAAACTCTTTTCTAGTTCTCGTGAAGGTTCAACATTGATAATAGTAAAAATGATAGAAGATCATTATAATCTGTATAGTGATATGTCTGGGGTTATCCTTTTAACGAAAAGAAAAGATTATTTTGAAAAGACCAATTCAGTGGTTTAGTCTGATTTGAATTATTCAATTGAAAAGATGATTGGGTTATTTGTGTCTGAATCTTTCCATCTATCTGGAAATAAACTTTGAATGTACATGTGTGAATTGAGGGATAGTCTGGAAGAAGAACTCGTATTCTTGAAGACTAGATACCAAATTATATCTATTGGAACAATTCTATCTAAGAAATATTGTGGTAAATTAAAGTTAGTTCGAATGTTGAAGCTTTCTTTTGCACAAAGATATTATCAACCTAAATGTCAGTTCTAGTTTCGTTTAAGTTGAATAAAGAGTTTATGATCTTCAATTATATGTTAATGAATGGTTTGAAGTGTATTCTAATGAAAAAGTGTACAAAGATATATTGTGATTTCATATAGTTAAAGATGCATGAAAAGAGTTATGTGATATATATATATGATGACTATAAGAGTTTAAAATGTTTCAGGTCAGAGAAAGATCCGAACTTGGTACAGCAAAGTTATCTCGAATCATTGAAAAAAAAAAACTTTTGATTCTGAAAGTGATTTTTATCCGAGGAAATGATTATAGTTTCGGATGTTTTGAATGGGAAAGCTCTTGCGTGCTTTTTGAGCGATGAATATGTGATTGATCTTATCAAGTAATGAACGGTTGTTATTGAATTAGAGGCTAAATAAATGTTTATTTAGTAAAGTTGGGAAATTCGTAAATGTGTCGTTGAATTATAAGTTAAAAAGGGGTTCAAAGATAAATTGAATTTTGATTCGAACTTGAGATATGGAATCGATGATTATTTGTTGCTTGAGATAAAGTGTCTATACCGATAAGCTTTGAGATTGTATAACCATTGTTATAGGTGGTCCACAATGTCAATTAGTTTGATCGTACGAGAGTAACATGATGCACGACATTTCGAGATATGATATTGATGAATGAGTGTGAACTGTGATATTACTGACCTTGTTTATTATAGAAATAAAGTGTTGATGAATTTTGTATAGAGATTATCCTTATTATTGAAAGTGATAGAGTTATCTGTTCCTGAGATGATAAGTCTACATATGGTAACAATCAACATTATTTCAGATTGAGATCTGAAACTCATATTGTGATATCTGGGAAATTACGATGTCTGTGAATATGAGATTGCATTGAAATCGAGAAATGTAATTCAAACTCTCAAAATATTTATTTGTCACTGTGTTTTAGAGTTTCAAAGTAACTAAGAAAGATTATTGTTATAAGTAGTTACCGAACCTTGTTATTTTAGGATCGAGCTATGTGAGAAAATGATCCACGGGATTAATATCGTCAAAGAAATTAAGCAGAAAATAAAAACAATTTAATACAGTCATAAGCAGTCTCAACTAGAGATGATGTACAGCGAAACTTAGATCAGAAGCTATGTGTGAATTTGAAATGTATCGTACGAAAGAAAATCCTTAATCTACGTTCTGGTAAGATTTTCGGGGACGAAAATCCCTAAGGGGGGGAGAGTTGTAACAGCCAGAATTACACCCTAGTCGGAACGGTGGTTTTATGACTTCAAATCCGAGTCTGAAAAATATTTTAAAATTATTTTCAGTATTTATTATGTGTGAATTTGCTTTTGTGAAATTTTCGTATTTTAATTTCGTTGTTTGCGTGTCCGATTAAATAAAAGGACTTAACCACGTAAAATATAAAATTGGCTAATTAATGTGTAAAGTGCTAACTTGCTAATGTCTTTATAATGTGAAATCCTTAATGGAAAATTAGACAATTAATAAAGATAGTGGACGGCATTATGTGTATATTGTATAGTTTTTTATATATATTATTCATAAAGGTTATAATATATAATATATATATTATTATAAAGTTATTATAATAAAAAGACAAACAGAAGCCATGTTCATCTTTTATTTATGACCGAAACTAAGGAGAAGAAAAAGTTCAAGAGTTTTGAAGCATTCGCCAAACTTTGAAGACAAATTGGTGAGTGGTTTTGATTGGTATTTAATAATTTTACGTTTTTGAGATCGTTGCTTGAATACTACAAGACCCATGCTCTAATTTTTTATTTTGATGATGATTTTGAATTATGCCATTGTTGAAAGCTTGTGTATTTTGATGTTTGATGGTAGATTATGCATGTTAATGAGTAGAGAAACGATTTTTATTAAGTGATTTTTTGGTGAAAACGAGTAAAATGAGCTAATTGGTAAAATTGTTATTGTTCAAATTATGTGTTATAGTAAGAATTTGAAGTTGCTATAGAAGGGAAAAATGTTCAGCATGTCATAAAACATAAGAAAAAGGAATAAATTTTAATTTTCGAGCCTAGGAGCAAAATTGTAATTATGCAAAATTTAGGGGTAAAATTGTAATTTTGCCAAAGTTTGAGTTAGGGACTGTTTTGAGTAGTATATTAATTAAATAAGTGAAATGTGATGTTTTAGATCCTGAAAAACGAGATTTGGACCTAGAATCTGGAGGAAAATCGAAAAAACGAGAAAGTTGGTAAAATGGTCGTTTTGGCATTTGAGGTAAGTTCGTGTGTTAATGATAATGCAACATCGTGCTTGAATTGTAATTTTCTATTGATATGGCATAAATTGTATGATTTAATATGTTTAGAAGAAGTTGATGTATGATATGAAAAATGTGATGTTTGTTGTGTTATGTGAAATTGAATGGCAAAATTAATGTTACATGAATTGAATGTTAAATTAATATTACATGGGTTGTATGAGTTGCTACACAGCTGTACCTGACGAGATTTCGGCAAATAAGTTCATATGGTTGAGATTACATGTTTATTGGTGAATGATTGGATGATATAATGCGTTGCTAAATATGAATTTGCTGTGGGATTATGAAAATTATGATAAAATGGAAGAATAAATGCGGTAATTCAAATTAGGAAAAACGCAGAACTGAGTAATACGTTCAGTATCGTGACATGTGATGAATTGACGGAATAAGACCATGGTAAATCCATGGCAAAGTGTGAAATGTAGGTATGGTATCATCCATACTGAGATATGAAATGTAGGTATGGTATCATCCATACTGAGTTGTGAAATGTAGGTATGGTATTAACCATACTGAGATATGAAATGTAGGTATGGTATCATCCATACTGAGTTAAGAAATGTAGGTATGGTATTTCCATACCGAGTTGTGAAATGTAGGTATGGTATTTCAATGAGGAAAACCATACTGAGTTGTGAAACGTGGCATCGAGCAACGACGCACTCAAATTTGTAAGACGTTTCCTAATTTGATAATAAGTAATACAAAAGGAGTGAATCAAATGAAAGAGATTGAATGATTGTTAATGTTGAGCTCAACTATGTGTACAAGAGAGTTACGAAATGGTTTTGGTCACATGTATAGTACTAAGTGCAGGCTACTATGTGCACCAGATAGCTTCGGCTACAAGGGTGGTACCATGTGTAGGTCATGTGTGTATCTCATTACCATTACGATGAGTTCAACGGAAATTCACTAAGAGAAAATACATGTGATTGTATGATGACTAAGTGTAATTGAATACGATCATGTTATGAATAAGTGCAAGTATGAATGTGACCAATTGAGAAATGTGGCAAATGTACGTATGAACAATATGTTCAATATGTAATCGGAAATTGGAAAGATTGGTATAAGCAAGTGATGAACACAACTAAAGTGAAAGAGAGCAAAAATTTACAATAGAACTGCTTTGGACAGTAACAGTGATGTAAATTTAAAAAAATCACCAAAAATAGTAGAAATTGAATTATAAGTTGGATGAGATATTGATTTAAAGCTTATTGAGTCTATTTTCATATGAAAGAAATATAGCTAACAAATGATTCGTATATTTTGAGATATTTGAATTTCTGTGAGACTGGTTTAGAATGATTACGTGATCCCCTGTTCTGCATTTGAAAAATCATTAAAATTTGTACAAAAATAATTATGAGATATAATTTATATGCCTGAAATCCTAAATGAGTCTAGTTTCAAATGAAAAAAATAAGGAGGCCATATAAATTCTGTACAAAGAGAAAATTGATTTATAGTGAAGAGAGGTCAGAATAGTTGAATAGTGAAACAGGGGAAAATTTAATGAATAAACTGTACCAATTGGCTAAGCCAAAAATTCTGAAAATTTTATGGTAAGAAGATAAATGAGTCTAGTTTCAGGGAAAATTAACGGATCTTAATTTGGAGTTCCGTAGCTCCAGATATAAATTATTTAATGACTATGACTCAAGAAAACAGCTTAACTAGAATTTGAATAAATAGAAAGAATATGAAAATAGCATGTTATCGTATCGCTTATTATTTCATGCAAGCTTACTAAGCGTAAAGCTTACTCCCTCCTTTCCATTTCTTTTAGTTTTGTCATCACTTAGGGTTGAGATCGTCGGAGGCAAGCATCACACTATCGAGTCATTATCCTAGGAGTATTGGCATGTGTATGTTAAATGTTTTCAAGTGAGTGGCATGTATAGGGACTTAGTTTTTCTATGATGGATGTTGTTGTGATTAGCCAAATGTATTGGCTTATATTGATTTGTTGATTATAGCCATGAGATGTGGCTTATAATGATTTTGGCTTGTAAGTCTATTTGTCCATGGTATGTGTTAATGTCTTGCTATGTGATATAAGTGATTAAATAGATGACAATGTCTGTAACACCCCTTACCCGTGTTCGACGCCAGAACAGAGTATGAGGCATTACCGAAGAGTACGAAACACTTACAGATTATTTAAACCATTTATCGCTTAAATATTAAAATTTATTATAAAAGTTTCATTTATCAGACCCTTAAAGTTCAAATCATGCATTGGGATTGGGTCAGGACTAAATCAAAATCGTATAAAATTTTTCGCAAAATCCTTAAGTTTATCTCATTTACAAGGTTCCCACGCCCGTGTGGCTCACATGGCCGAGCCTCTAGGGCGTATAACTCTCTGACTTGCATCTGTGGAGAAACTTGGGTCACACGGCCTTAGTACACGCCCGTGTTGCTTGGCCGTGTGGTAAAGTTAATTTTCACAAATTATGCTATTTTTCAAGCCATATTTCTCACTCATTTGATCCTTATTCTTCACCACATTTAATACATATAAAAACTAATTTAAGATATTCAATCGAGCCTTATACTTAATACGATTTGTTAGTCGACACTTCATATAAATAACAAGAAACGTATATGGGCTCAATTCTCATTAAATTTCTCTTGTACTTGTACTTTTTCATCCTATGTATTCATATAGCTTATAACAATCGCACTCTGCTTTTTCATATACATTTTTTTATAACAATTTGTCTTGGTTTCAAACTACTTCATATTTGAGTTTTACTTACCCAATCATTTGAAACATCATCTTTATACATATAGTGCACTTGAGATGCAAAAATTCTATAATTATGAATAAACACATTTAAAAACACATTCCATGTTTTTATATATTATAGTCTCATATTTCCATGTATCATTTACCATCATTTCCTCGTATTTTTGACAAATACGTGTAACAACTCATAATCATGCAATTCACTAACTCTTCGTGCCAATTACAATTTAAATTGGCAACTCACTTATTGAGCCCAATTTCAATGTTCTCTAAAATCCATTAGGATGTATGTATCCATCAATAAATTCCATGTACAGATATCATCACCTCATATTTTCACATACATTTACTTTCCATATTATGAACTCAAATAACATACACAAGACATACCAATACATTCCAAGCACATTTTCATAATATTTCATTTCGAATTTAGATTATGTCATTTTAGAACTCTTCTCATTAACTCATTCGAATACCATTTCATACGGATAATACACTCAAGGGTGTACAAATATATAATCACAAATGAGCTCATTCATCAACCAAGTTCTATATTCATTTATCATCAACTCATATTTCCTTATATCACATAATTCTATATAACACTTACCAACTTCACAATTCGGTGAACGTCTTATTTAAATTGTTCTCGCATCGATATGCCTTGAATGTCACCGATAATCACCGATGCCATATCCCGGATATGGTCTTACACGGAAATCCCTTGTCACTTGTAGCCGGCTACCACTATTCATCGATCGTAGCCGAGGCTACCACTTTTCACCGATCGGTAGCCAAAACTACCACTTTTCATCGATCGTAGCTAGAGCTACCACTTTTCATCGATCGTAGCCGAGCTACCACTTTTCATCGATCGTAGCTAGAGCTACCACTTTTCATCGATCGTAGCCGAGCTACCACTTTTCATCGATCGTAGCGGAGCTACCACTTTTCACTTGATCGTGCAGCCGAGCTACCACTTTTCACCGATCGGTAGCCGAAACTACCACTTTTCACCGATCGCAGCGGGAGCTACCACTTTTCACTTGATCGTGCAGCCGAGCTACCACTTTTCACTGATCAGGTAGCCGAAACTACCACTTTTCACTGGTCAGGTAGCTGGAGCTACCACTTTTCACTTTCACTTGTCTTTGATCGGATAAGTGTAGCCAAGCTATCACTTATCACTTGTTGCCATGGTTCAACCATTGTATTTTTCTGTCAATTCATGTTGTCATTGAATCGAAATGCTCAATTTGATCATCAATACATATGAAATAACACATAATGAAATTCATAAAATTAACAAATGATCACTAAAATTTAACCATATAAACTCACAACTTCAAATTTTTTTTTTATAACGATAATCATAATTTCATAATAAATATTCCAAATAAAACATTATATCAATTATAATTGAGCATGTAATCAATTTATACACAAGTCATTCATATATTATTTTCCCTCCTCCTCCTCTCCATCCACATCCTTAGTATAAACAACACACTTGTAAGTAACATTTTCTATAATTTTCACTATTTACTCATGTGAATATTCAAGCTGTCCATCCATGTCATAGTCACTAAATTATTTTTATCTTGAGCTACAGAACTCCAAATTAAGATCCGTTAATTTTATTTGAAACTAGACTCACATATCTTCTTACCATAATTTTTCCAGAATTTTTGGTGTGGCCAATTAGTACAGTTTATTCATCAAAGTCACCCCTGCTCTGCTGTCTGGCAGTTCTGACCCTTCTTCACTAAAAATTAATTATCTCTTTATACAAGATTCAGATGATGTTCACGTTTATTTCTATTAAAAATAGACTCATTAAGGGTTCTAAACATATAAATTATAACTCATAATTCTTTTTGTACAATTTTTAGTGAATTTTTAAAGTAAGAACAGGGGATCACGAAGTTATTCTAAACCAGTCTTGCAAAACTTTAAATATCTCAAAATGTAGACTTCCTTTGCTTGCTATGTTTCTTTTATATGAAAATAGACTCAATAAGCTTTAATTCCATATCTATATCAACTTCTAATTCAATTTCTACAATTTTTGGTGATTTTTCAAAGTTAGACAACTGCTGTTGTCCAAAACTGCTTTAGTGTAACATGTTGATTTCTATTTTGTCCCTAATTCCACAATTCATACAATTTAGTCCTTGCTGAATTAACCCCTAAATTGAGTTAATTTTCTCATTTAATACTTTTCTCTATCATTTTAAACTACTTCATAACCTTTGAAATCAGAATTTTAACACTAGGCCATAATTTCAGCTAATTCACAATTAGGTCCTAAAACCAATTTTCATCAATTTCACTTGATAATATCATCATATAACAAAATTAAAAACTCCAAATCAATATTTATTCATCATATTCTTCCAGTAATAATCCACATCAACTTTAAAAATTAGCTATAGAATCAAAAACTAATGACATAGCAAGTTGGATCCAATTGTAAAAGTCCAAAAACATAGAAATTTCAAGGAGAAAGCAAGAATTAAACTTACATGAAGCTTGAGTATGAAAACCAGCTTGAAGCTCTCTCCCATGGCTGTTTTTCAGCTGAAGAAAATGAAGAGAAATCAAGAGAAATCTAGATATTCTAATTTGATCCCCTTTTTATTTAGCTAATTTGTAAATTTTCCAATTTTGCTCCTTTTCTTCTTTCTCTTCTCTTCTTCTTTCTTTCCTTCCCCTGCTCTCTGCTTCGTTTTGGGTTTCTGTTTCTATTCTATCTCCTTTTTTTTTTTGTAATAATATAATATAATATAATAATATAATAATATAATATAATAATATAATATTAAACATAAAAAATCTCAGATTTTCTTCACAATAAACCGCCTCAACTAAACAAAATGGCTTAATTGCCATTTTGGTCCTTTATACTTTCTTTAATCTATAATGAAACTTTTACATCTTTTTCAATTTAGTCTTTTTCATTTAATTGCATATCCAAACGTTAAAATTTTCTAACGGAATTTTAATACTACCTTATTGACATTCCGTAAACATTCATAAAAATATTTATGACTCGGTTTATAACACCGAGATCTCGATACCTCTTTTTCTCGATTTCCTGACCAAATAAATCTTTATAAAACATAATTTATTATTTTAAAAATATTTTAAAAGCTACATTTGGCTCGTAAATATTAAATAATATAGCCTACAAGTTCATTTGTCAGATTTGGTGATCTCGAACCATTAATTTTGACATCACTGAAATTTGGGCTATTACAATGTCAAACGCATGTGTTTAAAAAGTTTTAAATTTTAAGTAAATTTGGTAACCCTGTTTTGTATGATTGTGAATTTTAAGTCCGATAATGCCTCAAACCCTATTCTCGTGTTAGATACGGGTGAAGGGTGTTACAAAGACATGGTTGTATCTCGACAGTAGCACTGGTACTCTAGCTCGAAGTGACTCATCATTCCTAGGCCTCTTCTGAAACCATCTAGTAGGTCCTAAATACTTAAAGCCCCTCTTGCTCTTGCCTCTATCTTTTTCTCAGTTTCGCCGCTCCTAGTGCTTAGCCTCTTGGATTTTCTTGGCTTTCTCCACAAGTGTGGTAAAATTCCTTTTTGTTGCGGAGCTATCAAGAGTCGCAACTCATCACTCAACTCCGTTCTCAAACGCACGTAGCGCTCGTGAGTCGGGTTGGCATATACCCGGGCATAACGACTCAAACGTAGAAATTCTGCCTCGTAAGCTGCCACAGTCTTACCTCATTGGACCAGATTTAGGAATTCCTTCCTTCAGGCATCCAAATAGCTAGCCCCGACATACTTTTCTTGGAATGCAGTTTTGAAGAAATCCCAAGTAACACGATCGCCTAAGTGCCTTCCGAGCAGCTGAGCCACCATTGATACGCCTCGCCTCTCAACAAGGACACCTCTCCCATCGGTTTTTGCTCGGTGGTCCACTCTAAATCGTCCATGATCCGCCCATTGCCTCGAGCCAATACTCCACTACATTTGGGGCTACACCCGAGATACCCCTAAAAACCTCAGCACCATTTGATTTGAGTCGTTCCGAAATTGACCCACAAGCTGCTGGCCCAGTTCTAGCCCCATCAACCCTTTCCAAAACTCTCAACATTGCTTGGGACAGAGCAATGTCCTCCTCATCTGATCTTGTGATCCGCCACCACAGTGACGACAAAGCGCCCATTTCCAGATATACCCTCATACTCTAGCACCTCGGCCTCTACCACAGCCACGTCCTCTATCGCTCAAAATGGCTAAATGGATTTAATCTGATTAAAAATCTTATGAATCAGTATACTGTTTCGGTGTTTATTAAACAATGTTTTATGAAACACAAGAAGTAAAGTCGTTTTCGTAATCGCATCTTATAGTCTCAGTCTCTATAGTTTCAACACCTAAAACTAAAAGTTCTAGACTATTCCTATAGTCATATCACAATAATCATAATCATACAATAACATACATTTACTTGACTTGGTGCCGGATACCCGTGGTGTCATATTTCCTTTAAAAACGTGTGTTCTAAATTTTTACATTTCAAAATAGTTTTGAAAAAATATTTTTGAACCCAAACCACAGTAGAGTTTTGAACCGACTCTGATACCATAAAATACAACACCCCAAACTCGGCCCATGCGTTAAGGCCAGATCTGACATGTCACCTGAAAAAATGTTTTTAAGCCCTTTTCATTCGTACGTAAACAGATATTGATTTGTTAGAAATTAAGAAAAACAAATTGCTTTAAATATTTGACAAAATATTACTAACTTCGAAGATGGATAGATAAATCAACAAATTTGAACTAATGATTTTACAAACCGTAACTTTTGAAAACATTGATGAAAATTTGAAAAAATTTTCCGAGTTAAAATATTTATGTAAGTTTTTAGAAAAATCCCATTTAAAATAATTTGAGCAAAATATAAATACGTCAAACAT
Source organism: Gossypium bickii (assembly GCA_025503065.1). Classification (NCBI taxonomy): domain Eukaryota; kingdom Viridiplantae; phylum Streptophyta; class Magnoliopsida; order Malvales; family Malvaceae; genus Gossypium; species Gossypium bickii. The sequence continues at coordinate 135,583,047 of CP106711.1, forward strand.
AAAGCAATATAAAATAAACCAGAGGTCTTATTACAACATAAAAATCCAAAATAGTAAGTGAACGGAAATAGAAATCTAAAGTTCGAAACATTATTTCTGAAGTATAGCCTCCACCGAGTCATCCATGGCCCAAGTCCACATCACTAAGAATCACCTGCAAGGGTTAAGAAAGGGAGGTAAGTTACAAGAACTCAGTATATAATCCCCTTATCATCATCCACTGGGTCTGAACCCGTTTAGTAAAAATTTGGGCCTAAGCCCATAAAATAATAACTTGGGCCGAAACCCATTTAGCAATATATTGGACCTAAGCCCATTTACATAATAATGTATCAATTATATCATGTAAATGTAATACAATTCCAAACCCAATCCTAATAATCCATTCGCTACACACCACTGCACTCAACCAAACACACCGTTGGGGATCAAGTCAACCCACACACCAATCGCAGCATTATGCCATTTATAATAATTCGTAGGCCAATGATTATTTATAATTGCAGGCAAGATGCCATTAGTAATATTTCACAGGCCAGTGGCGATTTATAATATTTGTGGCTGAGTCACCAAAATCACATGCGGTAATATAATCGGCACACAGCCTTAATCACTATGGCACAAAGCCATATTTAAATTGGCGCATAGCCATTATCGAATTTTGTGGCAGAGCCACCAGAATCAAAATGTGGCAGAGCCACCAGGCTACACTTCTCTTCTTTTACATTTTTCCCATCCCATGCAAAATATGCAAATGCAACATACATAGTAAATCATGATATTTAAAAATATAAACAACAATAATTAATTTATAGATTCAATACAAAAATTCGGCCTATTGTAAGACTTTGCAAATTGGCCCATTAAGGCAATCTATCAAATCGACCCATTAGGGGCATTTTAGTAATTCGGTCCATAAGGACATTTTGGTAATTTAGTCCATAGGGACATTTTCGTAAATTGATCCATAAGGACATTTCGGTAATTCGGTCCATAGGGACATTTTTGTAATTCAGTCTATAAGGACATTTCAGTAATCTCGTAACTCAAACTTAACTACTAATTTGGGGCATACAAATTTAAACTGTCCATCTGTGTCATACTGACTAAATTGACCATAACTCGAGTTAGATAACTCGAAATCTAGATCCGTAAATTTTACTTGAAATTAGACTAATATATATTCTTACTATTATTTTCCAGAATTTTTGGCATAACCATTTAGTACAGTTTATTTCTTAAAGTTTCCCTTGTTTTACTGTCCAATGATTCTGACCTCTCTTACCTTAATTTCAAATATCTTGCCATTCGGTTTTCATATATTGATCTCACTTGTTTATAATGAAAATAGGCTCACTAAGGAATCTATACATATAAATTGTAACCCATAATTCACTTTGTACAATTTTATATGATTTTTTCAAGACAGATCAGGGAACCACAAAGTCATTTAGAACCACTCCCACTAAAATTAATATATCTCAGAATATAAAATTCCTTTTCCTTCTCTGTTTCTTCCGTATTAAAATAGACACAGTAAGCTTTAATTTGATATCTTATTCACTCTCTAATTCCCTTTCTCCTATTTTTCGTGATTTTTAAAATACACATCACTGCTTCTAACCGAAACTGTTTTATTACAAAATACAATTACCACTACGATCAAACACACGCCCGCGTGATCACGGATGCCGGTTTTTAGTTTTCTTCGGTATTTCAACCGATTAACAGAATATTTCATACAAACTTTCAGAGAAGTGTGAGATTACACACCATTTCAGATATGTATACGGAAGCTACGGGATTACACACCTTATTCGGAATCCGCAACACGATATTCTCCGCGGCACCTAAAGATACAACCGATCAACAATTAGTCCAAAACCCAATTTACAACTTCATCTAAGTATTGGATGTATTAACAATCTATACCGCTTACCAACAATTCGAGTCTCTTTTTATGAGAGATAGGTGTTCGACTTTACCATCTTGTTTAGAAAAATCCACAAGTAGAGAGTATCGAGTATAGAGTGATTTAGTGCCTAACAACATAATCGATTAGCCAAACTTTCAATCCGATTAACACCATAATCGAATAGTGATATCGAATGGAGTATTAAAAGACTCCTTACCTTAATCGATGATAATCCCGATTCCCACCAATTGGCTTATGACTACAATGAATCAACAAGGATTTGGTATTAGGCCACCCACTAGAACTCCGATTCAATCAAGGAGAGATGTCCAACACACAAAAATGGGGAAGATAGAAGATGATAGAAATTCGGCTATTGAAGAGAAAATAATAAAGAAGATTTGATCATATGGTAATGTCGATTTAGGAAAATGGAAGAAAGGTTGAAGGAATGATAAAAAGAAAAATGATGGAAGGTTGGATGGATGCTCTAGGTGATTCGGCTATCAAAGAAAGATGAACAAAAATAAATATTTGATCAAACAAAAGAGAAGAAAGATTTTAAAAAAATGCACAATTGTGCTAGGAGGTTTCAGTAATGGAAATAACAAATTGGGAGAAAAATATACAAGATTTGCAAATAGGAAATTTGGCCAAAACCATCCATATCCATTCCCCTAAAAGTTAAAATTTGCAATAATTGTGTTTTCCCCCATTTTCTTCTCCATCATTCCTTTGCCATAATTGTGTTTTCTCCCTTTTCTTCTCCATCATTACTTTGTCATAATTGTGTTTTCTTATCACAACACCCAAAATATTTTTTTGGATGTTACAATTTGTTCCCTTTTTTTCCCTCAAATTCTGGAATTAGATATGGGTAGAAAAAAGATCAAATTCCAATCAAGAATTTTAGATGCTGTCAACTATTTCAGGCGGGAGACAATCTTCGATTGATTTGATTTTTATTTCTGAATATTTTCTTGAAAATTTTGTTGGAAAAAATAGGAATGGCAAGAGTGATGAATCAATTAGATGTGTGAACGGGGATTGAAAAGTTTTTTTTTTAATTTCCCATTTTGAACTTAATTTTTTGAGGCATAATAAATTTTTTGAACTTGCCATTGTTAATTTCATTTCCACATTAAAAAAAAAATCAGAACAATTGATTTTAATTTTAAAAAATAAATATTTCAAAATTTAAAATACCCATTTGATTTTATTTATCTGTATTCAGCTATGCTACTTGGAATTCTAGGTTACTGTAATTTTACATGTTTGCCGCAGTTAAAAAGGATAGGTACTTTGTGGTCCTAATCACTATTAAAATAGAGTTATTATTTAGTTTTAATTAAATTTTCAGATTTGTGCAAATTAATTTTTATGTAATTATATTTAAAATTAAAATATAATTATTAAATTTGGATTTTTTTAAATAATTTTAAAAATGATATTTGTACATAAACATGTATATTTGTATTGGTGTGATTGAGATATTATTTATTTATATATAATTTATTAAGAATTTAAACATTTATTAAATAACTGAAATTATTTAATATAATTTATTAAATAATAAATAATTGGGTGTGAAATTTTAGGAGCTTATTTAATATCTTTTTTTTTTTTTTTGTATTTTTAAGGGTTTTTTTACATATAAGCTAAAAAATTTAATACCTTTATCTCAAAATAATATATAATTGAATTTAAAATAGATATTTAATATTTAATATGCATTTAATTTAAAATTTAATCTTTTTTGGTACTATGGCAGAGTTAACAAAATTATGCATGCAAACAACTGTGGCTTGATATATTTTCCTATACTGTGGGACTCATCGAATGACTCCTGGGCCAAGTTTGCAATGTGCTCGGCGCACCTGTTTTCCTCCCGCACGATATGGCTTATCCTTGTAACCCACCCTTCACTTACCAAAGCTAACAGTTCCTAATGTATGTATTCATGGGATGGTCGATGCCAAGAGGACGAGATAACAGTCTAACTACTAGTGGTGCATTGAGCTCGACAATAAGACTCGAAATATCAATTCTCTTTGCCGGTTGGAGGCCTTCCCGGATCTACCACAATGCTCTTTATACACTATCTATCATCCTAGCCTTGAGCATGAAGCCATGCACCTATGCACCATTGGCATCTTGCAATTGACCCCCGACAGAGGCCCAACACATTGTCACACGTTGTGCCTCATTCGTACATTCAAACTATAGCACCTAATCGGAGGTATTTGCCGTTGCACCCACCTTGCACCTTAATGGACTAGAGAAACCAACGCGTGACATGCCCGAACAATATAGCATGGATCGAAATAATGAAAAAATGATAATTTTTTCTCAAATATATATAGGAAAGTTATTTTTCTATCATTGTTCAAAGAAGCCACATCATAATGGTTGAGAGAAAAGTAAATAGCAAGTATGAGAATCACTTTCGCGTTAATTAATTTTTTAAGACAACCCTAGAATACTAATGTATATTATTGCACATGCATACATGACACTACCTCGAATACTTGAGATCTCTTTGTTTGATATACAAGTAAGCCTCGATTAAAATTGGAGTCAAAGATGATCAACTGGATTGGTTGGTCGGACTTGATTGTTTGATTAGTAATAGACTTGGATATTGGTTTGAAGATAATCATTAAATGGGTATAGATGGATTGAATCGAGCAAAAAATTGAATTGGGCAATTGAATTATCTTTTAAATATTTTTCTATTTTTAATTATTTATTTAATTGAAGTGGAATTGAAGTGGACGAATTAGTTATATTGATAGGTGGGAATTTGTTCTTGCATTAGGGTTTTTCTTTTTTTTTTTTTTAAGTTGAACTCTAAATTTGACAATTATTTTCACATTGAGGTATGATTTTTTTCCTGTTCAAATTAAGGCTTAAACTTGGCAATTATTATCACTGTACTTGACCCAGTTATCGAGTAAGGATATAGAAATCCTACGTTTGTTGCCAGAGCAACCATAATCGTACTCTAATAAGCTTAACTTTTTACAAAATTTTTTTTGAAACATATTGATTTTAACTAAAATCTATTAAAATTATCAACGAAAATTTGTTTCGATAACTAATTATAAAACAAGACAAAAGTGTCGTTACTGTCTTATATGTATCGATGCATTTAGTTTAAGTATCAATACCCATGTCCTAATATCGATAGTAATTTGAGTTTCGAAATTTAGGAATAAAAAATTTCAAGTTTTTGGGACAATTTGCATGTTTACACCCTCATAGTTATTCCAAAATAACCTAATATATTCAAATATAAAATTTATCATTAAAGATCGTTCTCCAACAACTCTTTTCTTAAACACGTGGTATTTTCTTAACGAACCTTATGCATATACCATTCGTACCAAGATTACATAATTATCAAAAATTTTTAAGAATAAGTCAGTTAAAGGACCTGGACTTATAAAAGTTTGATAATCGTATGTCAATAAATTTTTTACTTGAATTTCTATTTTTTTATATTTCTCTTGCTTGTTCGTATATTAATTTTTCATTTTGTATTTCTACTCTATTAAACCAAATTTCTATTAAATGATTTTAAACCAAATCATTTATTATTTATTAGTTTAATATTAAAGAAATTTGATTAGAAATTATTAAAAATATGTGAATTTAAAAATGTATTTAATAAAATATTAATTTAAAAAAATTAAAATAATATCTCCAACAATGTCTCAGAACGACCCTTTTCTCTTCCCTAAAGTACAATCCTCTGTTCTCTCTGACCCTTCTCTTTTCTTCTCCCGAACCCTCCTCTCATCCCCTGTCCCTACTAATTCTTTCTTCCAAAACTTCACTCTCAAAACTGGCGACCAGCCTGAATACATCCACCCTTATCTCATCAAATCAGCCTGCTCTTCCATTTCTATTTGTTACCCATCCTTATTTCACAATCCTCCTTCCATTTACCGAAAGTTCGTCCGTGATTTAACCATCTTTGCTACCGATAAAACCACCTCAGCTTCGGATAAAAGCCATGTTATCACTTCTTACAGTGATCTCAGTCTTACTTTAGATATCCCTTCCTCCAACCTCCGTTTCTTTCTTGTTCGAGGTAGTCCGTTTTTAACCTGTTCTGTAAACCGCAAGACACGGATATCAATCTCCACTGTTCATGCAATTCTCTCGTTTTCTTCCAATAGTTCACTCACCAAGCATACCATTACGCTGAACAATGGCCAAACTTGGATTATATATGCATCGTCATCCGTCAGTTTGAATCATAATGTTTCTTTGATTCTTTCTGGTGGGTTTACGGGTATTCTTCGGATAGTTGTATTGTCCGATTTTGACCCGACATGTGAATCAATCGTCGATCAGTTCTCTTATTGCTACCCGACCTCAGGTGTTGCAGTTTTAACTAAATCGTCTTGTATAGAGTATAAATGGGAAAAGAAAGGGTGGGGTGATTTGCTTATGCTTGCACACCCACTTCATCTTGATGTTATATGTAAGGACTGTTGTAATGTTAAGATTTTAGAGAATTTTAAGTATAAAAGTATTGATGGGGACCTTGTTGGTATTGTTGGTGATTGCTGAATGTTGAAACCACACCAAGTTTCAGTAACTTGGCATTCAATTAAATGGGTTAAAGAAGAATCGTATGTTGAGATTGTTACTGCTCTTGCTAAGGACGTTCATGCTTTGGATTCATCGGCTATAAAGACGAAATCATCATATTTTTATGGCAAGTTGATTGCAAGAGCAGCAAGGTTGGCTTTGATTGCTGAAGAAGTGTGCTTTCTTCTTGTGCTTCCAGCTATAAGAAAGTTCTTGAAGGATACAATTGAGCCATGGCTGGATGGGACTTTTAATGGGAACGGTTTTCTGTATGAATCAAAATGGGGTGGAATTGTGAGTAAACAAGGGTCAACGGATTCAGAGGCAGATTTCGGGTTTGGAGTTTACAATGACCACAAGTGTCATATTGGTTACTTCCTTTATGGAATAGCTGTCTTGACTAAGATTGACTCTGCGTGGGGAAAGAGGTATAAGCCCCAAGCCTATTCACTTGTGGCTGATTTTATGAACTTAGACATCTTATCGAATTCGAATTATCCACGAGTGAAGTGTTTTAATTTCTACAAGCTCCATTCTTGGGCTGGAGGGTTGACTGAATTTGCAGATGGGAGGAACCAACAAAGTACTAGCGAAGCTGTGAATGGATATTACTCTGCTGCACTAATGGGGTTAGCCTATGGAGACACCCATCTTGTTGCAAACTGGTTCAACACTTGCAGCCTTTGGAGATTCAAGCAGCAAAAAAAAATGGTGGCATGTTAAGGAAGGAGATAATCTATATGGAGAAGAATTCACTAGAGAGAACAGAGTTGTAAGTGTTTTGTGGGCCAACAAGAGGGACAAGTGGTCTTTGGTTTGCCCCTCCTTTTCTGTAGAGAATGCAGGCTTGGAATCCAGTTGCTACCAATATTGCCAATCGGTGAGGTATTGTTCTCTCGACATTGAGTATACCAGACGACTTGTGAACTGGACATTGCCAAGACTGGGAAGGAAAGGTGTAGGAGACGGATGGAAAGGGTTTGTATATGCCTTGGAAGCAATTTATGACAATGAGAGTGATTTGAAGAAGATAAGGAACCTGTCTGATCATGATAAGAGTGATTTGTAGCTTCGGCTACAAGGGTGGTACCATGTGTAGGTCACCGTGTATCTGTTACCATTACGATGAGTTCAACGGGAAATTCACTAAGAGAAAATACATGTGATTGTATGATGACTAAGTGTAATTGAATACGATCATGTTATGAATAAGTGCAAGTATGAATGTGACCAATTGAGAAATGTGGCAAATGTACGTATGAACAATATGTTCAATATGTAATCGGAAATTGGAAAGATTGGTATAAGCAAGTGATGAACACAACTAAAGTGAAAGAGAGCAAAAATTTACAATAGAACTGCTTTGGATAGTAACAGTGATGTAAATTTAAAAAAATCACCAAAAATAGTAGAAATTGAATTATAAGTTGGATGAGATATTTATTTAAAGCTTATTGAGTCTATTTTCATATGAAAGAAATATAGCTAACAAATGATTCGTATATTTTGAGATATTTGAATTTCTGTGAGACTGGTTTAGAATGATTACGTGATCCCCTGTTCTACATTTGAAAAATCATTAAAATTTGTACAAAAATAATTATGAGATATAATTTATATGCATGAAATCTTAAATGAGTCTAGTTTCAAATGAAAAAAAACAAGGAGGCCATATAAATTCTGTACAAAGAGAAAATTGATTTAAAGTGAAGAGAGGTCAGAATAGTTGAATAGTGAAACAGGGAAACTTTAATGAATAAACTGTACTAATTGGCTAAGCCAAAAATTCTAAAAATTTTATGGTAAGAAGATAAATGAGTCTAGTTTCAGGAAAATTAACGGATATTAATTTGGAGTTCCGTAGCTCCAGATATAAATTATTTAATGACTATGACTCAAGAAAATAGCTTAACTAGAATTTGAATAAATAGAAAGAATATGAAAATAGCATGTTATCGTATTGCTTATTATTTCATGCAAGCTTACTAAGCGTAAAGCTTACTCCCTCCTTTCCATTTCTTTTAGTTTTGTCGATCGACTTAGGGTTGGAGATCGTCGGAGGCGAGCATCACACTATCGAGTCATTATCCTAGGAGTATTGGCATGTGTATGTTAAATGTTTTCAAGTGAGTGGCATGTATAGGGACTTAGTTTTTCTATGATGGATGTTGTTGTGATTAGCCAAATGTATTGGCTTATATTGATTTGTTGATTATAGCCATGAGATGTGGCTTATAATGATTTTGGCTTGTAAGTCTATTTGTCCATGGTATGTGTTAATGTCTTGCTATGTGATATAAGTGATTAAATAGATGACAATGTCAAATGCATGTGTTTGAAAAGTTTTAAATTTTAAGCGAAATTTGGTAACTTGGTTTTGTATGATTGTGAATTTTAAGTCCGATAATGCCTCAAACCCTATTCGGTGTTAGATATGGTGAAGGGTGTTACATTTAGTGGTATCGAGCTATGGTTTAGTCGGTTCTCGGATTAACATAGCAAGTGTGAGAGTCTAGTTATACATGCCACCAATATGTGATAGTGTGATGCCTTCCAATGCGATTGAGGACAATCTTATTAAAAAGAAGTGTTCTCCAACCGAGCTATATCGACCATTTGATAGTGATCTTGAAGTATTTGAATAAAGTGTAGCTATGATGAGTTAAACTCGAGAAAAGTATGAATAAGAATTCGTAATGTGTATATGTGGTAATGTGTGAAATGAAAGTTTATGCGATAATATATCTATTCATATTTTTTCGACCTTCACATACTATATCATGCTTGAAAAAAAAATTTGTTTTAATTAGACAGATATGCTTTCCAACCGAGCTAAATTTCGATAGTATGGAATGTGTACTTAAATGTTAGAGTGAAAATATATTGGTGATGAGTTGACACTCGTAAAAGTATGGATCAAAGTGTATGACATTTTTGTTATTGATAAATGCTATAATGATATCTGTAAGATTTGGGTTGAATAAGCTCACGAGTGTGGAGTTCTGTAAGTCCGTGTTTGGAAGATTAATAATGCGGTCAGAAAAGAGATTGAATCAACAAATGAAGACAATATTAAAAGAGATATTGGATAGTTCTAAAAACTATTTAAATTATGTTAAGTCACGTTACAGAAGAAGTTAACTTCGATTAAATGACCTATTCAGGTATGTTATCTAAAGAAAGTATTAACTAGAAGCTTATTTGGATTGATTTCTGTTATTGATGGGATAATATGAACTTAATGATGACAGAATTAGACAGTTGAATAATGTTTGAATTGTATTGATGGTGAGTGCGAGTGGTTATATGTCTGTATAAGGCGATACTATGATTTCTCCTGGGCATTCTATGTGTACATTTATCCTCGGAAGTATATGTGATTGTTTAATTTCAAAAAAAAAAAAAGTAATCTTATCATATGAGAACATTAGCTAAACATATTAATAGACGAAAGCATCGGTGATCTGTTTGGGTTATGTTCGACATTGTTATGTCTTTCTCTGATAATTTATTCCATTGTGTGGATATAAAAGTCGACGGTAAAATCGTATGAAGTTAATATTTTGTTTCTCTTGGTTATTGTTCTGTTGAATATACGTGAATATTATATTGTTTCTGTTACTGAGGATTTCAATATTTATGAGTGACTTTGTTCTTCCTGGACATTTTCTGGGATAGCATTGAAATTGATATCGTTCTATATGGGTTGTAATTTTTGGATATCTGTATAGCTCCATATCTTTGAAATCTCACTATTTCGGTTTTCTTATGATTCTATGTGATTATCTGCAAGAGATCTCTATCGACAAAGATGACTATGTTTATTATAATTATAATTTTTGGCTTGAAATGTGAGAGTACTGAGTGGTACTGAGTCCTCGAGTTATAGAAGTTGTATTTTTGCGGTGGTTGCTACTAAAATCATACTTGATTCTTTTCGTGTTCAAATGCTTCCTTATAATTTGGGATAACATTTATTATAAGGTTGAGACAACTTTGTTCTTAGTAAGGCCCAATGATTTCTATTTGGTTAAGGTGATTTCAGTATAATTCAAAGTTTTGATGATTAATATATGAGACAGCTTCATTATAAACTCTTTTCTAGTTCTCGTGAAGGTTCAACATTGATAATAGTAAAAATGATAGAAGATCATTATAATCTGTATAGTGATATGTCTGGGGTTATCCTTTTAACGAAAAGAAAAGATTATTTTGAAAAGACCAATTCAGTGGTTTAGTCTGATTTGAATTATTCAATTGAAAAGATGATTGGGTTATTTGTGTCTGAATCTTTCCATCTATCTGGAAATAAACTTTGAATGTACATGTGTGAATTGAGGGATAGTCTGGAAGAAGAACTCGTATTCTTGAAGACTAGATACCAAATTATATCTATTGGAACAATTCTATCTAAGAAATATTGTGGTAAATTAAAGTTAGTTCGAATGTTGAAGCTTTCTTTTGCACAAAGATATTATCAACCTAAATGTCAGTTCTAGTTTCGTTTAAGTTGAATAAAGAGTTTATGATCTTCAATTATATGTTAATGAATGGTTTGAAGTGTATTCTAATGAAAAAGTGTACAAAGATATATTGTGATTTCATATAGTTAAAGATGCATGAAAAGAGTTATGTGATATATATATATGATGACTATAAGAGTTTAAAATGTTTCAGGTCAGAGAAAGATCCGAACTTGGTACAGCAAAGTTATCTCGAATCATTGAAAAAAAAAAACTTTTGATTTCGAAAGTGATTTTTATCAGGAAATGATTATAGTTTGGATGTTTTGAATGGGAAAGCTCTTGCGTGCTTTTTGAGCGATGAATATGTGATTGATCTTATCAAGTAATGAACGGTTGTTAGCTGAATTAGAGGCTAAATAAATGTTTATTTAGTAAAGTTGGGAAATTCGAGAAATGTGTCGATGAATTATAAGTTAAAAAAGGGTTCAAACATAAATTGAATTTTGATTGAACTTGGATATGGAATCGATGATTATTTGTTGCTTGAGATAAAGTGTCTATACCGATAAGCTTTGAGATTGTATAACCATTGTTATAGGTGGTCCACAATGTCAATTAGTTTGATCGTCTGAGAGTAACATGATGCACGACATTCGAGAGATATGATATTGATGAATGAGTGTGAACTGTGATATTATGACCTTGTTTATTATAGAAATAAAGTGTTGATGAATTTTGTATAGAGATTATCCTTATTATTGAAAGTGATAGAGTTATACATTCTCGAGATGATAAGTCTACATATGGTAACAATCAACATTATTTGATTGAGATCTGAAACTCATATTGTGATCTTTGGGGAAATTATGATGTCTGTGAATATGAGATTGCATTGAAATCGAGAAATGTAATTCAAACTCTCAAAATATTTATTTGTCACTTTGTGTTTTAGAGTTTCAAAGTAACTAAGAAAGATTATTGTTATAAGTAGTTACCGAACCTTGTTATTTTAGGATCGAGCTATGTGAGAAAATGATCCACAGGATTAATATCGTCAAAGAAATTAAGCGAGAAAATAAAAACAATTTAATACGATCATAAGCGGTCTCAACTAGAGATGATGTACAGCGAAACTTAGATCGAAGCTATGTGTGAATTTGAAATGTATCAAATGCGAAAGAAAATCCTTAATCTCACGTTACGGTAAGATTTTGGGGACGAAAATCCCTAAGGGGAGAGTTGTAATGATGTAATTACACCCTAGTCGGAGCGGTGGTTTTATGACTTCAAATCCAAGTCTGAAAAATATTTTAAAATTATTTTCAGTATTTATTATGTGTGAATTTGCTTTTGTGAAATTTTCGTATTTTAATTTCGTTGTTTGCGTGTCCGATTAAATAAAAGGACTTAACCACGTAAAATATAAAATTGGCTAATTAATGTGTAAAGTGCTAACTTGCTAATGTCTTTATAATGTGAAATCCTTAATGGAAAATTAGACAATTAATAAAGATAGTGGACGGCATTATGTGTATATTGTATAGTTTTTTATATATATTATTCATAAAGGTTATAATATATAATATATATATTATTATAAAGTTATTATAATAAAAAGACAAACAGAAGCCATGTTCATCTTTTATTTATGACCGAAACTAAGGAGAAGAAAAAGTTCAAGAGTTTTGAAGCATTCGGCCAAACTTTGAAGACAAATTGGTGAGTGGTTTTTGATTGGTATTTAATAATTTTTACGTTTTTGAGATCGTTGCTTCGAATACTACAAGACCCATGCTCTAATTTTTTATTTTGATGATGATTTTGAATTATGCCATTGTTGAAAGCTTGTGTATTTTGATGTTTGATGGTAGATTATGCATGTTAATGAGTAGAGAAACGATTTTTATTAAGTGATTTTCGGTGAAAACGAGTAAAATGAGCTAATTGGTAAAAATTGTTATTGTTCAAATTATGTGTTATAGTAAGAATTTGAAGTTGCTATAGAAGGAAAAATGTTCAGCATGTCATAAAACATAAGAAAAAGGAATAAATTTTAATTTTCGAGCCTAGGAGCAAAATTGTAATTATGCAAAATTTAGGGGTAAAATTGTAATTTTGCCAAAGTTTGAGTTAGGGACTGTTTTGAGTAGTATATTAATTAAATAAGTGAAATGTGATGTTTTAGATCCTGAAAAACGAGATTTGGACCTAGAAGCTGGAGGAAAATCAAAAGCGAGAAAGTTGGTAAAATGGTCGTTTTGGCATTTGAGGTAAGTTCGTGTGTTAATGATAATGCAACATCGTGCTTGAATTGTAATTTTCTATTGATATGGCATAAATTGTATGATTTAATATGTTTAGAAGAAGTTGATGTATGATATGAAAAATGTGATGTTTGTTGTGTTATGTGAAATTGAATGGCAAAATTAATGTTACATGAATTGAATGTTAAATTAATATTACATGGGTTGTATGAGTTGCTACACATTTGTACACTGCGATTTAGATTACGGCAAATAAGTTCATATGGTTGAGATTACATGTTTATTGGTGAATGATTGGATGATATAATGCGTTGCTAAATATGAATTTCTTTGTGGGATTATGAAAATTATGATAAAATGGAAGAATAAATGCGGTAATTCAAATTAGGAAAAACGCAGAATTGAGTACGTTCGTATCGTGACATGTGATGAATTGACGGAATAAGACCATGGTAAATCCATGGCAAAGTGTGAAATGTAGGTATGGTATCATCCATACTGAGATATGAAATGTAGGTATGGTATCATCCATACTGAGTTGTGAAATGTAGGTATGGTATTAACCATCTTTGAGATATGAAATGTAGGTATGGTATCATCCATACTGAGTTAAGAAATGTAGGTATGGTATTTCCATACCGAGTTGTGAAATGTAGGTATGGTATTTCAATGAGGAAAACCATACTGAGTTGTGAAACGTGGCACTGAGCAACGACGTACTCAAATTTGTAAGACGTTTCCTAATTTGATAATAAGTAATACAAAAGGAGTGAATCAAATGAAAGAGATTGAATGATTGTTAATGTTGAGCTCAACTATGTGTACAAGAGAGTTACGAAATGGTTTTGGTCACATGTATAGTACTAAGTGCAGGCTACTATGTGCACCCGGATAGCTCGGCTACAAGGGTGGTACCATGTGTAGGTCACCGTGTATCATTACCATTACGATGAGTTCAACGGAAATTCACTAAGAGAAAATACATGTGATTGTATGATGACTAAGTGTAATTGAATACGATCATGTTATGAATAAGTGCAAGTATGAATGTGACCAATTGAGAAATGTGGCAAATGTGCGTATGAACAATATGTTCAATATGTAATCGGAAATTGGAAAGATTGGTATAAGCAAGTGATGAACACAACTAAAGTGAAAGAGAGCAAAAATTTACAATAGAACTGCTTTGGACAGTAACAGTGATGTAAATTTAAAAAAATCACCAAAAATAGTAGAAATTGAATTATAAGTTGGATGAGATATTGATTTAAAGCTTATTGAGTCTATTTTCATATGAAAGAAATATAGCTAACAAATGATTCGTATATTTTGAGATATTTGAATTTCTGTGAGACTGGTTTAGAATGATTACGTGATCCCCTGTTCTGCATTTGAAAAATCATTAAAATTTGTACAAAAATAATTATGAGATATAATTTATATGCCTGAAATCCTAAATGAGTCTAGTTTCAAATGAAAAAAATAAGGAGGCCATATAAATTCTGTACAAAGAGAAAATTGATTTATAGTGAAGAGAGGTCAGAATAGTTGAATAGTGAAACAGGGGAAAATTTAATGAATAAACTGTACCAATTGGCTAAGCCAAAAATTCTGAAAATTTTATGGTAAGAAGATAAATGAGTCTAGTTTCAGGGAAAATTAACGGATCTTAATTTGGAGTTCCGTAGCTCCAGATATAAATTATTTAATGACTATGACTCAAGAAAACAGCTTAACTAGAATTTGAATAAATAGAAAGAATATGAAAATAGCATGTTATCGTATCGCTTATTATTTCATGCAAGCTTACTAAGCGTAAAGCTTACTCCCTCCTTTCCATTTCTTTTAGTTTTGTCAGTCAGCTTAGGGTTGGAGATCGTCGGAGGCAGCATCACACTATCGAGTCATTATCCTAGGAGTATTGGCATGTGTATGTTAAATGTTTTCAAGTGAGTGGCATGTATAGGGACTTAGTTTTTCTATGATGGATGTTGTTGTGATTAGCCAAATGTATTGGCTTATATTGATTTGTTGATTATAGCCATGAGATGTGGCTTATAATGATTTTGGCTTGTAAGTCTATTTGTCCATGGTATGTGTTAATGTCTTGCTATGTGATATAAGTGATTAAATAGATGACAATGTCTGTAACACCCCTTACCCGTGTTCGACGCCAGAACAGAGTATGAGGCATTACCGAAGAAATCTGAAACACTTACAGATTATTTAAACCATTTATCGCTTAAATATTAAAATTTATTATAAAAGTTTCATTTATCAGACCCTTAAAGTTCAAATCATGCATTGGGATTGGGTCAGGACTAAATCAAAATCGTATAAAATTTTTCGCAAAATCCTTAAGTTTATCTCATTTACAAGGTTCCCACGCCCGTGTGGCTCACATGGCCGAGCCTCTAGGGCGTATAACTCTCGACTTGCATCGTGGAGAAACTTGGGTCACACGGCCTTAGTACACGCCCGTGTTGCTTGGCCGTGTGGTAAAGTTAATTTTCACAAATTATGCTATTTTTCAAGCCATATTTCTCACTCATTTGATCCTTATTCTTCACCACATTTAATACATATAAAAACTAATTTAAGATATTCAACTGAGCCTTATACTTAATACGATTTGTTAGTCGTACACTTCATATAAATAACAAGAAACGTATATGGGCTCAATTCTCATTAAATTTCTCTTGTACTTGTACTTTTTCATCCTATGTATTCATATAGCTTATAACAATCGCACCTCTGTTTTTCATATACATTTTTTTTATAACAATTTGTCTTGGTTTCAAACTACTTCATATTTGAGTTTTACTTACCCAATCATTTGAAACATCATCTTTATACATATAGTGCACTTGAGATGCAAAAATTCTATAATTATGAATAAACACATTTAAAAACACATTCCATGTTTTTATATATTATAGTCTCATATTTCCATGTATCATTTACCATCATTTCCTCGTATTTTTGACAAATACGTGTAACAACTCATAATCATGCAATTCACTAACTCTTACGTGCCAATTACAATTTAAATTGGCAACTCACTTATTGAGCCCAATTTCAATGTTCTCTAAAATCCATTAGGATGTATGTATCCATCAATAAATTCCATGTACTGAGATATCATCACCTCATATTTTCACATACATTTACTTTCCATATTATGAACTCAAATAACATACACAAGACATACCAATACATTCCAAGCACATTTTCATAATATTTCATTTTGAATTTAGATTATGTCATTTTAGAACTCTTCTCATTAACTCATTGAATACCATTTCATACGGATAATACACTCAAGGGTGTACAAATATATAATCACAAATGAGCTCATTCATCAACCAAGTTCTATATTCATTTATCATCAACTCATATTTCCTTATATCACATAATTCTATATAACACTTACCAACCGTCAATTCGGTGAGCGTCTTACGAAATTGTTCTCGCATCGATATGCCTTGAATGTCGCGATAATCGCGATGCCATATCCCGGATATGGTCTTACACGGAAATCCCTTGTCACTTTGGTAGCGAAGCTACCACTATTCATCGATCGGTGCAGCCGAGGCTACCACTTTTCACCGATCGGGTAGCCAAAACTACCACTTTTCAGCGATCGGTAGCTAGAGCTACCACTTTTCATCGATCGGTGGCGGAGCTACCACTTTTCATCGATCGGTAGCTAGAGCTACCACTTTTCATCGATCGGTGGCCGGAGCTACCACTTTTCGCGATCGGTGTAGCGGAGCTACCACTTTTCACTTGATCGGTGGCGGAGCTACCACTTTTCAGCGATCGGTGGCGAAACTACCACTTTTCAGCGATCGGTAGCGGGAGCTACCACTTTTCACTTGATCGCAGCCGAGCTACCACTTTTCACCGATCGGTGGCGAAACTACCACTTTTCATGGTCGGTAGTTGGAGCTACCACTTTTCACTTTCACTTGTCTTTGATCGGATAAGTGTAGCGAAGCTATCACTTATCACTTGTTGCCATGGTTCAACCATTGTATTTTCTGTCAATTCATGTTGTCTTTGAATGAAATGCTCAATTTGATCATCAATACATATGAAATAACACATAATGAAATTCATAAAATTAACAAATGATCACTAAAATTTAACCATATAAACTCACAACTTCAAATTTTTTTTTTATAACGATAATCATAATTTCATAATAAATATTCCAAATAAAACATTATATCAATTATAATTGAGCATGTAATCAATTTATACACAAGTCATTCATATATTATTTTCCCTCCTCCTCCTCTCCATCCACATCCTTAGTATAAACAACACACTTGTAAGTAACATTTTCTATAATTTTCACTATTTACTCATGTGAATATTCAAGCTGTCCATCCATGTCATAGTCACTAAATTATTTTTATCTTGAGCTACAGAACTCCAAATTAAGATCCGTTAATTTTATTTGAAACTAGACTCACATATCTTCTTACCATAATTTTTCCAGAATTTTTGGTGTGGTCAATTAGTACAGTTTATTCATCAAAGTCACCCCTGCTCTGCTGTCTGGCAGTTCTGACCCTTCTTCACTAAAAATTAATTATCTCTTTATACAAGATTCAGATGATGTTCACGTTTATTTCTATTAAAAATAGACTCATTAAGGGTTCTAAACATATAAATTATAACTCATAATTCTTTTTGTACAATTTTTAGTGAATTTTTAAAGTAAGAACAGGGGATCACGAAGTTATTCTAAACCAGTCTTGCAAAACTTTAAATATCTCAAAATGTAGACTTCCTTTGCTTGCTATGTTTCTTTTATATGAAAATAGACTCAATAAGCTTTAATTCCATATCTATATCAACTTCTAATTCAATTTCTACAATTTTTGGTGATTTTTCAAAGTTAGACAACTGCTGTTGTCCAAAACTGCTTTAGTGTAACATGTTGATTTCTATTTTGTCCCTAATTCCACAATTCATACAATTTAGTCCTTGCTGAATTAACCCCTAAATTGAGTTAATTTTCTCATTTAATACTTTTCTCTATCATTTTAAACTACTTCATAACCTTTGAAATCAGAATTTTAACACTAGGCCATAATTTCAGCTAATTCACAATTAGGTCCTAAAACCAATTTTCATCAATTTCACTTGATAATATCATCATATAACAAAATTAAAAACTCCAAATCAATATTTATTCATCATATTCTTCCAGTAATAATCCACATCAACTTTAAAAATTAGCTATAGAATCAAAACTAATGACATAGCAAGTTGGATCCAATTGTAAAAGTCCAAAAACATAGAAATTTCAAGGAGAAAGCAAGAATTAAACTTACATGAAGCTTGAGTATGAAAACCAGCTTGAAGCTCTCTCCCATGGCTGTTTTTCAGCTGAAGAAAATGAAGAGAAATCAAGAGAAATCTAGATATTCTAATTTGATCCCCTTTTTATTTAGCTAATTTGTAAATTTTCCAATTTTGCTCCTTTCTTCTTTCTTTCTCTCTCTCTTCTTCTTTCTTTCCTTCCCCTGCTCTCTGCTTCGTTTTGGGTTTCTGTTTCTATTCTATCTCCTTTTTTTTTTTTTTGTAATAATATAATATAATATAATAATATAATAATATAATATAATAATATAATATTAAACATAAAAAAATCTGATTTTCTTCACAATAAACGCCTCAACTAAACAAAATGGCTTAATTGCCATTTTGGTCCTTTATACTTTCTTTAATCTATAATGAAACTTTTACATCTTTTTCAATTTAGTCTTTTTCATTTAATTGCATATCCAAACGTTAAAATTTTCTAACGGAATTTTAATACTACCTTATTGACATTCCGTAAACATTCATAAAAATATTTATGACTCGGTTTATAACACCGAGATCTCGATACCTCTTTTTCTCGATTTCCTGACCAAATAAATCTTTATAAAACATAATTTATTATTTTAAAAATATTTTAAAAGCTACATTTGGCTCGTAAATATTAAATAATATAGCCTACAAGTTCATTTGTCAGATTTGGTGATCTCGAACCATTAATTTTGACATCACTGAAATTTGGGCTATTACAATGTCAAACGCATGTGTTTAAAAAGTTTTAAATTTTGGGCGAAATTTGGTAACCCGGTTTTGTATGATTGTGAATTTTAAGTCCGATAATGCCTCAAACCCTATTCTGGTGTTAGATACGGGTGAAGGGTGTTACAGCACATGGTTGTATCTGATTGGTAGCAGCTGGTACTCTAGCTCGAGCTGACTCATCATTCCTAGGCCTCTTCTGAAACCATCTAGTAGGTCCTAAATACTTAAAGCCCCTCTTGCTCTTGCCTCTATCTTTTTCTCAGTTTCGCCGCTCCTAGTGCTTAGCCTCTTCAGTTTTCTTGGCTTTCTCCACAAGTGTGGTAAAATTCCTTTTTTGTTGCGGAGCTATCAGTAGCCGCAACTCATCACTCAATCCGTTCTCAAAACGCACGTAGCGTTCGTAGTCAGTTGGCATATACCCCGGGCATAACGACTCAAACGTAGAAATTCTGCCTCGTAAGCTGCCACAGTCTTACCTCATTGGACCAGATTTAGGAATTCCTTCCTTCAGGCATCCAAATAGCTAGCCCCGACATACTTTTCTTGGAATGCAGTTTTGAAGAAATCCCAAGTAACACGATCGGCCTAAGTGCCTTCCCGAACAGTGAGCCACCATTGATACGCCTCGTCTCTCAACAAGGACACCTCTCCCATCAGTTT
Source organism: Gossypium bickii (assembly GCA_025503065.1). Taxonomy (NCBI): domain Eukaryota; kingdom Viridiplantae; phylum Streptophyta; class Magnoliopsida; order Malvales; family Malvaceae; genus Gossypium; species Gossypium bickii. Next base: position 135,603,053 of record CP106711.1, read on the forward strand.
TTGCTCGGTGGTCCACTCTAAATCGTCCATGATCCGCCCATTGCCTCGAGCCAATACTCCACTACATTTGGGGCTACACCCGAGATACCCCTAAAAACCTCAGCACCATTTGATTTGAGTCGTTCCGAAATTGACCCACAAGCTGCTGGCCCAGTTCTAGCCCCATCAACCCTTTCCAAAACTCTCAACATTGCTTGGGACAGAGCAATGTCCTCCCTCATACAGTCTTGTGATCCAGTTTCAGTCACAGGTGACGCATGTGCGTCCATTTCCGGCATATACCCTCATACTCTAGCACCTCGGCCTCTACCACAGCCACGTCCTCTATCGCTCAAAATGGCTAAATGGATTTAATCTGATTAAAAATCTTATGAATCAGTATACTGTTTCGGTGTTTATTAAACAATGTTTTATGAAACACAAGAAGTAAAGTCGTTTTCGTAATCGCATCCTATAGTCTCAGTCTCTATAGTTTCAACACCTAAAACTAAAAGTTCTAGACTATTCCTATAGTCATATCACAATAATCATAATCATACAATAACATACATTTACTTGACTTGGTGCTAGGATACCGTGGTGTCATATTTCCTTTAAAAGCGTGTGTTCTAAATTTTTACATTTCAAAATAGTTTTGAAAAAATATTTTTGAACCCAAACCACAGTAGAGTTTTGAACCGACTCTGATACCATAAAATACAACACCCCAAACTCGGCCCATGCGTTAAGGCCAGATCTGACATGTCACCTGAAAAAATGTTTTTAAGCCCTTTTCATTCGTGACGTAGCGAGATATTGATTTGTTAGAAATTAAGAAAAACAAATTGCTTTAAATATTTGACAAAATATTACTAACTTGAAGATGGATAGATAAATCAACAAATTTGAACTAATGATTTTACAAACCGTAACTTTTGAAAACATTGATGAAAATTTGAAAAAATTTCGAGTTAAAATATTTATGTAAGTTTTTAGAAAAATCCCATTTAAAATAATTTGAGCAAAATATAAATACGTCAAACATAAAGCAATATAAAATAAACCAGAGGTCTTATTACAACATAAAAATCCAAAATAGTAAGTGAACGGAAATAGAAATCTAAAGTTCGAAACATTATTTCTGAAGTATAGCCTCCACCGAGTCATCCATGGCCCAAGTCCACATCACTAAGAATCACCTGCAAGGGTTAAGAAAGGGAGGTAAGTTACAAGAACTCAGTATATAATCCCCTTATCATCATCCACTGGGTCTGAACCCGTTTAGTAAAAATTTGGGCCTAAGCCCATAAAATAATAACTTGGGCCGAAACCCATTTAGCAATATATTGGACCTAAGCCCATTTACATAATAATGTATCAATTATATCATGTAAATGTAATACAATTCCAAACCCAATCCTAATAATCCATTCGCTACACACCACTCGTACCAACCAACACACCTGTTGGGGATCAAGTCAACCCACACACCAATCGCAGGCATTATGCCATTTATAATAATTCGTAGGCCAATGATTATTTATAATTGCAGGCAAGATGCCATTAGTAATATTTCACAGGCCAGTGGCGATTTATAATATTTGTGGCTGAGTCACCAAAATCACATGCGGTAATATAATCGGCACACAGCCTTAATCACTATGGCACAAAGCCATATTTAAATTGGCGCATAGCCATTATCGAATTTTGTGGCAGAGCCACCAGAATCAAAATGTGGCGAGCCACTGTGCTACACTTCTCTTCTTTTACATTTTTCCCATCCCATGCAAAATATGCAAATGCAACATACATAGTAAATCATGATATTTAAAAATATAAACAACAATAATTAATTTATAGATTCAATACAAAAATTCGGCCTATTGTAAGACTTTGCAAATTGGCCCATTAAGGCAATCTATCAAATCGACCCATTAGGGGCATTTTAGTAATTCGGTCCATAAGGACATTTTGGTAATTTAGTCCATAGGGACATTTTCGTAAATTGATCCATAAGGACATTTCGGTAATTCGGTCCATAGGGACATTTTTGTAATTCAGTCTATAAGGACATTTCAGTAATCTCGTAACTCAAACTTAACTACTAATTTGGGGCATACAAATTTAAACTGTCCATCTGTGTCATACTGACTAAATTGACCATAACTCGAGTTAGATAACTCGAAATCTAGATCCGTAAATTTTACTTGAAATTAGACTAATATATATTCTTACTATTATTTTCCAGAATTTTTGGCATAACCATTTAGTACAGTTTATTTCTTAAAGTTTCCCTTGTTTTACTGTCCAATGATTCTGACCTCTCTTACCTTAATTTCAAATATCTTGCCATTCGGTTTTCATATATTGATCTCACTTGTTTATAATGAAAATAGGCTCACTAAGGAATCTATACATATAAATTGTAACCCATAATTCACTTTGTACAATTTTATATGATTTTTTCAAGACAGATCAGGGAACCACAAAGTCATTTAGAACCACTCCCACTAAAATTAATATATCTCAGAATATAAAATTCCTTTTCCTTCTCTGTTTCTTCCGTATTAAAATAGACACAGTAAGCTTTAATTTGATATCTTATTCACTCTCTAATTCCCTTTCTCCTATTTTTCGTGATTTTTAAAATACACATCACTGCTTCTAACCGAAACTGTTTTATTACAAAATACAATTACCACTACGATCAAACACACGCCCGCGTGATCACGGATGCCGGTTTTTAGTTTTCTTCGGTATTTCAACCGATTAACAGAATATTTCATACAAACTTTCAGAGAAGTGTGAGATTACACACCATTTCAGATATGTATACGGAAGCTACGGGATTACACACCTTATTCGGAATCCGCAACACGATATTCTCCGCGGCACCTAAAGATACAACCGATCAACAATTAGTCCAAAACCCAATTTACAACTTCATCTAAGTATTGGATGTATTAACAATCTATACCGCTTACCAACAATTCGAGTCTCTTTTTATGAGAGATAGGTGTTCGACTTTACCACTGTTTCCGAAAAATCCACAAGTAGAGAGTATCGAGTATAGAGTGATTTAGTGCCTAACAACATAATCGATTAGCCAAACTTTCAATCCGATTAACACCATAATCGAATAGTGATATCGAATGGAGTATTAAAAGACTCCTTACCTTAATCGATGATAATCCCGATTCCCACCAATTGGCTTATGACTACAATGAATCAACAAGGATTTGGTATTAGGCCACCCACTAGAACTCCGATTCAATCAAGGAGAGATGTCCAACACACAAAAATGGGGAAGATAGAAGATGATAGAAATTCGGCTATTGAAGAGAAAATAATAAAGAAGATTTGATCATATGGTAATGTCGATTTAGGAAAATGGAAGAAAGGTTGAAGGAATGATAAAAAGAAAAAATGATGGAAGGTTGGATGGATGCTCTAGGTGATTCGGCTATCAAAGAAAGATGAACAAAAAATAAATATTTGATCAAACAAAAGAGAAGAAAGATTTTAAAAAAAAAATGCACAATTGTGCTAGGAGGTTTCAGTAATGGAAATAACAAATTGGGAGAAAAATATACAAGATTTGCAAATAGGAAATTTGGCCAAAACCATCCATATCCATTCCCCTAAAAGTTAAAATTTGCAATAATTGTGTTTTCCCCCATTTTCTTCTCCATCATTCCTTTGCCATAATTGTGTTTTCTCCCTTTTCTTCTCCATCATTACTTTGTCATAATTGTGTTTTCTTATCACAACACCCAAAATTTTTTTTTGGATGTTACAATTTGTTCCCTTTTTTTCCCTCAAATTCTGGAATTAGATATGGGTAGAAAAAAGATCAAATTCCAATCAAGAATTTTAGATGCTGTCAACTATTTCAGGCGGGAGACAATCTTCGATTGATTTGATTTTTATTTCTGAATATTTTCTTGAAAATTTTGTTGGAAAAAATAGGAATGGCAAGAGTGATGAATCAATTAGATGTGTGAACGGGGATTGAAAAGTTTTTTTTTTAATTTCCCATTTTGAACTTAATTTTTTGAGGCATAATAAATTTTTTGAACTTGCCATTGTTAATTTCATTTCCACATTAAAAAAAAAATCAGAACAATTGATTTTAATTTTAAAAAATAAATATTTCAAAATTTAAAATACCCATTTGATTTTATTTATCTGTATTCAGCTATGCTACTTGGAATTCTAGGTTACTGTAATTTTACATGTTTGCCGCAGTTAAAAAGGATAGGTACTTTGTGGTCCTAATCACTATTAAAATAGAGTTATTATTTAGTTTTAATTAAATTTTCAGATTTGTGCAAATTAATTTTTATGTAATTATATTTAAAATTAAAATATAATTATTAAATTTGGATTTTTTTAAATAATTTTAAAAATGATATTTGTACATAAACATGTATATTTGTATTGGTGTGATTGAGATATTATTTATTTATATATAATTTATTAAGAATTTAAACATTTATTAAATAACTGAAATTATTTAATATAATTTATTAAATAATAAATAATTGGGTGTGAAATTTTAGGAGCTTATTTAATATCTTTTTTTTTTTTTTTGTATTTTTAAGGGTTTTTACATATAAGCTAAAAAATTTAATACCTTTATCTCAAAATAATATATAATTGAATTTAAAATAGATATTTAATATTTAATATGCATTTAATTTAAAATTTAATCTTTTTGGTACTATGGCAGAGTTAACAAAATTATGCATGCAAACAACTGTGGCTTGATATATTTTCCTATACTGTGGGACTCATCGAATGACTCCTGGGCCAAGTTTGCAATGTGCTCGGCGCACCTGTTTTCCTCCCGCACGATATGGCTTATCCTTGTAACCCACCCTTCACTTACCAAAGCTAACAGTTCCTAATGTATGTATTCATGGGATGGTCGATGCCAAGAGGACGAGATAACAGTCTAACTACTAGTGGTGCATTGAGCTCGACAATAAGACTCGAAATATCAATTCTCTTTGCCGGTTGGAGGCCTTCCCGGATCTACCACAATGCTCTTTATACACTATCTATCATCCTAGCCTTGAGCATGAAGCCATGCACCTATGCACCATTGGCATCTTGCAATTGACCCCCGACAGAGGCCCAACACATTGTCACACGTTGTGCCTCATTCGTACATTCAAACTATAGCACCTAATCGGAGGTATTTGCCGTTGCACCCACCTTGCACCTTAATGGACTAGAGAAACCAACGCGTGACATGCCCGAACAATATAGCATGGATCGAAATAATGAAAAAATGATAATTTTTTCTCAAATATATATAGGAAAGTTATTTTTCTATCATTGTTCAAAGAAGCCACATCATAATGGTTGAGAGAAAAGTAAATAGCAAGTATGAGAATCACTTTCGCGTTAATTAATTTTTTAAGACAACCCTAGAATACTAATGTATATTATTGCACATGCATACATGACACTACCTCGAATACTTGAGATCTCTTTGTTTGATATACAAGTAAGCCTCGATTAAAATTGGAGTCAAAGATGATCAACTGGATTGGTTGGTCGGACTTGATTGTTTGATTAGTAATAGACTTGGATATTGGTTTGAAGATAATCATTAAATGGGTATAGATGGATTGAATCGAGCAAAAAATTGAATTGGGCAATTGAATTATCTTTTAAATATTTTTCTATTTTTAATTATTTATTTAATTGAAGTGGAATTGAAGTGGACGAATTAGTTATATTGATAGGTGGGAATTTGTTCTTGCATTAGGGTTTTTTTTTTTTTTTTTTTAAGTTGAACTCTAAATTTGACAATTATTTTCACATTGAGGTATGATTTTTTCCTGTTCAAATTAAGGCTTAAACTTGGCAATTATTATCTTTGTACTTGACCCAGCTTATCGAGTAAGGATATAGAAATCCTACGTTTGTTGCCGAGCAACCATAATCGTACTCTAATAAGCAACTTTTACAAAATTTTTTTGAAACATATTGATTTTAACTAAAATCTATTAAAATTATCAACGAAAATTTGTTTCGATAACTAATTATAAAACAAGACAAAAGTGTCATTCTTGTCTTATATGTATCGATGCATTTAGTTTAAGTATCAATACCCATGTCCTAATATCGATAGTAATTTGAGTTTGAAATTTAGGAATAAAAATTTCAAGTTTTGGGACAATTTGCATGTTTACACCCTCATAGTTATTCCAAAATAACCTAATATATTCAAATATAAAATTTATCATTAAAGATCGTTCTCCAACAACTCTTTTCTTAAACACGTGGTATTTTCTTACTTGAACCTTATGCATATACCATTCGTACCAAGATTACATAATTATCAAAAATTTTTAAGAATAAGTCAGTTAAAGGACTGGACTTATAAAAGTTTGATAATCGTATGTCAATAAATTTTTTACTTGAATTTCTATTTTTTTATATTTCTCTTGCTTGTTCGTATATTAATTTTTCATTTTGTATTTCTACTCTATTAAACCAAATTTCTATTAAATGATTTTAAACCAAATCATTTATTATTTATTAGTTTAATATTAAAGAAATTTGATTAGAAATTATTAAAAATATGTGAATTTAAAAATGTATTTAATAAAATATTAATTTAAAAAAATTAAAATAATATCTCCAACAATGTCTCAGAACGACCCTTTTCTCTTCCCTAAAGTACAATCCTCTGTTCTCTCTGACCCTTCTCTTTTCTTCTCCCGAACCCTCCTCTCATCCCCTGTCCCTACTAATTCTTTCTTCCAAAACTTCACTCTCAAAACTGGCGACCAGCCTGAATACATCCACCCTTATCTCATCAAATCAGCCTGCTCTTCCATTTCTATTTGTTACCCATCCTTATTTCACAATCCTCCTTCCATTTACCGAAAGTTCGTCCGTGATTTAACCATCTTTGCTACCGATAAAACCACCTCAGCTTCGGATAAAAGCCATGTTATCACTTCTTACAGTGATCTCAGTCTTACTTTAGATATCCCTTCCTCCAACCTCCGTTTCTTTCTTGTTCGAGGTAGTCCGTTTTTAACCTGTTCTGTAAACCGCAAGACACGGATATCAATCTCCACTGTTCATGCAATTCTCTCGTTTTCTTCCAATAGTTCACTCACCAAGCATACCATTACGCTGAACAATGGCCAAACTTGGATTATATATGCATCGTCATCCGTCAGTTTGAATCATAATGTTTCTTTGATTCTTTCTGGTGGGTTTACGGGTATTCTTCGGATAGTTGTATTGTCCGATTTTGACCCGACATGTGAATCAATCGTCGATCAGTTCTCTTATTGCTACCCGACCTCAGGTGTTGCAGTTTTAACTAAATCGTCTTGTATAGAGTATAAATGGGAAAAGAAAGGGTGGGGTGATTTGCTTATGCTTGCACACCCACTTCATCTTGATGTTATATGTAAGGACTGTTGTAATGTTAAGATTTTAGAGAATTTTAAGTATAAAAGTATTGATGGGGACCTTGTTGGTATTGTTGGTGATTGCTGAATGTTGAAACCACACCAAGTTTCAGTAACTTGGCATTCAATTAAATGGGTTAAAGAAGAATCGTATGTTGAGATTGTTACTGCTCTTGCTAAGGACGTTCATGCTTTGGATTCATCGGCTATAAAGACGAAATCATCATATTTTTATGGCAAGTTGATTGCAAGAGCAGCAAGGTTGGCTTTGATTGCTGAAGAAGTGTGCTTTCTTCTTGTGCTTCCAGCTATAAGAAAGTTCTTGAAGGATACAATTGAGCCATGGCTGGATGGGACTTTTAATGGGAACGGTTTTCTGTATGAATCAAAATGGGGTGGAATTGTGAGTAAACAAGGGTCAACGGATTCAGAGGCAGATTTCGGGTTTGGAGTTTACAATGACCACAAGTGTCATATTGGTTACTTCCTTTATGGAATAGCTGTCTTGACTAAGATTGACTCTGCGTGGGGAAAGAGGTATAAGCCCCAAGCCTATTCACTTGTGGCTGATTTTATGAACTTAGACATCTTATCGAATTCGAATTATCCACGAGTGAAGTGTTTTAATTTCTACAAGCTCCATTCTTGGGCTGGAGGGTTGACTGAATTTGCAGATGGGAGGAACCAACAAAGTACTAGCGAAGCTGTGAATGGATATTACTCTGCTGCACTAATGGGGTTAGCCTATGGAGACACCCATCTTGTTGCAACTGGTTCAACACTTGCAGCACTGGAGATTCAAGCAGCAAAAAAATGGTGGCATGTTAAGGAAGGAGATAATCTATATGGAGAAGAATTCACTAGAGAGAACAGAGTTGTAAGTGTTTTGTGGGCCAACAAGAGGGACAGTGGTCTTTGGTTTGCCCCTCCTTTCTGTAGAGAATGCAGGCTTGGAATCCAGTTGCTACCAATATTGCCAATCAGTGAGGTATTGTTCTCTGACATTGAGTATACCAGACAGCTTGTGAACTGGACATTGCCAGCACTGGGAAGGAAAGGTGTAGGAGACGGATGGAAAGGGTTTGTATATGCCTTGGAAGCAATTTATGACAGCGAGAGTGATTTGAAGAAGATAAGGAACCTGTCTGATCATGATAATGGGAATTCACTTACTAATCTCGTGGTGGGCTCATAGCAGAACTTGAAATTCAACATGGTGCAGAAGGGAAACGTTACTGGACTCGGTTCCTGTCATTTTCTTTTGTATTTTGTATGTATGATGCTTGCTGAGTATGATGTACACATCCAAACTGAAAGCACCTATATATCTATCTACCTATATAAAATTCTTAATATTAATATATATCCTGGTGTTTCCATTTAAGCGAATTCACCAGTAACATCAAATGTCTTCATGTGATGAAATATGTTTCCAAATGATCTCAAGCATCAAATTACTGATTTTCAAGTGGAGGCTTTATTTCCCAAATAAAAAAAATGCTATTGTTTAAAAAAATATAACGAAAATGAAACAATATCGGGCGGTGCAAATATCCGAAAAATACATACAAAAAATACAATTTTTTTTTTTATTTTCAACCCAATCAAGCTGTTATTATTACACGATAATAAATTTGGGTGCTTGTTATGGGGTGTAGATACTATTAGATACTATTAGATACTATTCATTTTAAGTCATTTTTGTTAATATGTTATAAAAAAAAAAAACACTTCTTTTCGTCATTTAATTCCGGGGGTTATCAAATTCAAAAACCCTAACTATATAAATTAATATAATTGATTTTTTACCTTCAGTTGGGTAGCTTGAATCGTTCTCAGCAAAAGTGCTCTCAGAAGAAACCCTAATTTCACAAGCCATGGTAAGTTTCTCTTAACATCTATTTCGATTCTTCATGTTTAAGCTAAATCTTGTTTGGTTGCTGAGAAAAAAGGAGTTTAGGTTTTTGTTACAGTAAATTGAAAAAAAAAAGTTGGATTTTTCCAGTTCAAATGTAGTAATGTAATCGACTCTGGATTTTTTATTGTGTAAAAAAATTATGTTTCCATACTTGAAAAACTGATTATAAAGGAATAGAAAATAGAAATGTGCAATGCTTTTTCTTTGTATTAAATGGAAAATTTTCAAATTGGAACTGTTTACTAATTAGATTAGACTAGTTTTAAACTTGTATTAGCTGCTGAAGGTGTTCTTTTTTGAGATTGAAATGGAGTGGAGCTATCAATTATGTCCCAAACCCAAATCCAACCCAACCTGACCAGAACGACTAATCCGAAGTGTTCTGAGCTCATAATGGACTTGAAAAACTTGAACTCCATATCTGAAACTCTGAACGATTGAACCCCAAACAACCCGAAATTAGCCAAAATCTGAAATGACTGGAACAAATCGACCCATCCAATTGTCGTTTTTTCTTTAAATACTTTTTATTAGGATAAGACATTTTTTTGATCGAATTGAGTTTAAGCAGTGATATTTGAGGGATTCATAGATTTGTGGTATTTTGTAGTCAAGGAGGAAGGTTAAGGAGCCCAAGGATGAGACTACTACCCCTGGACCTGCTGTACGAGACGTGAGCCTGTTTTCGGTGTGGCTCACATTTTCGCTTCCTTTAACGACACATTTATTGTAAGCGAATCACCTTTGTTTACATTGATTTTTCTTCCCACTGCTTCATTATGTTTAATGCACTGTCATTGATTTCGCAGCATGTAACTGACATGTAACGTTTTTGTTTACCGAAGAGGACGTTACCCCCATTTCCACTGACAGTACCCGAAGAAAGGGTGGCAGACGTGGAAGGCGGCTGTGAATCTACCAAGCCCGTTGTTGCCACCGGGGCTAGCCGTTTCAACGCTCGGAGGTTTTATTTATTTATTTGTTAAACACTTTAAAGTAGTTTTTTTACAAAATTAAAAGCGCAGCCCCTTAAGATCGCCTTCCTTTTCAAATTCAGTGGAAGCGTTTCGAGTCATAGCTGCGCAATAATAACTGTTTTAGGGTTTTTCTCTTTAGGGTTTTCCTATCGAGATTCTCCCTTTTTTTTCCCTCCTGGGTTTTTTATTCTCGAGACATTTCTTTCTTTTGGATTTGCTCCCCTTTTTTTCTCAAATTCTGGGATCAGATATGGGTAGAAAAAGGATCAAATTCCAATCAAGAATTTTAGATGCTCTCAATTATTTCAGGCGGGAGATAATTTTCGATTGATTTGATTTTTATTTCTGAATATTTTCTTGAAAATTTTGTTGGAAAAAATAAGAATGGCAAGAGTGATGAATCAATTAGATGTGTGAATGGGGATTGAAAAGTTTTTTTTGATTTCCCATTTTGAACTTAATTTTTTGAGGCATTATAATTTGTCTGACTTGCCATTGTTATCTTCATTTCCACATTAAATAAAAAAAATCAGAACAGTTGATTTTAATTTTAGAAATAAATATTTCAAAATTTAAAATACCCATTTGATTTTTTTATCTGTATTCATTGTTTACCCCAAATGTTTGATTTCTGCACAGTATGCGTGAATAAAACCCACTACTTCATGCACAAGAAACCTTCATTTTCTTAACTTCTATAAGTTATTGGAAAGTTTTAGGTGACTTTCATTCACGTGGATGCCTTATAATGAAGCCCACGTTAAGCTAGCTATAGATCATGGGCTAGCCCATCCTATTAAGTAGCCCTAAATATTCCCCCAAGAAAATAACAAGAAAAAGGCTATAAATACCCTCATTTTCTTCCCTCACTCGTCCATGGCTGTTCCAAATTAGAAATTAGGGTTCTATTCCCTCGCCGCCTCTCTCCATCGTTGCCTTTCTAACTAATGATTCGAGCAAAATTTTATAAAATCAAAAGTGCAGCCTCTTAAGATCGCCTTCCTTTTCAAATTCAGTGGAAGCGTTTCGAGTCATAGCTGCGCAATAATAAATGTTTTAGGGTTTTTCTCTTTAGGGTTTTCCTATCGAGATTCTCTCCGATTTTTCCCTCCTGGGTTTTTTATTCCCGAGGCATTTCTTTCTTTTGGATTTGTTCCCTTTTTTTCCCCTCAAATTCTGGAATCAGATATGGGTAGAAAAAGGATCAAATTCCAACTGAGAATTTTAGATGCTGTCAACTATTTTAGGCGGGAGACAATCTTCGACTGATTTGACTTTTATTTCTGAATTTTTTCTTGAAAATTTTGTTGGAAAAATTAGGAATGGCAAGAGTGATGAATCAATTAGATGTGTGAACGGGGATTGAAAAGTTTTTTTTTTAATTTCCCATTTTGAACTTAATTTTTTGAGGCATAATAATTTGTCTGACTTGCCATTGTTAATTTCATTTCCACATTTAAAAAAAATCAGAACAGTTGATTTTAATTTTAAAAAATAAATATTTCAAAATTTAAAATGCCCATTTGATTTTATTTATCTGTATCGAGCTATGCTCCTTGGATTTCTAGGTTACTGTTATTTTACATGCTTGCTGCAGTTAAAAAAGGATAGATATGTCGTAACCATTTTTTTTGACAAAACGGGAATCGACTCTTGTGTTTGAAAATGAAAAACGGGAGTCGCCACCGATCTCTTATTAGGTGTGATCGGATCACCTTTGTTTTAATAAAACATTTTTGATTTACTAAAACAGTGTTTTTGGTCTACGAAAATTTGAGAAAATGGGTTCGGGAGTCGGTTACGTGCGAGGAAGGGTTAGCACTTTCGTCATGCCCAAAATTGGTATCAAATTGATTAATAAATGTACTAATGTCGAAAGTTTGAAATTTTGAAAGAATTTAAAATTTTGATTTCTTTTGGAAACGTTTGTGTTTTCTTGAATTAAATCGAGATTTTCTCGTTTCGAAGAAATAAAGTGTCGCATCCAATACTTTAGAACACGATAGTTTAAATCCTCGATCTTGAGATCCTCTCATAGTTTTCCAAAGTACAAATTGAGGCTTTCTCGTTCCCAAGGGACTAAAATATTACATCCAATGCTTTAGGACATGATAGTTTAAGTCCTCGATTTGGAGATCATCTCGTAGTTTTTGAATTGAAAATGAGGATTTTCTTGTTCCAAAAAGATAAAATATCACATCCAATGCTTTAGGTCACGATATTTTAAATCTTTGAATCCAAGATTATCCCGTGGTTTTCTTAAATCGAAAATCCAGATCTTCTTGTTCCAAAATGATAAAATATCACATCCAATACTTTAGGACACGGTATTTTAAACTTTCGAATCCAAGACCATCTAAAAATATCGATTCACATAAAATGGCGCGGATAAAGATAATCATAAAATATCAAAACGAAAACAAAGGGATAAAATAAAATATTAAAAATAGTACAAACACATACGTGACAAGATAATATAGATATAGTTATAATAATAAAATTAGTTAGGTACTAATAAAATATATACAGAATACGATAATGGTAACACATATAATGCATATAATACATATAATGATAACGCATAATAGCGATGAATGGTAATAAAGTGAAGATAATAGTGAATATAATAATAAGGGTACGAAATCTACACAATGTACTAATATAAATATAGTAGTAATAATGATATAATGTTAACAATATAATAATAAAGATAATAACGTAGTAATAATAATAATAATAGAAACTATATGCACAATATAATAACAATAATATGATGATGATAGTAACAACATGATAATGCGATAATAATAACTGAGAATGTATGCGCAATCGAACAACAATAATACGACAGTGATAGTATAATACTAATGCAATAATAATGTTAATAATGGTACTGATAATAACAAAATTGGTTAAATTAACAAGTGGATGTGAGGGGACTAAATCGAGAGGAAGGTCAGGTTAAAGGCCGAAATAAGAAATAGGTTGGGGCTTCTTTATAACGTGCGTAAATGGAGAGGGACCCAAAGCGCAAATACTCCATTTTATGAAGAAGCGCGCGGATCCCTTGGCAGACGGGTCGGGTTACACGGGTTCCTTTAAAAGCCCGAATTTTCCTTTTTTGTTTCATTTGCAGACCTCTCGTCTTCAAAAAACACAAAAAACTCTCCTGTCTTCTCTCCCTCTCATCCGTCCGACGATCGGCCTCCCCTCAACCTTTTGTCGCACCACCACGCCACCACCGTATCGGTGGCCGGTGGTGCCCCAAATCAGACCTTTTGGTCCTTTCCTGAACCCCTTTTGAAACCTCAAAAACCCAAGGGAAGAAATCCCGTTTTTCGGCTCTCGATCTAGTTTCGACGACGGGTACGAAGCCCCGACGACGCGCTCCGAGAATCAAGTATGACCCCTTCGCTTTTTATTCGTTTTGTTGTTGATTTTTTTAGATTTTGAAATTAGTACGAGAGAAAATATGAAAAGCCAAAACGGTATTAAACCAAAGAAAATAAACAGAGAAGGACTGAAAGACAACCTCGCACTTTTTTTACTTTTTGTAGTAGTTTCTTTTATTTTCGCTACTGGTCTCTACTTTTTTGAACCCCTATTACATCGTTTTCTAATGGCTTTATAGCCGAAAAATGCACTATCCTCCTAATATTTTACTATTTCGTTCCATATTTCCCTGCCTTCTTGTGGTTTTTGCGTTTTGTGTTGTTTGCGGTGAGTGACGGGCGGTGTGGAGACGGAGCGCCGCGCAGCGCGCGGCGCGCGCTGCGGTGCTAGTGGGGGACAGAGGCGCATGGGGAGCGCAGATCGAGGCGTGCGTGAGGTGCGCGCTGAGACCAAGGTGCCTGGGACTCTGGAGCGGTGCGCGCGTCGCGCGTTGGTCATCCAAAAGACGGGCGCGTGTGGCGACGCGTATGGTGCCCGCGGGGGAAAAGGTCGGCGGCGCTGGACACCAGAAACCCTAGAGTTTTTGTTAATTTAGTTCGGTTGGGCCACTTGGGTATTGGGCTTTGTTTAGTTATTGGGCTCATGGTTTGATGATTGGGTCATTTGGGTTAGTCGGGTCTGGGGTTTGTAACTATAATTGGGCTGCATTGTTTGTTTTGTAAATGGACTTTGGTGGACTGTTTTTTTATTTTATTATCATTTTTCATTTTATTAACATTTCCGGCTTAATTTTGGCTTTGTAAAAAAACAAGTTTGGAATGGCATCACAATGGGCCCGCTCCTGGGTTTCACAACTGGGCCGGGCAAAATTTGGGTCTTACAGATACTTTGTGGTCTTAATCATTATTAAAATAGTTATTATTTAGTATTAATTAAATTTTCAGATTCGTGCAAATTAATTTTTATATAATTTATATTTAAAATTAAAATATAATTATTCAATTTGGATTTTTTTAATAATTTTAAAAATTGTATTTGTACATAAACATATATATTTATATTGGTGTGATTGAGATATTATTTATGTATATATAATTTATTAAGAATTTGAACATTTATTAAATAAATGAAATTATTTAATATAATTTATTAAATAATAAATAATTGGGTGTGAAAATTTAGGAGCTTAATTGTATTTTTTTTTTTTTGTATTTTTAAGGGTTTTTTTACATATAAGCAACAAAAATTAATACATTTATCTCAAAATTATATATAATTGAATTTAAAATAAATATTTAATATTTAATATGTATTTAAGTTAAATTTAATCTTTTTTGGTACTATGGAACAGTTAACAAAATTATGCATGCAAACAACTTTGGCTTGATTTATCTGCCTATAGTAGTGGTACCAAGGTTGTTGATGAGTCTTTCTAGTAACCTAGTAGCATCAACTCATCGAATGACTCCTGGGCCAAGTTTGCAATGTGCTCCGCGCACCTATTTTCCTCTCGCGGGATATGGCTTATCCTTGTAACCCACCCTTCACTTACCAAAGCTAACAGTTCCTAACGTATGTATTCATGGAATAGTTGATGTCAAGAGGACCAGATAACAGTCGAACTACTAGTGGTGCATTGAGCTCGACAATAAGACTCGAAATATCAATGCTCTTGGCTGGTTGGAGGCGGTCCTGGATCTACCACAATGCTGTTTATATACTATCTATCATCCTAGCCTTGAACATGAAGCCATACACCTAAGCACCATTAGCATCTTGCAATTGACCCCCGACAGAGGCTCAACACATTGTCACACAAATCGGAGGTATTTGTCATTGGACCCACCTTGGACCTTGATGGACTAGAGAATCCAACGCATGACATGCCCGAACAATATAGCTTGGATCGAAATAATGAAAAAAAATGATAATTTTGTCTCAAATATATTTGGGGAAGTAATTTTTCCATTATTGTTCAAAGAAGCCACATCGTAATGGTTTAGAGAAAAGAAAATTGCAAGTATGAGAATCACTTTCTGAGTTAGTTAATTTTTCAAGACAACCCTAGAATACTTATGTATATTCTTGCACATGCATACATGACACTACCTCAAATACTTGAGATCTCTTTGTTTGATATACAAGTAAGCCTCAATTAAAATTGGAGTCAAATATGATAAAATCTAATGTTGTTTGAATTTGAGGGGATTGGTTGGTCGGACTTGTTTGTTTGATTGGATTAGTAATAGACTTGAGTTAATCATTAGATTGGTGGAGTTAAAAATTGGTAAAAAAAAAATTGAATCGATCTTCTAAATATATTTTAAATTTTTAATTATTTATTCAATTGAAGTGGACAAATTAGTTGGATTGATTGGTGGGAATTTATTCTTGCATTAGGGTTTTTTTTTTTTTTGGTCAACTTGACAACTGTTCATTGAAGCATATATTTTTCTCTTGTTCAAATCAAGGCTTAACTTTAGCAATTATTACCCCTCTAATTGACTCAACTATCAAGTTAAGATATAAAAATATTACATTTGTTGTCGAAGCAATCATAGTCATGCTCTAATAAGCTTAACTTTTTACAAAAAATTTTTTGAAACATCTTGATTTTGACTAAAATCAATTAAAATTATTAACAAAAATTTGTTTCGACAACTAACTATAAAACAGGACAAAAGTATTCTTACTACCTTATAGGTATCGATACATTTATTTTAAGTATCTATACCATTGTCTTAAGCTGCCTTTGGTTCACCAGTTGTTGCCAGTGAGGTGCAGTTACTGCTATCAATCTCACTGCACTGCTGTTTGGATCAGCATGAAAGTCCAGTGAGATAGCATTTCAATCTCATTGGGGGGCTGAAATTTGACTGAAGATTTCAGCTCCAATGAAAAAAAAAAATCCGGTCAACATGGTTTTTTACAATTCTAACCTAACTCCTTTGTTTTCCAGGCAAAAATTCCTGTTAACCCCTACCAGTCTTCTAGCGTTCCTTCTTTTGTATTCTAACCACACCACACAAACATCATCAATAATCAAAATTAATACATGGGTTTTGTAGCTCTCGAAGCAACGATTGCAAAAACGTAAAAATTATCAAAAATCGAAACCAAATCATACCTTAATTTTGGCTTGCAAGTGCCGAATGCTTAACTCAAACTTTCTCTCTTTTTCTTCTGGTATTTTTCGGTGGTAAGAATGGATGAATGAATATCCACCACCACTTTTGTTTCTTTTATTATAAAATATCTATAATATAGAATAAATATAATATAACTTTTAACTAATATTTTTAATATATAAAAACATATAATTATGCATTCCATCATTCAATGCCGTCCACTAACCATAAAATTGACTTAATTCCACATAAGTCCTCACATTTTATAAAACCACAATACGTAGGTGCTTTAAATAGTAGTTATATATATTATAAAATTAATATTAATTAATTAAAAATAAATATTTTAATAAACATATTTTATTAAATAAATTTATAAATTTATCTATTTTTAATAATTTTATATAAGTAAAATAATTTAAAAACTTCTATTATATATCAATTCTAATCTAATGTCCTTAATAGTCATTTTATATTTTCACCTCACCGCTACAGCTGCGTTTGAATCCAAACACACACTCCACCGCTGTTTCTAATCTCATTGCTACAGTGTCCAATCTCATTGCTACAGTAACTAATCTCACTGCCACCGCTGTTTTTAACCTCACCGGAGGTAAACAAACCGCCCATCCAAACTAAGCCTTAGTATCAGAATAGGAAATTTCTAAGTTTTGAGGGCAATTTGCATGTCTACACCCTCATAGTTATTCCAAAATAACATTATATATTCAAATATAAAATCTATCATTAAAAAAATATGCCATTCATACGGATTTGAACTTATAAAAATTTGATAATCGTATTTCAATAATTTTTTTACTTGAATTTCTATTTTATTTATATTTCTCATGCTTGTTCGTATTTTAATTTTTCATTTTGTATTTCTACTCTATTAATCCAAATTTCTATAAAATGATTTTAAACCAAATCATTTGTTATTTATTAGTTTAATATTAAATACATTTGATTAGAAACTATTAAAAATATGTGAATTTAAAAAATTATTTAATAAAATATTAATTTTAAAAAATTAAAATCATATTTTTATTAAGGTTAAATATTTTATATCAAATTGTAATGGTAAATATATATCTTTTGAATAATTAAAAATACATTTATCATAATAAAAGTTTATATATTATTATATAAATATAAATCTTATATAATAGCATAATTATTAATGCCATTACTACCTATAATTACTAAATATATATTTGCTGCAACACTATAATATAATTAACTTTTATGGTGCCAACTTTCCAAAAACAAAACTCACAATCAAAGGCGAAAACAAAACAGGTTAAAATGATAAAAGGCCAATCCACCGCATCTTCTTTTCCTTTACTGGAGCTCCATGCTTCAGTCCAAAACGCGATGAAATCTCTGTCACTGGCAAAAATTCACGTCATCCAAACGGATGACTGAGGTGCGTTGCACCATTCCTAAGAACAAGCGTGCTTCACTGCAAGCAACCAGGCATCCAAACGAAGCATGGGATGTGGAAGCATTAAATGGGACTGGCTAGTGGTCAGTCAAGTGATTAATACCGGTCTTTTCTGTAATAGCCCAAATTTCAGTGATGTCAAAATTAATGGTTCGAGATCACCAAATCTGACAAATGAACTTGTAGGCTATATTATTTAATATTTACGAGCCAAATGTAGCTTTTAAAATATTTTTAAAATAGTAAATTATGTTTTATAAAGATTTATTTGGTGAAATCGAGAAAAAGAGTATCGAGATCTCGGTGTTATAAACCGAGTCATAAATATTTTTATGAATGTTTACGGAATGTCAATAAGGTAGTATTAAAATTCCGTTAGAAAATTTTAACGTTTGGATATGCAATTAAATGAAAAAGACTAAATTGAAAAAGGTGTAAAAGTTTCATTATAGATCAAAGAAAGTATAAAGGACCAAAATGGCAATTAAGCCATTTTGTTTAGTTGAGGCGGTTTATTGTGAAGAAAATCTGAGATTTTTTATGTTTAATATATATTATTATATTATTATATTATATTATTATATTATATTATTAGAAAAAAAAAAGGAGATAGAATAGAAACAGAAACCCAAAACGAAGCAGAGAGCAGGGGAAGGAAAGAAAGAAGAAGAGAAGAGAAAGAAGAAAAGGAGCAAAAATTGGAAAATTTACAAATTAGCTAAATAAAAAGGGGATCAAATTAGAATATCTAGATTTCTCTTGATTTCTCTTCATTTTCTTCAGCTGAAAAACAGCCATGGGAGAGAGCTTCAAGCTGGTTTTCATACTCAAGCTTCATGTAAGTTTAATTCTTGCTTTCTCCTTGAAATTTCTATGTTTTAGAACTTTTACAATTGGATCCAACTTGCTATGTCATTAGTTTTTGATTCTATAGCTAATTTTTAAAGTTGATGTGGATTATTACTGGAAGAATATGATGAATAAATATTGATTTGGAGTTTTTAATTTTGTTATATGATGATATTATCAAGTGAAATTGATGAAAATTGGTTTTAGGACCTAATTGTGAATTAGCTGAAATTATGGCCTAGTGTTAAAATTCTGATTTCAAAGGTTATGAAGTAGTTTAAAATGATAGAGAAAAGTATTAAATGAGAAAATTAACTCAATTTAGGGGTTAATTCAGCAAGGACTAAATTGTATGAATTGTGGAATTAGGGACAAAATAGAAATCAACATGTTACACTAAAGCAGTTTTGGACAACAGCAGTTGTCTAACTTTGAAAAATCACCAAAAATTGTAGAAATTGAATTAGAAGTTGAGATAGATATGGAATTAAAGCTTGTTGAGTCTATTTTCATATAAAAGAAACATAGCAAGCAAAGGAAGTCTACATTTTGAGATATTTAAAGTTTTGCAAGACTGGTTTAGAATAACTTCGTGATCCCCTGTTCTTACTTTAAAAATTCACTAAAAATTGTAAAAAAAGAATTATGAGTTATAATTTATATGTTTAGAACCCTGAATGAGTCTATTTTTAATAGAAATAAACGTGAACATCATCTGAATCTTGTATAAAGAGATAATTAATTTTTAGTGAAGAAGGGTCAGAACTGCCAGACAGCAGAACAGGGGTGACTTTGATGAATAAACTGTACTAATTGGACACACCAAAAATTCTGGAAAAATTATGGTAAGAAGATATGTGAGTCTAGTTTCAAATAAAATTAACGGATCTTAATTTGGAGTTCTGTAGCTCAAGATAAAAATAATTTAGTGACTATGACACGGATGGACAGCTTGAATATTCACATGAGTAAATAGTGAAAATTATAGAAAATGTTACTTACAAGTGTGTTGTTTATACTAAGGATGTGGATGGAGAGGAGGAGGAGGGAAAATAATATATGAATGACTTGTGTATAAATTGATTACATGCTCAATTATAATTGATATAATGTTTTATTTGGAATATTTATTATGAAATTATAATTATCGTTATAATACAAAAAATTGAAGTTGTGAGTTTATATGGCTAAATTTTAGTGATCATTTGTTAATTTTATGAATTTCATTATGTGTTATTTCATATGTATTGATGATCAAATTGAGCATTTCATTTCAGTGACAACATGAATTGACAGAAAATACAATGGTTGAACCATGGCAACAAGTGATAAGTGATAGCTTCGGCTACACTTATCTGATCAAAGACAAGTGAAAGTGAAAAGTGGTAGCTCGGCTACACGATCGATGAAAAGTGGTAGCTCTCGCACACGATCGATGAAAAGTGGTAGTTTCGACCACCGATCGGTGAAAAGTGGTAGCTCCGGCTACCGACCGATGAAAAGTGGTAGTTTCGCCTGCACGATCGGTGAAAAGTGGTAGCTCGGCCACCGATCAAGTGAAAAGTGGTAGCTCCGCTGCACCGATCGATGAAAAGTGGTAGTTTCGGCTGCACCGATCGGTGAAAAGTGGTAGCTCGCCACCGATCAAGTGAAAAGTGGTAGCTCCCGCCACCGATCAATGAAAAGTGGTAGCTCCGCCACCGATCGATGAAAAGTGGTAGCTCTAGCACCGATTAGTGAATAGTGGTAGCTTCGGCTACAAGTGACAAGGGATTTCGTGTAAGACCATATCCGGGATATGGCATCGGTGATTATCGGTGACATTCAAGGCATACCGATGCGAGAAAATTTTCGTAAGACGTTCACTAAATTGACGGTTGGTAAGTGTTATATAGAATTATGTGATATAAGGAAATATGAGTTGATGATAAATGAATATAGAACTTGGTTGATGAATGAGCTCATTTGTGATTATATATTTGTACACCCTTGAGTGTATTATCCGTATGAAATGGTATTCCGAATGAGTTAATGAGAAGAGTTCTAAAATGACATAATCTAAATTCGAAATGAAATATTATGAAAATGTACTTGGAATGTATTGGTATGTCTTGTGTATGTTATTTGAGTTCATAATATGGAAAGTAAATGTATGTGAAAATATGAGGTGATGATATCTGTACATGGAATTTATTGATGGATACATACATTCTAATGGATTTTAGAGAACATTGAAATTGGGCTCAATAAGTGAGTTGCCAATTTAAATTGTAATTGGCACGAAGAGCTAGTGAATTGCATGATTATGAGTTGTTACACGTATTTGTCAAAAATACGAGGAAATGATGGTAAATGATACATGGAAATATGAGACTATAATATATAAAAACATGGAATGTGTTGATAAATGTGTTTATTCATAATTATAGAATTTTTGCATCTCAAGTGCACTATATGTATAAAGATGATGTTTCAAATGATTGGGTAAGTAAAACTCAAATATGAAGTAGTTTGAAACCAAGACAAATTGTTATAAAAAAAATGTATATGAAAAACAGAGGTGCGATTGTTATAAGTTATATGAATACATAGGATGAAAAAGTACAAGTACAAGAGAAATTTAATGAGAATTGAGCCCATATCGTTTCTTGTTATTTATATGAAGTGTACGACTAACAAATCGTTTTAAGTATAAGGCTCGATTGAATATCTTAAATTAGTTTTTATATGTATTAAATGTGGTGAAGAATAAGGATCAAATGAGTGAGAAATATGGCTTGAAAAATAGCATAATTTGTGAAAATTAACTTTACCACACGGCCAAGCAACACGGGCGTGTACTAAGGCCGTGTGACCCAAGTTTCTCCATGGATGCAAGTCGAGAGTTATACGCCCTAGAGGCTCGGCCATGTGAGCCACACGGGCGTGGGAACCTTGTAAATGAGATAAACTTAAGGATTTTGCGAAAAATTTTATACGATTTTGATTTAGTCGACCCAATCCCAATGCATGATTTGAACTTTAAGTGGTCCGATAAATGAAACTTTTATAATAAATTTTAATATTTAAGCGATAAATGGTTTAAATAATCTGTAAGTGTTTCGTACTCTTGGTAATGCCTCATACTGCTTACGGCGTCGAACACGGGTAAGGGGTGTTACATTTAGTGGTATCAGAGCTATGGTTTAGTCGATTCTCGGACTAACATAGCGTGTGCAAGAGTCTAGCTATACATGCCATATGTGAACTGTGATAGTGTGATATCTTAGGCTCTAACGAAATTATTTTGTTAAGACGAAATGACTTCCAACCGAACTATTGTCGATAATACTAAAATGATATTGAGATTATTGAAATGTGCTTATGATGTATTGGAATGTGGAAAGGTATTAATAGAAGTTCATGATATGCATGTGTTAATGTGCTTAATGAGATAACAATAAGTTGGGAAATGTAGGAAAGTGAAATGAAACTAAGTCGATGTTGTGATAAGCTCATCCATGTAGGTGGTATTCATATGATATTATGTACCTAACATGCTTGATTAAGTGAGTGTTATGAGTAAATTTACTCAAAATTCATGGAATATATGTTTAGGTACACTTGTTTGAACAAGATAATCGAAAAGTTCGTGTAACATGACTAAGTATGAAAATTTGTTTAGAGTGAATTATGTGATTATGATGATATTACGTTGATGATGAATCTTTGAGTCATATGTGTGTTTTTATGAGAGTCAAGTTAGAGGCTTTACAACCCCACCTCCTTACCAGTGTTGCTTTATGATGGAAGTCCAGAGTCGGCAAGCAGTGTTTTTCTTCTGGCTTTATCTGAGAAATCATCAGTATCCTTATTATTATTTTTATAAGTTACGTTCTCGAATTTTCGGTATGGTATTGTATCTTGGTTTTCCTATCATTCATACTTCGTAAATTGTTAATCATGGCTTATCTTTAAAGTGTGTTCTTTAGCTTGTGAATACTATGTCTCATTATGATTATGTTTTTGGTTTGATCATAGAAACGTGGTGATTCTAGTATCTGGGTTTCTCTAATTTTTGTGTAAGGAATTGATATTGGAAAAGGTATAAGTGGTGAAAATATTTGAATTTCTCCACTGAAGGAATTTTCGAGGACGAAAATTCTTAAAGAGGGGGAGAGTTGTAATAGCCCAAATTTCAGTGATGTCAAAATTAATGGTTCGAGATCACCAAATCTGACAAATGAACTTGTAGGCTTTATTATTTAATATTTACCGAGCCAAATGTAGCTTTTAAAATATTTTTAAAATAGTAAATTATGTTTTATAAAGATTTATTTGGTCAGGAAATCGAGAAAAAGAGGTATCGAGATCTCGGTGTTATAAACCGAGTCATAAATATTTTTATGAATGTTTACGGAATGTCAATAAGGTAGTATTAAAATTCCGTTAGAAAATTTTAACGTTTGGATATGCAATTAAATGAAAAGACTAAATTGAAAAAGGTGTAAAAGTTTCATTATAGATCAAAGAAAGTATAAAGGACCAAAATGGCAATTAAGCCATTTTGTTTAGTTGAGGCGGTTTATTGTGAAGAAAATCGAGATTTTTATGTTTAATATATATTATTATATTATTATATTATATTATTAGAAAAAAAAAGGAGATAGAATAGAAACAGAAACCCAAAACGGAAGCAGAGAGCAGGGAAGGAAAGAAAGAAGAAGAGAAGAGAAAGAAGAAAAGGAGCAAAAATTGGAAAATTTACAAATTAGCTAAATAAAAAGGGGATCAAATTAGAATATCTAGATTTCTCTTGATTTCTCTTCATTTTCTTCAGCTGAAAAACAGCCATGGAGAGAGCTTCAAGCTGGTTTTCATACTCAAGCTTCATGTAAGTTTAATTCTTGCTTTCTCCTTGAAATTTCTATGTTTTAGAACTTTTACAATTGGATCCAACTTGCTATGTCATTAGTTTTTGATTCTATAGCTAATTTTTAAAGTTGATGTGGATTATTACTGGAAGAATATGATGAATAAATATTGATTTGGAGTTTTTAATTTTGTTATATGATGATATTATCAAGTGAAATTGATGAAAATTGGTTTTAGGACCTAATTGTGAATTAGCTGAAATTATGGCCTAGTGTTAAAATTCTGATTTCAAAGGTTATGAAGTAGTTTAAAATGATAGAGAAAAGTATTAAATGAGAAAATTAACTCAATTTAGGGGTTAATTCAGCAAGGACTAAATTGTATGAATTGTGGAATTAGGGACAAAATAGAAATCAACATGTTACACTAAAGCAGTTTTGGACAACAGCAGTTGTCTAACTTTGAAAAATCACCAAAAATTGTAGAAATTGAATTAGAAGTTGAGATAGATATGGAATTAAAGCTTGTTGAGTCTATTTTCATATAAAAGAAACATAGCAAGCAAAGGAAGTCTACATTTTGAGATATTTAAAGTTTTGCAAGACTGGTTTAGAATAACTTCGTGATCCCCTGTTCTTACTTTAAAAATTCACTAAAAATTGTAAAAAAAGAATTATGAGTTATAATTTATATGTTTAGAACCCTGAATGAGTCTATTTTTAATAAAAATAAACGTGAACATCATCTGAATCTTGTATAAAGAGATAATTAATTTTTAGTGAAGAAGGGTCAGAACTGCCAGACAGCAGAACAGGGGTGACTTTGATGAATAAACTGTACTAATTGGACACACCAAAAATTCTGGAAAAATTATGGTAAGAAGATATGTGAGTCTAGTTTCAAATAAAATTAACGGATCTTAATTTGGAGTTCTGTAGCTCAAGATAAAAATAATTTAGTGACTATGACACGGATGGACAGCTTGAATATTCACATGAGTAAATAGTGAAAATTATAGAAAATGTTACTTACAAGTGTGTTGTTTATACTAAGGATGTGGATGGAGAGGAGGAGGAGGAGGAAAATAATATATGAATGACTTGTGTATAAATTGATTACATGCTCAATTATAATTGATATAATGTTTTATTTGGAATATTTATTATGAAATTATAATTATCGTTATAATACAAAAAATTGAAGTTGTGAGTTTATATGGCTAAATTTTAGTGATCATTTGTTAATTTTATGAATTTCATTATGTGTTATTTCATATGTATTGATGATCAAATTGAGCATTTCATTTCAGTGACAACATGAATTGACAGAAAATACAATGGTTGAACCATGGCAACAAGTGATAAGTGATAGCCGGCTACACTTATCCGATCAAAGACAAGTGAAAGTGAAAAGTGGTAGCTCGGCCACACGATCGATGAAAAGTGGTAGCTCGCGCACCGATCGATGAAAAGTGGTAGTTTCGACTACACCGATCGGTGAAAAGTGGTAGCTCCGGCTACGACCGATGAAAAGTGGTAGTTTTGGCCACCGATCGGTGAAAAGTGGTAGCTCCGCCACCGATCAAGTGAAAAGTGGTAGCTCCGCGCACCGATCGATGAAAAGTGGTAGTTTCGGCCACCGATCGGTGAAAAGTGGTAGCTCCGCCACCGATCAAGTGAAAAGTGGTAGCTCCCGCTACACCGATCGATGAAAAGTGGTAGCTCCGCCACCGATCGGTGAAAAGTGGTAGCTCTAGCCTCCGATTAGTGAATAGTGGTAGCTTCGGCTACAAGTGACAAGGATTTTCGTGTAAGACCATATCCGGGATATGGCATCAGTGATTATCAGTGACATTCAAGGCATACCGATGCAGAACAATTTCGTAAGACGTTCACTAAATTGA
This sequence comes from Gossypium bickii, assembly GCA_025503065.1. NCBI lineage: Eukaryota > Viridiplantae > Streptophyta > Magnoliopsida > Malvales > Malvaceae > Gossypium > Gossypium bickii. The sequence goes on from CP106711.1 coordinate 135,628,943, forward strand.
CGAAGTTGGTAAGTGTTATATAGAATTATGTGATATAAGGAAATATGAGTTGATGATAAATGAATATAGAACTTGGTTGATGAATGAGCTCATTTGTGATTATATATTTGTACACCCTTGAGTGTATTATCCGTATGAAATGGTATTCGAATGAGTTAATGAGAAGAGTTCTAAAATGACATAATCTAAATTCGAAATGAAATATTATGAAAATGTACTTGGAATGTATTGGTATGTCTTGTGTATGTTATTTGAGTTCATAATATGGAAAGTAAATGTATGTGAAAATATGAGGTGATGATATCTGTACATGGAATTTATTGATGGATACATACATTCTAATGGATTTTAGAGAACATTGAAATTGGGCTCAATAAGTGAGTTGCCAATTTAAATTGTAATTGGCACGAAGAGCTAGTGAATTGCATGATTATGAGTTGTTACACGTATTTGTCAAAAATACGAGGAAATGATGGTAAATGATACATGGAAATATGAGACTATAATATATAAAAACATGGAATGTGTTGATAAATGTGTTTATTCATAATTATAGAATTTTTGCATCTCAAGTGCACTATATGTATAAAGATGATGTTTCAAATGATTGGGTAAGTAAAACTCAAATATGAAGTAGTTTGAAACCAAGACAAATTGTTATAAAAAAAATGTATATGAAAAACAGAGGTGCGATTGATTATAAGTTATATGAATACATAGGATGAAAAAGTACAAGTACAAGAGAAATTTAATGAGAATTGAGCCCATATACGTTTCTTGTTATTTATATGAAGTGTACGACTAACAAATCGTTTTTAAGTATAAGGCTCAGTTGAATATCTTAAATTAGTTTTTATATGTATTAAATGTGGTGAAGAATAAGGATCAAATGAGTGAGAAATATGGCTTGAAAAATAGCATAATTTGTGAAAATTAACTTTACCACACGGCCAAGCAACACGGGCGTGTACTAAGGCCGTGTGACCCAAGTTTCTCCACGGATGCAAGTCGAGAGAGTTATACGCCCTAGAGGCTCGGCCATGTGAGAGCCACACGGGCGTGGGAACCTTGTAAATGAGATAAACTTAAGGATTTTGCGAAAAATTTTATACGATTTTGATTTAGTCCGACCCAATCCCAATGCATGATTTGAACTTTTAAGTGTCCGATAAATGAAACTTTTATAATAAATTTTAATATTTAAGCGATAAATGGTTTAAATAATCTGTAAGTGTTTCGTACTCTTCGGTAATGCCTCATACTCTGTTCTGGCGTCGAACACGGGTAAGGGGTGTTACATTTAGTGGTATCAGAGCTATGGTTTAGTCGATTCTCGGACTAACATAGCGTGTGCAAGAGTCTAGCTATACATGCCATATGTGAACTGTGATAGTGTGATATCTTCCGGCTCTAACGAAATTATTTTGTTAAGACAGAAATGACTTCCAACCGAACTATTGTCGATAATACTAAAATGATATTGAGATTATTGAAATGTGCTTATGATGTATTGGAATGTGGAAAGGTATTAATAGAAGTTCATGATATGCATGTGTTAATGTGCTTAATGAGATAACAATAAGTTGGGAAATGTAGGAAAGTGAAATGAAACGGAAGTCGATGTTGTGATAAGCTCATCCATGTAGGTGGTATTCATATGATATTATGTACCTAACATGCTTGATTAAGTGAGTGTTATGAGTAAATTTACTCAAAATTCATGGAATATATGTTTAGGTACACTTGTTTGAACAAGATAATCGAAAAGTTCGTGTAACATGACTAAGTATGAAAATTTGTTTAGAGTGAATTATGTGATTATGATGATATTACGTTGATGATGAATGCTGAGTCATATGTGTGTTTTTATGAGAGTCAAGTTAGAGGCTTTACAACCCCACCTCCTTACCAGTGTTGCTTTATGATGGAAGTCCAGAGTCGGCAAGCGGTGTTTTCTTACGGCTTTATCTCGAGAAATCATCAATTATCCTTATTATTATTTTTATAAGTTACGTTCTCGAATTTTCGGTATGGTATTGTATCTTGGTTTTCCTATCATTCATACTTCGTAAATTGTTAATCATGGCTTATCTTTAAAGTGTGTTCTTTAGCTTGTGAATACTATGTCCATTATGATTATGTTTTTGGTTTGATCATAGAAACGTGGTGATTCTAGTATCCAGGTTTCTCTAATTTTTGTGTAAGGAATTGATATTGGAAAAGGTATAAGTGGTGAAAATATTTGAATTTCTCCATGAAGGAATTTTCGAGGACGAAAATTCTTAAAGAGGGGAGAGTTGTAATAGCCCAAATTTTGGTGATGTCAAAATTAATGGTTCGAGATCACCAAATCGACAAATGAACTTGTAGGCTATATTATTTAATATTTACTGAGCCAAATGTAGCTTTTAAAATATTTTTAAAATAGTAAATTATGTTTTATAAAGATTTATTTGGTCAGAAATCGAGAAAAAGAGGTATCGAGATCTCGGTGTTATAAACCGAGTCATAAATATTTTTATGAATGTTTACGGAATGTCAATAAGGTAGTATTAAAATTCCGTTAGAAAATTTTAACGTTTGGATATGCAATTAAATGAAAAGACTAAATTGAAAAAGGTGTAAAAGTTTCATTATAGATCAAAGAAAGTATAAAGGACCAAAATGGCAATTAAGCCATTTTGTTTAGTTGAGGCGGTTTATTGTGAAGAAAATCTGAGATTTTTTATGTTTAATATATATTATTATATTATTATATTATATTATTATATTATATTATTAGAAAAAAAAAAGGAGATAGAATAGAAACAGAAACCCAAAACGAAGCAGAGAGCAGGGGAAGGAAAGAAAGAAAGAAGAAGAGAAGAGAAAGAAGAAAAGGAGCAAAAATTGGAAAATTTACAAATTAGCTAAATAAAAAGGGGATCAAATTAGAATATCTAGATTTCTCTTGATTTCTCTTCATTTTCTTCAGCTGAAAAACAGCCATGGGAGAGAGCTTCAAGCTGGTTTTCATACTCAAGCTTCATGTAAGTTTAATTCTTGCTTTCTCCTTGAAATTTCTATGTTTTAGAACTTTTACAATTGGATCCAACTTGCTATGTCATTAGTTTTGATTCTATAGCTAATTTTTAAAGTTGATGTGGATTATTACTGGAAGAATATGATGAATAAATATTGATTTGGAGTTTTTAATTTTGTTATATGATGATATTATCAAGTGAAATTGATGAAAATTGGTTTTAGGACCTAATTGTGAATTAGCTGAAATTATGGCCTAGTGTTAAAATTCTGATTTCAAAGGTTATGAAGTAGTTTAAAATGATAGAGAAAAGTATTAAATGAGAAAATTAACTCAATTTAGGGGTTAATTCAGCAAGGACTAAATTGTATGAATTGTGGAATTAGGGACAAAATAGAAATCAACATGTTACACTAAAGCAGTTTTGGACAACAGCAGTTGTCTAACTTTGAAAAATCACCAAAAATTGTAGAAATTGAATTAGAAGTTGAGATAGATATGGAATTAAAGCTTGTTGAGTCTATTTTCATATAAAAGAAACATAGCAAGCAAAGGAAGTCTACATTTTGAGATATTTAAAGTTTTGCAAGACTGGTTTAGAATAACTTCGTGATCCCCTGTTCTTACTTTAAAAATTCACTAAAAATTGTAAAAAAGAATTATGAGTTATAATTTATATGTTTAGAACCCTGAATGAGTCTATTTTTAATAGAAATAAACGTGAACATCATCTGAATCTTGTATAAAGAGATAATTAATTTTTAGTGAAGAAGGGTCAGAACTGCCAGACAGCAGAACAGGGGTGACTTTGATGAATAAACTGTACTAATTGGACACACCAAAAATTCTGGAAAAATTATGGTAAGAAGATATGTGAGTCTAGTTTCAAATAAAATTAACGGATCTTAATTTGGAGTTCTGTAGCTCAAGATAAAAATAATTTAGTGACTATGACACGGATGGACAGCTTGAATATTCACATGAGTAAATAGTGAAAATTATAGAAAATGTTACTTACAAGTGTGTTGTTTATACTAAGGATGTGGATGGAGAGGAGGAGGAGGGAAAATAATATATGAATGACTTGTGTATAAATTGATTACATGCTCAATTATAATTGATATAATGTTTTATTTGGAATATTTATTATGAAATTATAATTATCGTTATAATACAAAAAATTGAAGTTGTGAGTTTATATGGCTAAATTTTAGTGATCATTTGTTAATTTTATGAATTTCATTATGTGTTATTTCATATGTATTGATGATCAAATTGAGCATTTCATTTCAGTGACAACATGAATTGACAGAAAATACAATGGTTGAACCATGGCAACAAGTGATAAGTGATAGCTTCGGCTACACTTATCTGATCAAAGACAAGTGAAAGTGAAAAGTGGTAGCTCGGCCACCGATCGATGAAAAGTGGTAGCTCTCGCCACCGATCGGTGAAAAGTGGTAGTTTCGACCACGATCGGTGAAAAGTGGTAGCTCCGGCTACGACCCGATGAAAAGTGGTAGTTTCGGCTGCACGATCGGTGAAAAGTGGTAGCTCGGCCACCGATCAAGTGAAAAGTGGTAGCTCCCGCCACGATCGTGAAAAGTGGTAGTTTCGGCTACCTGATCAGTGAAAAGTGGTAGCTCCGGCTACCTGATCAAGTGAAAAGTGGTAGCTCCCGCTACCTGATCAGTGAAAAGTGGTAGCTCCGGCTACCTGATCAGTGAAAAGTGGTAGCTCTAGCTACCTGATTAGTGAATAGTGGTAGCTTCGGCTACAAGTGACAAGGGATTTCCGTGTAAGACCATATCTGGGATATGGCATCAGTGATTATCAGTGACATTCAAGGCATACCGATGCAGAACAATTTCGTAAGACGTTCACTAAATTGACGAAGTTGGTAAGTGTTATATAGAATTATGTGATATAAGGAAATATGAGTTGATGATAAATGAATATAGAACTTGGTTGATGAATGAGCTCATTTGTGATTATATATTTGTACACCCTTGAGTGTATTATCCGTATGAAATGGTATTCCGAATGAGTTAATGAGAAGAGTTCTAAAATGACATAATCTAAATTCGAAATGAAATATTATGAAAATGTACTTGGAATGTATTGGTATGTCTTGTGTATGTTATTTGAGTTCATAATATGGAAAGTAAATGTATGTGAAAATATGAGGTGATGATATCTCTGTACATGGAATTTATTGATGGATACATACATTCTAATGGATTTTAGAGAACATTGAAATTGGGCTCAATAAGTGAGTTGCCAATTTAAATTGTAATTGGCACGAAGAGCTAGTGAATTGCATGATTATGAGTTGTTACACGTATTTGTCAAAAATACGAGGAAATGATGGTAAATGATACATGGAAATATGAGACTATAATATATAAAAACATGGAATGTGTTGATAAATGTGTTTATTCATAATTATAGAATTTTTGCATCTCAAGTGCACTATATGTATAAAGATGATGTTTCAAATGATTGGGTAAGTAAAACTCAAATATGAAGTAGTTTGAAACCAAGACAAATTGTTATAAAAAAATGTATATGAAAAAACAGAGGTGCGATTGTTATAAGTTATATGAATACATAGGATGAAAAAAAGTACAAGTACAAGAGAAATTTAATGAGAATTGAGCCCATATATCGTTTCTTGTTATTTATATGAAGTGTACGACTAACAAATCGTTTTAAGTATAAGGCTCGATTGAATATCTTAAATTAGTTTTTATATGTATTAAATGTGGTGAAGAATAAGGATCAAATGAGTGAGAAATATGGCTTGAAAAATAGCATAATTTGTGAAAATTAACTTTACCACACGGCCAAGCAACACGGGCGTGTACTAAGGCCGTGTGACCCAAGTTTCTCCACAGATGCAAGTCAGAGAGTTATACGCCCTAGAGGCTCGGCCATGTGAGCCACACGGGCGTGGGAACCTTGTAAATGAGATAAACTTAAGGATTTTGCGAAAAATTTTATACGATTTTGATTTAGTCCTGACCCAATCCCAATGCATGATTTGAACTTTAAGGGTCTGATAAATGAAACTTTTATAATAAATTTTAATATTTAAGCGATAAATGGTTTAAATAATCTGTAAGTGTTTCGTACTCTTCGGTAATGCCTCATACTCTGTTCTGGCGTCGAACACGGGTAAGGGGTGTTACATTTTCATTTCTCTCTATATCTCTTTAATCACCAAACCCTTTAAAATGCCTAAGGCTTCCTTTGGATGCAGACGGATTTCAGTGCAGTGGCTTTTTTAGGCTAAAAAAATTTGCAACTGAAACGTTAGTAAAAGCAAGGTTGTTTGGAAAGCAATTTTCAGTGCGTTGACAATGTATTGCACCTCACTGGAGGCTCAAATTCAGACTGAAGCTTTTTGGTCCAGTAAAAAATTAGCAACTTCAGTTGCTTTTTTTTTCCTCTTTTACCCATATATTATTTATTTTCTTTTTTACCCATATATTATTTCTTTTCTTTCTTATTCTACAATTGCTTCATTATTTTATCTTTCAATAATATTTTACTTTTTTAAAGGTTTAATAATTTCAGTAATAAAGAGAGCCCCTATAATTAAATATATGATTAATTTTTGAAATATTAAATAAAATAATTTTTAAATTTTTCTCGAGATTTATTTTATTTTTAATTATGTATTATTAAAATTATTATTAAAATAAATATAATTGTAATATTTTTTAATCATTTATTAATTTTATAATTGTTAAATAGTTTTAAAAACTAATGTCCTTAATAGTCATTTTATATTCTCACCTCACCGCTACAGTTGCGTTTAAATCCAAACACACACACTCCACCATTATTTCTAATCTCACGCTCTGATATCCAATCTCACGCTCACCGCCATAAGACTAATCTCACATCACGCTATTTTTAACCTCACCGTGAGTAAACACACCGCTCATCCAAACTAAGGGCTAGTTTGGATGGGCGGTGTCTTTACCTCCGGTGAGGTTAAAAACAATGGCGATGGCGATGAGAATAATTATCAGTAGCGGTGAGATTGAACATCGTATAGTGATGAGATTAGAAACAATGATGGAGTGTGTGTTTGGATTCAAACGCAGCTCAGTATGTGAGGTGAAAATAAAAATGACTATTAAGGACATCAGATTAGAATTGATATATAATAGAAGTTTTTAAATTATTTTACTTATATAAAATTATTAAAGTATGTGAATTTATAAATTCATTTAATAAAATATTAAAATGTATCTTCCAATATTTTATTATAAATATTTTAATAAATTATATAATCAATTTAAATTATTTATTAGATAAAATAAAAATTATTTTTAATTTTTTATAGTTAAAATTTTTTTATAACAATGATAAATATTATTTTTGCAAATAGTAACATTATACTTGGATCAAATTTTGAAGTATCTAACTGTAATAGCCCAAAATAGGGCTTAGTCGGAATAGTGGTTTCAAGACCACAAACTCGAAGTAAAAATATTTAATTCATGAATGTTTTAGAGTCTATGACAGGTTGGGTGATGGCGTGCAAATTTTGTTAAGTAATTTTTATCGATAAAGTGCCCAATTTTATTATTGGGATTAAATTGGAATAAGCTGCAAAATATGAGGTCCAAGAATCTTTAAGTATGAAATAGCTTGGATTATCAATTTAAGGTCTATAATGTGATTAAATTGTTGTGTGGAAACTTCGTTGAGAAATTTTATCGAAAAAGTGTTTAATTTGGTTAGTAGGATTAAATTGTTATAGGTGCGAAATGTATGTTCCAGTTGATAAAGGGTGTGATTGTGATGGGTTTTTAAAGTGAAGGTCCTTATGAAGAAATTAGTCCACTTATAAGTTGATGAAGATATTTGTTTGGTATTTTTGAAGTTAGTTGAAAAGAAAAAGGGCAAATTTGGAAGTTAAATTAAATGGTAATAAGACTAGTAAAATATATATATATCATTCTTTCCTTCTTTTCCAGCCGAATGTGAGAAGAAAAATGGCAGCCATGGGTGAGCTCCATTCGGCCAAGCTTTTATGGCTTATATAGGTACGATTTTTGTCCCGTTTTTAATGATTTTCATATTTTTGAGATCCTTAAAGCTTAATTTGTCTATTTCTACTATTAATTTGAAGTGTAATCAAAGTTTAAAAAATATACCCATGCTAGATAAGCGTGTATTTTGATATCTAATGGTAGAATATGGATGTTTGAGGTTAGGAGAGCGATGTTTGCTAAATGATTTTCGGTGAAAACGAGTAAAACGAGTTAATCGGTAAAAGTTGTTATTGTTTATAAGTATATGTTATAGTAAGAATTTGAAGTTGCTATAGAAGGGAAAAATGTCCAGCATGTCATAAAACATAAGAAAAAGGAATAAAGTTTAATTTTCGAGCCTAGGGGCAAAATCGTAATTATGCAAAAGCTTAGGGGCAAAATTGTAATTTTGCTAAAGTTTGAGTTAGGGACTGTTTTGAGCAGTATATTAATAAAATAAGTGAAATGTGATGTTTTAGATCCCAAAAAATGAGATTTGGACCTAGAACTAGAGGAAAATCGAAAATCGAGAAAGTTGGTAAAATGGTCGTTTCGGCATTCAAGGTAAGTTCGTGTGTTAATAATAATGCAACATCGTGCTTGAATTGTAATTTTCTATTGATATGGCATAAATTCTATGATTTAATATGTTTAGGAGAAGTTGATGTATGATATGGAAAATGTGATGTTGGTTGTGTTATGTGAAATTGAACGGCAAAAATTAATGTTAAATGAATTGAATTTTAAATTAATATTACATGGGTTGTATGAGTTGCTACACAGCTGTACCTGACGAGATTTCGGCAAGAAAGTTCATATGGTTGAGTTTACATATTTATTGGTAAATGATTGAATGATATAATGCGTTGTTAAATATGAATTTGCTGTGGGATTGTGAAAATTATGATAAAATGGAAGAATAAATGCGGTAATTCAAATTAGGAAAAACACAGAATTGAGTACGTTCGTATCGTGACATGTGATGAATTGACGGATAAGACCATGGTTAATCCATGGCAAAGTGATGTAGGTATGGTATCATCCATACTGAGTTATGAAATGTAGGTATGGTATCATCCATACTGAGTTATGAAATGTAGGTATGGTATCATCTATACTGAGTTATGAAATGTAGGTATGGTATCATCCATACTGAGATATGAAATGTAGGTATGGTATCATCCATACTGAGATATGAAATGTAGGTATGGTATCATCCATACTGAGTTGTGAAATGTAGGTATGGTATCAACCATACTGAGTTAAGAAATGTAGGTATGGTGTTTCCATATCGAGTTATGAAATGTAGGTATGGTATTAACCATACTGAGTTGTGAAACGTGGCACTGAGCAACGACGTACTCAAATTCGTAAGACGTTTCCTAATTTGATAATAAGTAATACAAAAAGGAGTGAATCAAATGAAAGAGGTTGAGTGATTGTTAATGTTAAGCTCAATTATGTGTACAAGAGAGTTATGAAATGGTTTTGGTCACATGTATAGTACTAAGTGCAGGCTACTATATGTACCAGATAGCTTCGGCTACAAGGGTGGTGGTACATGTGTAGTAGCCACCATGTATCCATTATCATTACGATGAGTTCAACGGAAAATTGACTAAGTGTAATTGAAAATGATCATGTTATGAATAAGTGCAAGTGTGAATGTGACCAATTGAGAAATGTGGCAAATGTATGTATGAACAATATGTTCAATATGTAATCGGAAATTGGAAAGATTGGTATAAGCAAGTGAAGAACACAACTAAAGTGAAAAAGAGCAAACATTTACAGTAGAACTGCTTTGGGCAGTAGCAGTGACATGAATTTGAAAAATCACCAAAAATAGTAGAAATTGAATTATAAGTTGGATGAGATATTGATTTAAAGCTTATTGAGTCTATTTTCATATAAAAGAAAAATAGAAAACAAATGATTTGTATATTTTGAGATATTTGAATTTTGGTGAGACTGGTTCAGAATGATTACGTGATCCCCTGCTCTACATTTGAAAAATTATTAAAATTTGTACATAAATAATTATGAGATATAATTTATATGCCTGAAATCCTGAATGAGTCTAGTTTAAATTGAACAAAACAAGGAGGCCATATAAATTCTGTACAAAGAGAAAATTGATTTATAATGAAGAGAGGTTAGAGTAGTTGAATGGTGAAACAGGGGAAAATTTAATGAATAAACTGTACCAATTGGCTAAGCCAAAAATTCTGAAAATTTTATGGTAAGAAGATAAATGAGTTAAGTTTCAGGGAAAATTAACGGATCTTAATTTGGAGTTCTGTAGCTCTAGATATAAATTATTCAATGACTATAACTCAAGAAAACAGCTTAACTGGAATTTGAATGAATGGAAAGAATATGAAAATAGCATGTTATCGTATTGCTTATTATTTTCATGCGAGCTTACTAAGCGTAAAGCTTACTCCCTCCTTTCCATTCTTTTAGTTTTGTTAGGTCAGCTTAGGGTTGGAGATCGTCGGAGGCAGCATCACACTATCAAGCCATTATCCTAGGAGTATTGGCATGTATAAGGATTTAGTTTTTCTATGACAGATGTTGTTGTGATTAGCCAAATGTATTAGCTTATATTGATTTGTTAATTATAACCATGAGATGTGGCTTATAATAATTTGGCTCGTAAGCATATTTGTCCATAGTATAAGTGATTAAATAGATGACAATGTCAAATGCATGTGTCTGAAAAGTTTTAAATTTTGGGCGAAATTTGGTAACCCGGTTTTGTATGATTGTGAATTTTAAGTCCGATAATGCCTCAAACCCTATTCTGGTGTTGGATACGGGTGAGAGGTGTTACACTAACCGAATGATTTTTAATAAAAAAATAGTAACATAAGACATAACAAGTTTCATTTTTACTAGAAATTAAGTTATGATACAAAATTATTTTTACAAATATTGATTCATTAAATTATTTGCAATGGTTTCCCTTAACATTGTAATTTCAAGGTCACTTTCACTGTTAGAAGAACTTGATTCACCTCTATCAAAATGGCCTGAAGAGATTGGCACGTCGGGTATATTCTCAAATTGTCGAAAATCCTCATCAGTTGACCAAGCATGTCTCCGAATGTAATTATGCAAAACCATTGTTGCAATAACTATTAAAACTTGCTTGTCGAATGAATAGCTTGGAATATCTCTTAATATTGGCCATTTTTTTTCCACACTCCAAATGTTCATTCAATCACAGAGCGTAACGAAGAATAGGCATTATTAAAGATTTTTTTTTTTCCAGATGCTCGATGATTACCTCGATGAAAGTCAGGTAAATGATATCGTTCCCCCCACAAGATAATATTTTCCTACAAAAAAATTAAAACATAATATCAAGTTTAAAAATAAAATAAAAATTTTAATATTGTTTTTATGTAAAGATTAATTAAAAAATTAAAGTTCGACCTGGTGGAGGGTGTGGAAACTTTAACTCTTGTTTTCTAAGTGCTTGCAAAAATTCTCATTGTCATGTCTTTGTTCCTTCCCAACCAGGAAATGCAAAAATAAAGCACATGTTGAAGTCACAAACTGCCATAATATTTTGAGTTGGTTCACCTTTCCGTCCGATATAAGATATTTGACAAGAAGGCGAAATGCATGCTTTTATGTGTGTTCCATCTATGGCCCCAATACAATCCTTTAAAATAAATACAAGTAATGAGATAAAAGTTAGAAATAATTTATATTTTAAAAATATAAAGATTGTATAATTTTTACCTTAAAGTGAGGCCAATATCTTGTATCATGTCGAATATGGTTTGGTACTTCTTCGAATTGACCTTCAGTGGGTTTAATCGTGTTTATTCCCATTCGAGCAAATATATGCAACATATCAGTAAAAATTCGACTAACAGTTTCCCCAAATCGTTGAAATCGCTCTGCTGCATTTGAATTTGATTCTCTATTTCCAAGAATATACAATGATAATGCCAACTTCTCCATCGCAGATACCTTCCCATGCTTTAAGCCATAATTTTTTTTTGCAAATCATGCAATAAAGTGTGAAATATATTTTTTGGCATCCTAAAACTATTCATGTAACGATCATCATGCCCATTTAATACTTCGTCCACCCACATTTGACCTGTATAATTTGAATTCATACACGGTTGCATAGTGAAATAAGTTTCATGGTGTACCAATACACTGCTTAACACTTGTTCTTCCTATTGTTGTGCTTAACTTGTGTAACAATTGTGGCTATTCTTTGTTGAGCTTCTTCACTTAATTCATGGATATCATAATTCATATAAAAACTATTATACATATTGTTAAATTCATTCATAACCTGAAAAAGTAATAAAATGAAAATAAATTAATAACTTGTGACATTCTATACAACACAACAAAATTGAATAAAAGCATAGCATAAAAATACCAAACATAAAAAAATATCATACATTAATTTTACTATAAAAAAAGTAGATCATACATTAGTTTTGTATATAAAAAAGTAGATCATACATTAGTTTTACATATAAATAGATCATACATTAGTTTTACATATAAAAGAGTAGTCTAGTTATATTACAATAATAAAGCTAAGGAGCTTATGGTGGATGTTGTGGATGGTATGGTTGGAAGGGAAATGAGGATGTTGCTACCAAGGATGAAAATGATGCAACTGGATTTTGTTCAGCATACTCACGTCGAAGCCACCAAACCCTAACATCTGGATCTAAGTTCAAAAATACTTCTCGTTTCACCGGTATTTGGAACATTTTGATGGCAAAATAGTACTGATTCATCTTTTTGGAATTTCATCTTCCAAATCACATGAAAGCATCCATTGCACTTGAAATAGTATATTGAGAGTGAGGAAAAATAATTTCAAAAACTGACTTCCTTGGACTAGCCATACTCTCACACAATTTCTCAATATGAGCAGCTAATGAATTTTTGGATGATTTTCTACTTGAGCTTGATTTTTTTCCTTTACCATGTACAACCCCAAGTGTTTCCTTTCTTCGATTAGGAGTTTCATGAGAAGGGTTTGATGGTACCTCATTAGTAGGAATAACTTCATTCTCATCACTATTTTCATCTGAATCACCAAATCCCTCATTAGGTATATCATCTCCCATAGGAACCCCACTTGGAAGAACACCAGACGAAGGTGCCCATGCATTCTCTCCAGTGGCTACCATGCCACCAAACATTTGCCACATTAAATCATTCAATCGTGGCTCGATTCCTTTCTTCTTAAATCCTTTAAAATCAGGATTTTCCTACATAACATGTTAAATGTTAAATGTTATACTAAAATTTTTATATTTGTAAATTATTAATTTCAATAAATTCTATGCATTAAAATAATGATAAAATTAACACTAACCTGTATTTTTTCAGCCCACCATTCTTCGGTAGCATCGACCGTCTTTTTAGATGGATACCATCCAATACCTGTAGATTCCTTAAGCAACTCCCTCCATAACCTCCATTTCTTTTTTAATATATCCCACTTATTTTTTAATTGAAGTTTTCCATAATTTTTTTGTGTTTTTGCTTGAAAAAGAGCAACGACATTTTCCCATCCTTTTGAGTTTAGATGAGTTGTCGGTCTATTACCAGCATTGACTTCATTCACGCAAAGTTCACAAAACATCAATGTCAGCTCATCATCCCAAATAGCTTTTGTTGCTAAGGTACTTTCTCCTTCCACAAATTTTCGTGTCTTTACCATCTATTATATACAACAATATTGAATAACTCAAACTTAAAAGCTGAAAAGTTTATACTATAAATTACTTAACAATGCAAAAAATTTTATGCACTTTCATATTCTTTCTCAATTGTTCTTAGTCATTGTAACATATTTACTGTTTCTTCGCTTTATTCTCCACTCTTTGTGGCATTTAATCTCCCTTTTTTTTTTTGTTTCTCCCTCTGTTTTCTTCTTTTTCTTTATTGAAGCATTTGACTTTCTTAAATCTCCTTAAAATGAAATCTTAGTATTACTTATTCAGATAATTACTATGAAAAAAAAATTATAGTATTATTTATAGTAATTCAATATTTGCACTGCATGTCAACAGAGAAAATTAGATATCATAATTATTTGCATATGCTCCATAATCCATCATTGTGAAGTTTAGAAATTTATGCTTCTATAAGTAGAACATGTGCAGCAAGGTGATTGTTAAGTATGTCCTCACAGTATTCTGCTTCATTTACTATTGATTTGTTACAATTTAAATGAGCATTCACGCCATAAATCAATCCAGAACACGTTTATACGTGTTCATGGTGAATATACATTTCCAGCATTCTATGTCTATATACTGTACTGTCAAAGTGGTTATTTCATGCAAATGTTCAATTAGTCAAGTCAATGAATGGTTCATAATCTCAGAAAAGGAAAAAACTAAAAATCAGAACAATACATGTACAGTTATAGATCAAAACTAGATTGATTTCCATGAAGGATGAGCATTTGGTGTATAAATGCATCAAAAACCAGTCAAACTACTCACTAAAGGCTAAACCAGTCAAACTACTCACTAAAGGCTTTCAAGATTCCAATGAATTCCTACAGCAGGTACGGAATCTAAATCTTACATTCATCTTACATTCCTAATGGAATCTAAATCTTACATTCATCTTACAGTCTATGAATATGTTCCTAATGGAAGTCTTGAAGATCATTTGAACAGCAAGAACAACATGCCCCCACTGTCATGGCAATCTCTGATGCATATAGCTACTCAGCTATGTTCTACACTAATGTTTCTACATTCTGATAAACTAGTGCATGGCAACTTAAAGCCAGGGAATATTCTCCTCGTTTACAACTTTGGCTGCAAACTTAAAAAAGTACATCTGATAAACCTCTTGATGCTGTTGTTTTAACTAGAATGATAGAGAATATAGTCATAACAGATAGCAAATTCTATTATCTGTTATGAATTTGTTAGTCTTGCACTTTTATATACAGGCTGTGTATAGAGAAAGGATATTGAGTTTTTCAACAATAGAAAAATAATTCAACACTGGTTTCCTTTTATTCTTTCGTTCATTTAGATTTACCTTTTAGCATAGAATAAAGCAATTCAGGGCCATGAACAAACTCAAAAAAGTTGCTTTAAAGGCCATTTGCTTTCTCTGTTACCATTGTGAAATATTAATATTTAAGCTACAAATTTCATGGAATGTGAAAAGAAGATAATATAATGGGGGATTAGCAATGAGATTTTCTGGGTTATTGTTAAGCTAATCAGTAAACTGGAATATGCTCAAAATGTCTTTTTTTTTTTTTTTTTTTTTGTAATTCACCATCTCAGGATTTGCTTATAGTATTACCATGAATGTGCTATTTCTTGATTAACATGTATTCTACTGAAATTTTACTGACAGACAAGAATCTTTAAAAAATGTAAAAAACCAAAGGTAGATGAATACTGATTTTATATCTATGAGGGTCAAACAATTCTAAAAAGCTATAAAAGCTCTCAAATCATACAACTAAACTAATATCTTATTCTCTGGTGTATACACTTTCAGAATCTACATTTAACAAATTTAAAATCATATACAATTTTTCAGAAATATAAGAAAAAAAAATCAACCAAAACAACTTTTTTCTAAAAGACAAAGTTGGTATACAAAAGGAAATTAGTAAGAATATACCTTATGAACAAGACACCTCCAAACAGCCACTCTAGCAAAGGATATCCAGTAAACAGCTACAACAAGAACAAAGCAAAAAAAAGAGAGAAACTGTTGGTTTTTTCCCAAATCTGAAAATAAATATGGTTGGGCAAGAAATTAATTTAACTTTCAAGGATAAAATGGTAACATAATAAATAAAAGTATGGGTATTTTTGACAGATAAAAATATCAATTGCCCACTGAAACCTAATTGCCCCATAAGCCACCATCTCCAACAATGTCTCATAATGACCCTTTTCTCTTCCCTAAAGTACAATCCTCTGTTCTCTCTGACCCTTCTCTTTTCTTCTCCCGAAACCTCCTCTCATCCCCTCTCCGTACTAATTATTTCTTCCAAAACTTCACTCTCAAAAATGGCGACCAGCCTGAATACATCCACCCTTATCTCATCAAATTAGCCTGCTCTTCCATTTCTATTTCTTACCCATCCTTATTTCACAATCCTCCTTCCATTTACCGAAAGTTCGTCCGTGATTTAACCATCTTTGCTACCGATAAAACCACCTCAGCTTCGGATCAAAGCCATGTTATCACTTCTTACAGTGATCTCAGTCTTACTTTAGATATCCCTTCCTCCAACCTCCGTTTCTTTCTTGTTCGAGGTAGTCCGTTTTTAACCTGTTCTGTAAACCGCAAGACACGGATATCAATCTCCACTGTTCATGCAATTCTCTCGTTTTCTTCCAATAGTTCACTCACCAAGCATACCATTACGCTGAACAATGGCCAAACTTGGATTATATATGCATCGTCATCCGTCAGTTTGAATCATAGTGTTTCTTTGATTACTTCTGGTGGGTTTATGGGTATTCTTCGGATAGTTGTATTGTCCGATTCTGACCCGACATGTGGATCAATCGTCGATCAGTTCTCTTATTGCTACCCGACCTCAGGTGTTGCAGTTTTAACCAAATCGTGTTGTGTAGAGTATAAATGGGAAAAGAAAGGGTGGGGTGATTTGCTAATGCTTGCACACCCATTTCATCTTGATGTTATATGTAAGGACTGTTGTAATGTTAAGATTTTAGAGAATTTTAAGTATGTAAGTATTGATGGGGACCTTGTTGGTATTGTTGGTGATTGCTGGATGTTGAAAGTGAAAACACACCAAGTTTCAGTAACTTGGCATTCAATTAAACGGGTTAAAGAAGAATCGTATGCTGAGACTGTTACTGCTCTTGCTAAGGACGTTCATGCCTTGGATTCATCAGCAATAACGACGAAATCATCATATTTTTATGGCAAGTTGATTGCAAGAGCAGCAAGGTTGGCTTTGATTGCTGAAGAAGTGTGCTTTCTTGTTGTGCTTCCAGCTATAAGAAAGTTCTTGAAGGATACAATTGAGCCATGGCTGGATGGGACTTTTAATGGGAACGATTTTCTGTATGAATCGAAATGGGGTGGAATTGTGAGTAAATAAGGGTCAACGGATTCAGAGGCTGATATCGGGTTTGGAGTTTACAATGACCACAATTGTCATATTGGTTACTTCCTTTTTGGAATAGCCTTCTTGACCAAGATTGACTCTGCATGGGGAAAGAGGTATAAGCCCCAAGCCTATTCAGTTGTGGCTGATTTTATTGAGCCCATTAAAAGCCCATTATATCGTCACTTCTAAAAGGAAAAACCTAATACTCATCACTTGGAAAGCTGTGGGAAACCAGTATAAAATTAAAACCCTAACAATCCGCCACTAAAGCACAGCTTAAATCCAAAGATGCAAATATTCGTCAAAACCCTAACCGGCAAGACCATCTCTCTCGAGGTCGAGAGCAGCGACACCATCGATAATGTCAAAGCCAAGATCCAAGACAAAGAAGGTAACTTTCACCCATAGCCTGTTCGTTCCCAAATGTTTCAGTTCTTTCTTAAAAATCACAAATTAGTCTTTCTAAATAATTTCTAACTTTGATGAACTAACAGGAATTCCCCGGGACCACCAACGTTTAATTTGTGCCGGTAAACAACTTGAAGATGGCCGTACATTGGCTGATTACAACGTTCAAAAAGCTTTCTCTATTGGATTTTTTTAATAATTTTAGTAATTTTTTTGTTCTTTTATATTTGATTACAATGTTTTCACTGGATTTTTGTTCTTTTTGGTGTAGAATCAACGCTTCATCTTGTTTTAAGGTTGAGAGGTGGATTTATTGAGCCTTCTTTATTGGCTTTGGCTTGTAAATACTACCAAGACAAAATGATTTGTCCCAAGTAAGCCCCCTTTTTATTTTCTTTAATGGATTTGGCTAGTATATATCGGAATTACATGATCATATGAATACGTCATGAATACACAGGTGTTTATGAATATACTAATTGTTAAGAAAGCTGGCAATATCTGCACAGCTTGATTATTGGACACTGACACTGCTAATAGTAACCAAAGTAGGAAAATGACATGAATGCACTAATTGTTAAGGGAACCTGGCGAAGAATAGCTAAAATACTATGAGGACATGCACAAATGGAACTTCTAAAATTTTTGGAAAGTTTTAGCTGACTTTCATTCACGTGGCTGCGTTATAATGAAGCCCACGTTAAGCTAGCTATTGATCATGGGCTAGCCCATCTTATTAAGTAGCCCTAAATATCTTCCCCAAGAAAATAACAAAAAAAAAAGAGAAGCTATAAATACCTTCCTTTTCTTCGCTCACTAGTCTGTGTCTGTTCCAAATTACAAATTAGGGTTTTCTTCCCTCGCCGCCTCTCTCAATTGTTCCCTTTTTTTACTAATAATTCGAGCAAAAAATTACACAATTAAAAGCGCTGCCCCTTAAGATCGCCTTCCTTTTCAAATTCAGTGGAAGCGTTTCGAGTCATAGCTGCGCAAAAATAAATGTTTTAGGGTTTTCTCTTTAGGGTTTTCCTATTGAGATTCTCCCCTTTTTTCCCCTCCTGTTTTTTTTTTTTTTATCGAGGCATTTCTTTCTTTTGGATTTGTTTCCTTTTTTTTTTCCTCAAATTCTGGAATCAGATATGGGTAGAAAAAAGATCAAACTCCAATCGAGAATTTTAGATGCTCTCAACTATTTCAGGCGGGAGACAATCTTCAATTGATTTGATTTTTTTTTTTTTTGTGAATTTTTTCTTGAAAAAAATTGTTGGAAAAAAATAGGAACGGCAAGAGTGATGAACCAATTAGATGTGTGAATGGGGATTAAGAAGTTTTTTTTTTTTTTTTTAATTTCCCATTTTGAACTTAATTTTTTGAGGCATTATAATTTGTCTGATTTGCCATTGTTATATTCATTTCCACATTTTTAAAAAGAACACTTGATTTTTATTTTTAAAAAAAACTCGTAATTTAAAAAACTAACTTGATTTTATTAATCTGTATTCAGCTATGCTGCTTGGATTTTTAGGTAACTATAATTTTACATGTCTGTTGCAGTTAAAAAGGAGGGTTTTTTATTAAAATATTACCCAAAAAAAAATCAAAAACACCAAATTGGGGTGCACTTTTGAGAATTTACCAAAATGGTATGTCAGGGGTGGTGTCGCCTGTCGCAGAGGCGCAACCACCCTCTGACATCCTTATATTTTTTGTAACAGGAAATAAAAAAAACCTGACAACTAAAAAAAAAACACTGAAAACGAAAAAAATAAAGCAAAGGCTGGTGACACCTCAGCCACAGGCGGCACCGGTGGTGCCTCCGGCAGAGGCGGCACCAATGGTGCCACTGGCACAGGCATCACCAGCTTCTCTCTCCCGTTTTAAGCTCCTCATTTTTTAGGGTTTTTTTATTAGAATTTTAGCAGCTGAGTTGAAGAAGAAGAAGAAGAAGAGAAAGGAGGAGAAAGAAAGAAGAAAAAAATAAGAGTATATATAAATTTTTTTTTTAATAAGGAAGTTATTCTTGTTGTTATATGATATATATTGATTTTTATTTTTATTATTGTAACAATTGTTAGTTAGTTTATAACTATTGTGAATTAGAACTAGGTTAATAATATAGATAGTTAGTTATTATTATTTTTAATTAGAAACCCTAAAATGATATTTTAGTTAATAGTTAATATATTGTTATTAACCTTAAAATAAAATATTAAAATAGTATTAGTGTATTAATATGTTATTATAATATTAATATGTTAGTTACTAAATTGTTAGTATATTAATATGATAGTTAAAAACCATATAATAATATATTGTTAGTAGTATAGTGCCTCCAATATCATATGTTGATGCCGATTCGAATATGCGTGGGATCGATATCGATCTTAATAGTACACCAGATATTGATGTGGTTGGTGATGATAGAAACGCCAGTAGTGATCATTGTAAGGAAGAGGTTGATAGTAACAGCGATCCCGATATGGACGATATACTTGATGATATTGACGATGAAGACGTAAATGACGATAAAAACATTAGCGCGTCTTCGATTGGGAACCAGATGGGATGTATTATGATACACAATAATCTTGGGCCACACATGTCGCTTATAAACCCCGACGCAGCGCGTGTAGCTGAGTTCTCCTAGTACCCTGAAATATATCTTGCGCACCGGCTGGCCGTAAATTCTGAGCATGAGTTATTCGTAGGCCAGTGTCTAAATCGACGCTTTATATTGGGGAGTGTTGGAAGGCTGCGGAAGGCTGCAATTGGCAGGTACGGGCTGTATTCATTCAAAATTCGTAGATGTGGAAGATAGGAAAATTGGTTAGATCGCATACATGCAGATCGACACGTATGAGAGAAGATCATAAAAAATTTGATTCCAAAACTATCTATACGTCTATCTTGCTAATGGTGAAGGATATGCCAACTATTAAAGTTTCGGTACTGCTTGTTGAAATACAAGCACGATTTCTGTATTGAATATCATACCGAAAAGCTTGGATAGTTAAACAGATGGCAATGGAGCAACTGTATAGAGATTATGACTTATTGTATAACGAGCTGCAGGGATAGATAGCTGCTATGAGGGAGTACGTACCGAGAATAGTGATTGAGTTGCAGACACGACCTTATTACGGCCCAGATGACCAATTATAGCCAGGGAAAAGAATTTTTTATCCTATGTTCTGGACGTTTGATCCATGTGTGCGGGCATTTCCACACTGCAAGCCGTTTGTGCAGGTGGATGGTACATGGCTATACGGAAAATAAACATAGATCTTACTTATTACGGTTGCTCAAGACGGCAATAGGAACGTGCTCCCAATAGCGTTTGCCATTGTAGATAAGAAGAATATGGAATTTTGGGAATTCATACTTTTTCTAGTCACTTCACATGTACAAATCAGGCTTCAATATTTAACCATATGAATATCATCTAAATAATTACATATTCAATTTACAAATACAAAATAGAGGAAAACCAAAACCACAAGAAATACCTAAAATTGATGGTTCGATGGTGTGGTCCTAGGTGTATACTTCTGCGGTGGTCGACGATCACGTCGTCGGTGCTCGTGACAACCAACATCCTCTTCAGTATCTGGTGGGGGTCCGGTGGGGGTGGGCTAAACATGGTCGAAAAATCCTGCGGATCGAACGGCACAGATGAACTCGAGACAGGAGTGCCCTGATGCACTGGATACGAGCTGAGTGTGCTATGCTGCGGTGTGTACGATTTAAATATATCAAACCTGTACTAGTACCTACCTCTTGAGGAACCCGGGAAGGTGTCAAAGCACGGCACATCCGGATGATACGAATGTGCATCCGAATGTGAATGTGATTGCTCGCTCCGCCTAATCTAACGCCTCTGCTCGAAGTTTGGCTCGGGATCAAGATCTGCAATTGCTTGCCGCCCCATATCGCCGCCGCCTTATCTCGCCCCATGTCATTTGCATGTGTTGGGGACTACGATCGATCGTCCCTCGAGCATATATGGCTTTCCCATACTAGAGTACCATTGTATGTACTATAATGAAGGTTGAAAATCAAAAGCCATATCCATTCGAGGTATACGGGACATGCGGTCATTCCACACCGCAATAAATTGCCTATGCCTAACCCCTCAATCCAAGCCTAGCTTCCCTCTCTTATTTTCACCATGAACCTCTCCCACTTGGCATGGCGGATCGGGGATGTATTGGACGCAACTAATTTGCCGCAACACTTGGTTTGCGTGATACCACTCGACAACATGAAAACACACAATTGGTGCGTTTGTGCACCACATATACGAGTGAATATAAGCGGCAGGGGGTATGACGGCTGCAATTTCCGGTCGACGATATGGCGTCCATATAAACTGCACGATTAATAACATTGTCAAAATTTAACACGGTGTGCGTCAGATATACAAACTAACAAGTAACTAATATTGGAATCACTTACCCCTTCCCCGGTGTGTTTCTCAATCATAAGTCGGTATATCGGGACAATGTACGACCTCCCAATACCCGGATAAAAACTCCACCTACAAAAATAAAATTCAAGTCAAATATAATTAATATAAAGAAATCAGCAATTAATAACAAGTTATATTTTATCACCTGTTTATTAGTGGATATAAATATGGTTGGTGCGTAACTGATGCAAAGAATGGCATCCGATACAGAGCCCATGATTGCAATAGCGTAAGGCATCCGCCTATGTCTGAGGTCTCTGGATCTGTCGTCCGACAAAACTCACGGTACAACGTCGTAAGAACAGTAGAGCCTGAACTATACGAGCAAGCATTGTCGAAGTCAGCCAATAGGGGTAGGTACTAAATATGAACCGTATTGTTATTTGCATTGGGCATCAGTACACCCTCTATGATGTGCATAATGTACGCTCGAGCAGCGTACATCAACTCGGCTGCAGTGGCACCAGGTGATAACTGTCCATTGGCTCTCAGCCATGTAAACTTCAAGCCCGTAAAAATTTTTTTGCCATTGCCGTACGGGTCCTCTAGTAGGCTCTGACACAGTGTAATTGGGTCAGCTATCACATCGACGCCGTGCGGGACTCCGTCAATTGGGAGCCCAAGCTACATGCGCAACATCCTCTGAGAAGTCATCTTTGTGCACTCTCCACACGGGAAATAAAAAGTGTGGGTCTCCGGGCGTCAACGCTCGACTAGTGCGGATATTAAATCATACCGCAAGTCAAACGTCCGGATCAGTGCTGCTGTCCCAAATCCAGCTTGCTTAATATACGGTACCAATCGTTCATCCGAGGGATTTCTTAACCCATTCACGTGGCCCTTAGTACGCATGCGAGTCTGAAAGTGTTAAATAAAAAAAAAATTATTATTATAACATAAATTATTATGTACCTATTTTGTTAATATATCCTGCGATTAATAAATAAAAATATATTACCAAATCATTAGCTGTGGCAGATATGTGTGGAGCTGTACTAATCAATTGAGTCATTGCCGTCTCAGATATTTGATTTCTAACTTACATAAAAAATTTAAATTTATATTAAAACAGAAATAAATAACATGTCAATAAAAATAATATAACAAAAACATAACATATTTTAATATAAAAAAACATAACATATTTTAATATAAAAAAATATAACATAATTTAATTTATCCTATTTTACTTTTTTTAATATAAATTTAGTAAAAACCACTTATTTAGCCCTTTCTTTGTATTTTCTTATTTCCAAACTCTATTAGTTAATGTAAATATATAAAATTCTTTTATTATTTTGTATTATTTTATTTATTTATTTAGTACTATTTTTTTAATATCTATATATACCTATTGATTATTATTAATAATAACTAAGATAGGTAAGTAAGTAATACTAACAATAATAATATTTTTTACTAACTATATGAATTAAAATTTTAGTCTATTACTTAATGTAAATATATATTTTTAGTCTTTTATTATTTTATATTATTTATTTAGTATTATACATATATATATTGATTATTAATAACCAAGGTAGATAGGTAATACTAACAATAATAATTTTTACTAACAACAATAATAATACTAACTAACTAAAATCATATTTAAGGTTTTAACTAGCATTGTTTTTTACTTACTACTACCAATATACTAAAATAATAATTAGTGTTTAGTTTTTAACTCACTTACTAACTTTTATTACAATCTAACTAACAAAAGTATTATTTTAGGGTTTTTAACTAACTATCTATACTAACTAACTAACTAATAAATTTATTATTTTAGAGTATTTAACTAACTAACTATAATAATAACTAACAATTTATTATTTTAGGTTAAGCCTTAACTAACTAACTATAATACAATATAGTTAATATTTAAACTTTTTAGTAAATTATAATAATAATAACTAACTAACAATTATTATTTTTGAGTTTTTAACTAACTAATAGTTAAGTCTAATAATAACAAATAACAACTACTAACAATATAATTAATATTTACACTTGTTACTAATGCTAATAATAACTCATACTACTAATAACTAACTACCTAAATTACCATTTTAAGGTTTTTAACTAACTAATTATAATATTAACTAACAATACTATTACAAACTAAATCACTAACTTTTTACTACTCCTAATAATAACTTTCTAACTAAATTATTATTTTAATATTTTTAATAAACTAATTATAATAATAATAACTATTTAATAATACTAATAATTAAAGTACTTCTTAAACACTTTTTTTAATCTAAACTAACAAAAACTAAACTAAACTAACAATAATAATACTAAACTAAATTAAATTAATCTAAAATAACAAAAACTAAATTAAACTAAACTAACTAACAATAACTAAACTAATCAAATAATATAACTAGTTACTAAACTAACCTAACCTAAACTAAACTAACATTAACTAAACCGAACTAATAATACAACTAACTAACCTAAACTAAACTAACAATAATCAACAAAATAATATTAACATTATATAATCATTCATATTTAAAAAAAAATTACATATTTCTACCAAAATGCAAATGAAGCAGGAGTAGAATCTGTGAGAAAAGGAAAGGAGGAGGAAGAAGAAGAAGAAGAAAAAGAAGCAGCAGTAGCATCATACCCCGGTGCTGAAAAAAGAAGAAAAAAAGAAGGAAAAATTGGTAGAAGTATGTAATTTTTTTTTTAAATATGAATGATTATATAATGTTAATATTATTTTGTTGATTATTGTTAGTTTAGTTTAGGTTAGTTAGTTGTATTATTAGTTTAGTTTAGTTAATGTTAGTTTAGTTTAGGTTAGGTTAGTTTAGTAACTAGTTATATTATTTGATTAGTTTAGTTATTGTTAGTTAGTTTAGTTTAGTTTAATTTAGTTTTTGTTATTTTAGATTAATTTAGTTTAGTTTAGTATTATTATTGTTAGTTTAGTTTAGTTTTTGTTAGTTTAGATTAAAAAAAGTGTTTAAGAAGTACTTTAATTATTAGTATTATTAAATAGTTATTATTATTATAATTATTTTATTAAAAATATTAAAATAATAATTTAGTTAGAAAGTTATTATTAGGAGTAGTAAAAAGTTAGTAATTTAGTTTGTAATAGTATTGTTAGTTAATATTATAATTAGTTAGTTAAAAACCTTAAAATGGTAATTTAGGTAGTTAGTTATTAGTAGTATGAGTTATTATTAGCATTAGTAACAAGTGTAAATATTAATTATATTGTTAGTAGTTGTTATTTGTTATTATTAGACTTAACTATTAGTTAGTTAAAAACTCAAAAATAATAATTGTTAGTTAGTTATTATTATTATGGTTTACTAAAAAGTTTAAATATTAATTATATTGTATTATAGTTAGTTAGTTAAGGCTTAACCTAAAATAATAAATTGTTAGTTATTATTATAGTTAGTTAGTTAAATATTATAAAATAATAAATTTTTTAGTTAGTTAGTTAGTATAGATAGTTAGTTAAAAACCCTAAAATAATACTTTTGTTGGTTAGATTGTAATAAAAGTTAGTAAGTGAGTTAAAAATTGAACACTAATTATTATTTTAGTATATTGGTAGTAGTAAGTAAAAAACAATGATAGTTAAAAACCTTAAATATGATTTTAGTTTGTTAGTATTATTATTGTTGTTGTTAGTAAAAATTATTGTTGTTAGTATTACTTACCTACCTTGGTTATTAATAATCAATATATATATATGTATAGTACTAAATAAATAATATAAAATAATAAAAGACTAAAAATATATATTTACATTAAGTAATAGACTAAAATTTTATTTTATATAGTTAGTAAAAAAATATTATTATTGTTAGTATTACTTACTTACCTATCTTAGTTATTAGTAATAATAATCAATATGTATATATAGATATTAAAAAAATAGTACTAAATAAATAAATAAAAGAATACAATATAATAAAAGAATTTTATATATTTACATTAACTAATAGAGTTTGGAAATAAGAAAATACAAAGAAAGGGCTAAATAAGTGGTTTTTACTAAATTTATATTAAAAAAAGTAAAATAGGATAAATTAAATTATGTTATATTTTTTATATTAAAATATGTTATGTTTTTTTATATTAAAATATGTTATGTTTTTGTTATATTATTTTTATTGACAAGTTATTTATTTCTGTTTTAATATAAATTTAAATTTTTATGTAGGTTAGAAATCAAATATCCGAGACTAAGAATGGCTCAATTGATTAGTCTGACTCCACACATATCCGATTGACTAATGATTTGGTAATATATTGTTATTTATTAATCGCATGATATATTAACAAAATAGGTACATAATAATTTATGTTATAATAATAATTTTTTTTCTGATTTAACACTTTCAGGACTCGTACTGTGTATTAAGGGGCCGCGTGAATGGGTTAAGAAATACCCCGGATGAACGATTGGTACCGTATATGGAGCAAGGTGGATTTGGGTAAGCAGTACTGATCCGGACGTTTGACTTGCGATATGATTTAATATCCTCACTAGTCGAGCGTTGGCGCCCGGAGACTCACACTTTTCATTTCCGTGTGGAAAGAGAGTGCGATCACTCAGAGGATGTTGTAGTTCAAACTTGGGCTCCCAATTGATTCGGAGTCTCGCACATGCGGCGTCGATCGATAGTTGACCCATTTACACCGTGTCGAGCCTACTAGGGACCCGCACGACGACAATGGCGTAAAAAAATTTTACGGGCTTGAAGTTTACATGGTTGAGAGTAAGTATGGCGGTTATCACCGGTGCCATCATAGCTGAGTTGATGTACGCCGCCGAGCGTACATTATGCACATCATGTGGGGTGTGCGATGCCCAATGCAAATAACAATACGGTTCACACTTTTCATTTCCCGTGTGGAGAGTGCACAGTCACTCTAGAGGATGTTGTAGTTCAGCTTGGGCTCCCAATTGACGGGAGTCTCGTTACGGCGTCAGTGCGATAGTTGACCCATTTACACTGTGTCAGAGCCTACTAGGGGACCCGTACGACAATGGCGAAAAAAATTTTACGGGCTTGAAGTTTACATGGTTGAGAGCGAAGTATGGACGGTTATCACCTGGTGCCACTGCAGCCGAGTTGATGTACGCTGCTCGAGCGTACATTATGCACATCATAGGGGGTGTACTGATGCCCAATGCAAATAACAATACGGTTCATATTCGGTACCTACCCCTATCGGTGATTTCGACAATGCTCGCTCGCATGCGGTTGGGGCTCGCTATTCTTACGACGTTGTACCGCGTGAAGTGAGCTTTGTCGGACGACGACAGATCCAGAGACCTCAGACATAGGCGGATGCCTTACGCTATTGCAATCATGGGATCTGTATCGGATGCCATTCTTGGCATCAGTTACGCACCAACCATATGTATATCCACTAGTAAACAGGTGATAAAATATAACTTGTTATTAATTGATGATTTCTTTATATTAATTATATTTGACTTGAATTTTATTTTTGTAGGTGGAGTTTTTATCCGGGTATCGGGAGGTCATACACTGTCCCGATATACCGGCTTATGATTGAGCAACACGCCGGGAAAAGGGTAAGTGATTCCAGTATTAGTTACTTGTTAGTTTGTATATCTGACGCACACCGTGTTAAATTTTGACAATGTTATTAATTGTGCAGTTTATATGGACGCCATATCTTCGATCGAAAATTGCAGTCGTCATACCTCCTGCCGCTTATATTCACTAGTACATGTGGTGCACAAACGCATAAATTGTGTGTTTTCATGTTGTCGAGTGGTATCACGCGGACCGACTGCTGCGGCAATTTGGTTGCGTCTAATACATCCCCGATCCGCCATGCCAAGTGGGAGAGGTTCATGGTGAAAATAAGAGAGGGAAGCCAGACTTGGATTGGGGGGTTAGGCATAGGTAATTTATTGCGGTGTGGAATGACCGCATGTCCCGTATACCCCGGATGGATATGGCTTTCGATTTTCAACCTTCATTAGAGTACATACAGTGGTACTCTAGTATGGGGAAGCCATATATACTCGGGGGACAGTCGACTGTAGTCTCCCAACACATGCAGCGACATGGGGCAGATGAGGCAGCGGCCGATATGGAGGCCGAGGCAGCTGCAGATCCTGATCCCGAGCCGGAGCCCGAGCAGGAGCCAGAGCCAGAGCCGGAGCTCGAGCAATCACATTCACATTCGGATGCACATTCGTATCATCCGGATGTGCCGTGCTTTGACACCTTCCTGCTCCTCGTGAGGTGGGTACCGATCTGAGTTTGATATATTTAGATCGAACACCGCGAGACAAAGACTCTCGGCTCGTATCCAGTGCATCAAGGTACTCCTTTTGTCTCGAGTTCATCTGTGTCGTTCGATCCGCAAAATTTTTCGACCATGTTTAACCCACCCCCACCGGATGCTGAAGAGGATGTTGGTCGTCGCGACCACCAACGACGTGATCGTCGACCACCGCAGAAGTATACACCTAGGACCACACCATCGAACCATCAGTTTTAGGTGTTTCTTGTGGTTTTGGTTTTCCTCTATTTTGTATTTGTAAATTGAATATGTGATTATTTAAATGATATTCATATGGTTAAATATTGAAGCCTGATTTGTACATGTGAAGTGACTAGAAAAAGTATGAATTCCCAAGATTCTATATTCTCCTTATCTACAATGGCAAACGCTATTGGGAGCACGTTCCTATTGCCGTCTTGAGCAACTGCAATAATTAAGATCTGTGTATATTTTCCGTATAGCCATGTACCATCCACCTGCACAAACGGCTTTCAGTGTGGAAATGCCCGCACATGGATCAAACGTCTAGAACATCCGATGAAAAATTCTTTTCCTCGGCTGTAATTGGTCATCTGGGCCGTAATAAGGTCGTGTCTGCAATTCAATCACTATTCCCGATACGTACTCATAGCAGCTATCCATCCCTGCAGCTCGTTATACGATGAGTCATAATCTCCATACAGTTGCTTCATTGCCATCTATTTAGCTATCCACGTTTTTGATGACGATATTCGATCATCAAATCGCGGCTTGTATTTCAAACAATCGCATCAGAAACTTTAATAGTTGGCATATCCTTCACCATTGCCAGGATAGACGTACAGATAGTTTTGGAATCAAGTTTTTTATGATCTTCTCTCATACGTGTCGATCTGCATGTATGCGGTCCAACCAATTTTCGTATCTCCTACATCTGCGAATTTTGAATGAATGCAGCCCGTACCCGCCAATTGCAGCCTTCCGCAGCCTTCCAACACTCCCCAATATAAAGCGTCGGTTTAGACACTGCGACTTTATAATCCACTGATATATCCATGCTATACAGTTTAATAGCAGATACGCACTCTTTTTTACTTTCGAATCTCTGGCCTACGAATAACTCACGCTCATAATTTACGGCGGTATGGCAGTGCGTAGGATATATTTCGAGTGGTACTCGGGAACTCGACTACACGTCTTCGCGTCTGAGTTCATGGCGACATGTGTGGCCCAGGATTATTGTGTATTATAATACATCCCATCTGGTTCCCGATCGAAGATGCGCTAATGTTTCCATCGTCATTCACGTCTTCATCGTCAATATCATCAGGTATATTGTCCATATCAGGATCGCTGTCACTATCGACCTCTTCCTCACAATGATCACTATTGGCGTGTCCATCATCACCAACCACATCAATATCTGGTGTACTATTAAGATCGATATTGATCCCACGCATATTCGAATCGGAATCAACATATGATATTGGAGGCACTATGCACTGTTCTTGAGCTCTATGTTCTTCACCATATGCATTGCTGTCTTTATTTGTCTCGATACCAATAACCGCAAACTCAACAAATAAGTGAATCGGTGCATTTCTGTTACTCCCATTCCCACAGTAAAGAGCGATCATTGTCTCAACGTCTTCGTCGTCTACAAGTTCCATTTCTGTGAATTTGATCGGATCTGCCAAAATTGGAAACTTGTAGAAAATTCTTGAGATCGTTCTCACACGCGTGCCCAACAATTTTTTTTGCGTTTATCCTTCGCTTCATATCATCCAATGAGACATTTCTATTAAATCTCATTGCTATTTGTTGTCGACATTCAAATATGCATCAAACGCTTGTTGTCAAGATGATTCCATCGAAATAAACAAATACGAAAAACTGATCATCCATCTGTAATATTCAATCTGTTAAAAAATAAACAAAATTGCTTAGAAAATAAACAATATTCAATCTATTAACATACTAACAACAACAATATACTAACTATGTACATATTAAATAAAATATTAATATACTAACATATTATTAATATACTAACAATATATTATTTTAGGGCTTTTAGGATTTTTAACTAACATATTAGTCTACTAACAATATACTAACTAACATACATATTAACTAATATTTTAATTATACTACTAACAATATATTATTATTATATGGTTTTTAACTATCATATTAATATACTAACAATTTAGTAACTAACATATTATTAACTAACATATTAATATTATAATAACATATTAATACACTAATACTATTTTAATATTTTATTTTAGGGTTAATAACAATATACTAACTACTATCTAAAATATCATTTTAGGGTTTCTAATTAAAAATAATAATAACTAACTATCTATATTGTTAACCTAGTTCTAATTCACAATAGTTATAAACTAACTAACAATTGTTACAATAATAAAAATAAAAATCAATATATATCATATAACAACAAGAATAACTTCCTTATTAAAAAAAAATTTATACATACTCTTGTTTTTTCTTCTTTCTTTCTCCTCCTTTCTCTTCTTCTTCTTCTTCTTCTTCTTCTTCTTCTTCTTCTTCTTCTTCAACTCAGCTGCTAAAATTCTGATAAAAAACCCTACAGCAAAAAATGAGGAGCTTAAAACGGGGGAGGGAAGCTGGTGATGCCTCTGCCAGAGGCACCACCGATGTCACTGTGTGTGCAGGCGCCCCGACCTTTGCTTTATTTTTTTTCGTTTTCAGTGTTTTTTTAAAATTTTTTTTCGTTTTCAGTGTTTTTTTTTTGGTTGTCAGGTTTTTTTTTAATTACCTGTTACAAAAAATATAGGGATGTCAGAGGGTGGTTGCGCCTCTGCGACAGGCGGCACCACCCCTGACGTACCATTTTGGTAAATTCTAAAAAGTGCACCCCAATTTGGTGTTTTTGATTTTTTTTTTTTTTTTGGTAATATTTTGGTAAAAAAACCCTGGTATTAATGACCAAAAATTAAATGGGAGTTGTTAGTTTGAATAATTATTTTATCTATGGTGATTAAATTGAAAAAACAAGAACTAAAATAGAGTGATTAAAGAAAAGCGAGCTCGACAATAAGACTCAAAATATATGACACTACCTTTGTACACAAGAGCACCCTAGAATACTTATGTACTAATTCTTCCTCATGCATACATGAGCCCCGATTAAAATTGGAGTCAAATAAGATCAAAAGTTAGATAAGATCAAATTATCCACGAGTGAGGTGTTTTGATTTCTACAAGCTCCATTCTTGGGCTGGAGGGTTGACTGAATTTGCAGATGGAAGGAATCAACAAAGCACTAGCGAAGCTGTGAATGCATATTAATCTGCTGCACTAATGGGGTTAGCCCATAGAGACATCCATCTTGTTGCAACTGGTTCAACACTTGTAGAACTGGAGATTCAAGCAGCAAAAAAATGGTGGCATGTTAAGGAAGGAGATTCACTAGAGAGAAAAGAGTTGTAAGTGTTTTGTGGGCCAACAAGAGGGACAGTGGTCTTTGGTTTGCCTCTCCTGTCTGTAGAGAATGCAGGCTTGGAATCCAATTGCTACCAATATTGCCAATTAGTGAGGTATTGTTCTCTGACATTGAGTATACCAGACAGCTTGTGAGCTGGACATTGCCAGCACTGGGAAGGGAAGGTGTAGGAGACAGATGGAAAGAGTTTGTATATGCGTTGGAAGCAATTTACGATAGCGAGTGCTTTGAAGAAGATAAGGAACCTGTCTGGTCATGATAATGGGAATTCACTTATTAATCTCTTGTGGTGGGTTCATAGCAGAACTTGAAATTCAACATGGTGCAGAAGGGAAACGTTACTGGACTCGGTTCCTGTCATTTTCTTTTGTAATTACTTGCTTAATGGTATGTATGATGCTTGCCGAGTATGATGTATACATCCAAACTGAAAGCACCTATCTATCTATATAAAATTCTTAATATTAATATATACCCTGGTGTTTCCATTTAAGCGAATTAACCAGTAACATCAAATGTCTTCATGTGATGAAATATATTTCCAAATGATCTCAAGCATCACTAATGGAGGCTTTATTTCCCAAATAAAAAAATAATATTGTTTAAAAAAGTCTATCGAAAATGACTTGAAATGAACAATATGGATGGTGCAAATATCCGAAAAATACATATAAAAAAACAATTTTTTTTATTCCCGACCTAATCAGGCTGTTATTATTACACCATAATAAATTTGGGTGCTTACGATGGGGTGTAGACACTGTCGAATATTGTTCATACTTTTTATAATATTTGTTTAATATAATTTAAGATAAATTACACTCAAAATCACTAAATATTTTTTTATTTAATAAATTATTTTCATTAAATTTACATCATCATAAGATATGAATTAGTTTTTTTTTTAAATAGCTTTACTTTAATGTTAAAATAAGCTTTTATAGATAAAAACCATAAATAAATGGCTTATTTAACTACAAAAATAGATTAATGATTTGTTTAAACATAATATAGTGAGTTGAAGGGGAATAAAAAAAATGATAAATAGGAAGGGCTTAGAAGATAATTATTTAAATTTAAAGTTTGATGCCGCACGTGGCACCATTTCCCTTCATTTTCTCAAAAATAAAAAAAAATTATATAATAGGTATTTCAATCTTTTAAATTATTTTTCAGCAGCTTTTAACCTGTGCTGCCTCTGAGAGCCCCTCCACCAAGTTAAATGTACCATTTTGGTACATAATTTTTTAGTTGTATTATTTTGGTATTATTTTAATTTTTTTGTACCATTTTTGTAAAAATCCCTAGAATTTAAGATAATAAACTTACATTTTTTTTTTGAAATAAATCCAACTAATGCATTAATAAATGGGCTATCATCCAAACTCGTACTCAATAATAATTACTACCTCCAGCTATCCCACATTAATTGATAGCCTAAACGGTGTGTAGGGAAATGAAAACAGGAGAAAATAAGTAAAAAAACCAACAAAAGCAAACAAACCATTTCTGAACTTGAGAAATGAAAATCAAAACCTAAAAAACCCATTAATCTTTTCAGAACCCAGCAATCTATAGTGCATCAGTTGCTTTGGAGACCCCTTCTCTATGATTCTAGCCTCTTCTATCCTTGTATCAAACGCCAGCCTCCTTAAAAGCGATTGAGTTCATCGGATCAAAACTTCCGTTTCAACATCCGGTCTCATTCCTTTCAGTCCTGCCATTATTGGTACTTCTCCTTTCAGTGTTTACCAGATCTTCCATCGCTCCTGGGTACCTCTTCCATCCAAAATCGTGGTTCGTTATACACCTGCCCTTCCAGTGCTAGACCATGTGAGACTCTATTCGCTGCTCTTGGTACATACTTGAACTCTATACTTCGGAAACTGAGAGATTTTCTTTTGATTTCCTGTATATATGTTCTAATACAAGATCTGTCTTCATTATCGAGGTTTAACTTCCTAACAACCGTCAACGCATCTCCCTCGATCTGTATTTCGTGGAAACCTAATTCTTCTGCCATAATGACAGCCAATAAACACGCCCTTGCCTCAGCCGTTGTTGGATTTGCAATGCTTTCTCCTGGGTTAGTACTCGCTGCCATTACAAGCCCTTCATCATTACGCGCGACAATTGCTGCAACTAAGGTATGTTGTTCCTGATTAAAAGATGCATCAAAGTTAATCTTGATAACATTTCCCCTAGGAGGTTTGCCATTCATTGTCACTATTATCTGTTTGAAGTTTCATTGTTTCCCCCAAATGTTTGATTTCTGCACAGTATGCGTGAATGAAACCCACTACTTCATGCACAAGAAACCTTCATTTTCTTAACTTCTATAAGTTATTGGAAAGTTTTAGGTGACTTTCATTCACGTGGATGTGTTATAATGAAGCCCACGTTAAGCTAGCTATAGATCATGGGCTAGGCCATCCTATTAAGTAGCCCTAAATATCGCCCCCAAGAAAATACAAAAAAAGGCTATAAATACCCTCATTTTCTTCCCTCACTCGTCCATGGCTGTTCCAAATTACAAATTATGGTTCTCTTCCCTCGCCGCCTCTCTCCATCGTTGCCTTTCTGACTAATGATTCGAGCAAAATTTTATCAAATCAAAAGCGCAGCCCCTTAAGATCGCCTTCCTTTTCAAATTCAGTGGAAGCATTTCGAGTCATAGCTGCGCAATAATAAATTTTTTAGGGTTTTTCTCTTTAGGGTTTTCCTATCGAGATTCTCCCCTTTTTTCTCTCCTGGGTTTTTTATTCTCGAGGCATTTCTTTCTTTTGGATTTGTTCCCTTTTTTTTCCCCTCAAATTCTGGAATCAGATATGGGTAGAAAAAGTATCAAATTCCAACTGAGAATTTTAGATGCTCTCAACTATTTCAGGCGGGAGACAATCTTCGATTGATTTGATTTTTATTTCTGAATTTTTTCTTGAAAATTTTGTTGAAAAAAAAAGGAATGGCAAGAGTGATGAATCAATTAGATGTGTGAACGGGGATTGAAAAGTTTTTTTTACTTTCCCATTTTGAACTTAATTTTTTGAGGCATAATAATTTGCCTGACTTGCCATTGTTAACTTCAATTCCACATTTAAAAAAAAATCAGAACACAACAGTTGATTTTAATTTTAAAAAATAAATATTTTAAAATTTAAAATACCCATTTGATTTTATTTATCTGTATTCAGCTATGCTGCTTGGATTTCTAGGTTACTGTAATTTTACATGTTTGCCGCAGTTAAAAAGGATAGATACTTTGTGTTTTTAATCACTATTAAAATAGAGTTATTATTTAGTATTAATTAAATTTTCAGATTCGTGCAAATTAAAATTTATATAATTTATATTTAAAATTAAAATATAATTATTCAATTTGGATTTTTTTAATAATTTTAAAAATTGTATTTGTACATAAACATATATATTTATGTTGGTGTGATTGAGATATTATTTATGTATATATAATTTATCAAGAATTTAAACATTTATTAAATAACTGAAATTATTTAATGTAATTTATTAAATAATAAACAATTGGGTGTGAAATTTTAGGAGCTTAATTTTTTTAAGGGTTTTTTTACATAAAAGCTAAAAATATTAATACCTTTATCTCAAAATAATATATAATTGAATTTAAAATAAATATTTAATATTTAATATGTATTTAAGTTAAATTTAATCTTTTTTGGTACTATGGAACAGTTAACAAAATTATGCATGCAAACAACTGTGGCTTGATATATTTGCCTATAGTAGTGGTACCAAGGTTGTTGATGAGTCTTGCGAGCGGCTTAGCAGCATCAACTCATCGAATAAGTCCTTGGCCAAGTTTGCAATGTGGTCCGTGCACCTATTTGTTTCCACAAGATATTTATCATCCTAGCCTTGAACATGAAGCCATGCACCTAAGCACCATTGGCATCTTGCAATTGACCCCCGGCAGAGGCCCAACACATTGTCACACGTTGTGCCTCAATTGTATTCAAAATATAGCACCTAATAGGAGGTATTTGCCATTACACCCACCTTGGACCTTGATGGACTAGAGAAACCAACGCATGACATGCCCGAATAATATAGCATGGATCAAAATAATGAAAAAGGAAGAAGATAATTTTGTCTCAAATATTTATGGGAAAGTTATTTTTCCATTATTGTTCAAAGAAGCCGCATCGTAATGGTTGAGAGAAAAGGAAATAGTAAGTATGAGAATCACTTTCGAGTTAATTAATTTTTTAAGACAACCCTAGAATACTTATGTATATTGTTGCACATGCGTACATGACACAACCTCAAATACTTGAGATCTCTTTGTTTGATATACAATTAAGCCTCAATTAAAATTGGAGTCAAATATGATCAAATCTAATGTTGTTTGAATTTGACGGATTGGTCGGTGGGACTTGATTTTTCGATTAGATTACTATTAGACTTGAGTTAATCATTAGATTGGTGGAGTTAAAAATTGGTATACATCAATTGAATCAAGCAAAAAAATTGATTGAATTGGGCAATTGAATCTATCTTTTAAATATTTTTAAAATTTTTAATTATTTATTCAATTGAAGTGGACGAATTAGTTGGATTGATAGGTTGGAATTTATTCTTGCATTAGGTGTTTTTTTTTTTGTCAAACTTGACAATCATTTTTATATTAAGGCATAAATTTTTCTCTTGTTTAAATTAAGGCTTAAACTTAACAATTATTACCCCTTTACTTGACCTAACTATATAGGGATCGATACATTTACTTATTTACTTTAAGTATCAATACTATTGTCTTAGTATCGGAATAATAAATTTCAAGTTTTGGGGGCAATTGCATGTTTACACCCTCATAGTTATTCCAAAATAATTTAATATATTCAAATATAAAACCTATGCCATTCATACGGACTTGAACTTACAAAAATTTCATAATCGTATTTCAATAATTTTTTACTTGAATTTCTATTTTATTTATATTTCTTATGCTTGTTCGTATATTAATTTTTCATTTTATATTTCTACTCTATTAACCCAAATTTCTATAAAATGATTTTAAACCAAATCATTTATTATTTACTAGTTTAATATTAAATACATTTGATTAGAAATTATTAAAAATATGTGAATTTAAAAAATATTTAATAAAATATTAATTTTAAAAAATTAAAATCATAAATATTTTATATCAAATTGTAATGGTAAATATATATCTTTTGAATAATTAAAAATATATTTATCATAATAAAAAGTTTATATATTATTATAAAAAATAAATTTTATATAATAACATAATTATTAATGCCATTACTTCCTATAATTACTAAATATGTATATTTGGTGCAATACTATAATATAATTAACTTTTATGGTGCCAACTTTCTAAAAAAAAAACTCACAATCAAAGGCCAAAAAACGGGTTAAAATGATAAAAGGCGAATCCACCGCATATTCTTTTTCTTTACTGGAGCTCCATGCTTCAGTCCAAAACCAACTGCCCAGCACGCGATGAAATCTCTATCACTGGCAAAAATTCACGTCATCCAAACGGACGACTGAGGTACGTTGCACCATTACCAAGAACAAGCGTGCTTCACTGCAAGCAACCAGGCATCCAAACGAAGCATGGGATGTGAAAGCATTAAATGGGACCGGCTAGTGGTCAGTCAAGTGATTAATACCAGTCTTTTCATTTCTCTATATCTCTTTAATCACCAAACCCTTTAAAATGCCTGAGAAGCCACTCCATAAGCCACCATCTCCAACAATGTCTCATAGCGACCCTTTTCTCTTCCCTAAAGTACAATCCTCTGTTCTCTCTGACCCTTCTCTTTTCTTCTAACGAAACTTCCTCTCATCCCCTCTCCGTACTAATTCTTTCTTCCAAAACTTCACTCTCAAAAATGGCGACCAGCCTGAATACATCCACCCTTATCTCATCAAATCAGCCTGCTCTTCCATTTCTATTTCTTACCCATCCTTATTTCACAATCCTCCTTCCATTTACCGAAAGTTCGTCCGTGATTTAACTATCTTTGCTACCGATAAAACCACCTCAGCTTCGGATAAAAGCCATGTTATCACTTCTTACAGTGATCTCAGTCTTACTTTAGATATCCCTTCCTCCAACCTCCGTTTCTTTCTTGTTCGAGGTAGTCCGTTTTAACCTGCTCTGTAAACCGCAAGACACGTATATCAATCTCCACTGTTCATGCAATTCTCTCGTTTTCTTCCAATAGTTCACTCACCAAGCATACCACTACGCTGAACAATGGCCAAACTTGGATTATATATGCATCGTCATCCGTCAGTTTGAATCATAGTGTTTCTTTAATTACTTCTGGTGGGTTTACGGGTATTTTTCGGATAGTTGTATTATCCGATTCTGACCCGGCATGTGAATCAATTGTCGATTAGTTCTCTTATTGCTACCCGACCTCAGGTGTTGCAGTTTTAACCAAAACGTCTTGTGTAGAGTATAAATGGGAAAAGAAAGGGTGGGGTGATTTGCTTATGCTTGCACACCCACCTCATCTTGATGTTATATGTAAGGACTGTTGTAATGTTAAGATTTTAGAGAATTTTAAGTATGTAAGTATTGATGGGGACCTTGTTGGTATTGTTGGTGATTGCTGGATGTTGAAACCACACCATGTTTCAGTAACTTGGCATTCAATTAAATGGGTTAAAGAAGAATCGTATGCTGAGATTGTTACTGCTCTTGCTAAGGACGTTCATGCCTTGGATTCATCGGCTATAACGACGAAATCATCATATTTTTATGGCAAGTTGATTGCAAGAGCAGCAAGGTTGGCTTTGATTGCTGAAGAAGTGTGCTTTCTTGTTGTGCTTCCAGCTATAAGAAAGTTCTTGAAGGATACAATTGAGCCATGGCTGGATGGGACTTTTAATGGGAACGGTTTTCTGTATGAATCAAAATGGGGTGGAATTGTGAGTAAACAAGGGTCAACGGATTCAGAGGCAGATATCGTGTTTGGAGTTTACAGTGACCACAATTGTCATATTGGTTACTTCCTTTATGGAATAACTGTCTTGACCAAGATTGACTCTGCATGGGGAAAGAGGTATAAGCCCCAAACCTATTCACTTGTGGCTGATTTTATGAACTTAGACAGCCTATCAAATTCGAATTATCCACGAGTGAGGTGTTTTGATTTCTACAAGCTCCATTCTTGGGCTGGAGGGTTGACTGAATTTGCAGATGGAAGGAATCAACAAAGCACTAGCGAAGCTGTGAGTGCATATTACTCCGCTGCACTAATGGGGTTAGCCTATGGAGACACCCATCTTGTTGCAACTGGTTCAACACTTGCAGCAGTGGAGATTCAAGCAGCAAGAAAATGGTGGCATGTTAAGGAAGGAGATGATCTATATGGAGAAGAATTCACTAGAGAGAAAAGAGTTGTAAGTGTTTTGTGGGCCAACAAGAGGGACAGTGGTCTTTGGTTTTCCTCTCCTGTCTGTAGAGAATGCAGGCTTGGAATCCAATTGCTACCAATATTTCCACT
Source organism: Gossypium bickii (assembly GCA_025503065.1). NCBI lineage: Eukaryota > Viridiplantae > Streptophyta > Magnoliopsida > Malvales > Malvaceae > Gossypium > Gossypium bickii. Next base: position 135,668,329 of record CP106711.1, read on the forward strand.
CAGAGAGGTATTGTTCGCTGACATTGAGTATACCGGAAAGCTTGTGAACTGGACATTGCCAGCAGTGGGAAGGGAAGGTGTAGGAGACGGATGGAAAGGGTTTGTATATGCCTTGGAAGCAATTTATGACAGTGAGAGTGCTTTGAAGAAGATAAGGAACCTGTCTGGTCATGATAATGGGAAATTCACTTACTAATATCTTGTGGTGGGTTCATAGCAGAAGGGAAACGTTACTGGGCTCGGTTCCTGTCATTTTCTTTTGTAATTGCTTGCTTATGGTATGTATGATGCTTTCTGAGTATGATGTATACATCCAAACTGAAAGCACCTATATATCTATCTATATAAAATTCTTAATATTAATATATACCCTAGTGTTTTCATTTAAGCGAATTCACTAGTAACATCAAATGTCTTCATGTGATGAATTTTGAAATATGTTTGGTGATACAAATATCCGAAAAATACATATAAAAATAAAAACAATTTTTTTATTCCCGACCCAATGAAGCTGTTATTATAAAAAACGAATCAAAGAATAAAAAACTTGAACGAGCAAAAAAAAAAATCGATTATAAAGAAGTCTAATCATAAAATTGGGTTTATTGAGCCCATTAAAAGCCCATTATATCGTCACTTCTAAAAGGAGAAACCTAATACTTCATCACTTGGAAAGCCGTAGAAAACCAGTAGAAAACCCTAACATTCCGCCACGAAAGCACAACTTAAATCTAAAGATGCAGATATTCGTCAAAACCCTAACCGGCAAGACCATATCTCTCGAGGTCGAGAGCAGCGACACCATCGATAATGTCAAAGCCAAGATCCAAGACAAAGAAGGTAACTTTCACCCATTGCCTGTTCGTTCCCAAATGTTTCATTTCTTTCTTAAAAATCACAAATTAGTCTTTCTAAATAATTTCTAACTTTGATGAACTAACAGGAATTCCCCCGGACCACCAACGTTTAATTTTTACTGGTAAACAACTTGAAGATGGCCGTACATTGGCTGATTACAACGTTCAAAAAGGTCTCTCTATTGGATTTTTTTAATAATTTTAGTAATTTTTTTGTTCTTTTATATTTGATTACAGTGTTTTAACTGGATTTTTGTTCTTTTTGGTGTAGAATCAACGCTTCATCTTGTTTTAAGGTTGAGAGGTGGAATTATTGAGCCTTCTTTAATGGCTTTGGCTCGTAAACACAACCAAGACAAAATGATTTGTCGCAAGTAAGCCCCCTTTTTATTTTCTTTAATGAATTTGGCTAGTATATATCGGAATTGCATGATCATATGAATACGGCATGAATACACAGATGTTTATGAATATACTAATTATTAAGAAAGCTGGCAATATCAAGCACAGCTTGATTATTGGACACTGACACTGCAAAAAGTAACCAAAGTAGGAATATGACATGAATGCACTAATTGTTAAGGGAACTTGGCGAAGAATAGCTAAAATACTACCAGGACATGCACAAATGGAACTTTTAAAATTATTGGAAAGTTTTAGGTGACTTTCATTCACGTGGCTTCGTTATAATGAAGCCTACGTTAAGCTAGCTATAGATAATGGGCTAGCCATCTTATTAAGTATTGAGCATTACTTTGAAGGAGACTTGGAAATTACGAAGGAGATCTATGGCAGTCCAATTGTTCGGAGTGAATTCAGGGGGGCAAGGGCGTATCGCTGAAATACCTTCCACTGCATTATTCCCTTTGTCAATGATGTTTATACTGAAGTCCTGTAGGCCCCTTTCAATCCATGACATCATGCTTTGTGGATCATCTCTTCCCGGGTATGTAATTCCTGCCGATGTAAATGTTTTCGATAAAGGAGGATATATTATAGGCTCCCATTCCAATTCCCGACCTGAGGCTCTTGCAGTCCTCCTTTCGTGCTCTTTCTGTAACTGTTTCCTTCTTTGTCGCGCGTCGGGCTTGAATCTTAAACCAAATCGAGCCTTATAGTGTACTGGTTTTAGCGCCCTGACTATTCCTTGCTGGTATTTTCCAAAACCTCTCTTTGCTCTGGCTCCTTTCCCCATAGTCAGTCTGATTCCCATTTTGGTATTCTTTGAGAGCTTGGGCATGGGGGCTTTGCTTCCTTCAGCGATAAAAGTAGCATTGATGAATTCGAAGGAGCGGAAGGAACATTCTACTGCACCTTTGTTCATCTTTGTTCACCTTGATGTAGGAACATTCTACTGCACCTTTGTTCACCTTTTTTCACTCGAGTCGATGCCTTTCTTTTTTGGTTCATCCATCTTGGGAGAATAACATCTTCCGCTACGGGTGAAGTGCCCCACCTCGTTAACATCACCAGTAGAAGCTTTAGGCATGGTAATGCTGAAATCATATTTCCACGGCACCGCCTTGCTGTCCTTGTAAGGAAAGGGAGAAGGTACTTTGATTATCATTTTTGGTTTCACCTCTTCCTTCTTTGCTTTGTAGTAGATTACCAAGGGACGGTCAGCGCTATAAGGGGGCCTGATGATTGACCCTCGGAAGCACATATATCCTTTTCGTCGATCTCTTCCTTCTTATTACAGATCTCAACCTCCTTATTGTTCATCATTCTTTGAAGTAATTCTTTGAATTTCTCACAAGATTGGATACGATGTCCTTCTATGCCGTGAAAAATGCAAAAACTTTGACCTTCCATGCTTTCTACCTTGAAACTTCTGCCGAGCAAACCTTTTTCAGTAATTATTTCCCACATTTTTCTCAAAGTTGTCCTTATCTCGGAGACATAACTTTTGGCTTGCCACCTATCTTCTTGTGTCACCACTCACGTTCCTTACAGGATGGTTAGGGAGCGGATTTCCTGCCACATTACCGGTGCCATTAAATCGTAAAATCCCCGCATCGATAAGACCTTGAACCCTCCTTTTAAAGGCTATAGAATTGTCCGTAGAATGCCCCTAGTTTCCAGCATGATACATGCAATTAGCATTAGGATCGTACCACTTTGGGTATGGAGGCTTTAATGGTGCCATTTAATGAGGGGATATTAACTGTTTTTCCAATAATTTTGGGCACAATTCCCCGTATGACACGGGAATAGGGGTGAATTGAGGTCTTTCAGGGTTGAGTCTTGTTGGTCTCTGTTCATTTTTAGGCTGACTTTGAGCGGGCGTGGTATTTGGCAGGGATATGGTGAACGGTCTTTAGTTGTCAACGGTATAGACGGGGTAAGAAAGGGGCCGGACAAAAATTACCCAATTGCCAGAACCCCAAATAAAATAAGCCCAAAAGTAAAAATAGTCCAGAATAGTCCATTTACAAACCAAATTAACCCAATGCCGGATATAATTACGAAGCCCAAAACAAATAGGCCCAAAAGGCCCATATCTTGAAGGTTTCCAGGAAACCCTAAGGTCCCTTTCCAGCGCCGCCGCGCGTCTCCCAAACGCGCAGGACGCTCCAGCTTTCATGCGCGTCGTCCCCGTCACCATATGCGCATCACTGGCCTCCATTACCGCAACCCACTCAGCGCACCATCGCCGTTCTCCATCTCCCCCACCTCTCTCTGTTTCCCACAACCTGCAACAAGACAAAAAGACAGTAAGACCACGAGCAAAATGGCATTTTTTATTTTATTCATTCGGCTATAAAGCCTTGAGACAATAGTGTAAAAAGGGCCTTTTTTTTTCGCTAAGAAAGATCAATTAAAAAAACAGAGATTCAAGCAATCAAAGAAAGCACGAAACGAAGTTCGAAGGTTTATCTCTATTTTGTTTTTATTTTTATTTTATTTCGAGATCATATAAACCCACTTCACTAAAAAATAGTATATATAACATCAAAAGAAATAAAAAAGGAGAAACAAAACTTACCTCGTGATTTGACGATTTTATAGGCGTAAAATCGCAGTTGCTCTCTCTTCCTGCAGCAGAGAAACAAAGAGAAAGAATTTTTTTTAAAAGGAAGAGAAAAATGATTTTTTTGAAGTTTTAGGCCCTTTTATAAGGAAGTAAACGGCATCGTTTTGTGCCTTGGGGTCGAATGCCAAAATGGCGTCGTTTTGGCTCCGACCCGCACAACTTGACCTGCTTAGCTAAGGTCCGTGCGTTTCTGCTGCGAATGGGATATTTCCGCTCGTAGTCCCTCATCATTTTCAGACTTCTGCAATCGAGTTTTCGCGTTCTTTTAATTTGGCCCTAAGTTTTCATTCGATTTTCAATTTAGTCCTCTTTATTATTTTCATCTTTTTACTAATTTCACTAAATTTATACTTACTATTATTATTATATTATTATTATTATTATTATCATTATTAGTATTATTATTATTATTACTATTATATTCACTATTATTATTATACTATTATATCGTACATGTTTTGTATCATTATTATTATTATGCTATTATTATTATGTTATCATTCTTTCTATATTACTATTATTGTATAATTACTTGTATACACTTACCCCTATTATTATTATCATTATTGTTATTATTATTATCATATTTATATTATTATATTGTACATGTTTGTATCGGTATTATTATCTCATCATCATTAATATATTTATATTAGTATATTGTACATATTTTGTGCCAGTATTATTGCTATCTTAGTTATTATATTTATCATTATTATTATATGTATGCTCTCATACTGTATATGCTTCTTTATCATAATCTTTACTAACACCTTCTAACTCTTTTTATTATTATTTCATTGCCGTCTTTTTACCTTTTTACATTTTTATACTATTGTATCTTTTATTACTAGCATTGTTGATTTTGTATTTTTATCATTTCGTGTGGATCAACGGTTTTAAATCGCAACTTGACCTTTTTAATTCATACAAAAAAGGTAATATTTGTGTGTTTAGACGGTCGAAAAATTACATCCTAACATGTTGGGTGTCGATCTTTTTGTTCAACTAAATATTCAAATATCCTTTTCTTGTCGAAGATGATCTCGGCGTCGAAATATAATGGTGTTATATCCTAACATGTTAGGTATGATACTTTTGTTCTTTTGAAGCGAGATAATCTTAAGATTTAATCCCGAATGGACGAATTTTATTCTTTGCAATTTTTACCCTAAATATTTTCAAGTTTTCAACATTAGGACAACATCAATCAATTTGGTACCAATTTTGGGCGTTACAAGGGTGCTAACCCTTCCTTGTACGTAACCGACTTTCGAACTCGTTTTCTCAGATTTCGTAGACCAAAATTGTTATTTTAATAAACCAAAATGTTTTATTAAAACAAAGGTGATTCGATCATACCTAATAAAGATCGATGGCGACTCCCGTTTTCTTTATTTTCAAAACCAAAGTCGATTCCCGTTTTGTCAAAAAATGGTTACGACAGCATGGTGACTTCGCTGGGGACCCTTCGAGAGTCAGGCCATAAATTGATTGATCTTTGTCCTTGTAATTGAAAACTCGAAAAATTGTTTTTTTTACAAAATAAAAAAAATCATGTTTCATTTGATGTATCTATGCATGTGTTAATAATGTCGAGTCTCATAATTCTTACACTTGCATTGCATGACCATTTTGGTCGCACCTTTTAAGTGGAGTAAAAAGTTAAGCCTTCGTGAGGTTTTCACCTCCGCATGGGCTAGTGGAGTAAAAAGCTAATCCTTCGTGGTACCCTTCTCTAGAACCAAACCCCATGTAGAAGCCTTGGAACCTACTTTAAGTAGAATGTCGAAATAGTTACCCAGATAAGTGTGTGATGATATTTTTCTTGTTTTGATTATGCAATACTGACTCGTGCTGATTTGTTTGACTTGCATGACATTCCATATAGTAGAGGTGTCAATTTCTGTTCGATTGCTCATATAGGAAGTTTGCTATGGAAAATAACTTTCTTGATAAAGTAGAGGAAAATGCGGCTGTGCGCGCGTGGTTAGAAAAGTTGCAGCTGGAAAAAGGAGATAGCTTAGTTGAAGGTCATACGTCGAAGTTTAGGGACTTCACCCGTGTCAGTGTGACACAAAATGAGCTTCAAGAGTTGCGAGATATCTGGGCCCATTGGGAAGATGAAGCTAAACAGATGTTCCGCCACCGTTACGGCGATATCTCTCACTTATTGGATGTTAAGATAGATAAATACTTGTTTCGGGCTATGGTCCAGTTTTAGAATCCTGCATATAGTTGCTTTACTTTTGGGAAAGTGGATTTGGTGCCAACAATAGAAGAATACACCACTTTACTTTGTATTCTCGAAATGCAAGTTGACAAGGTTTATATTAGACCTGCCTATGTCCTTCATTTAGTGAAGGGAGATGTATTCCTTGGGTAAATTTAAAAGATCTGATTCTGACGCATCCTGATGTGAGAAGGAAAGTTGATATCTTCGCCTTAAGCCTCTATGGATTAGTAGTCTTCCCAAAAGCCCTGAGACATATAGATGAAGCAGTTGTGGATTTATTCAATCGATTGGATAAACAAGTCACACTTGTCCCGGTAATTCTTGCGGAGACTTTCAGATCATTAAATGCATGCAGAAGAGAGGGAGAAGGAAGATTATCGGATGTGCACAGCTATTGATAGTATGGTTTCATGGGCATCTTTGGAAGATGGATAGTCTCTTGTCGACCCTTTTATAAGGATTATTCACCGATAAAAAAGGAAGTAGCCGTGTCAAGACGAGAAGATATAACGGAAGAAAGATGGAGGACAATTCTTTAGAATCTTCAGGAAGGAGACATTGAGTGGAGAGCTCCATGGATGGTGACTAGAGAGATCCTTTACAGATGCGGAGACTTTAGTTGGGTCCTTTTACCCAGAATTTGGGGAGTCATCGGGTATTCCCCTTTACTAGTAGCAAGGCAATACCAGTCCAGACAGTTCGTGCCAGCAACACATGGGTTGGATCGAAGCGAATTCTCTTATACAGGAGAAGGTTATAAGGAGAAGATTAAGGAAATTGTAAATATTTGGAAGCAAACCTACCGGATGAAGAGGTTGACTGTGGGTGAAATGGCGACTTTTGAGTATGCAGTGTGGCTAAACAAAAAAATCAATGACAATATCTCGAGACCAAGTTCAGATAATGCTCAATCTACGGAGGAATGATTGCAAATTATAAAGCGAGATTTTGTACGGCGGAGTTCAGAGCTCGAGAAGAAAATTATAAAACGGTGCCTTCAAAGTGTTAATAAAAAGGACCGTTATCTCATTTTTAGTCAGTGGGGGTTCTACTTGAACCGAGACGTCCCTCCACCTTTGAGCGTATTGTCTAAAAGTCCCTGATGGCTTCTTTTCCATCATCTGTAGCGTTAGTCGATCGGGTGCTATATCGGAGACATGCTTGTATTGCTCACAGAATGCTGAAGCTAAGTCATTCCATGATTGGATCCTCTCTCTGCCGAGCTGATTATATCACCAGAGGGTTGACCCGATCAAGCTATCTTGAAAGCAGTGTATTAACAATTTGTCTTCATTTAAATAACCAGCCATTTTTTGACAAAACATGATAAGATGCGCCTTTGGGCACCTTGTTCCATCATATTTTTTGAAGTCTGGCGCCTTAAATTTTGGAGGCAAGACCAGATCGGAAACTAAACTCAGCTCTTTGGCGCTCATTGCAGAGGAGACTCCGCCGTACAAAATCTCGCTTTATAATTTTTAGCTCTATTGGTATCATTTGCAACCATTCCTCCGTAGATTGAGCATTATCTGAACTTGGTCTCGAGATATTGTCGTTTATTCTTTTGTTTAGCTACACTGCATACTCAGAAGTCGCCATTTCGCCCACAGTCAACCTCTTCATCCGGTAGGTTTGCTTCCAAGCATTTGCATTTTCCTTAATCTTCTTCTTATAACCTTCTCCTGTATAAGAGAATTTGTTTCGATCCAACCCATGTGTTGCTGGCACGAACTGTCTGGACTGGTATTGTCTTGCTACTAGTAAAGGGGCATACCCGATGACTCCCTAACTTTCGGGTAGAGGGACCCAACTAAAGTCTCCGCATCTGTAAATAATCTCTCTAGGCACCATCCATGGAGCTCTTCACTCAATGTCTCCTTTCTGAAGATTCTGAAGAATTGTCCTCTATCCTTCTTCCGTTATATCTTCTCTTCTTGACACGGCTACTTCCTCTTTTATCGGTGAATAATCCTTATAAAAGGGTCGACAAGATACTATCCATCTTCTAAAGATGCCTATGAAACCATACTATCAATAGCTGTGTGCATCCGATAAATCTTCCTTCTCCCGCTCTTCTGCATGCATTTAATGATTTGAAAGTCTCCTCAAGAATTACCGGGACAGGTGTGACTTGTTTATCCAATCGATTGAATAAATCCACAACTGCTTCATCTATGTGTCTCAGGGCTTTTGGGAAGACTACTAATCTGTAGTGGCTTAAGGCGAAGATATCAACTTTCCTTCTCACATCAGGATGCGTTAAAATCAGATCCTTTAAATTTACCCAAGGAATACATCTCCCTTCACCTTTCTGTTGAATCTTGGTCGAGATCCACTGTTCACTTATTCCCATAATTTTCATCAACTTCTTCGCTAAAGGAGGGACATAGGCAGGCCTAATATAAACCTTGTCAACTTACATTCCGGGAATACAAAGTAAAGTGGTGTATTCTTTTATTGTTGGCACCAAATCCACTTTCCCAAAAGTGAAGCAACTGTATGCAGGATTCCAAAACTGGACCATAGCCCGAAACAAGTATTTATCTATCTTAACATCCAATAAGTGAGAGATATCACCGTAACGATGGCGGAACATCTGTTTAGCTTCATCTTCCTAATGGGCCCAAATATCTCACAACTTTTGAAGCTCATTTTGTGTCACACTGACACGGGTGAAGTCCCTCAACTCCGACGTATGACCTTCAAATAAGCTATCTCCTTTTTCCAACTGCAACTTTTCTGACCACGCGCGCACAGCCGTATTGTCCTTTACTTTATCAAGAAAGTCGTTTTCCATAGCAAACTTCGTATATCAGCAATCGAACAGAAATTGACACCTCTACTATATGGAATGTCATGCAAGTCAAACAAATCAGCACGAGTCAGTATTGCATAATCAAAACAACCAAAATATCATCACACACTTATCTGGGTAACTATTTCGACGTTCTACCTAGGGTAGGCTCTAGGGCTTCTACATGGGGCCTGGTTCTAGAGAAGGGTACCTGAACCAGCAGATTCCTCAATCCTCACCCATTATAGGCTCATACGGATCGAGTTCGGTTCAGGGGGATACATTTCCTTATAGCATCCGGCCCCAAGGAACAAAACGGTGCTGTTTTACTTATAAAACGGCGTCGTTTTGGCTCTGACCTGCACAACCCGACCCGCTAAGCTAAGGTCCGCGTGTTTCTACTGCGAATGGGATATTTTCGCTCGCAGTCCCTCATCATTTTCAGACTTTTGCAATTGAGTTTTCGCGTTCTTTTAATTTGGCCCTAAGTTTTCATTCGATTTTTAATTTAGTCCTCTTTATTATTTTCATCTTTTTACTAATTTCACTAAATTTATATTTACTATTATTATTATATTATTATGATTATTATTATTATCATGTTTTGTATCATTATTATTATGCTATTATTATTATGTTATCATTCTTTCTATATTACTATTATTGTATTATTACTTGTATACACTTACCACTATTATTATTATTTTTTAAGTACTATTATTATTATCATTATTGTTATTATTATTATCATATTTATATTATTATATTGTGCATGTTTGTATCGGTATTATTATCTCATCATCATTACTATATTTATATTAGTATATTGTACATATTTTGTGCCAGTATTATTGCTATCTTAGTTATTATATTTATCATCATTATTATTATTATTATTATTATTATATGTATGCTCTCATACTGTATATGCTTCTTTATCGTAATCTTTACTAACACCTTTTAACTCTTTTTATTATTATTTCAATGACGTCTTTTTACCTTTTTACATTTTTATATTATTGTATCTTTTATTACTAGCATTGTTGATTTTGTATTTTCGTCATTTCGTGTGGATCAACGGTTTTAAATCGCAACTTGACCTTTTTAATTCATACAAAAGAGGTAATATTTGTGTTTAGACGGCCGAAAAATTACATCCTAATGTGTTGGGTGTCGATCTTTTCGTTCGACTAAATATTCAAATATCCTTTTCTTGTCGAAGATGATCTCGACGTCGAAATATATGGGTGTTATATCCTAACGTGTTGGGTGTGATACTTTTGTTGTTTTGAAGCGAGATAATCTTAAGATTTAGTCCCGAATGGACGAATTTTATTCTTTGCAATTTTTACTCTAAATATTTTCAAGTTTTCAACATTAGGACAACATCAATCAATTTGGTACCAACTTTGGGCGTTACAAGGGTGCTAACCCTTCCTTGTACGTAACTGACTCCCGAACTCGTTTTCTCAGATTTCATAGACTAAAATTGTTGTTTTAATAAACCAAAATATTTTATTAAAATGAAGGTGACCCGATCACACCTAATAAAGATCGGTGGCGACTCTTTTTTTTTTATTTTTAAAACCAAAGTCGATTCTCGTTTTGTCAAAAAATGGTTACGACACTTGAATTTAAAGTTCCAAGTGCCTGGAGCTCATGTGCATCTATGCATTTCAAAATCGAGCTGGATTAGCTCAATTTGAGCTCGCTCTAGCTCATTGAGCTGATTACATAATTTTAATGCTTTAACTAAATTGAGTTTTTAATTTATTAATTTTCCTATAGCAAATTAAATGTGTCTAAATAATTAATTTAGTGTTAGGTTTAATTTTTTTATGCCTAAATTAAGTTGTCACATTTTATTGCATGTACTTAAGAAGTTTTAAATGTGCAGATTTTTTTAGCTAAAATAAGGGTTGCCGAATTTTCAATGAAGTTAATGGTGTCTTTAAGGGGAACATTCGGCCAACATTTTTTGGGCTCTTCAAGGACGACACATGAAGTATGGCACATGCTGAAATTTTAATCTTTTAAAATAGATGCATGAAGGACGGCAATGGAGCATGGGAGTTTAAAATTTAAAATCCTTAAAAGTGGAGCATGAAGTGGACGACAATAGAGCATGGGTTGGAATAAACAATTGGACATTGAGTGTTGGAAGCATGGGACGGCAATTGAAGATATTATGATACGACCTCAGTACATTGACAGTTCGAGCCGTGATATATGCACGATCGTAAATTAGAGTAAGTTAAGGATTTCAAGAAAAGAATGGTTTATGAAAGAATAAGCTTAGGTTCGATTAAATGTTGTTGAATGAAATGACACGAAGAGATCAACTTAAAGTAATTTATTTTGTGTTCGACAACTCTATCTTCCGACACTCGACCAATGTAGCTTGCTACGGTTTCTTAGAATTTCTTAGCACGAGCTCGAGTGACCGGACCCTAGGGCAGCTCTAAAGATTCGGCTCCTAGCTTGTTACATTGGTCGAGTGTGGGAAGATGGAGTTACCGAACACAAGGTAATAAGCTCAATTAGCTTGATTCCCACATTTCTTCAAGTTGATTTAGTCGTGTTAGCTTAGTTCAGCTTCATTCGGCATTCAACTAGCCCAATGTCTTTTGGTGAACATGAATAGACAAAGTTGCCATGTGCCTTTTGGTGAACATGAAGGGACAAGGTTGTTGGTGCCTTTTCGAAAACCTAAGGGTTAAGGGACAAGGTTGCTGGTGTCTTTTCGAAAACTTAAGGTTTAAAGGCCAATGTGTATTTCTCATTTAAGGAATGAACATTCATATAACTTTGTTTATTTGTGAGTTTGTTTTCAACTCTCAATTCTCTCCAAAGACTTGTTGACTTATCAAGCATACACTACGGAGAGCGGCCTATCTTGACTTCGACTGAAATGAAGGCTGTTATGCGGAAACGATTTGTGTTCTCTTACTACCATCGGGAATTGTATCAACCGTTACAAAATCTAACCCAAGGCAATCGGAGCGTCGAAGACTACTATAAAGATATGGAGATTGCAATGATAAGAGCCAATGTGGAGTAGGAACGAGAAGAAACAATGGCAAGATTTCTTTTCGGCCTCAATCGAGATATTGCCAACTTTGTTGAATTACAGCACTACGTTGAAGTCACAGACTTGGTGCATATGACAATTAAGGTTGAGAAACAATTAAAGCGAAAAGGAGCTTCACGGACATATCCGACAATTTCTACCAATAAATGGTCTCAAGATACTAGCAAAACTCCCTTTCGACCGAAGAAGCCACCAGTTGCTAACAAGCCCAACTCATCAAGTGGCGAGACTAGCAAAAATAAAGGTGAGTACGTTCCAAATCGATCTCGAGATATACAGTGTTTTAAATGTCAAGGAAAAGGCCACATTGCTAGTTAATGTCTAAACTGTCGTGTGATGATAGTGCAGTCCAATAGTGATTGAATCTGAGGATGAGCGAGAGGAAGATCCTGAAGATCCCACGAGTGACGATGAAGAGCTTGAACTTCCTGTCGAAGGAGAAATCATCGTTGTCAAGCGAAGTCTACAAATTCAAGGAGTCGAGGAGGAGTAACAACGGGAAAATATCTTCTACACCTGTTGTCATGTTGGAACCGCACATGGACTTAAAGTTTTCACAAATATAGCCCTTATCCATCAATTCGGCTACTTGCTTCTCCAACTCATATGTCTCTTTGATAGGCTGGTCTATTGGGAATTGATGCACCAGGGACGAAATCAATTTGGTGCTCGATGCCTCGAATAGGAGGTAATCCGTTCGGCACCTCTTGGAGAAATACATCTTCGAATTCCTACAACAAAGAAACAATAGGAAAAGGTAAAGAAACGTTAAGCTTGTTAGTTTCAAATAAACATTCTTTGTACATGAGTACAAGAACGGGTTGTCTTGCCAACAGCATCTTTCGAATCTCTCTCTTTCGCAAATATACTCTTTTTATTTTCGTTCTTTCTTTCCTTTTCTTTGTTCTCTTGTGTTTTTACCTCTTTCTCCTCATTTTTTCTCTTATTCTTTTCATTCTTTTTACTTTGTTCTTTTTCTTTTTTTTCTTTTTTAATCGATTGTTTCATCTTGAGTTGATCTTCATACACTTGCTTAGGCGTAAGTGGAGCAAGTGTAATATTCTTTCCAATGTGTTTGAAAGAATACCAGTTCGTGTAGCCATCGTAGACTATTTACCTATCAAATTACTAAGGGTACCCGAGCAGCAAATTGCCCGCGTGCATCGGCACAACACCGCAAATCACTTTATCTTGATATTTTTCTATGGAAAACATCACATTAGCTTGCTTTGTTACCTTAAGCTCACTTCCGTCGTTTAGCCATTGCAACTTGTAGGGATTCGGGTGCTTAGTGGTGGCTAAGCCAAGCTATTTGACAAGTATAGAGCTTGCGATGTTGGTGCAGCTCCCTTCGTCGATAATGAGACTACATACCTCGCCTTGAACATGACAACGGGTGTGGAAGATATTTTCTCGTTGTTGCTCTTTCTCGACTGCTTGAATTTGTAGACTTCGTTTGACGAGGATTTCTGCTTCGACGGGAAGTTCAAGATCTTCCTCTCGCTTGTCCTCAGATTCAAATTATCATCACACGACAGTTTGGACATTGACTAGCATTGTGGCCTCTTCATTGACATTTAAAAAATCGTATATCTTGAAATTGGTTTGAAACGGACTCACCTTTATTTTTGCTAGTCTCGTCACTTGATGGGTTTGGCTTAGTAGCAACTGGTGACTCCTTCGATCGAAAGGGAGTTTTACTAGTACCTCGAGACCATTTATTGGTAGAATTTGTCGGATATGTTTATGAAGCTCCGTTTCGCTTTAATTGTTTCTCAAACTTAATTGCCATATGCACCAAGTCTGTGACTTCAACGTAGTGCTGTAATTAAACAATGTTGGTAATATCTCGGTTGAGGCTGACTAGAAATCTTGCCATTGTTGCTTCGTGTTCTTCCTCCACATTGGCTCTTATCATTGCAATCTCCATATCTTTATAGTAGTTTTCGACGCTCAGATTGCCTTGGGTTAGATTTTGTAACCGTTGATACAATTCCCGATGGTAGTAAGAGGGCACAAATCGTTTCCGCATAACAACCTTCATTTTAGCTCAAGTTAAGATAGGTCGCTCTCTGTTCCTTCTTCGGCTAGTCACCAACTGATCCCACCACACGATAGCATACTTTGAGAATTCGATGGCTACAAGCTTAACATTTTTATTTTCTGAGTAGTTATGGCACTCGAAGACAAGTTCTATCTTTTTTTTCCACTCTAAGTAGGCTTTGGGGTCGTTTTTGCCTTGGAATAGAGGAATAGTCATCTTGATATTTTTAAGATTATCATCGGGCTGATCTCTATCTCGTTGGCCACGATCTCTTCGATCTTGTTCCCGTACACTTTGAACAAATGCATGTTCACTCTCGTGGTCGCTCGGCTCGTACAAGTCTTCATGGTCTGGCCTAGATCTCTCTCGATCTCGTTTTTAATTTTGTGGAGTTCTTAAATGCTGGATCTTCCCACTGAGTTAATCCAATTGGTTTTGTATGGGCTCAATTGTCTTTCGAAGCATTCATTAGAATTCTCATATCGAGGCTTGTTGATTTAAATCGGGAACTCCACTGTGAGCAGCGTTACGAATAGGATGCAACCCTCTTCTATCTATTTGTCGTTTATATGGACTTTCGGACATGAATTTTTTTTAAAACTAACTTACAAAACTCACAGATCATTCGCAAAGAAAAATCACTTAATTTTTAGTTTTATTTCTCTATAATAATCTCACAAACTCTCTTGTCTTTTTTTTTTTTAACTCAGTTTTCACCTCTCAAAGTTCTTCGCAGACTAGGAAGATGGACTAGCACCACTTTGGGGTCGGTTTACAAACTTTATTTGGTTTGGTAGGAGACTATTGTCGAGATTAGGATAGGCTATCAAATAAAAGTTGGTGATCGATTTGAGTGTGGCGATTGGAATATAAGAAAAGGTATAGTGAAAGGATCGAGAAAATAAAACAAAAAGAAGATTGATCAACTTGACACTTTTTTTTATAACACCAAATGCACTATATGCTAATTAGAAAGAAAAAAATTAAATTACAACTTTAAACCTTGTTTTTAAACTTTTTTTTATAAACTAATCTCAAAACTTCTAAAAAAAATTGATACTCGAATTTAACTAGCTCTGATACCAACTTGATAGGACCTCGGTACTTTGAAAGTTAGAGTCATAATATGTGCACGATCGTAAATTAGAGTAAGTTAAGGATTTCAAAAAAAGAATGGTTTATGAAAGATTAAGCTTAGGTTTGATTGAATGTTGTTGAATAAAAGGACATGAAGGGATTAGCTGACAATAAAAATTAAGGTTCAAGCTGAACTTATACAATGAGATGTACTAACCCAAGTCTTAGGTGAACGCTTAGGTTGGGTAAGGGTTCGGTGGAAGGATATGGTAGAAAATGGAACCTCAACTCGCTATCAATGGATGATAGGAACCTCAATATAGTGAGCGCCACACTTTGGGGTTACAAAGTGATAAGTTTGATAAATAAAGACGAGGATGATGCCACAAGTGTATGCTTGATAAGTCAACAAGTCTTTGGAGAGAATTGAGAGTTGAAAACACTCACAAATAAACAAAGTTATATGAATGTTCATTCCTTAAATAAGAAATACATAGCCTTTTTATAGGCTAAACAAAGACCGACCACAACCTTAGCCTTTAACCCTTAAGTTTTCGAAAAGACACCAGTAACCTTTTCCCTTTACCCTTAGGTTTTCGAAAAGGCACCAACAACATTGTCCCTTCATGTTCACCAAAAGGCATCTGGCAACTTTGTCTCTTCATGTTCACCAAAAGGTATTGGGCTAGTTGAATGCCGAATGAAGCTAAACTAAGCTAACACGACTAAATCAGCTTGAAGAAATGTGCGAATCAAGCTAATTGAGCTGGTTACTTTATGTTCAGCAACTCTATCTTTCCACACTCGACCAATGTAGCTTGCTACGGCTTCTTGGAATTTCTTAGCACGAGCTCTGATACGAATCGTCTCGGGTTTGAAAATGAATCGTAAATGTTACCCGATCGTAAATTAGGTAGTTTTTATTGAAGATAACTAAAGGGATATTTTAATGGTAATGGTTTTGAAAAATAAAGATAGTTAAGTGGTTGATGTGGATACGAATTTGAAGCAAGAAAGAACCTTTAATATATATATTAAAGACCCGAATCTTATAAGCTTCAAATTGATGAAAGGAGTTTTGAATAAAATCGAGACCTACTATCTAGCAAGATAGGAACCAACGGTACAGATAAATGAGCGCCACACCCAAAAGATGATAAGTTCGAAACAAGGATAGAATGACGCCACTAGAAATTAGATAAGTCAATTTGAACATTGAAGAATTAGGAGAGTGAATTAAACTTACCAAAAGAAAAATATTTATTCATGAAAATTCTAAGTGCCTCAATTAAAAAATTGACAAGCTATTTATAAGCCTCAATAACTCATAAAAGAAAGCAATGCCGTCCAACAACTTTAATTTAGCACATGTTTATATTTTTAATTCCCTCAATTTTAATTTAGCCTTGCCGTCCACCTTTGTTCATGCATCCCACTTTCTAAATAATTTAATCAAGGCTCCACCAAGCACCACTCCTGCACATGATAATTGAAGAATTGTGCTTTCCTTCATGCTTCATTTGTGTCGTCCCATACCCTATATATGTATTTAGTAATTTAAAATTCTTCCATCATGCTCTATTTTGTAGGCTTGTGCCGCATGCTCTATGTAAATTTCACTATGTTGATTAATTTATTCCAAAGTCAAATGCTTTGTGCCATTCATACATTATCACACTTGCACATTCTCCATTATTGCCGTCTATCCCCCCACTAGTCACACACATGCTCTATTTTTTTAATGTTTCACACAAGCACATGTCTTTTATAGATTCCATAGTTGTTGCCGTTTGCTCCACTAGCAAATGTTCATAGTTCTTGCATTATTTTATTTAATCCATGATTTGTGATCTCCCATGCTTCATTTAACCTTGTTGCCGTCCATGCTTGAATTAAATAGCTTCCTTGTTTATTCAAAAAGTGTCCATGCATCTCCACTATCATCCTCATTAAAATTGTCCCAATGTTCTCATTATTTGTTTATTCAAGAGTGTTACCATCCATCCATTAATCCCCTTTGTTGTCGTCCATGCAACCAATTCCCTTACTCAAGCTTTTGTTTATTTTATTATATCCACCCAAGCATGCTTCAATATTTTAGTATCTCAAAGCTCCACACATAATATTCCAATTTTGTTTCAACCAACACCATAAGACCCCTTGCCGTCCAACACATTGCATTATTTTATTCCCACATTCTCCCTTCATGAATTTTGGCGTTCATGCTCTAATGTGACCACCAAATTAATTTAGCCACCCAGTAGTGCTCTTTCAACCATGCATAATTCCACATTGGGTGGTACCTATAAACACATGAATTATCATCAATAAAAATTCAGTTGAACAAGCTTTAAACATTTTATTTAAGCACTAGATAAAAATCAAAAAGGTCAACAAAACACACTAATATTCAACTTTGACCAAAAAATATTTAAAAACTCGTACTTATCTAGATAAATTAACATGAAATAAGAAAATTCAGCAAACTAATAAATGACTGAAAATAAATCAAACATCGTAATAAAGTGTTAAATAAACTAGTAGTTGGACTAGCTAGTATATTCAACTTCAAATAAATTGTAAGGGTTCAGCATGTTCTTGGGCTCTTTTCTATCTGTATTCCAAATTTGTGCCACCAAAGCCGACGTGGCATCATTGAATTGTTTAACACGGGCACGCGTAATTGGTCCATTAGGTAGCTCGATTGGGTCTTGGTTGACTCCCATCACAGTCTTCTTAGATGAGTTCGTATCATCCCGTTACAAGGATCTGTGTAATATATTCAGCCTTGTGTTTTCCATCTACATGCACAAGTTGATTAGAAGACAAAGGTATCAGATCAAGCGGTGTTAGTGGATTACAACCATACACAACTTCAAATGGGGAAAACTTAGTAGCAGAGTGTATAGAGCGATTGTAAGCAAACTCCACATGTGGCAGGCAATCTTCCCATGTCTTTAAATTCTTCTGATGATTGCTCGAAGTAATGTTGAAAGAATTCGATTTACCACTTCGGCTTGACCGTCTGTTTGCGGGTGGTAGGTGGTAGAGAATAGTAACTTGGTTCTGTGTCGTCCCCACAATTCCTTCAAAAATGGCTAAGAAATTTTGCGTCCAGGTCGGACACGATCGTCTTAGGCATGCCATGCAACCTAACCACTTCTTTAAAAAAAAGATTAGCAATATTCACAGCATCATCAGTTTTATGGCAAGCTATAAAGTGAGCCATTTTAGAGAATTTATCCACAACCACAAATATCGAATCTCGTCCATTCTTGCTTCTTGGCAAGCCTAGTACAAAATCCATAGAAACATAACTCCAATGAGTTTCAGAAATGGGTAAAGGCTTATACAAACCGTGCGGGTTAGTTCGAGACTTAGCCTTTTTACAGGCAACGCATCTCTCACAATATCGTTCTACATCTCGTCGCATATTAGGCCAAAAGAAGTGCTCTTGGAGGGTGGCTAAAGTTTTAGCAACTCCGAAATATCCCATCAATCCGCCACTATGAGCCTCATCTATTAACACTTGTCGCACAGATCCTTGTGACGGGATGATACGAACTCACCTAAGAATGTGACAGGAGTCAACCAAGACCCAATCGGGCTACCTAATGGACCAATTACGCGTGCCCGTGCTAAACAATTCAAAGATGCCGCGTCGGTTTTGGTGGCACAAATTTGGAATACAGATAGAAAAGAGCCCAAGAACATGCTGAACTCTTATAATTTTTTTGAAGTTGAATATACTAGCTAGTCCGACTGCTAGTTTATTTAACACTTTATTACGCATGTTTGATTTATTTTCAGTCATTTATTAGTTTGCTGAATTTTCTTATTTCATGTTAATTTACCTAGATAAGTACGAGTTTTTGAATTTTTTTTTTGTCAAAGCTGAATATTAGTGTGTTTTGTTAACCTTTTTTATTTTTATCTAGTGCTTAAATAAAATGTTTAAAGTTTGTTCAGCTAAATTTTATTGATGGTAATTCATGTGTTTATAGGTACCACCCAATGTGGAATTATGCACGGTTGAAAGAGCAGTGTTGGGTGGCTAAATTAATTTGGTGGTCACATTGGAACATGAAGGCCGAAATTCATGAAGGGAGAATGTGGGATTAAAATAATGCAATGTGTTGGACGACAAGGGGTCTTATGGTGTTGGTTGAAACAAAATTGGAATATTATGTGTGGAGCTTTGAGATACTAAAATATTGAAGCATGCTTGGGTGGATATAATAAAATAAACAAAAGCTTGAGCAAGGGAATTGGGTGTATGGACGGCAACAAAGGGGATTAATGGATGGTAACTCTTGAATAAACAAATAATGAGAACATTGGGACAATTTTAATGGGAATGATAGTGGAGATGCATGGACACTTTTTGAATAAACAAGGAAGCTATTTAATTCAAGCATGGACGGCAACAAGGCTAAATGGAGCATGAGAGATCACAAATCATGGATTAAATAAAATAATGCAAGAACCATGAACATTAGCTAGTGGAGCAAACGGCAACAACTATAGAAGCTATAAAAGACATGTGTTTGTGTGAAACATTAAAAAATAGAGCATGTGTGTGACTAGTGGGGGATGGACGGCAATAATGGAGAATGTGCAAGTGTGATAATGCATGAATGGCACAAAGCATTTGACTTTGGAATAAACTAATCAACATAGTGGAATTTACATGGAGCATGCGGCACAAGCCTACAAAATAGAACATGATGGAAGAATTTTAAATTGCTAAATACATAAGGTATGGGACGGCACAAATGAAGCATGAAGGACGGCACAAATGTGCAGGAGTGGTGCTTGGTGAAGCCTTGATTAAATTATTTAGAAAGTGGGATGCATGAACAAAGGTGGACGGCAAGGCTAAATTAAAATTGAGGGAATTAGAAATATAAACATGTGCTAAATTAAAGTTGTTGGACGGCATTGCTTTCTTTTATGAGTTATTGAGGCTTATAAATAGCTTGTCAATTTTTCAATTGAGGCACTTAGAATTTTCATGAATGAATATTTTTCTTTTGGTCAGTTTAATTCACTCTCCTAATTCTTCAAGGTTCGAATTGACTTATCTAGTTTCTAGTGGCGTCATTCTATCCTTGTTTCGAACTTATCATCCTTTGGGTGTGACGTTCATTTATCTGTACCGTTGGTTCCTATCTTGCTAGATAGTGGGTCTCGGTTTTATTCAAAACTCTTTTCATCAATTTGAAGCTTATAAGATTCCGGTCTTTGATATATATATATTAAAGGTTTTTTCTTGCTTCAAATTCGTATCCACCTCAACCACTTAACTATCTTTATTTTTCAAAGACATTACCATTAAAATATCCCTTTAGTCATCTTCAACAAAAACTACCTAATTTACGATCCGGCAACATTTACGATTCGTTTTCAAACCCGAGACGATTCGTATCAGAGCTCGAGGGCAGCTCTAAAGATTCGGCTCCTAGCTTGTTGGGTGAGCTCACATCATATTAAGTGTTGGAGGCATGGGCCGGCAATGGAGCATGTGCTGGAATAAACAATTGAAGGCAAACCTTTGTTGGACACCTTGGACGGCATGAAGAAAAATCAATGGGCTGTACTTTGATATTTTTAAAAGGAAAATTTGGCCAACACACTTTGATGTTTTCAAGAAGACATGCTTGCCGATATTAAGGAGAATGTTTGTTGCATCTGCAATATACTTTCGACGGCAATTTATGGCACCTATGTGCTGGTTTCTTTTCCTAGACGTGGTGCTTGTTGGAAGCATGGAATTAATTATTTATTCATTGGAACATCAATTAAGATGATATTTGAGACATGCTTTGGACGGTAATTTATGGGCACCCATGTACATTATAAAAGGGGAAAAGAGATGATGAGCAGCACATTAAGGGGACCAGAGATAATGGGCGGCACAATAAGGGGATAAGACATGATTAGAGAAAATATGGACTAATTGTTTGTTTATTAATAGGCGGCACATTAAGGGGTCAAAGGGGCAAGACATGATTAGGGGAGTAGCCCTCACGTGGACCTTTTATTCACCATGTTCGGCTGGCTCGGGATGAGTCGAAACGTATGCGAATTGCCCAATTGTTTACGAGGAGGAATCAAGTCTTCAAAAAATAATAAAAAAATATAAATTAGTTTGCGGAAGCTTTAAGTGAATAAAATAGGAGATTGTTCGGTTTGATGGAAAGAAATGATGATGGATAAATAAAATAGATAAGGGATAATTTGATGGAGATGGATAAACGAACTTAAATAAAAAGCGATTCGACACAAATATGTGTCACCCCGAATTATATAATGTTTAAAGTGGATAGATAGAATTCGATGATAGACCAAGACTCGTTATCTATAAAGATAAGAACCTATGGTATATATTGATGGATGAGAAACGACTGATGCCACAAGCAAAGCTTGATAAGTCGAAATTGAAACTCGTACGAAAGATAGAGAGGAGATTAACTCATTGAAATGAACAAAAGTTCATGAAATATCATTAAAGTCTGAATTTTTTTTACAAATGAAATTTAGCAACTATTTATGAGCCAATAAGAGCTAGCCGCATGGTCATCCATACAACTTAAAGGCTAAATAAAATTAATACTACTATAAACTAGAAAAATATAGAATAAAGACCATTGAGTGGCTAGGTTAGGTTCGACCGAACATGGGGAATAAAGGGTAGCCATTTGGAAGGTTCACGTGATGGTTACTCCCCACTTAATAATATTCCAATCATGTCTTGATACGAACGCACCTATGACGGAAATTAACCGAGACACATTGAGCTGCCCAATGGACCAATTACGCGTAGCCGTGCTGAACAATTTAAAGATGCCATTTCAGCTTTAGTGACACAAATTTGGAACGACGAAAGAAGAGACTTCAAGAACATGCCGAACATTTACAATTTATTTGAAGCTGAATATACTAGCTAGTTCGGATGCTAGTTTGTTTAACACTTTATTATGCCTATTTAACTTGTCTTCAGTCATTTATTTTGCTACATGTTCATTTTATATTAATTAAATTGTTTAGTTAGTATGGTCTTTAATATGTCTAGTATTTAAATAAAGTATTGTTCAGCTAAATTTTTACTCACATTGACTCGTGTGTTATAAGTGTACCAAATGGGAGTAGTTAAAATGGAATAATCAAGAAAGTGGATGGATGGCATGGGACAACAAAGGCATGGACGGCATTGGGAGCTTTGGTCTTTGGAATGAATAAATAATTGCAACACTGGGGAGGCCATGATAATGCTTGGACAGCACATTCAATGGGAAACATTATTGAATAAACAAATTAGATTTGAATGTGTGTTGTGGGAGCATGGACGGCAAGCATTATTGAATAAACAAATTGGAAATTGGATGTGTGTTGTGGGAGTATGGACGACAAGCATTATTGAATAAACAAATTGGAATTGAATGTGTGTTAGTGGAAGCATGAATTAAGCAATATGCATGTGAGTTTATTGTAGGCATGGACGGCAAGGAATATTATGGGTGCAAATTTAAGTGGACAAAACATGATAAGGTAGACGGCAATAGCAAGGATAAAATACAAGGTGTGAGTGTTGTGGGAGCATGGAAGAAAGTACAACAATTAAATATAATTGATGTGCATGTGTGCTTATGGACGGCAAGATGAAAGGCATGGTAGAAAAACACTAACAATTAAATATACCCATCTGCCAAATGGGGGAATTCTTAAAGGATAATACCAGCACATTAAGAGTGAAAATGATGGAATATTATGGGACAACACAAGCTTTGATTTGAATAAAATATTACAAGCTATGGAGTAGGAATTAATTAACAGTGGTGTGGTGCTTAATGTTGGTGACAACAGTGCTTTCTTTTGTATGAGAATTTTAAATTTGTATAAATAGTTTGTTTCTTTTCATTTGTAGGACACTTTTTTGGGGATTTTTTCTGAATGAATATTTCATTTTGGTGAGTTTAATTCACTCTCCTAATTCTTCAAGGGTTCGAATTGACTTATGTAGTTTTTAGTGGCGTCAATTTTACTTTGTTATGAACTTATCATCTTTTCGGGTGTGGCGTTCATTTTTATACCGTTGGTTCCTATCTTGCTAGATAGCAGGTCTTGGTTTATCTAAGTACCATATGTTCCTATCTTGCTAGATAGCGGGTCTCGATTTATCTAAGTACCGTATGTTCCTATCTTGCTAGGTAACGCGTCTCAGTTTATTCAACCCCATTTCATCCATTGAAACTTATAGGATTCGGGTCTTTAATATTTATTAAAGGTTCTATCTTGTTTCAATTGCATATCAATCTCAACCACTTAATTATTTTATTTTCAAGCCATTACCATTAAAATTATCACTTTGTTCAACTTTCACGAAAAACTACCTAATTTACGATCGGCCAACATCTACGACTTGTTTTCAAACTCGAGGCGATTCGTATCAGTTGGTATCAGAGTCAATTAAATTAGGCACGTTTGACAATCTCGAGCTTTTTCGGGTAAGTTAAAAAAAAAATTTTGATTCAACAAATTGTCGTGATATCTAGATTTTCGACTCCCCATAATTCATCACCTCTACTATCAAGTCTTACTTCCCGACGCCACATACCAACCGTTCTATCTTTTCAAGCCTACCCTTACCTAAAACATTTTATCCTTTTCTTGAACACCTTAAAGAACGCGATGAGTAGCGAGCGACGAAGCGTCAGATGAATCGCCTCGGGTTTAGCACATGGGTATATTTAATTGTTAGTGCTTTTCTACCATGCCTTTCATCTTGCTGTCCATAAGTACACTTGCACATGAATTATATTTAATTGTTGTACTTTCTTTCATGCTTCCACAACACTCACACCTTGTATTTAATCCTTACTATTGTCGTCCACCTTATCATGTTTTGTCTATTTAAATTTTCACTCATAATATTCTTTGCTGTCCATGCCTCCAATAACGTTATATGCGTATTGCTTAATTCATGCTTCCACTAACACACATTCAATTTCAATTTATTTATTCAATAATGCTTGCCGTCAATACTCCCACAACACACATCCAATTTTCAATTTGTTTATTCAATAATGCTTGTTGTCCATGCTCCTACAACACACATTCAATTCCAATTTGTTTATTCAATAATGTTTCCCATTGAATGTGCTGTCCAAGCATTATCATGGCCTCCTCAGTGTTGCAATTATTTATTCATTCCAAAGATCAAAGCTCCCAATACAGTCCATGCCTTTGATGTCCCATCCCATCCATCCACTTTTTAGATTATTCCATTTTAACTACTCCCATTTGTTACACCTATAACACATGAGTCAATGTGAGTAAAAATTTAGCTGAACAATACTTTATTTAAATACTAGACATATTAAAGACCATACTAACTAAATAATTTAATTAATATTAAATAAACGTAGCAAAATAAATGACTGAAGACAAGTTAAATAGGCATAATAAAGTGTTAAATAAACTAGCATCCGAACTAGCTAATATATACAGCTTCAAATAAATTGTAAATGTTCGGCATGTTCTTAAAGTCCTTTCTTTCGTCGTTCTAAATATGTGTCACTAAAGCTGAAACGGCATCTATAAATCGTTTAGCACGACTACGTGTAATTGGTCCATTGGGCAGCTCAGTGGTGTCTCGGTTGATTCCCGTCATAGGTGCGTTCGTATCATGTCTTGCCCCCTTGTCCCCTTAATGTGCCGCCCATTAATAAACAAACAATTACTCCATACTTTCTCTAATTATGTCTTGTCCCCTTATTGTGCCGCCCATCATCTCTTATCCCCTTAATGTGCTGCCAATCATCTCTTGTTCCCTTTTATGTATGTACATGGGTGCCCATGAATTGTCGCCCAAAGCACGTCTTCAATATCATCTTAATTGATGTTCCAATAAATAAATAGTTAATTCCATGCTTCCAACAAGCACCACGTCTAGGAAAAAAAAACCAGCACATGAGTGCCTTAAATTGTCGTCCAAAGTATCTTGCACATGCAACAAACATTCTCCTTAAATTCGGCAAGCATGTCTTCTTGAAAACATCAAAGTGCGTTGGTCGAATTTTCCTTTTAAAAATATCAACGTGTAGCCCATTGATTTTTCTACATGCCGTCCAAGGTGTCCAACAAAGGTTTGTCTTCAATTGTTTATTCCAGCCCATGTTCCATTGCCGTCCCATGCTTCCAACACTTAATATCTTCAATTGTTTATTCCATCCTATGCTCTATTGTCGTCCCATGCTTCCAACACTTAATATCTTCAATTGTTTATTCTAGCCCATGCTCCATTGTCGTCCACTTCATGCTCCACTTTTAAGGATTTTAAATTTTAAGCTCTCATGCTCCATTGCCGTCCTTCATGCATCCATTTTTAAAGATTAAAATTGTAGCATGTGCCATACTCCATGTGTCGTCCTTGAAGAGCCCAAAGAATGTTGGTCGAATGTTCCCCTTAAAGACACTATTAACTTCATTGAAAATTCGGCATCCCTTATTTTAGCCTAAAAAAATCTGCACATTAAATTTTAACTTTAAAATATCTTAAAAGCATGCAATAAAATGTGACAAATTAATTTAGGCATAGATAAATTAAATCAACACTAAATTAATTATTTACACACATTTAATTTGTTGTAGGAAAATTAATAAATTAAAAACTCAATTTATTTAAAGCATTAAAATTACGTAATCAGCTCAATGAGCTGGAGCGAGCTCGAGTGAGCTAAAATTGAACTCAAATGAGCTAATTCGGCTCGATTTGAAAGTGCATAAAGATGCACATGAGCTGCACGGCACTTGGAACTTTGAATTCGAGCTTCGTCATCTTGACATTCGAAGGTGCCCCGGGCATACCCGTATCAATTTTAGATGCTCTCAACTATTTCAGGCGGGAGACAATCTTCAATTGATTTGATTTTTTTTTTTTTGTAAATTTTTTCTTGAAAAAAATTGTTGGAAAAAATAGGAATGGCAAGAGTGATGAATCAATTAGATGTGTGAATGGGGATTAAAAGTTTTTTTTTTTTTTTTAATTTCCCATTTTGAACTTAATTTTTTGAGGCATAATAATTTGTCTGACATGCCATTGTTATATTCATTTCCACATTTTTAAAAAGAACACTTGATTTTAATTTAAAAAAAAAATCGTAATTTAAAAAACCCATTTAATTTTATTAATCTGTGTTCAGCTATGCTGCTTGGATTTTTAGGTTACTGTAATTTTACATGTCTGTTGCAGTTAAAAAGAATTATGAAATAGATACATTGTGGTATTATTTACCAAAAATTAAATGGGAGTTGTTAGTTTGAATAAATATTTTATCTATGGTGATTAAATTGAAAAAAGAACTGCTAAAATAGAGTGATTAAAGAAAAGCGAGCTCGACAATAAGGCTCGAAATATATGACATTACCTGCGCTAGAATACTTATGTACTAATTCTTCCACATGTATACATGGTACTACCTCAAATGCTTGAGATCTTTTTGTTTGGTACACTCATGAGCCCTGATTAAAATTGGGGTCAATTAAGATTAAAAGTTAAATAAGATCAAATTATCCACGAGTGAGGTGTTTTGATTTCTACAAGCTCCATTCTTGGGCTGGAGGGTTGACTGAATTTGCAGATGGAAGGAATCAACAAAGCACTATTGAAGCTGTGAATGCATATTACTCTGCTGCACTAATGGGGTTAGCCTATGGAGACACCCATCTTGTTGCAACTGGTTCAACACTTGCAGCACTGGAGATTCAAGCAGCAAAAAAATGGTGGCATGTTAAGGAAGGAGATAATCTATATGGAGAAGAGTTCACTAGAGAGAACAGAGTTGTAAGTGTTTTGTGGGCAAACAAGAGGGACAGTGGTCTTTGGTTTGCCTCTCCTGTCTGTAGAGAATGCAGGCTTGGAATCCAATTGCTACCAATATTGCCAATCAGTGAGGTATTGTTCTCTGACATTGAGTATACCAGACAGCTTGTGAACTGGACATTGCCAGCACTGGGAAGGGAAGGTGTAGGAGACGGATGGAAAGGGTTTGTATATGCCTTGGAAGCAATTTATGACTGTGAGAGTGCTTTGAAGAAGATAAGGAACCTGTCTGGTCATGATAATGGGAATTCACGTGGGTTCATAGCAGAACTTGAAATTCAACATGGTGCAGAAGGGAAACGTTACTGGACTCGGTTCCTGTCATTTTCTGTTGTAATTGCTTGCTTAATGGTATGTATGATGCTTGCTGAGTATGATGTATACATCCAAACTGAAAGCACCTATCTATCTATCTATCTATATAAAATTCTTAATATTAATATATAC
This sequence comes from Gossypium bickii, assembly GCA_025503065.1. Lineage (NCBI taxonomy): Eukaryota > Viridiplantae > Streptophyta > Magnoliopsida > Malvales > Malvaceae > Gossypium > Gossypium bickii. Next base: position 135,695,793 of record CP106711.1, read on the forward strand.
CCTGGTGTTTCCATATAAGCGAATTAACCAGTAACATCAAATGTCTTCATGTGATGAAATATGTTTCCAAATGATCTCAAGCATCAAATTAGTGGTTTTCAAGTGGAGGGTTTATTTCCCAAATAAAAATGATATTGTTTAAAAAAATATAATGAAAACAGTATTGGGGGCGGTGCAAATATCTGAAAAATACATACAAAAAATGCAATTTTTTTTTTATTTTCAACCCAATCAAGCTGTTATTATTACACGATAATAGATTTGGGAGCTTGCTATGGGGTGTAGATACTATCGGATACTATTCATTTTAAGTTATTTTCGTTAATAATTAATTTTTTTGGTCTGTTGTGAAAAAGGAAAAAAAAACACTTCTTTTCGTCATTAAATTCCGGGGTTATCAAATTCAAATATCCTAACTATAAATTAATATAATTGATTTTTTAGCTTCAGTTAGGTAGCTTGAATCGTTCTCAGCAAAAGCGTTCTCAGAAGAAACCCTAATTTCACAAGCCATGGTAATTTTCTCTTAACATCTATTTCGATTCCTCATGTTTAAGCTAAATCTTGTTTGGTTGCTGAGAAAAAAAGTTTAGGTTCTTGTTACAGTAAATTGAAAAAAAAAGTGGGATTTTTCCAGTTCAAATGTAGTAATGTAGTCGACTCTGAATTTTTTATTGTTTAAAAAAATTATGTTTCCATGCTTGAAAAACTGAAGCTACAGGAATAGAAAATAGAAATGTGCAATGCTTTTTCTTTGTATTAAATGGAAAATTTTCAAATTGGAACTGTTTACTAATTAGGTTAGACTAGTTTTAAACTTGTATTAGCTGTTGAAGGTGTTCTTTTTTGAGATTGAAATGGAGTAGAGCTATCAATTATGTCCCAAATCCAACCCAACCTGACCAGAACGACTAATCTGAAATGTTCTGAGCTCATAATGAAGGACTTGAAAAACTTGAACTCCATATCTGAAATTCTGAATGATTGAACCCCAAACAACTCGAAATTAGCCAAAATCTGAAATGACTGGAACAAATCGACCCATCCAATCGTCGTTTTTTCTTTAAATACTTTTTATTAGGATAAGACATTTTTTTGATCGAATTAAGTTTAAGCAGTGATATTTGAGGGACTCATGGATTTGTGGTATTTTGTAGTCGAGGAGGAAGGTTAGGGAGCCCAAGGAGGAAACTACTACCCTTGGACCTACTGTACGAGACGGTTAGCATGTTTTCGGGGTGGCTCACATTCTCGCTTCCTTTAACGACACATTTATTGTAAGCGAATCACCTTTGCTTACATTGATTTTTCTTCCCACTGCTTCATTATGTTTAATGCACTGTCATTGATTTCGCAGCATGTAACTGATTTGTCTGGAAGGGAAACAATGGTTCGCATAACGGGTATGGTTTCTTTTTGCTCCATTGGGTTGGTGGTGTTATCGGCATCTCTAGATTTAATCGGTTTTAATACTTCGAGCGCCTAACACCGAAGGCTTTTATGACAGACTGCAACTAGTAATTTGAAAGCCATTTGGAACTTTATATTAAATATTGTTAATCAAACATTGCAACGTGCTTTGATATGCAAAGAGTAATGTTCCAACTTATTCCTGCCACATGTGGTATGAAGGTGAAAGCCGATAGAGATGAATCGTCCCCTTACGCAGCCATGCTTGCAGCACAAGACGTTTCTCAACGCTGCAAGGTCCTATTATCTCCCCCTTCGAATTGTGGTGCAATATACTGTTCTACGCTGTGATAACTTAGTTGTTTCCATGTTTGTTATCCGCAGGAATTGGGTATTACTGCCCTTCATATAAAGCTCCGAGCTACCGGAGGGAACAAGACAAAAACACCCGGTCCTGGTGCCCAGTCCGCACTTAGAGCTCTTGCTCGATCCAGCATGAAAATCGGTCGCATCGGTACAATTCTTTCATCTTATTTCTCTTCAGTTTTATTTTGTCGATTCACTTCAAACTCATGTAAACTGACATGTAACATTTTTGTTTACCGAAGAGGACGTTACCCCTATTCCTACTGACAGTACCCGAAGAAAGGATGGCAGACGTGGAAGGCTGCTGTGAATCTACCGAGCCCGTTGTTGCCACCGGGGCTGGCCGTTTCAACGCTCGGAGGTTTTTTTTATTTATTTGTTGAACACTTTAAAGTAGTTTTTTTACAAAATTAAAAGCGCAGCCCCTTAAGATCGCCTTCCTTTTCAAATTCAGTGGAAGCGTTTCGAGTCATAACTGCGCAATAATAACTGTTTCAGCGTTTTTCTCTTTAGGGTTTTCCTATCGAGATTCTCCCCTTTTTTTCCCTCCTGGGTTTTTTATTCTCGAGGCATTTCTTTTTTTTGGATTTGTTCCTTTTTTTTCTCAAATTCTGGGATCAGATATGGTAGAAAAAAGATCAAATTCCAATCAAGAATTTTAGATGCTCTCAACTATTTCAGGCGGGAGACAATTTTCGATTGATTTGATTTTTATTTCTGAATATTTTCTTGAAAATTTTGTTGGAAAAAATAGGAATGGCAAGAGTGATGAATCAATTAGATGTGTGAATGGGGATTGAAAAGTTTTTTTGATTTCCCATTTTGAACTTAATTTTTTGAGGCATTATAATTTGTCTGACTTGCCATTGTTATCTTCATTTCCACATTAAATAAAAAAAAAAGTCAGAACAGTTGATTTTAATTTTAAAAATAAATATTTCAAAATTTAAAATACCCATTTGATTTTTTTTATCTGTATTCAGCTATGCTGCTTGGAATTCTAGGTTATTGTAATTTTACATGTTTGCCGCAGTTAAAAAGGATAGATACATTGTGGTCTTGATCACTATTAAAATAGAGTTATTATTTAGTTTTAATTAAATTTTCAAATTTGTGCAAATTAATTTTTATCTAATTATATTTAAAATTAAAATATAATTATTAAATTTGGATTTTTTAAATAATTTTAAAAATGATATTTGTACATAAGCATATATATTTATATTGGTGTGATTGAGATATTATTTATCTATATATGATTTATTAAGAATTTAAACATTTATTAAATAACTGAAATTATTTAATATAATTTATTAAATAATAAATAATTGGGTGTGAAAATTTAGGAGCTTAATTGATTTTTTTTTTTTTTGTATTTTTAAGGTTTTTTTACATATAAGCTAAAAATTTTAATCCCTTTATCTCAAAATAATATATAATTGAATTTAAAAAAGATATTTAATATTTAATATGCATTTAAGTTAAAATTTAATCTTTTTTGGTACTATGGAACAGTTAACAAAATAATGCGTGCAAACAACTATGGCTTGATATATCTGCCTATGGTAGTGCTACCGAGGTTATTGATGAGTCTTGCTAGCGGCTTAGCAGCATCAACTCATCGAATGAGTCCTTGGCCAAGTTTGCAATGTGGTCCGCGCACCAATTTTCCTCCCGCAAGACATGGCTTATACTTGTAACCCACCCTTTACTTACCAAAGCTAACAGTTCTTAACGTATGTATTCATGGGATGGTCGATGTCAAGAGGACGAGATAACAGTCGAACTACTAGCGGTGCATTGAGCTTGACAATATGACTCGAAATATCAATGCTCTTGGCTGGTTGGAGGCCTTCCCAGATCTCCCACAATTCTGTTTATACACTATCCATCATCCTAGCCTTCAACATGAAGCCATGCACCCACGCATCATTGGCATCTAGCAATGGATCCCCGGCAGAGGCCCAACACATTGTCACACGTTATACCTCATTCGTATTCAAAATATAGCACCTAATCGGAGGTCTTTGCCGTTAGGCCCACCTTGGACCTTGATAGACAAGAGAAACCAACGCATGACATGCCCGAACAAAATAGCATGGATCGAAATAATGAAAAAAAATGAAAATTTTGTCTCAAATATATATGGGAAAGGTATTTTTCCATCATGTTCAAAGAAACCACATCGTAATGGTTGAGAGAAAAGGAAATAGCAAGTATGAGAATCACTTTCGAGTTAATTAGTTTTTTAAGACAACCCTAGAATACTTATGTATATTCTTGCACATGCATACATGACACTACCTCAAATACTTGAGATCTCTTTGTTTGATATACAAGTAACCCTCAATTGGAGTCAAATATGATAAAATCTAATGTTGTTTGAATTTGACGGGATTAGTTGGTCGGACTTGATTGTTCGGTTCGATTAATAATAGACTTGAGTATTGGTTCGAAAATAATCATTAGATTGGTGGAGTTGGAAATTGGTATAGATCGATTGAATCAACCAAAAAAATGATTGAATTGGGCAATTGAATCGATCTTTTAAATATCTTTTAAATTTTTAATTATTTATTCAATTGAAGTGGATGAATTGATAGGTGGGAATTTATTTTTGCATTAGGTTTTTTTTGGTCAAACTTGACAATTGTTCTTACATTGAGACACGTATTTTTCTCTTGTTCAAATTAAAGCCTAAACTTGGCAATTACCCCTCTACTTGACCCAACTATCGAGTCAATATATAGAAATATTACATTTGTTGTCAGAGCAACCATAGTCATGCTCTAATAAGCTTAACTTTTTACAAAGAAAATTTTGAAACATCTTGATTTTGACTAAAGCCTATTAAAATTATTAACTAAAATTTGTTTCCACAACTAAGTATAAAACAGGACAAAAGTATTGTTACTTCCTTATAGGTATCGATACATTTACTTTAAGTATCGATACCATTGTCCTAGTATCGATAGTAATTTGAGTTTCAAAGTTTAGGAATAAAAAATTTCAAGTTTTTGGGGCAATTTGCAAGTTTACACCCTCATACTTATTCCAAAATAACTTAATATATTCAAATATAAAATCTCTCATTAAAGATTGTTATCTAACAACTCTTTTTTTGGACACATGATATATTCTTAATGAACCCTATGCATATGCCATTCGTATGGACCTAAAATTATAAAAATTTAATAATCGTATTTCAATAATTATTTTACTTGAATTTCTGTTTTATTTATATTTCTCATGCTTGTTCGTATATTAATTTTTCATTTTGTATTTCTACTCTATTAACCCAAATTTCTATAAAATGGTTTTAAACCAAATCATTTATTATTTACTAGCTTAATATTAAATACATTTGATTAGAAATTATTAAAAATATGTGAATTTAAAAATTTATTTAATAAAATATTAATTTAAAAAAATTAAAATCATAAATATTTTGTATCAAATTGTAATGGTAAATATATATCTTTTGAATAATTAAAAATATATTTATCATAATAAAAAGTTTATATATTATTATAAAAAAATAAATTTTATATAATAACATAATTATTAATGCCATTACTTCCTATAATTACTAAATATGTATTTTTGGTGCAATATTATAATATAATTAACTTTTATGGTGCCAACTTTCCAAAAAGAAAACTCACAATCAAAGGCCAAAACAAAACAGGTTAAAATGATAAAAGGTCAATCCATCGCATATTCTTTTTTACTGGAGTACCATGTTTCAGTCCAAAACCAAGTGCCCAGCAAGCGATGAAATCTCTGTCACTGCAAAAATTCACGTCATCCAAACAGACGACTGAGGTGCGTTGCACCATTCCCAAGAACAAGCGTGCTTCATTGCAAGCAACCAGGCATCCAAACGAAGCATGGGATGTGGAAGCATTAAATGGGACTGGCTAGTGGTCAGTCAAGTGATTAATACCAGTCTTTTCATTTCTCTATATCTCTTTAATCACCAAACCCTTTAAAATGCCTAAGAAGCCACCCCATAAGCCACCATCTCCAACAATGTCTCATAATGACTCTTTTCTCTTCCCTAAAGTACAATCCTCTGTTCTCTCTGACCCTTCTCTTTTCTTCTCCCGAAACCTCCTCTCATCCCCTCTCCGTACTAATTCTCTCTTCCAAAACTTCACTCTCAAAAATGGCGACCAGCCTGAATACATCCACCCTTATCTCATCAAATCAGCCTGCTCTTCCATTTCTATTTCTTACCCATCCTTATTTCACAATCCTCCTTCCAGTTACCGAAAGTTCGTCCGTGATTTAACCATCTTTGCTACCGATAAAACCACCTCAGCTTCGGATAAAAGCCATGTTATCACTTCTTACAGTGATCTCAGTGTTACTTTAGATATCCCTTCCTCCAACCTCCGTTTCTTTCTTGTTCGAGGTAGTCCGTTTTTAACCTGTTCTGTAAACCGCAAGACACGGATATCAATCTCCACTGTTCATGCAATTCTCTCGTTTTTTTCCAATAGTTCACTCACCAAGCATACCATTACGCTGAACAATGGCCAAACTTGGATTATATATTCATCGTCATCCGTTAGTTTGAATCATAGTGTTTCTTTGATTACTTCTGGTGGGTTTACGGGTATTCTTCGGATAGTTGTATTGTCCGATTCTGACCCGGCATGTGAATCAATCGTCGATGAGTTCTCTTATTGCTACCCGACCTCAGGTGTTGCAGTTTTAACCAAATCGTCTTGTGTAGAGTATAAATGGGAAAAGGAAGGGTGGGGTGATTTGCTTATGCTTGCACACCCACTTCATCTTGATGTTATATGTAAGGACTGTTGTAATGTTAAGATTTTAGAGAATTTTAAGCATATAAGTATTGATGGGGACCTTGTTGGTATTGTTGGTGATTGCTGGATGTTGAAACCACACCAAGTTTCAGTAACTTGACATTCAATTAAACGGGTTAAAGAAGAATCGTATGCTGAGACTGTTACTGCTCTTGCTAAGGACGTTCATGCCTTGGATTCATCAGCAATAACGACGAAATCATCATATTTTTATGGCAAGTTGATTGCAAGAGCAGCAAGGTTGGCTTTGATTGCTGAAGAAGTGTGCTTTCTTCTTGTGCTTCCAGCTATAAGAAAGTTACAATTGAGCCATGGCCGGATGGGACTTTTAATAGGAACGATTTTCTGTATGAATCGAAATGGGGTGGAATTGTGAGTAAATAAGGGTCAACGGATTCAGAGGCTGATATCGGGTTCGGAGTTTACAATGACCACAATTGTCTTATTGGTTACTTCCTTTTTGGAATAGCTGTCTTGACCAAGATTGACTCTGCATGGGGAAAGAGGTATAAGCCCCAAGCCTATTCACTTGTGGCTGATTTTATTGAGCCCATTAAAAGCCCATTATATCGTCACTTCTAAAAGGAAAAACCTAATACTCAGCACTTGGACAGCCGTAGGAAACCAGTATAAAATTAAAACCCTAACAATCCGCCACTAAAGCACAGCTTAAATCCAAAGATGCAAATATTCGTCAAAACCCTAACCGGCAAGACCATCTCTCTCGAGGTCGAGAGTAGCGACACCATCGATAATGTCAAAGCCAAGATCCAAGACAAAGAAGGTAACTTTCACCCATTGCCTGTTCGTTCCCAAATGTTTCAGTTCTTAAAAATCACAAATTAGTCTTTCTAAATAATTTCTAACTTTGATGAACTAACAGGAATTCCCCCGGACCACCAACGTTTAATTTTTGCTGGTAAACAACTTGAAGATGGCCGTACATTGGCTGATTACAACGTTCAAAAAGGTTTCTCTATTGGATTTTTTTAATAATTCTAGTAATTTTTTTGTTCTTTTATATTTGATTACAATGTTTTAACTGGATTTTTGTTCTTTTTGGTGTAGAATCAACGCTTCATCTTGTTTTAAGGTTGAGAGGTGGATTTATTGAGCCTTCTTTAATGGCTTTGGCTCGTAAATACAACCAAGACAAAATGATTTGCCGCCAGTAAGCCCCCTTTTTTATTTTCTTTAATGGATGTGGCTAGTAAATATCGGAATTACATGATCATATGAATACGGCATGAATACACTGATGTTTATGAATATACTAATTGTTAAGAAAGCTGGCAATATCAAGCACAGCTTGATTATTGGACACTGACACTGCAAATGGTAACCAAAGTAGGATTATGACATGAATGCACTAATTGTTGAGGGAACCTGGCGAAGAATAACTAAAATACTACCAGGACATGCACAAATGGAACTTCTAAAATTATTGGAAAGTTTTAGGTAACTTTCATTCACGTGGCTGCGTTGTAATGAAGCCCACGTTAAGCTAGTTATAGATCCTGGACTAGCCCATCTTATTAAGTAGCCCTAAATATCTTCCCCAAGAAAATAACAAAAAGAAGGCTATCCTTTTCTTCCCTCACTCGTCCGTGGCTGGTCCAAATTACAAATTAGAGTTATCTTCCCTCGCCGCCTCCCTCCATTGTTCCCTTTTTTTTTTTCTAATAATTCGAGCAAAAAATTACAAAATTAAAAGCGCAGCCCCTTACGATCGCCTTCCTTTTCAAATTCAGTGGAAGCGTTTCGAGTCATAGCTGCGCAATAATAACTGTTTTAGGGTTTTTCTCTTTAGGGTTTTCCTATGGAGATTCTCCCCTTTTTTCCCTCCTGGTTTTTTTATTCTCGAGGCATTTCTTTCTTTTGGATTTGTTTCCTTTTTTTTTCTCAAATTCTGGAATCAGATATTGGTAGAAAAAAGATCAAATTCCAACCGAGAATTTTAGATGCTCTCAACTATTTCAGGCGGGAGACAATCTTCAATTGATTTGATTTTTTTTGTGAATTTTTTCTTTAAAAAAATTGTTGGAAAAAAATAGGAATGGCAAGAGTGATGAATCAATTAGATGTGCGAATGGGGATTAAAAAGTTATTTTTTTAGTTTCCCATTTTGAACTTAATTTTTTGAGGCATTATAATTTGTCTGACTTGCCATTGTTATCTTCATTTCCACATTTTTAAAAAGAACACTTGATTTTAATTTTTAAAAAATATTTCGTAATTTAAAAAACCCATTTGATTTTATTTATCTGTATTCAGCAATGCTGCTTGGATTTTTAGGTGACTGTCTGTTGCAGTTAAAAAGGATTATGAAATAGATAAGTTGTGGTATTAATTACCAAAAATTAAATGGGAGTTGTTAGTTTGAATAATTATTTTATCTATGGTGATTAAGTTGAAAAAAGAACTAAAATAGAGTGATTAAAGAAAAGCGCGCTCGACAATAAGACTCGAAATACACAAGAGCACCCTAGAATACGTATGTACTAATTCTTCCACATGCATACATGACACTATCTCAAATACTTGAGATCTTTTTGTTTGGTACACACATGAGCCTCGATTAAAAATTGGAGTCAAATAAGATCAAAAGTTAAATAAGATCAAATTATCCACGAGTGAGGTGTTTTGATTTCTACAAGCTCCATTCTTGGGCTGGAGGGTTGACTGAATTTGCAGATGGAAGGAATCAACAAAGCACTAGCGAAGCTGTGAATGCATATTACTCTGCTGCACTAATGGGGTTAGCCTATGGAGACACCCATCTTGTTGCAACTTGTTCAACACTTGCAGCACTGGAGATTCAAGCAGCAAAAAAATGGTAGCATGTTAAGGAAGGAGATAATCTATACGGACAAGAATTCACTAGAGAGAACAGAGTTGTAAGTGTTTTGTGGGCCAACAAGAGGGACAGTGGTCTTTGGTTTGCCTCTCCTGTCTGTAGAGAATGCAGGCTTGGAATCCAATTGCTACCAGTATTGCCAATCAGTGAGGTATTGTTCTCTGAAATTGAGTATACCAGACAGCTTGTGAACTGGACATTGCCAGCACTGGGAAGGAAAGGTGTAGGAGACGGATGGAAAGGGTTTGTATATGCCTTGGAAGCAATTTATGACTGTGAGTGCTTTGAAGAAGATAAGGAACCTGTCTGGTCATGATAATGGGAATTCACTTACTAATCTCTTGTGGTGAGTTCATAGCAGAACTTGAAATTCAACATGGTGCAGAAGGGAAACGTTACTGGACTCGGTTCCTGTCATTTTCTTTTGCAATTGCTTGCTTAATGGTATGTATGATGCTTGCTGAGTATGATGTATACATCCAAACTGAAAGCACCTATCTATCTATATAAAATTCTTAATATTAATATATACCCTGGTGTTTCCATATAAGCGAATTAACCAGTAACATCAAATGTCTTCATGTGATGAAATATGTTTCCAAATGATCTCAAGCATCAAATTAGTGGTTTTCAAGTGGAGGCTTTATTTCCCAAATAAAAATGATATTCTTAAAAAAAATATATAACGAAAATACTTGGAATGAACAGTATCGGGTGGTGCAAATATCCAAAAATTACATACAGAAAATACAATTTTTTTATTTTATTTTATTTTTTTTTTGGTGAAAATAAAAAGTAAAGTTCAATTACATAAAATAACCATTGACTTTGTCATCTTGGAGTAGTTCTAAAATCTCTTTGGGAGCTTCTGTAAAGACTTGTAGGCTTGTCTTCCAATTCAGACTCAGTTTGGCAAGGTGGTCTGCTACCATGTTTTTATTCCTTGGGATGTGTTTGATCTGCCATTCCCCTTCTGTTTGTATAATGCGTTGAGTTCTTCTAAGGATAGCAATCCCGGAATCTCCCGTGCCTAAAGTAGATAAATTTTGAGCAACTTCGATATTATCGGTCATGATGGCAATGCGTCTGTAGCCTTTATTTAATAGAATAAGGATCCCATCTATGATTCCCCAAATTTCAGCTTCGAAAACGGAGCAACTCCCAAGGAATCGGTTAAAGCCCATTATCCAGTTTCCTTCATGGTCTCGAACCACACCTCTCGCTGCAAAGATCCTGCAATTTCTACTGACCGCCCCATCCGTACATAGGTAGATCCAATTGTCATCTAAATTGTTAATGGGGCTTGAGGTTTGCTTTTTGTTCTTGTAGCTGTTCCGATTTGATTCATATTGACTGCCCAACACATGGAGACTTTCACTACTTGGTTCTTTGTCAAGATATATCTGGGAAAATGAGCAAGTTTCTATTTTTCCATAGCCTCCACGTGATTAGTCCGAATGCAGACAAGACCAAGTGAGTTCATTTCCGCAAACTTTCATGAAAGTTAAGGTTAGTAATAAGCCAATCTCGAAAGGGATAGAAAAGAACCTTTGTTTTTAGTGATCGTGAGTACGAGCATCCACACATCTTTTTTGCCGCAGACGGTTTAAGTAGAATGTGCTCTAAATCTTCCAAGTCGTGTCCACAAGTGGTGCAAGAACTGCTTTTTGACTAAGTCCCCGTCCGCGTTTCGAGTTGGTGAGAATTCTTTGTCTAAATCTTTGTCCGGAGGAATAATCTTACTCGTTCATGGGCCTTGATATTTCCATGGTATCTTCCAGTGCTCTCCTCGTGCGTGTGGGTGCCAGTTATCCTTTTTCAAATGGCAATAAGCACTACGGATTGAAAACTTTCCTGTTTCTGAGCGGGCCCATATTATTCTATCGGTTCCGGCGTCTGGATGTGGAGGAGGAATACTAGTAATTCTGCTAATTACCTCTTCAGTAACCCAAACTCGAAATAAGTCTAAGTTCCAGCTTCCATCCATATTAACCATCTCCTGGACACAACAGTCTAAGCCAAGGTTAGGATAGGATGGGATTTTAGAGATTAGAGGGCCCATACCTGGGATCCAAGGGTCTTTCCAGCAACGAACATTGGCTCCGTCCCCTATAGACCATATTAAGTTCTCACGAATAAGAGGCCAAAGCTTGGAGAGCGATTTCCATAAGTGTGATCCTCGGCTTTTACTAATTGACTCTGGAATATGATCTTTCCAGTTATATTTAGATCGAAGGACCCTTACCCAAAGCATATCAGTTTTGGTAGCTAAGCTAAATCCAATCTTCATGAAGAATGACAAATTTTGGTCGTGTAGGTGCCTGATTCCAAGACCCCCCCGAACTCTCGATTGACAAATAGTGTCCCAACTTACTAAGGGCATTTTAAATTGTCCCTCAGTGTACCCCCATATAAATTGCCTGACCATTCTTTCTATATCATCACAAACACCTTTCGGAATCATCATTGATTGCATGAAATAATTGGGGATGGAAATTAGAACTGATTGGGCTAAGGTAACTCTTCCTGCGAATGATAGTTTCCTAGCATCCCAGTTTAACAGTTTCCTTCTGATCTTGTCTACAACAAAATCTAATGTACTCTTGGTGACCCTATCGTGCAGAAAAGGAACACCGAGATAATTGCCTAGATTCTGAACTTCATGAAATCCAAACAACTGCCTTATTTGATTGCGGATATCTTCACTGGTACTCTTGGAGAAGAAGATATTGCTCTTCCTAGCACTAATTTTATGGCCTGAAATGTCACAAAAGAGAGAAAGGATGTTCTCCAATACTCGAGCTTGATCAATATGGGCTTTGCAGAAGATCACCAAATCGTCAGCAAAGAATAAATGAGATACTGGAGGACCTGATCGAGAGAGACGAATAGGATCCCAGGTACCAACTTCCATTGCAGAGTGGATAAAGTGTCCCAGCCACTCCATGCAGAGAACGAAAAGATATGGAGAAAGAGGACAGCCCTGTCGTATTCCTCGATTTGGTTTAAATTTCTGCGTAGGAACTCCATTCCATAGGATTTGCATGGTGGATGAGGAGATAGCTGACATAATCACATTGCGCAAGAATAGCGGAATCCCGACCGCGGTTAAGGAAGCTTTGATAAAATCCCAACTTATTCTGTCATATGCTTTCTCCAAATCCAGCTTAACAGCCATCCACTGGTTTCCTTTTCGGTTGTGCCTCATAGAGTGGATAACTTCTTGTGCTAATATAATGTTGTCAAAGATATTACGCCCCGCTATGAATCCAGCTTGCTCTTGAGAAATCAACTTGGGAAAAATGATCTTAAATCGGTTGGCAATCACTTTCATCACCAGCTTGTAGAGAATCGAACATAGACTAATTGGTCGAAAGTGGCTGAAATCCTCAGGAGTTTCTTTTTTTGGAATGAGCACAATCAAAGTATTATTCAACTCAGGTTCAATCGGTTTACCTTCAAATATTCCTTTAACCCACTGACAAACATCATTTCCCAGAATGTCCCACTGACTTTGAAAGAAGAGTGCATGGAATCAAGTCGCTGCGGGGGCTTTTAATGGCGCCATATCAAACATCGCCCTTTTAATCTCTTCATTGGAAATTGTGGTTTCTAAAAGGTGATCGCCGAGGATTAAAAGCGAGAATAGGCATTATTAGGAGTGCTTCTCAAACACGTCGGTATTTCACCATACAGTTTTTCAAAGAATTCCACCGCCTTATTTTGTAGTGTGTGTTTGATCGAGCACCATTCTCCTTTGTCTACCCGTTGAGTCGTAATACTGGTTGAATTTTTCTTCTTTTAATCGCACGATTGTGGAAAAAGTTGGTATTAGGTCTTCCAAGTGTAACCAAATCACATCTAGCTTTTCTGTCTCCAAAGAAGGTCTTCATGTTCAAGAAACAGTTTCAAGTCATCTCGACTTCTCTCTCTTTTCAAGAAGGTAGGTAGAGGTAAAGCGTTCTAAGGCTCTTTGAATGTTATTGAGGGATCTCTTGATCTTCCTTTTACGATTCCCCAAAAAGCCATACACATCCCTGTTCCAATCTTTGAGAAGAGTGGTAAAATTATTTAAGCATTCAGTCATATTACCATTAAAATCCCATTTACCTTTGACGAAGTTGGAAAATTTGTTGTGCAACGTCCATCCTGCTAAAAACCTGAAGGGTCTACCTTTGGAAATGTTGATGTCCGGTCTTGTGAATAATAGAAGGGGACGGTGGTCCGACTTGATTCTTGTAAGATGATGGACAAGACTTTGTGGGAAGGTGTTCATCCAAGCATCATTAGCTAGTGCTCGATCTAACCTGACTAAGGTTGCACCTCTTTGCCATGTGAATGGAGGCCCGTTAAATCCCAAATCCTGTAAATCACACGAGTCAGCAAAGTTTCCAAATAAATTACAGCGCTTACCTGTTGTAGAGGGGCTCCTTTTATCAGCAGAGGATAGGATAGCATTGAAATCTCCCATAATTAGCCACGGAGTGTATTTATTAGGAGCCACGGACCGTAAGTCTTCCCAAAGTAATTTCCTTTTGGATCTGTCTGGACTACCATAGACAAAGGAAATGTGAAAACTTTTATTGGGAATGTAATTATCAACACTTAATAAAATGAATTGAGGGTGATTGTGAATAATATTAATATGTAAATGATCCTTCCACCCCACCCAGATACCTCCAGAAAAGCCCACTGCTTCAACCCTATGAGAGTAGTTAAAACCCAGTTTTCCTATAATAATATTAGCTTTATTACCGCTTACCCTTGGTTCCACCAGGCAAATAATATCTGGTCTATGTTCTTCATTATAATCACGAAAGGCACGAAGGAAGTTCCTGCTAACACATCCTTGGCAATTCCACGTAAATATTTTAAGATTTACTTCCATGATAATGATGGCAATAGAAATTAAATCAGCTAAACTTATTCAATTGAAAACCATTCGCAATAGGCAAGTACTAGGATAAATTAATTCTTAAAAGGATACTTATTACCTAGGAAGGTTCATTTCCTCTGTTTGCGCGTCCAAATTATTGTTCAAAGCCAAGTCGAAATTGGGTTTTGGAATTTCTGATAGGCTTTTAGCAATTCGCTCCATTGATTCTTTTAAAGGCATCCGTTGTACACCAGTAGTTTTGAAGCGTGTACTTTGTCTTTGTAAAACTTTATTGTGCTTTTTAATTATTCCTTTGCCTCTGTTGTTGAGACCTCTCCTGGTGACGGTTGTCGGAGAGGGGTTCAATTTGCTGCTTGAAGAGGAGGCCACGATGATTCGGTTATCACTTTCATGGAACACCACCGCCGAATGTTTCTTAGAGTCCAGGTTTCCCACTTGCACTTGTTTTTCTTTTCTATTGTGTTCGACTTGTACTGAATCCACTTGAAAAGAGACATCTTTTTTTCCATGCATGTAGTCCATTGCGTCATGCAAGGTATTCCCTTCCTCTTTCTCCATGAAAGACCGACTGCTGCTGCCAGTATTACTTGAGTTTTCCTGTGCCACGAAGATTGTTTCAAGGTGGTTCTTTGATACGCGAGCTTGATCTGCTACCTTATCTTCAAGAGCCACTTTGCTAGGTATCTTGTTGACGCCGCGTTGCTGGTCTGCTGCATGTCCCCCACTATCATCACGCGGGTTACTAAAGTTATTGGGGTTTTTGTTCTTTTGTTCACCGTTGGAGCTTGTGCCAGCTTGTGCTTTGCCCATACTTCCATTATAATATTCTTTTCCGTTTGCTTTTGGATTGTCAGGTATGTCTCCACTATTTCCTTTATTATATTCCCCGGTATTAAGGATCCTATAGCGAGACCCATCCTGTCCACTATTTTTGGTCAATGTGTTTTGTCCGTTCTGTCTGAAGTTCCGCCGCGACTTTCTTTCCACGATCATCCAAGGGCCAAAGTTGTCGGTTTTCTTCTCCGATCTGTTTACGGGTGCACTTTGGATCTCCGTCACTTCTTCTTGCTGATTAGCCATATTTCCTCCAACTAGATCAGAATTTCTAAGTGGACATGAGTTTCTACATGTCCATAACGCCCACACTGGAAGCAAATTGTTGATAGTGATTCGTATTCCACGTTTTGCTTCCGGCCATTGATCAGTATTTGAGAAACCAAAGGCTTTTCCAAGTCGACATAAACTGCCATTCTTGCAAATCTCCCTCTCGCTTTATTATCGGTATTCATATCTAGTTTGACCACCTTCCCAACCATTCCTCCTACTTACGTAATGATTTTGTGGTTGTAAAGGTAGCTAAGCGATCCGAAATCGATCCATGCCATTACGACACTTGGAAAGGCACGAGATAGGTCAAAAGAAAGTGTCCATGGCTGAACCGTCAGGTTCTGACCGAAGATGATCCATGGTCCTTCAGAGAGGGCTTTTTCACAATCCGTTTTGTTCTGAAATTTGACTAGAAAGTATCCATTCTCAATATCCATCATGTGGAGGTTTTTGAAGGTCTCCATAGATTATATAATTTATTCTGCAAAACCGAGAAGCCAATATTACGACCAAGCAGTTTTAGGACCACTGTATTTTCCATACCTTGGATAAGGAATTGATAGATTCTGTCTGAGAAGTTAATAGAGGGGACTCCATCCACGATTGATTTTTGAATGTCTCCATCCATTATATCAAATTCATCATCTCTTCCCGAGCCTTTAAGGCCGTTTTTTGGAGGTTGCCCTACCAGTTTGTCTTTCCAGGTGGTGGTTTGCTGCGATGCCCCATCAATCATCATGGCGCTATTCGAGTTTCCATCTTCTTCTCGGAATCTAACTTTCTTTGGAATCAATTCCTCAGTGTTAGATTTTTCAAGGTCTGGGTTTTCACAGAGAAAAGACATGCTTTTATTTTAACTTTTAAGAAAAGAAGCACAATTTTTTTTTTTCAACCCAATCAAGCTGTCATTATTACACGATAATAGATTTGGGTGCTTGCTATGGGGTGTAGATACTATCGGATACTATTCATTTTAAGTGATTTTCGTTAATAATTAATTTTTTTGGTCTGTTGTGAAAAACAAAAAAAACACACTTCTTTTTGTCATTTAATTCCGGGGGTTATCAAATTCAAAAAACTTAACTATAAATTAATATAATTGATTTTTTAGCTTCAGTTGGGTAGCTTGAATCGTTCTCAGCAAAAGCGCTCTCAGAAGAAACTCTAATTTCACAAGCCATCGTAAGTTTCTCTTAACATCTATTTCGATTCCTCATGTTTAAGCTAAATCTTGTTTGGTTGCTGAGAAAAAAAAGTTTAGGTTTTTGTTACAGTAAATTGAAAAAAAGTTAGATTTTTCCAGTTCAAATGTAGTACTGTAATCGACTCTGGATTTTTTATTGTTTAAAAAAATTATGTTTCCATGCTTGAAAAACTGAAGCTAAAGGAATAGAAAATAGAAATGTGCAATGCTTTTTCTTTGTATTAAATGGAAAAATTTCAAATTGGAACTGTTTACTAGTTAGGTTAGACTAGTTTTAAACTTGTATTAGCTGCTGAAGGTGTTCTTTTTTGAGATTGAAATGGAGTGGAGCTATCAATTATGTCCCAAACCCAAATCCAACCCAACCTGACCAGAACGACTAATCCGAAGTGTTCTAAGCTCATAATGAAGGACTTGAAAAACTTGAACTCCAGATCTGAAACTCTGAATGATTGAACCCCAAACAACCCGAAATTAGCCAAAATCTGAAATGACTGGAACAAATCGACCCATCCAATTGTCGTTTTTTCTTTAAATACTTTTTATTAGGATAAGACATTTTTTTGATTGAATTAAGTTTAAGCAGTGATATTTGAGGGATTCATGGATTTGTGGTATTTTGTAGTCGAGGAGGAAGGTTAGGGAGCCCAAGGAGGAGACTACTACCCTCGGACCTGCTATACGAGACGGTGAGCATGTTTTCGGGGTGGCTCACATTTTCGCTTCCTTTGACGACACATTTACTGTAAGCGAATCACCTTTGTTTACATTGATTTTTCTTCCCACTGCTTCATTATGTTTAATGCACTATTATTGATTTCGCAGCATGTAACTGATTTGTCTGGAAGGGAAACAATGGTTCGCATAACGAGTATGGTTTCTTTTTGCTACATTGGGTTGTTGGTGTTATCGGCATCTCTAGGTTTAATCGGTTTTAATACTTCGAGTGCCTAACACCGAAGGCTTTTATGACAGACTGCAACTAGTAATTTGAAAGCCATTTGGAACTTATATTAAAAATTGTTAATCAAACATTGCAACGTGCTTTGATATGCAAAGAGTAATGTTCCAACTTATTCCTGCCACAGGTGGTATGAAGGTGAAAGCCGATAGAGATGAATCGTCCCCTTACGCAGCGATGCTTGCAGTACAGGACGTTTCTTAACGCTGCAAGGTCCTATTATCTCACCCTTCGAATTGTGGTGCAATATACTGTTCTACGCTGTGATAACTTAGTTGTTTCCATGTTTGTTATTCGCAGGAATTGGGTATTACTGCCCTTTCATATAAAGCTCCGAGCTACCGGAGGGAACAAGACAAAAACACCTGGTCCTGGTGCCCAGTCCGCACTTAGAGCTCTTGCTCGATCCGGCATGAAAATTGGTCGCATCAGTACAATTCTTTCATCTTATTTCTCTCAGTTTTATTTTGTCGATTCACTTCAAACTCATGTAAAATGACATGTAACGTTTTTGTTTACCGAAGAGGACGTTACCCCCATTCCCACTGACAGTACCCAAAGAAAGGGTGGCAGACGCGGAAGGCGGCTATGAATCTACCGAGCCCGATGTTACCACCGGGGCTGGCCGTTTCAACGCTCGGAGTTTTTATTTATTTATTTGTTGAACACTTTAAAGTAGTTCCTTGATAGATTTTGATCTTAAGTGACACATACAAAATTTTTGGAACTCTTTAATCCATATTTGAAATTAAGCTTTTATATTTTGGTTATGGCTTTAGTTATTGACACATACAAAATTTTGACTTTTGTTTTATCATTATTGAGTCAAGTTTAAGTGGCTTTAGTTAAATTTAAGGGTTAATATACTATTTGTTATTTAAGTTTAGTTTTCATGTTCAATTTGGTACTTGAATTTTTGTCTTAATTTACTTTACTTTAGTTTTAGTATTCGAATTGAAACTTGAGGTTTTATTTTTTTCCAATTTAATACTTAAGATTTTTTTGCCCTAATTAAGTACGTGAATTTGCTTCAAATGTCAATTTGGTACTTTTTTAATGGAATTAAATATTTATGTCTTTTTTTTTTATGACAGCACATGATGTTATTTGATTCGGATATACATTGAAGTTAAATGTATTAACTCTAAATTTAAATTTATATTGAAGAAATAAAACCAACAAAACAAGTTCTTTAAAATTAATATAAATAAATTTATTTTATTTTTATAGTTAATTTTAAATATTTTTATTAATAAAAGTGATCTAGATTGGGCTATATCATTCCAAGTTTGAAAAATATTTGATCAGTTTTTGACTTTTTTTACTAAAAAAAAGTGTCCAAAAATTGAATTTTACATTAAGGACAAGTATTTTTTCATCCATTTGTAGTTAAAATAAAATTTAATACCAGTCAAACAATCAACAATTGTTTGTATATTAAAGACGACATTATTGAAAGGGATAATCACAAATTCTGAATATAAATAGATAACCACAAATTTTAAATATTGACCATGAAACAGACATGAAAGATAAAACAAAGAATGAATCAGATAGCCTCTAATATGGACCGTGAAATGAACATTAAATCAGATAACTCCTAACTGAACAGTAAAATGAACATAAATAATAAAAAAAACGAATCAAATAATCCCTAACATGAGCATAAGAAAAACCTGAATCGAACCAAAAAAAATCGATTATAAAATAAGTCTAACCATAAAATTGGGTTTATTAAGCCCATTAAAAGCCCATTATATCGTCACTTCTAAAAGGAAAAACCTAATACTTTATCACTTCGAAAGCCGTAAAAAACCAGTTTAAAACCCTAATAATCCGCCACTCAAGCACAGCTTAAATCTAAAGAGAAAAAGATGCAGATATTCGTGAAAACCCTAACCGGCAAGACCATAACTCTAGAGGTCGAGAGCAGCGACACCATCGATAATGTCAAAGCCAAGATCCAAGACAAAGAAGGTAACTTTCAACCATTGCCTGTTCGTTCCCAAATGTTTCATTTCTTTCTTAAAAATCACAAATTGATCTTTTTAAATAAGTTCTAACTTTGATGAACTAACAGGAATTCCCCCGGACCAACAACGTTTAATTTTTGCCGGTAAACAACTTGAAGATGGCCGTACATTGGCTGATTACAACATTCAAAAAGGTTTCTCTATTGGATTTTTTTTTTTATAATTTTAGTATTTTTTTGTTCTTTTATATTTGATTACAATGTTTTAACTGGATTTTTGTTCTTTTTGGTGTAGAATCAACGCTTCATCTTGTTTTAAGGCTGAGAGGTGGAATTATTGAGCCTTCTTTAATGGCTTTGGCTCGTAAATACAACCAAGACAAAATGATTTGCCGCAAGTAAGCCCCCTTTTTATTTTCTTTAATGGATGTGGCTAGTAAATATCTGAATTACATGATCATATGAATACGGCATGAATACACAGATGTTTATGAATATACTTATTGTTAAGTAGGAATATGACATGAATGCACTAATTGTTGAGGGAACCTGGCGAAGAATAGCTAAAATACCACCAGGACATGCACAAATGGAACTAAGGGGGCCTGGTGATATCGAACATTGCAATGGAGATGGTAACTAGAACCTGATCATAATGTGAATAGACGAATTTTTAAGGGGACCTAACTTAACCTCTACTGTTTATTTGAAATGGGATAGAGGTCATACAAGGTCCCTAAAGTGATTGTTAAACCATTCCTCTACTTTGTCAGCTGATCTAATTTTGCAGGCAGTTGATTTTCATGAATGGCACAATGAAATGATGCAAGAAAATTAATTCCATGATTTGTTGTGTTTGGTATTGGTGAATGAATCTGGATACACTAATTGTCAAGTAGGGGGTGAAGCTAGAAATTTTTTTGGAGGGGGCAAGATTAAGATATATATTGTTATAAGAATTAAAATGTAATTTTATCTTTGTACTGGCTTATATCTTTGTGGTTTTTAAAAGGACTAAATTGAAATTCAAACATTTTGGGGGCTAAATTATAATTTTATTATATATTAACTTAAGATCTTAAGAGTTTTGGGGGGGTCAGTGCCCTTGCCTGTCGATATCAAACACAAGATGAATACACGTGAAAGAATAACAACAATATGAACAGGACATGACCTGCATACACTAGATGTCAATGTGCTTTGGCAATACCTAGAACTCAGAACCTGATATGAACACATGAACTGTTAAGGGGGATCTAACTTAACCTCTACCATTTGTTTCAAATGGGATAGATGTCATACGAGGTCCCTAAAGTGATTGTTAAACCATTCCTCTACTTTGTCAGCTGATCTAATTTTGCAGGCAGTTGATTTTCATGAATGGCACAATGAAATGATGTAAGAAATTAATTCCTTGATTTTTCTAGTGTTTTGTATTGGTGAACGATGGGACTACAAGTTGAACCCTCTTTTGAAGTGTAAAGTATGAAGAGGAGGGCATCCTAGGGGTTTTTTTTTTTATAAAAATTATTAATTACGAAAATGATAATTGGATCTAGATTATTTATGAAAATGGGGTGTTTTCTTTTACAGTAACTCTAGGTGCCGCTTGACACATTGGTGGCACTGGTGAATTTAAAAAATGGTCTGATAGGAAAAAAAAGCTGAAAAAGGAAAGAAAAATGTTTTTTAATTGGTGCCGCCAATGTGTCAGGCGGCACCTCCTTGATTAAATAAAAAAAAGTTGGTTTCCTCTCTTTTTCTTTTCCCCTCGTCTGGTTTGGTAAATGAAAATGCAGAGAAAAGGCACTAAAAGCCTGAGAGTAGAAATGGTTCTAGGGAAAGTGAGGTGAGTGGTATTTTAAGAGTGTTAGAGTTGCCATCTCGCTATTGTCTGCTGTTGGAACCATAAACCAGTTTTTTTCACATGTTCAGCCTTTTCTTTTCCTATCAGTTTTTTTTTAAAATTCACCTGTTCTGCCAATGTGTCAGTCGACATTTAAAGTTATTGTAGAAAACATCTCATTTTTGTAAATAATTTAAATTTAATACTATTTTCGTATTTAATTATTTTTTATATTATTTAAAAAAACTCGCATCTTAGTTCCCAAAACTAAAATTCCCACTCTTTTAACTATGTCAACTGATCTAAACTTTATTTGCAGTTGATGTTCTAGTGTGGGACATGAAAATGCTGTGCTCATGTTTGATATAAATTGAATGGCCTAGTGGCAAGAACTACTTAACTCAGATGTGCACTGATTGCTGCTTTGCTCTATTTCCTTTATGGTGGCAAAATGAGCATAAGACTCCTAATTCCCCTAGACCTGATTAGACCAAAAGCCCAAAAAAACCCGAACCTGAAATGCAAACTTTGCATTGTGCATCATTTTAAATAATATATCTCCTTATTTTCTGTTTGCTAGGTGTTATGCTCGGTTGCATCCAAGAGCGGTGAACTGTCGCAAGAAGAAATGTGGTCATAGCAATCAGGTATGTGCTTGTATATAGAACCTGTATTTTGGGGTCTAGCTCGTTGCAGTGAACTAATTGTTCATTTATCTTATTGCAGTTGAGGCCCAAGAAGAAGATCAAGTAAACTATGACTGACTATGGTGGCTTATGTCATTTCCTTCAAAAGAACTCGAATACCAGACTTGTCAAATATTATTTTTTTCCCATTTGGGTCTTTGCTTTTTTGATTTCTATTTGAAATCCCATAGCTGGATATGGCAGTTGTTGAGAAGTTTTGAGCTATAATCGAGGTTCAAATTTATAACTTTTTGACCATGTTTGGGCTTGTTTTCTTCTTTTGGGTTGCAGTAATATGCACAAAATGTTTGATATTATGCTTTCAATGTTTTTCCTTTATAATAATAGAGCTGTATTAAACAATTTTATCATGCAATATATTTAGTGTCAGTTCTTAGAAGAGAAAAATTAGTCAACAACTAAACAATCAAGATTAACCAAACAAATCGAAATCCATCAACTGGTTTTGAAATTCGGTATCATATCATAAATATTTATGAAGTCCTCTTTTTTCTCCTTTTATATGAAAAGCTAGCACATTGATTTAAACTCAAAATATATTAATTTTAAGATTTTAGACAAAATCTAATTTAATTTCATTTCTATACCATATCCTTTGATAAATTTGTTCTATAAATGTTTATTTTTCTGCTTGAAGAGCTTCTAATAGTATTTGGTTAAAGTGTTTTTACCAGGTGGCTTACATCAACTGGGTGCTTGGTCTAGTGGTATGATTCTCGCTTCGGGTGCGAGAGGTCCCGAGTTCGATTCTCGGAGCACCCCAAAATTATAACCTCTTTTTTGCTTTATAAGGGCAAAACGGCAAACTTAAGTTGTCGTTTTGGAAACGGGGTGCGCAATGCGCTCACATTGCTCTTCCCTCCATTATTTCATTTTGCCGCCATAAAAAACCTGTCGTTCTCTTTTTAAGCCTTCTCCTATTGTGTTTTCCTCTTAAACCCTAAATCTAAAAAAAAGGAATCCACTTATCGCTAGATCAGGTAAATTTTTTTTTTCTACATTACGATCTGTTTGTTTGATTGTTTCCTAAGAAAGTTAATTAAATCTCTTTTGAAATGTCAATTTTCTTTTAGGTTTTTCCTCAGCTGTTAACTGTTCACCATATCAAATTCAATCCTCACTGAATTCACTAGTAGTTTGATACGGTACGTTCTATATCACAGCCTTTCTTTTCTTTTTCTTTTTTTTTTTCTATAATTTTGTTTAATACTATTCATTGTGAAGAACAAAAAGAATTTTCATACCAGCTTATGATTATATGAAATGAATAGATCCGCACTGACCAACGTCGACTAATATTTAGATTATTTAAATTATTTTTTATTTCCTAGAAATTGTTTTATGAAGAGTCGATTTTGTTGAGCATCCTTAGGTTATGGTTAATTAGCTTCCTTGCTTGATTTCTTTGACCTTCGATGAACTTTCTGGGTATTTCATTTTTGTAGAAAATGGTGAAATTTAACTTTTGGCCTCGTTAAAATTTATAATTCAATCAAAACCCTTTTGAGTATAGAATTTCTGATTTTTGCCTCAGACAATTTATATTTTTATCTGTCCCTAAAAATATTTTCTTGCTTTGCCCCTATTTGCGAATGGTTGTAATGTGAGAGGATTGTAGATTGCCTATCATGTTTTGACTTTTTCCTTTTATCAGTGATAACAATTTGGTCATCTTTCAATTAGAAATCCATGTTTTTAGCTTTTGGTTTGGATTAAAGTTGTTTGTTTTCTGGTTTGCTATTATATCTAGAAAAAAGAACAATTGTGATTGGAAATTACTTTTCACATTGGTAAAATAAATGTATTTTGGATGCTCTCTTATTTGTTATGCAAGATATGGATACTTCAAGCCCTGCAGCTTTTGTCAATGGAGGGTTGCTACGCATGCATGTTGGACGTAAGGTGCGAGCGGTGATTCAGGTTACTCGATCTGATGCCGGATCTGTGACGGGGAAGTCTACCGATGGTTGCCAACTTGTTGTAAGAGGCTCTCCTCCTGCTCCTCTTACAAGTTATGTTGAGGTTATTGGTGTTGCTGAGAATGAAAATTCCATCCGAGCTGAAATATGGACCAACTTTGGTGACTCATTTGGTATGCCTATCTACTCCATATGGAAATAATTAATTATCTTTTTGAACAACGCATTTTAGGTTTTAAACTTCGTGATTTGGGTGTTACATAAAGGTCTCTGCTTCAGCTTTCTGACAAAAGTTGCCTGTTTTTCACAATGTTGATGGGATTTATTATCTATGCAATTTAGAAGAACAAAATACTAGTGCTTGATGCTTGTTTTGGCCCTTGTACTATAGTGAAACTTTCACTTTGGTCTTTTTACTCTTTTTTTGATCATTTTGCCCTCTCTATTTTCATTTTGCCTATCACATTAGTCTATTGATCATTTTCTTTAAAGAAAATTCCCACATGGTCAGGGGGCTAATGTAATGGATGGAATGAAAGTAGAAGTGCAAAGTCCGAAAAAATAGTAAAAATGGCCAAAGTGAGAGTTTCACTATTGTAAAGGGGTCAAAACAAGTATTAAGCCAAATGGTAAACTTGCAAAAAAGTAAATGCTTGCTGATTAACATGAAAATGGGTTTAGAGCTAATATGCTGAACTAAAATACCAAGTTGTCATTGCTTGACAAAAGCTGTTATTTTTAGCCAGGAAATGGACTGTTCGATGGATAAGTATTATACTGAAAGTTTACATTGTGTCTTTTTGAAGCAGTGGAAGTTGAATTGTTTATAATTGTTTTACTATGCAAATGTTCTTGTTAATTGTTCCTTTTTTTTTTTTTTGAACCTTCAATAAATTTTAGTGGTTTCTTAATTTTTTTTTTTTTTGTCTCTGAAAAATATTTCCATTACATTTTCAACAATGACAGATGCATCCAACTATGATCAGCTCTGTCAGCTGGCAAATGGGGAGTTGAAACACCTATTCCTGTAGTTCCTTTCACATAGTCTTTATCGAAGTGCTTTTAGCTAACAATGTACTAGTTATTATATAGCACCAGACATTAGCGTGTTTCTAATACGGGTATGTTTAAATATTAAATTTTTTATATATATATTTAATGGATCTTTGAAGAGTTATGTCTTTATTTTAATATCTTATTACACTTGTGTTAAATTATATGTCGAATATTTTAAGATAAACAACAGGTGGAATTGAACATTTGGCCATAACAAATTTGTGGTTAAAGATTCATTTGATGTGGTTTTTTATTTTTATTTTTGTTATTTCATGGTGCTTGTTATTCAAAGGTGTGGTTTTGAATCAGACTCATATTGAGTAGTGCTTTGAGTTTTCTTTTAGTTCTCTTGCCTAAATCTAGGTTAAGTTTGGAAGCTTGTAACATCTTTCATTATTAAAAAGAATATATTAAAATTTTATGTTTTCTGATTTGGGCTTAGCTAGCTAATTGGTTGGGTTAATTAGATGGGATACTGAGTATTGTTAGTTATGTAAAAATTTTAATTTTTTTCCCTTTAATTTGATTAATTTTAAATTTTGTATTTTTTAAATTGATGAATTTAATTTTAATAATTTTAAAATTTTAATCATAATGGGTTATTAATTTTGTACTTTTATGTAAAATTGTAGGTTTAATTTATGTTATTTAATGATAATTGTTTTATATCTTATTAATGGTTATTTTTGGAAGTAATATGTGAAATAGTAACTTGATATGATATTTTTATTTGATAATTTATTTATCATGTAAAATTTTAAAAATATTTTAATTTGGTGTAATGAAGTTAACAAATTATTTATATCATAATATTGAAATTTCAAATTTTAAAAATATATTTTAAGAATTCTAATGATTGGTTTGATAGTTAATGGATGTTTACTTGTAAAACTCTTTCGGGTTTGAGTGCATGTGATATTAACTTTTTAATAGTAATATTAACTTTTTAATAGTAAGGTAGGTTATTATAGACATTGATCGAAGCCATTGCCTCCATGATTGATCGCTTGGGATGAAATTCTTATTTTGTTAAATTTCAAAGACACTTTTTCCCAAATTATGAGTATGAAGATATGATCTTTCATATGCATAGATAAGAGTGTAATAGAGTCAAAGTAAGTTCAAGAATTGTTAAGCTCGAGTTCAACTCGAAATTCAGAGTTCGTTATTTTGCTTGAACTCAATTGAACATTTGTTTTTAAGCTTGAGCTCCACTCGAGCTTGTTTATCAATTTTTGTATTCGAATTTAAGCATGGCTCGATAATTAAATGTAGAGTTAATAATATATATTAAGAATAACAATGTAATATTAAGAATAATAATGTAATTTAATAATTTAAAAATATGAAAAGCCTAATAAAACTCGTGAATTGTTTAAGTTAAGTATTACTAAGTTCGAATTCGGTTTGATAATTTGTCAAATCAAGTTTGATTTTTTTTTTATTCAAACTCGATCCACTATCTCATTTACATCCCTGCATAGAAATTTTTTTAGAGAAAAAGGAATAACATACTCGTGTTGGGTTACATCCATATCCAACACCTCACACCCGAATGAATCTGAGAATGCTTGTTTATACCTAAAGCAATTGTGCTGAATTTTACTCCATATATTTGCTTATGTTTTTCTGCAGGGAACTTCCTACACTCCATCAAAATTGCCTCCCACAACTTGGGATATGGGAATTCGAGGTAGTGAAGTAATGAAAGTCTCGATTTTTAAAGATATTTATGTTCAGCATTTTAGATTCTTTCTCCAAAATCCGAGTCAACTACGATATCTCAATGATATATGTGCAAAAGTATTAAAAATCTCGAATATTAAAGATATTTATGTTTAGCAATTTAGATTCCTTCTTCAAAATCCGAGTCAACTACGACTTCCTAATGATATATGTACAAAAGTATTGTTATAGTTTGAATATGTATACGAGTTTCGACCTTAAAATGTTTAGTTTTATATTTTAGGGCTCTCCGTTCTGTAGAATTGTGCAAGAAGTACTGGTTGAATTAGAGTTACTGCACAATCAACACAGGTAAATAGTCTAAATAATCAATCTAGTTTGAGCCATTAGTTCGATAAATGCTTCAGGTTAAAAGAAAATCCATGCAAATGTGAAACCATGAACGTCGTCATCCTCATCGTAGACTCTAGTATTTGCATATGCACTAAAAGAAGTTGTGAAATATTAGATATATCGAGTCAACTGTTTGCAATATGAATTGTGATGATTTCGTCATGTTCGATTTCCAACATTTTTTGCAATGATCTGATTCATCGGTGTGCCATCATCGGTCCTCATTTGCTCACTCGAGTTTCAAGGGGTTCACCAAGACATGCAACTGAGACACTTGCTAACCATTCTTCTTCCATGTTCTATCAGTTGCCCTCGAGGCAGCCCGGAATCCTTTATGAGAAAGCCGGACATTTTCGGGTAGATTACTACTTTTCATAACAAATTTTCTGACATTCATTGTTTGACAATTACAGGTACCTTTTTTAGAAGATCCAAACACTGGGGTTGCAAGTTTTGAGAGTGCTGATATAATAGAGTACCTAAGAGCTACCTGTGCTGAATGCTAAAGAAAACCCTTCCCATACATGTTTTGCTTATTCGACCATAAATTAGTTGGTATCAATAAAAAAGGGATCAAATTAATTTTCATATGAATTATTCGAAACTGTAAAAAAAATCAATAATTGAACCGATTTATAAATTTCTTAAATAATTTTAAATTTATTATTGTATCAACGGTCAAATCAGTTGAACTAAAAAGTAAACAGTCTTATCTAAATTCAAAATAACCCGAATATATGATGTATTTCACTGATTAAATCACACTGAATAATCTCATCTTCGGTTTTTTCATCAAATTTTCAGTCTATACAAAGCTACTTTAGGTTTTATTCAAACATGTTACTTAAAAAGCATTCACTAACCTAAACTTCAAGAAATTTTACTTCCAACTTATTGAAAGAAAACAAAGTTGTTATGGAACCAACTACTAACATGCTATATTCTGTACACGTTAATAGCCCGGAACGGAAGAAACGAAAAAGAGAACCACAAGGGAACCAAGCAGGAACCGAAATGCTATGCAGAGAAGATTTAAGCTCTCGGATAGCGTGAACGTCCTTTCTTCTTCAAGAACTCCGGGATGTCAAATGAACTGCCTTCGTTGAAAGAAGGTCGCCGATTGATTCCAAGACCGGTATCTCCCTGTGCTAGCTGACCTGCCTGCATTTTTAACGGAATTTGGTATAAATCGGTCTATGAACGAGAGAGGAAGAGAGAGTTGAGGCGATACCTGAAGGTCCCTTCCTTCGGTTTCTTCTTGACGTTTAAATCCTGTCGCAATTAGGGTTATACTTACCTATATAAAGATCAAAAATGATTTCATCAAATTAATGTTTTCATATTGAGGACCATGAACTTTGGTGAATGAAAAAATACAACACAGAAGATTGGTCTATTTGGCTTTCAGCTATATCGCAATGACTTCATTCCCCGTAAAAGTATATGTATCGAATACCCATATCCTACTTATATTCAGACATGGGAATGGGAGTTTGATTCTTTAAATATATGGAATAATTTATTAAAAAATGAGCATGTTATATCAAATACATACCCTTACCGAAGACTCAAATCCGAATCTGAGAAACATAAGCTTTTATCATCAATTCAAAAGTTATCATTAACGCCAATGTGAATTCTTCATCTAAATTCGACCTAATTCTACATAGGCATATTTTTATCCATACCAAGAACTCAAGAACAACAAAAATAAGCCTATAGGAAGCAGAGACACGATCCCGTCGCGAATCTCATTGCTAGACAAAGCTGAGATGCTTATCTCATACCACAAATTTGATACACGAGAACCATCCACTGATGTAAACACAAAACCATCTCTTATCGGACCAACATGTAGCCTAGATAGTAAAGTTCATTCATAAAGTCCATCTATTGAAGGTATTAATCCTACTTTTCAGAATATATGATCCATAGAATGTTATAATACATGGTTGATTAAAACTACAGTTAAATACCAGGCCTACTAAAAGTATGGTAATCGATATAAGGCCAATGTTTTTAGAACCGGACTGTTGATCGAACTGGTCAGGCCACCAGTTCATTGCTCTGACTGGTTCTATTAAAAAATTATTAAAAATTCAAAAAAACCAATGGTTCAACCGGTCCGTACCGGTTCTAGGTCCAACCAGTTCAATGCCCTTATCCGGACAGGTACCCCAGCCGGTTCCCAGTCCAACGGTCCGGTTCAAACATCCTTGGATAAGGGGTATGCGGATGACTGTGAGTCTAAATTTTGGCACGAGAACGTTAGAAGAAAAACTAACTTACTTGGCCACTAATTGACGGATCAATCACTGCTCCAAATATTAAATTGGCAGTTGGATCCACAAGATCATATATAACCTCAGCTGCAGTATTAACCTACAGAAAAATATCAGATGTCAAATCATGCATATCAAAAAGAGAAATAAAACATGAAGGCATGCTCGAACACAACCGGAGCAGTCAATATAATCAAGGTCTCCTATGTATAACATTTCAGTGTCAAAGTAGTATTCATTACTATAATATTTCCAATTATTCACTTGTCTGTTACCCAAGAATGCACATATCAGATATGGTGGGGCCGCTCGGGCTTCAATAACTCTTCTTCTACAGGGAAGTGCTCCATTTACAAATAATCAACAATTTTGCGCACAATATCAAGATAAAATATAAAGTCTCTGCAAGAAAACACAGACACACTGAGAGAGTCGGAGATGGCATGTTACCTCAAACAAGGTTAAATCACTTCCACCAGTTATGTTCCAAACAATTCCAGTAGCCCTTTCTATACCAAGATCTAACAAAGGCGACTGGATAGCATTTAGCGCAGCATCTCTTGCCCGTGTTTTCCCTGAAAACCAGAAAAAAAAACAATTAGAACATAATAACCGTTTCAGAACCAAGTTCTCAACAATGAGAAGATATCAAAGCCCATATGACAAGCATAAATTTCTTTTTTTCGAGAAAAAACATCAATATTTAATTCCAATATAAGGAAAGAAAATAGACAGACTGCAATCATTTCTATTTCTGTTGGAGGAAAAAAACGAGGTAGAAACTTTATGCGTTCCAAGTCAAAGCCTCAAATATAAATGCTAATGTCTCTTTGATTACCAGTTGCAGTTCCGATCCCCATTAATGAAGAACCTGCGTTTGCCATTATAGTTCGCACATCTGCAAAATCCACATTGACTAGCCCCGGAATCTGCAATAAGGAAACACATAACCAAATTAAAGTGCAGAAGTACGGTCCCCCCCAGAGCTCATAATGCTTAAAGTTATTTACTGTCCACAACATCACAGATATGAATGGGTAGTAATGCTGATATACTGAACTTTACAGGCTCCGAGATTCCATTCTAGAACTCAGGAATCGATACATTTATCATTACCAATGAGTAAATAACACACAAAGACACTTACTACCGCTGTGTTGTGATAACATATAGACACCGGAAGATATCAGTAACCTTAGAATAAAGAGCTTGATAACGAATCATAGTAATTATTTACTGGAAAAAAAAGAGCGAGATATTTCATCAAAAAGTGCACGCTACAAGTATAACCCCCCAAAGCCTATGGAAAAATCAGCACCAAACTACTAATTCATCCTCGCCATCTAATAAACTAGGGCAGTAACTAAATTAAAACAAATTTAGCCCCAAATTTGGAGGTGCACTAATTTTCCACCAATTGATTGTAATATATCATAAGAAGGTTCCTATATGATCATCAACAAAAATGGAAGGACAGTCTTGATTTTCAAGCATTATGTGAGGAGAAAGGAAGAAATGGCATTACATTTATGTTGCTTTCATCTAAAAATTTGGGTTTCATCTCTATCACGAAACTACATAGTTAGATTAGGAGGTTTTTAATAGTTTCTTGAAGCATTCCATACCGTAATAATATCAGAAATTCCACGAACACCTTGACGAAGAATATCATCAGCCAGATTAAATGCTTCTGTTACTGGAGTAGACGGTGAAACTGCAGTCAACAACTTGTCGTTCGGGATAACAATTAGTGTGTCAACGTTTTCTCTCAGAGCTGCAATGCCTTCCTGTGCTTGAACGGCCCTCCTTCTTCCCTCGAAAGAAAAAGGGGTAGTGACAATACCAATAGTCAATATACCCATGGACTTTGCCACCCCTGCAATTACGGGAGCTCCACCAGTTCCAGTCCCTCCACCCATTCCGGCCTGCAAATGCAAGCTTTAAGTCCTAAGTAAAAATGTTAAAGAAAGACACTAGAAGACAAAAGAACAACAAGATGTTATGTGTTCATCATAATTTTTAGCTCAGCAAATATCAATCTATGAAAGGTTTTTCCAATGGCAATTTAAAGAATGAAAGTATCAGGAGCAAGAATGAATCATGGATTAAATTAGTTCATGAACCATCAAAATACGAGATGAATCAAACTCCAGGAAATGGTATGATTAGATATAACAATGCTAACTTATATGCCTATAAACATACATCCGATGCTTAGCATGTAATAACAGTTTGCAATTGCAGAGATAAGACATGACTTTCATTAAGAATTCAGTCAATTGAATAAGTTCCATGAAACAAGAAATCGCATATAAGTAGCAAGATTAGTTTTATTTACCATATGATCAATGAATATTCACCATAAATAAGAAGCTTGAAACATTTTCATTGACACATATTCTTGACTAGTTTCATAGAGGGGTCTAGTTCATGGCAAGTTCTTTAAAAGCCTAAAAACAGAGGTAATTTAAATTGAAACCACTCATGAAATCAGATTGTAACAGTACAAGTAATAATTAAAATTCTAACTAAATGATAAGGATGCAAACTTACAGTAACAAAAACCATATCAGCACCATAAAGAGCCGATTCTATTGACTCCTTGCTTTCTTTGGCAGCATTCATACCAATCTCTGGGTTTCCACCAGCACCAAGACCCCGAGTTAGCTCCTGACCAATTTGCAAACGGTGCTCGGGGAAGACAGGTGACAATTTCATGGCTTGAATATCAGTGTTAACAATCCAGAACTCTACACCCTTCAACGCACTCTCTATCATACGGTTAACAGCATTTGACCCACCGCCTCCGACACCAATGACTTTGATCTTAGCCTCATTATAATTACTTGAACCTGTCATGCCCCCTAAGCTCTCGGGACTAGAGCTATCCTTTCTCGGGTTTGTTACTATAGGATTCCCTTCACCTCTAAGCATCGAAACTTCTGGGTGCATACTCAGAAAAGGGTCCTTATTTTGATATGGACTAACGCTATGGGAGTTGTTGGAACATCTAAAATGAGGCATATTAGGCCTTTGGCTCAGACTCGAAGACCCGCACCTGAGTTTCCCTAAAGGATTCTCCATTAATACTCTCCCACCAAGAACATTAAGTACCCCCATTGATCTAGTATCTGAAGGTCTAAAATATGGCGATATCGATATAGCATTCGCCATTTTCCCAGCACTATGACACAAACTAGAAAATTTAAATAGTCCTAAATTGCTTTAAGTTCAATTTTTCACAGCCAAGTCCTCTTTCAGTGCCTGCATAAAACATAGAATAAAATAAACAACTATATTAAAAAAGATTCATAATTAAAAAAGATCCATTAGCTCAAATTATAACTCACTTAGCTGTATCAGCTTAAAACTACAAAATTAAAATAAAAAAATAAACCTCAAACCCAAAGATAATTCTAGAAAGGCTATACTTCTCTAAATTGAAGAGCAAAAAGAGCTTATAAAAAATTGCAGCTAAAACCCAGAACAAATTTTTTTTAAAAATGTATAAATTACATGAATTGCAAATAGAAATCAGAAAAAAAATGGAATCTGGGTCTTAAAAGAGAAAGAGAGAAAGAAAAGGAAAATACCTGAAAGAGATGCAAAGTCCAAGATAATAGAAAAAACGAAGTTACCACTGGAAATGGGAGAAAGGGAAAAGGGGTTTTTCTTTTATATTTATATATTTTATTTTCTAATTTTTATATTTCAGGGCTTAAATTGAAGCTCTTTTTGGCTTTAGCTCGGTGAAATTCCTTTGTCAGGTTGTAGTTGATAAAAATAAATAAAGTAAAAAAATAGAAATAAATAAAGTGGTATTTCGGAAAATAAAAAAGAAACTCAAGAGCTGAATTTAGGAGATTTATGAATAGTTCCAGGGTTTAAGCCTGAGTGTGAAACGACCCTTTAAATTTTTGGTTAAATTCTTTTATTCATCCTTGTACTTTGTAAAAATTATGACTTTAGTCTCTATACTTTAATTTCATCAATTTTAATCCTTAACTTTTTGAATTGTGAAATTGCGTGAACTACCGTAGTAGTTATCCAGCAATTAGTATTATTTTTGGTCATATAACTCGAAAAGGCTACAACATGGTCACCTAACGATTTCTTTTTTTATCACTTAATTATGAAAAGTTACAAAATAATCATCATCTATTCAAATTTAGTCTTTTTTTGTCACCATTTGACATTTTAACTAGTGACAGCTTTTAAAATTGATATAATAGTAATTTAACCGTCAATATTTATACATTGTGTCAATTTAATCTTTATTTTAAAAATTTTAACCTTTAACATTTACTCATTGTGTAATTTAGTCCCCCTTTTTTTTTGCAGTTTTGCTTTTATTTTTTGCCTTTTAACCTAAACAGCTAATAAAATAAAATTATCAACTAAATTTGATTGAAAAAAAAAATAGAAACACCCAAAAGTGAAAGATAATAATTTTCGCCATTTCTCAATTTTTTGAAATTAATCTTCAATATAAAAAAAAGCAACTATAAAAAAAAGACAAAATTATACAATGAGTAAATGTTGAGCAGTAAATTCTTTAGAACCAAGGCTAAATTAACTTAATTTATAAATGTTGAGAGTAAAAGTTGTTATGCCAATTTTAAAAGATGCCACCGGTAGCTTGTTGGTGATAAAAAGGTAATTTACTAATAGTTGGGTAATTATTTTGTAACTTTTCATAATTGAGT
Source organism: Gossypium bickii (assembly GCA_025503065.1). Classification (NCBI taxonomy): domain Eukaryota; kingdom Viridiplantae; phylum Streptophyta; class Magnoliopsida; order Malvales; family Malvaceae; genus Gossypium; species Gossypium bickii. Next base: position 135,729,997 of record CP106711.1, read on the forward strand.
GGCAAAAAAAAAATACTAATAATTAGATGACTACTAGTGTAATTTACTCTATTATAATTTGATCAATTTTAGTCCAAAATTTTCAATTGATTAATTTTAATTATGGTACTTTTTTTATTTTTAAAATTTGGGTAATTACATTAGTAGTCGTTTTACTATATTATTTTTGTCACTGAATTATAAAAAGTTACAAAATAGTCACTCAACTTTTTTTTTGTCACCCAACTATATTGTATTTTCGGGTGTTTCTATTTCTACATTAACTAAGAGGTAATTGAGTTAAGCCCCAGTACTATCAAGCTCGAGCTCAACTTGAAATTTGGAGCTTGATACTCAACTCGAGCTTGATTGAACATCTATTTTTAAACTTGATATCGGCTCAAGATATAATCCAGCTCAAGCTTGATTACCAATTTTTGTACCCATGCTTGAACTCGAATTTGAGCTCGGTTCAGTAATTAAATTTAAGGTTAATAAAATATATTAAGGGCAAAAGTGTATATACATAGTCTAATAATATAAAAATACAAAAAAACTTGATAAGGCTTATAAGTCAATTATTACTAAGCTCGAATTCAATTTGATCGATAGCTCGAGTTGTTCAAAAATTATCGAATCGAGGTTAAATTTTTTTCGAGTTGAACTCGAGCAACTTGCAAACATCAATGTTTCATTTACAACTGATGATTAAAAAGACAAAATTGAATTTTTAGATTCCTATTTTGTAATTTTTGAGTGAGAAAATTTATTAATAATTACGAAGTAATTTTATAATTTTTCATAGAGTTGATAAAAAAGAAAAAAAAAATAGGGTCAACTCTACGCAATTTATCCTTAAAATTTTAACCTGACCAAACGTTAGCTTAAATCGTCTGGTTATATTTAAAATTTTTACTTGTTCAGCCACACGCTCACCCGCTCGAGAATTTGACGATGGAAATCAGCTCGAGTTTTTTTCTTCTTTATAAGAACTCTTACAACAGATCATTCCTTCATTTATTGCGGCTTAACGCTTCGATACAAGCGGGGCTCCTCTTCTATTCTCTACTTGTGAGTTCATGATTATATCTTACTTTGATTTTGCATACATATATATGTATAGGTTCCTTCAATATTGCTGGTTTCTTTTTCTTTAGTTGCATGAGGAAATTTTCGTTTTCATATAGTTTTGTTAATTTTATATCCGCGTTGATTTGCTCCGTTTTTTTTCTTTCTATTTCTTGTTCTTTGTTCGGAAAACTCGTTAGTGTTTTTGATAGGTTTCAGATCTCAATAATTTCTTTTGATCTGAGTTCTGTACTAGTGAGTACTACTGAATTACTAATCGATGATCGTATATTGCTTTGATTTTGCATACTGTTTTCTTTTTAATTAGTTGTGCAAAATTCCATTTCTTTTTTCTTTTTGTCAGTTTTATATCTGTTGTTTGAATATTTTTGTTTTGAATTTGGAAAACTAGTTAGTTCTTTTTTACTGTTTTCAGTTCAAAGATTTCTTTTGGTCTGAGTTCTGTACCAATCAGTGCTATTGAATCAGTGATTACTTTGATTTTGTATAGTTTCCCTTTAATGCAGGTTTCTTTAATTACTTGATCCAAAATTTCATTTCTTTTTTGTCAGTTTTATGTCTGTTGTTTGGATATTTTTGTTCTGAATTGGAAAAACTAGTTTGTGCTTTTTTACTGTTTTTGGTTCAATGATTTCTTCTGATCTGAATTCTCTACCAGTGAGTGCTACTGAATCACTAATTTCTTTGATTTTGTATAGTTTCCTTTTAATGCGGGTTTATGTTGACAGTTTTTACTAACATTTTAAAGGATTTTCCTCTCAGCCTCAGCAACAGTTGGCTTTCTGGTATGGATAAGGGCAAGAAAAGAAAGGTTAATATGTCGGAGGTGGAAAATGTGAGCTATGGTGTGAGTCTTTCAAAAGATCGAGCCTTCAGACAATTTGAAGCCGTACAGTCTCTCATGATGCAGCTTCTAAACGCTAATGGCTTGCCCGAGCAAATTGAAAAGCTAAAGTCATGGGAATCTAAACTCGAAATTATAAAGGAAGACATCAAAATTATCCTGAATTTGCCAGAACCAGAGGCTAGGCAGAAACTGCGCCAAGTAGAAATGGACTTGGAGAAATGCAAACAACAACTATCAGAGGTACGCCGACAGCAATCAAAGGCACGCCGACAACAATCAGAGGTACGCCAAACTCTTGTTAATCTAATTACTAAGTTTGATTTCTTGATATAAATCTCTAATCTAACTTGTTTTTACAGGTCCGTGAAAAAACAAGGAAGCTTGATGAAATCTTCCTTAATAATGAGGTACGCAGATTTCTTATCATTGATATTAAGCAACTAAACATTTCTCTTTTGCAAATTACATTATTATAATTACAATGTCTGTCATGATGCAATAGACACTTGCTTTTAGACATAGCAAAAAGCCATTTTCAGATACCGGCTTGTGGTTGTGTCCAACACAAGTATTTTAAACTTTTTTTTTTAAGTTTTCTGAATTTTGGAAGAAGCTTAGATGGTATATGCATTACTCATTTATAAATCACAATATAATGTCTTTTCTCACGCATTAGACTTTTTCTTAGACTTAGCAAAAAGCCCATTTTCAACTATGTTAGTTGGCTTTAGGTATGGGTGTCGGGTGTGGGTACATGTCTAACAGGAATAAGCTCAACTTTCAATAAGTTTTTCATGTATTTCAAGAAACCTCAAAGGCCTGTCCAAACATATGTCAAACACGAACACTTAAAAGCAAAATGAAGAGCTGGAGCCAGTAAAACCTAATATTTAGGAATCTCTCCTATGGCCGTTTGCATTGAAAACAATACATTGTGTTGAAACTTTTAAGGAAACAAAATGCACATTTCTTTTCCTTCTTGTTTTTCAAGTCTCAATGTCTGAAGTCATTCTTAGACTTGCCCTTGTTTACATCTTTGATCATTTGTTCATATTTTTCTTATTTTCAGGAATTCAGCACGGAGACTCTAGAAAAAGAGGTATGTATATGTATATGTGTATATATATATATATATATATATATATGATACTACTCAGATAGAGAAATTACAGAAATGTCTTTTTGTAAGTAAAATAAGTAATATTATTTGAGAATATTTTAATTTTTGTACTTTAAAAAACCAACAAAATATATTAATGTGGTTGGATTTGATCCTATGCTATTGGAATCAATAAAATATTAATTTTACCGCTAAATTAATAAAAAACCAATAATATTTACTCACAAATTAATTTACTTTTTTCCATTTTAATATCTACAAGTTTAGTTATTTATTGTATATTATTTTTAAAGTAACATTTGTGTTTTAAGTAAGGAGTTTCTACACACAAGTATAAATTTAATTATTTCTCAAATCCATAATATGAATTTATAGAATGGTTGTTTAGTAATGAATTTAAAACTTCATATTTCTTTTTTTATTTTTCAAGTACATAATCACACATTGAATCCCAGTTGAATTCTACATAATTATATTGACAACAACTTTATGACAATTTATGTAGTAAATGGAATCTAAAACTTTAAAATCCATGTTTTGAAAAGGTAGCACTAATATTATCATATCTTTGAAATTTTGATTTGTTTTCCATATTTGCTGTTTTAGCTTTATTCTGCAGTGCCATATATGAAAGAAGTTGCTGCAACTTATGATCATGCACGTTTGCCATATCGTGAAGCATTACCACCTACTTCTAGTGATTTGGATTTCCAAATTTATGACAACGACAAAGGTCTCCATGGAATACCATTGGGGAACACTATTACCAATGGAACCCTTCAACAGGGTGGGAGTGAGGCGTCTGAAGCACACTACAACAAGAACGCACCACCGTTGTATCACAGTGATAATCAGATGAACTTAGTGCTCAGTGGAAGCAACAAAAGAGATGGGGAGAGGGGGAAAGGTACTGAAATTAATAATGTTTTATTCCTATTGATCAACACCACAGAAGTTTGCGGAATCGGGAGAAGTTACAGCGTAATGTTTATAAATTCTCATATGTAACTGCTATGCTGAGTGTTAATAGCATGCTTGGATACCTTCTAAAATTTTGTTATGGGGCATTCTTAATTGTTGGACTGGTTGCATAAATTATTTTCTGAAATTCAGTTTTTGAAGGTTAGACATAGAGCAGCCATCTTATACAGCTTCTCACTCTTTATCTCTATTAAGAAAATCAATGGTTTGTTTCTCTCCTTATCTCCCTGCTTAAATCACATTTTCCTTTGGCTCTCGGCTAGCTTGTTTTAGATTCTCACACTTGGTTGCTTGTCATTAGGAAAAACTTAGATTGTTTTAGATTCAGAAATTTGATTTGAGTTAACATTTTCAGATCAGTTCAAGATGGTGGAACCGAATTGGTCTTCTCACCGCCACAATGGGGATTTCATTATGATACCTACACCTGGAGCACCAAATGGTGCTAATGGACAACCGTTGCCACCCGATGACATACAAGTGAGTTGCATCTCTTTCCTGATTAATTTGTTCTGTATCTGTATATCTCATTTTTTTTTTTTTTTTTTACATCTTCATCATTTGTTTATGTTTCTCTTAAATTTCAGGGATACAATGAGGAGACTCCAAAAAACAAGGTATGGTATATGTGTGTATTTATGATATTGGTAGTTGGTGCACGGTAACAATTTCTCCGAATAGCATTTAAAAACTTGAATTACGAAAATAGTGTAATATATAAATGTAATTATTTCTCAAACCTATAATATGTTTTTATTAAATGGTCATTTAGTGATGAGTTTAAAATTTCATGTTTGTATATTTTTTAAGTATAAAATCATACATTAAATCTCTGTTAAATTTTACACAATCATATACACAACAAATGAAATACAAAACTTCAAAATTCATGTTTTAAAAAGGTAGCACTAATATTATCGTATCTCTGAAATTTTGACTTGTTTTCCATATTTGTTCTCTGAAATTTTAAGTATAATGTCTTTCCTCGTGTACTAGAATTTTTCATAGACTTAGCGAAAAGCCATTTTCAACTATGTTAGTTGGATCAGGTATGAGTGTCAGTTGTGGGTATATGTCTAACAGGAATAAGTTCAATTTTCACTAAAAATTTCATGTATTTCAAGAAACCTCAAAGGCTTGTCCAAACATGTGTGAAGACGGACACTTAAAAGCAAAATGAAAAGCTGGAGCCTGTAAAACCTAATATTTAAGAAACATTACATAGTGTTGAAACTTTCTAAGCTTTGAAAATACTATAAATGGTTCAAGCTGAGAACTTAAGGAAACAAGATTCATATTTTTTTTCCATTCTGTTTTCCAGGTCTCAATGTCTGAAGCCATTCTTAGACTTGCCCTTGTTTACATCTTGATAATTTGTTTATATTTCTCTTAAATTTCAGGAATTCAGCCCGGAGACTCTAGGAAAAGAGGTTATATTATTTGAGGATATTTTAATTTTTTTACTTTAAAAAAACCAACAAAAAATATGAATGTGGTTGGATTTGATCCTATGCTATTAGAATCAATAAAATATTAATTTTACCGCTAAATCAATAAAAAAAAAAACCAATAATATTTACTCACAATTTATTTTACTTTTATTATTATTATTTATTGTATGTTATTTTTAAACTAACATTTATGTTTTAAGTATGGAGTTTCTTCACACTAGTATAAATTTAATTATTTCTCAAATCCTTAATTTGAATTTACCGGATGGTTGTTTAGTAGTTAATCTAAAATTTCTTGTTTTTTTTTTTTTTGAAGTACATAATCACACATTGAATCTCATTTGATTTCTATATAGTCATATACACAACAATTTCATGACAATTAATGTAGTAAATGGAATTTGAAAATTTGACTTGTTTTCCATGTTTGTTGTTTTAGTTTTATTCTGCAGTGCCAAGTATGCAAGAAGTTGCTGCAACTGATGGCCATGGCATACCATTGGGGACCACTATTACCAGTGGAATGCTAATGCCTCAACAGGGTGGGAGTGAGGCGTCTGAAGCACAATACAACACGAACGCACCACCATTGTTGCACAGTGATAATCAGATGAACTTAACGCTCAGTGGAAGCAACAAAAGAGATGGGGTTTCAGAAGCTGGAGTACAAGGTACTGAAAAGAATGATGTTACTATTACTGTTGATCAAGACCACGGAAGTTTGCTGGCTAGGAGATGTTGAAGTACAATTATAATTCCTGGCAATCCGGACTTTTTAACAGAGAGAACAACAGTGTGGAAGTTGCACACTTCCATGGCTTACAAGAAGCATTGGACGAAACTCGCTTTGGGGAAACACCAGACTACCTCAAACGTATCGCGACCCTAATCAAAGTGGATCGTGGAAAAGCTACTAAGTTTGGCCATAAAAATATTGAAGTTCTGGTTTGTGCCGCAATCAAAGAGATGGAAGACTGGCGTACACCTCAGGATTCCGGCTGGAACCAGTTGAAAAAGTGGGCCGCCACGCTCAATATGGGTAAGGAACAAGATTTTGAAGTGAAATTTGCTGATGATATGTTGATGAATATTTCTCTTGCCTGTTATGCTTACTCAATGATTTTTGGAGAGGATGGTTCAGCTCATAAGTATGCGAATGGAAGGGTGTGATGCTCATATGCTCAGTGTATTTAAACTCAGTGAATCGTTTTGGTATTTGGTATTTCAACTCATATGGTTTGGTATTTGGTATTTGAACTGAGTCAAAGAACTTGGGGTTTCTACGGTTATATCTCTATATTTTGTTATATTATTTGAATTCGGTGAATGGTTTTGGTGTTCGAACTCAGTGAGTTTGTATTGTGTCAGGTATGTTGTATTAATGAACTGGTATGTTTTATGTTAGTGTTATTTCTTTTATCTGGTTTAGATTAGAAATTTTGAATGTTTGATTATAAAATTTATAGCATGTTTGATCTTGGATTGTAACATTTCCGTTCTGGCTTTGATGCTCGTCACCCCACAATGGGTAAATATTTTGTCACAGAATTTATGGTGCAGGTGAAGTGTTCAACAAAACGACAGAAATTTTAAGTATAGAGAGTACGATTTCTAGAATTTCATTCATAATGCAATTCATGGTATTTGCATTACATAATATGGAGAGTACGATGTATGATAGCTCCAAAATATAGCTAATTCTCCACATATGCACTAACAGTTTCTTTCCTCAGCTCATCGATTTTTCTGTCATTAGCCCATGGCTCGGTTCCAACTTCTCAGCTAACTCCCATCCTTGTTTCAACCAACTCCTAAACCTCTATTGCTATTTGGGGTAAATGTATCTCGGTGATCTTTACTCGAAAAATGAGTAATTTAGCCTTTATAATTTAGACCAAAGAGCAAATTAGTTATTTTTATAAAAAAATATTCATTTTATTATTAAAAACCGACATAATGAGATGGAATAATCAAACAATTACACGTGATGTGCCAAGTGTATCCCATACCAACGTATAGTGACTAATTTTTAATAGCAAAAAATGAATAAATATTTTTAACAGAATGACTAATTTACTAGTTGATCTAATGTATATAGATTAATTTACCCATTTTTTAAGTAAATGAAACAAAATGTAGTCGAACTCTAGGTACAAAGACCTCTGAACTTGAGGCGTAATTTAGAAATTTGGCAGGGCTTGACTTCCTTAAAATAGAAAATTTTTCATTTATGTTCTTTAATATTTTTAAAATTTTAAATTAGTAAAGATAAAATTACATTTTAATCCTCCTAAAAATGATAAAAATTTGATAAGCTATTCAAATAGTGAAATTACTTTTTTACTATCATAAAAGTTAAAATTTAATTTCAGCCCCTTGACAAAATTTTCTGCCTTAAACCCTGACTTGATGTATTTTTCTTCAGCTGATTTTCACCATAAATCCATAACAATATCCTTGTCTCCAAATGATTTTTGTCCCCAAAGATTGAAGTCTGAAAATTGAGATTTTTTTGTCTCCAAATGATTTTTGTCCCCAAAGATTGAAGTCTGAAAATTGAGATTTTTTATAATATAATCCTCTCAATTAACATTTTCAAATTTAGGAGGATGGCCTTGACCCTCTTAAAATGATTTTTTTTTTTTCTATTTAGATCTTTTAAAGTTTTTAAAATTTTAAATTAATATAAATAAAATTGTGCTTTGATCTCTCTTAAAAATAATAAAATTTTCATTCAATCTTTTAAAAATTATAAAAATATAAATTATTTAAATAATAAAATTATATTTTTACTATCATAAAAATTATAATATAATTTTCACCCTTAAAAAAATTTCTGGATTCATCCCTATTTTAAATTACGTATTCAACCACACTACCAAAAGTTGAGTTTACTGCCTGATTGTTGTTCTTCAATATTCGTTTGTCTTGTACGTAAGAATGGTAAACAAATGGTTGCCAATCATTTCTCAACCCTGAGACCATTTTTATTCCTCCAAAAGACTAACATGAAACAATGGATGCAAGCTGGAAGTTGGACAGAGCAATTGGTTTAATGGGTTATTTTTTTCTTGAACCGATTTAATTAATTTTAAAATGGAAAAAAATAAAATCAATTCCTCGTTTTTAATTAAAAAATTGACCAAACTAAACCGATATTGATTTGGTTTTTTCAGTTAATCAATCCACATTTTTTTGAGTTAAGTTTAACGTTTATACAGTAATATATTTAAAAACTAAATATATTTTAAATAATTGAAATTTGATATAAAATAACAGAGTTTTTTTATCGGTTTAGTTTTAGGATTGAAAAATGAGAATGGATCGACAAACCAATTAAATCGAGGTTGAAACCAATCAACCCGCTCCAATTTACTAAATCGAAATCGAAATAATCGATTGATTTTTTTATTAAGTCAACTTAACTCATCATAATATACAAAACTAAATTAGAGTTAAAGAATCGATATAACCGAATCAAATTTAAATCGATCAGTTCAATCGGTTAATCAACTTAGCCTACCATTATATAAAATATATTAAAAATACACCATGAATGCGAAAATGTATTTATTTTTTCAGTGTTTAAATAATTTTAAAAAAATACTTTTTTAGATTTTTTTCCTAACATAAATGTTTTTATCTATTATTTTTAAAAATTTGTTTTAAATTTTTTAAGTTTGAACGTTTAATTAACATTTTTTAAAATCAAAGCTACGTTAGATTTGAACTAAACATAATTTTTTATCTATATTAATTCTCCAAAACTTAAAAACAAATGAAGAGTCTTTTCTTTGATAAATTATTTTATGAACCTTTTTCATCACATCATTTATGGTCTTATCCAATTAAAAGAGGACACATCATTCTTTTTTTCATATCATATGTACATTTGGACTAAACTAGTAATTATCCAACTATGACTTTGTAAAAGTTCTGTTATTAGTCCTTGTACTTTGTAAAAATTATGACTTTAGTCTCTATGCTTTAATTTCATCAATTTCAATTCTTGACTTTTCAAATAGGTTAGCCCTGTGCTTTTTGAAATTTGAAATTCGGTAAACTACACTAATAATTATCCAACTATTAAGTTTTTTTTTTTTATCGGACAACTATAAAAAGTTATAATATTGTTATATGACTATTAGTAAATTTCTTTTTTTTTTATCACCTAATTATGAAAATTTACAAAATGATCATTCACCTATTAAATTTTATCTTTGTTGGTGACAACATTTAAAATTGACATAATAGCAATTTTAACTCTCAATATTTATACATTGTGTCAATTTAGTCTTGATTTTGAAAATCTCACATTCAACATTTACTCATTGTGTAATTTAGTTTTTTTTTTTATGTAGTTTTGTTGTTCTTTGTAACCCTTTCACCTAAAAAGTTAAAAAGAAAAAAACAAATTTATCAACTAAATATGTTTGAAAATATACAAAAATAGAAACACCCAAAAGTCTAAGATAATAATTTTATCTTTTCTCGTACTTTTAAAATTAACCTTTAATATTACAGAAAAATAATTATTATAAAAGGATAAAATTGTACAATGAGTAAATGTGGAGTGTTAATTTTTTTAAAAATAAAATAAAATAGATTTAATTTATAAATGTTGAGAGTTAAATAACAATAGAAACTTAAGAGTTGGGTTGAAACAAAGATGGAAGTTAGCTGAGAAATTGGAACTGAGCCATGAGCTAATGACAGAAGAATCTAATGAGCTGAGAGAAGAAAGTGGTAGTGCATATGTGGAGAAATAGCTATATTTTACAGCTATCAATTATCCTGAAATTCTATAAATCCTACTCCATATTATGTACGCATAAATACCATGAATTGCATTATGAATGAAATTGCAGAAATCGTACTCTCTTTACCTAAAGTTTTGTCATTTTGTTGAACAATTCACTGCACTAATAAATTCTGTGATAAAATATTGACCCATTGTTAGGAAAGCAAACATTACAATCCAAGATCAAACATGCTATCAATGCTTGAAAATGATAAATTTTATAATCAACCATTCAAAATTTCTAATCTAAACCAGATAAAAGGAATAACACAAACATAAAATATACCAATTCATTAATACAACATACCTGACATAATACAATCTCACTGAGTTCGAACACCAAAACCAGTCACCGAGTTCAAATAATATAGCAAAATATAGAGATATAACCGTAGAAACCCCAAGTTCTTTGACTCAGTTCAAATACCAAATACCAAACCATATGAGTTGAAATACCAAATACCAAAACGATTCATCGAGTTTAAATACACTCGAGCATATGAGCATCACACCCTTCCATTCGCATACTTATGAGTGAACCATCCTCTCCAAAAGTCATTGAGTAAGCATAACAGCAAGACAAATATTCATCAACATGTAATCGATAAATTTCACTTCAAAATCTTGTTCCTTACCCAAATTGAGTGTGGCGCCCACTTTTTCAATCAGTTACTGTACGAATCCTTAGGTGTACACCGGTCTTCCATCTCTTTGATTGCAAAGACAAACCGTAACTTCAATATTTTTATGGCCAAACTTAGTAGCTTTTCCACGATCTACTTCGATTAGGGTCGCGATACGTTTGAGGTAGTCTGGTGTTTCCCCATAGCGAGCTTTGTCCAATGCTTCTTGTAAGCCATGGAAGTCTGCAACTTCCACACTATTGTTGTCTTTGTTAAAAAATCCGGATTGCGAGGAATTATAATTACACTTCAACATCTCCCTAGCCAGCAAACTTCCGTGCTCTTGATCAACACGAATAGTAACATCATTAATTTCAGTACATTGTCCTCCGACTTCTGAAAAGAACCAAAATTGGGTCAACTTTACGTAGTTTATCCTTAAAATTTTAACACCACCAAACAGTAGCTTAATTGCTTAAATCGCCTGGTTAAATTTAATTTAGTTTTTAAACTGGTTCAGCCACACTCACTCTCACTCTAGCAAGCTCGATTATTTGTCGATGAAAACCAGCTAGAGTTTAAATAATTTTTTCATGAATGTGAAAATGTATTTATTTTTTCAGTTTTTAAATAATTTTTTAAAAATACTTTTTTAGATTTTTTTTTTTAAAAATAAAAACTTAGTTCACATGAAATAACAGTCTCAGCATAGCTGGTTTGCTTGAGCTGCTCCTGGACGTTGCATGGGCTGCATGGAGGCCACATTTCAACACTCCTCCTTGGACTCCTTGCTGCATACACCTAATTTCTTTCTCAATTCAATAAATCTTGTTGTTTTGAGGGCCTTAGTGAAGATATCAGCAATCTGATTTTCTGAATTGTAATGAATCAACTCAACTTCTCGAGCTTGCTCCATCTCCCTTATCACATGTAGTTTAATATTGAAGTGTTTGGTTCTACCATGGAAGACAGGGATCTTTGCAATTGCAACAAACCCGACTTGTTGTCACAATAAATCTCTGTTGCTTCTCTTGATATAAATTTAAATCACTAGGATTTTTCTCAACCAAACCGCTTGATTAACAAAGATTTGCCATAGCAACATATTCAAACCTGCATTGTTGATCGAGCTACAAGGTTCGCTTCTTTGAACACCAAAGAAAAGCAAGTTGTTGATCCAATGGTGAATCCATATCCAGATGTACTCCTTATGTCATCACTCGATCCACCCCAATCACTGTCTGTGTAGCCTACCAGCTTTAGCTCTTCAGCCTTGTTAAACTTCAGTCCATAGCTCAAGTTACCTTTGATGTACCTGAGCACTCTTTTTGTCGCTTGAAGATGTCGCATATTGCAAAGCAATGCATGAATCTCGATAGCATACTAATAGCAAACATTACATCAGGCCTAGTAGTCAATTAAATACAACAAGCGCCAACTAAGCTTCGTAGGAGGATTCATCAACTTGCTCATAAGCCCTCGACTTGATAACTTTATTCCAATGACCATTGGTGTGCTTGTTGGCTCGCAATTTTCCATTGAAAATTTGCATAAGACTTTCTTAGCAAATGTCTGTTGGCTCAAGCGATTTCTCCTTTAGATTGACTTACCTCCACTCCAAGAAAGTAAGTCATGTGGCCCAAGTCGACATCTCGAACATCATCTTCATTTGGTTCTTGAAATCTCTCAAGACATTGTTGTCTCCTCATGTAACCAAAGAAATCATTAACATAAAGAGACACAATGAGTGAGTTTCGACTTCATTCTTCTTAACATACATACAGTGTGGGCTTACTGATGCTCCTTTGAAATCCCAAACTGATGAGATAACTATCAATTCGAGCATACCAAGCTCGGGGAGCTTGTTTCAGACCATATAGGGCCTTCTTGAGCTTATAGACCATGTGTTCTTTGCCTGGCACTGCAAAGCCTTGAGGCTGGTCAATGTAAATCTCCTCTTTAAGAAGTCCATTTAGAAATGCTGACTTAACATCGAGTTGGTGTATGGACCATTGCTTTTGTGCTGCCAAAGCAATCAGCAATCTTATGGTGTCAAGCCTGGCTACTGGTGCAAAGGTTTCCATGTAGTCCAGGCCATATTTCTGACTGAAGCCCTTGACAACCAGCCTTGCTTTGAGCTTGTTCAGGCTTCCATCAGTATTTTGCTTGGCACGATAGACCCATTTGACACCTATGACCTTTCTGTCAGGAGGCCTATCAACTAGATCCCAGGTTTGGTTATTCTCGATCATCTTCATTTCTTCAACCATTGCAGCCTTCCAGCCCTGGTGTGCTTCAGCCTCTTCATAGCTTGCTGGCTCTATTATGGCCACTTGGGCCCTTTCATAAACATCAATCAATGATCTAGTCCCTCTGACTGAGACATCATCAATGTCCATTTCTGGACCAGCTTGCTCAGGTTCTGTCTGACCTGCTACAAGTTCTTCTGAAGTCTCCATTGGTTAATTCTTTTCCCAGTTCTAGCAGGCTTTCTCATCAAAGACCACATCCCTGCTCACTTGTATTTTCTCTGTTGTAGGGTCTAAGATCCTGTAGCCCTTTTTGACTGAGCTATACCCTACCAAAACACCAGGTTGTGACCTCTTTGACAACTTATCTCACTTAGCTGCTGGAGCCTGAGCATAACAAAGGCATCCAAAGACCTTCAGGTGAGCCAATGATGGCTTGAATCCACACTATGCTTCAAAAGGTGTCTTGTGAGCTAATGCCTTTGTTGGAAGTCTGTTTTGGAGATAAACTGCAGTGTTGACTGCTTCAGCCCACATTGCCTTGGGCATATTCTTCTCAAATAATAGGCACCTGGCCGTATCGAGCAGACTTCTATTCTTTCTTTCACTTACCTTATTTTGTTGGGGTGTATAAACATTGGTAAGTTGGTGTTTAATGCCAGAATCATTGCATATTGCTTAGAACTGAGCTAAAATGTACTCAGCTCCATTATCTGACCTGATAGTCTTTATCTTGCAACTATCTCGGTTCGCCGCTTGACCTTTGAACTTCATGAACACTTGTGGAACTTGGACTTGTGCTTTAAGAAGTAAATCCAACAGAATCTTGAATAGTCATCAATAAAGAGTATGAAATACCTGTTTCCACTGAGTGATTCAGTCTTCATGGGGCCACATACATCTGTGTGTACAAGTTGGAGCTTTTCTGATGCTCTCCAGGCTTGGTTCGAGGGAAAAGGTAGCCTGGCTTATTTTCCAAGCTGACACACTTCACAAACTTCATTATTGCATCTTTGAATTAGTGAAGTTCTCGACCGATTCTTCATGGACCATCCTAGCCATTGCTTTAAAGTTTGCATGACCAAGTCTTTTGTGCCATAGCTTAGAATCATTTTCTGAGGTAGTGTAGGCTGCATTCAAGCCTTCTGACCAGTTAACCTCAAAGGACTTATCAGTCATAGTGACTGTCATGAAGCATGATCTACTTGGATCAGTTATTTGACACTCCTTGTCTTTGAACACCAGTGAGTACCCTTTATCTAGCAGCTGAGTTATGCTTAGCAGGTTTCTATCAATCTCGGGTACAAGTAGCACATTAGAAATCACCTTGTTACCTATTGGAGTTGATATCGGAACATCTACTTTGCCTTCAGCCTTGATGAACTGACCATTTGCAACCTTGACCTTGGTTTGAAAACTTCTGTCTAAGGTTTTGAAGATGGATGCATTAGGTGACATATGATTTGTGCATCCACTGTCTAGGAGCCAAGCTTTTGAACCTTTCTTTTGGTCACTTAAACATGACACAACAAAGACTTGTTCTTCTTAGTCACTGCCTTCTTCAGCCACTCGAGCCTCAGTCTTTGGTTGTTGTTGAGTCTGCTTTGGTTTGCCTTTGTTTTTATAGACCTTTTCAACATGCCTTTTCTTCTTGCAGTGCTGGCATATAGCATCAGGCCTAAACCAGCATTTGTCTTCTAGATGGCCTAGTTTCTTGCAGAATCTGCAAAGCTGGTCATTGGTCCTTGCAGCATCAGGCTTAGGCCTGTTTTTCCAGGTCCTCTTGCCTTTGTAGGCAGTGTTGATTGAGGAAGTCTTGGCCTTAGCTTGGAAAGCACCTTCTTGGTGCTCCTCATTCCTGCTTGCCCTCCTTTGCTCTTGTGCATAAAGGGCATTGATCAACTCGGTTAGAGTGATGCTGGAGAGGTCCCTTGAGTCCTCGAGGGAGGATATTTTTGCTTCATACCTTTCAGGTAGGGTAGATAGCACTTTCTCCACTATCCTTGCTTCATTAAACCGCTCTCCTAGAGCCTTATGTCATTTATTTACAAATACCATTATTTTTTGTCGAGTAATCTGCTTTACTGAGTCTCCTCTTCTTTCATCTTCAAATTCTCGAAGTCTCTTCTAAGATTCAAGAGCTGCTGCTGCCTGGTTCTTTCAGTGCCTTAGAATTCTTCCTTGAGCTTGTCCCAGGCCTGCTTTGGTGTTTCACAGGCCATAATCCTGGTAAAGATGACATCCGAGACACAATTTTGGATGCAAGACATAGCCTTGTGCTTCTTGGTCTTCTCCTCAGCATGCTGTCTCATCTGAGCCACGGTTGGATTGGCTCGAAGAGGTTCTGGTCCAACATCAATAGTCACAACCTCCCATAGATCAAAGGCCTGCAGGTAAGTTTTCATATTGACCTGTCATATGTGAAAGCCTTCTCCATTGAAGACTGGTGGTGCAGCTGATGAGAAGCTTGATGTAGCCATTCGACTTTGAGTTTAACAGCAACAGGTCCTCCAAGAATGAAGCTCTAGATACCAATTGTTGGGTTTACAAGCAACTAGCAGCTAGCATAAGCTGAAGCTTGAGCTCCAAGGCTCGAGACTTGCAGTAAAAGAAAGAAAGAGGAATGATAGAAAAGAAGTAAAAACAGGAAGCAGAAGAATGGAGCTTAGATTTTGAATGAAAAATCAATCACATTTCATTGCAAAACATTGATAACTTATAGCTAATACAAATGACAAAAATAAATCATGGTTGTCATCACCTAATTTCCACCTAACACCGTTAAACTTATGGAAACTTGAAATAATAACTTGTAAGCTTAACCTTATTGATATGATCACTTTGTCACTATCAAAATGACATAAAATATTAACCTAACATGGTTCAAAATAAACCAAACTAAGTTACATTGGCATTTGATTACAAAATAGCAAAACTAAAAACTTAGTTCACATGAAATAATAGTTTCAGCATAGTTGGTTTGCTTGAGCTGCTCCTAGACATTGCATGGGCTGCATGGAGGCCACATTTCAACACATATTGCGACCTTAATCGAAGTGGATCGTTGAAAAGCTACTTAGTTTGGCCATAAAAATATTGAAGTTCTGGTTTGTATCGCAATCAAAGAGATGGAAGATGGCGTACACCTCATGATTAGGTTGGAACCGATTGTAAAAAGTGGGCATAACGCTTCAATATGGGTAAGGAACAAGATTTTGAAGTGAAATTTGCTTGATGACAAGTTGAATAATATTTGTCTTGCTGTTATGCTTACTCAATGATTTATGGAGAGGATGGTTCACTTCATAAGGTTGCGAGTGGAAGGGTGTGATGCTCATATGCTCAGTGTATTTAAACTCCGTGAATCGTTTTGGTATTTGGTATTTCAACTCATATGGTTTGGTATTTGGTATATGAACTCAGTCAAAGAACTTGGGATTTTTACGGTTATATCTCTATGTTTTGTTATATTATTTGAACTCGGTGAATGGTTTTGGTGTTCGAACTCAGTGAGTTTGTATTGTGTCAGGTATGTTGTATTAATGAATTGGTATGTTTTATGTTTGTGTTATTTCTTTTATCTGGTTTAGATTAGAAATTTTGAATGGTTGATTATAAAATTTATCATTTTCCAAGTATTGATAGCATGTTTGATCCTGGATTGTAACATTTGCGTTCTGGTTTTGATGTTCGTCACCCAACAATGGGTAAATATTTTGTCACAGAATTTATGGTGCAGGTGAAGTGTTCAACAAAACGACAGAAATTTTGAGTACGATTTCTAGAATTTCATTCATAATGCAATTCATGGTATTTGGATTACATAATATGGAGAGTACGATGTATAGACTTAGGGTAATTGATAGCTCCAAAATATAGCTAATTCTCCACATATGCACTAACAGTTTCTTTCCTCAGCTCATCAGATTTTCCTGTCATTAACCCATGGCTCAGTTCCAATTTCTCAGCCAACTTCTATCCTTCTTTCAACCAACTCCTAAACCTCTATTGCTATTTGGGGTAAATGTATCTCGGTGATCTTTACTCAAAAAATGAGTAAATTAGTCTTTATAAGTTAGACTAAAGAGCAAATCAGTCATTTCTACAAAAACAATTATTCATTTTATTATTAAATACCGAGATAACAAATGGAATACTCAGACAATTACACGTAGTGTGCCAAGTGTACCCCGTATTAACGTATAACGACTAATTTTAACAGTAAAAAATGAATGAAATTTTTTAACAGAATGACTAATTTATTCTTTGATCTAATGTATATAGATTAATTTATTCATTTTTTAAGTAAATGAGACAAAATGCAATCTAACTCCAAGTACAAAGACCTTCGTCACTGGCCTAGCCAGGGGGTTGACAAGGGCCTGATTTCCCTTAAAATAGAAAATTTTTCATTTATGTTCTTTAAAATTTTTAAAATTTTAAATTAATAAAGGTAAAATTGCACTTTAATCCCCCTAAAAATGATAAAAAATTTATAAAGTATTCAAATAATAAATTTATTTTTTTACTATCATAAAAATTAAAATTTAATTTCAGCCCCTCAACAAAATTTTATGCCGTTAACCCTAATCTCCATAATACGTTTACTCTATTTGACGTATTTTTCTTCAAGTCATTTTCGCCATAAATTCATAATAATATTCTTGTCTCCAAATGATATTTGTCCCCAAAGATTGAAGTCCGAAAATTGACATTTTTTATAATATAATCCTTCCAAGTAACATTTCCAAGTAGGGCGTTATCCAGAAGGGCGGGCCTGATCCTCTTAATTTTTTTATTTAAAATTTTTAAATTTTTAAAATTTTAAATTAGTATAATCTCCTATAAAAATAATGAAATTTTTATTTAATTTTTAAAAAATTATAAAAATATAAATTATTTAAATAGTGAAATTATATTTTTACTATTGTAAAAATTATAATTTAATTTTGACATTTTAAATTTTTTTCGACTTCCTCCCTGTTTTCAGGTCCAAGATTCAACCACACCACCAAAAGTTGAGTTTACTGCCTGATTGTTGTTCTTCAATATTCGTTTGTCTTGTACGTAAGAATGGTAAACAAATGGTTGCCAATCATTTCTCAACCCTGAGACCATTTTTATTCCTCCAAAAGACTAACATGAAACAATGGATGCAAGCTGGAAGTTGGACAGAGCAATTGGTTTAATGGGTTATTTTTTTCTTGAACCGATTTAATTAATTTTAAAATGGAAAAAAATAAAATCAATTCCTCGTTTTTAATTAAAAATTGACCAAACTAAACCGATATTGATTTGGTTTTTTCAGTTAATCAATCCACATTTTTTTGAGTTAAGTTTAACGTTTATACAGTAATATATTTAAAAACTAAATATATTTTAAATAATTGAAATTTGATATAAAATAACAGAGTTTTTTTTTATCGGTTTAGTTTTAGGATTCGAAAAATGAGAATGGATCGACAAACCAATTAAATCGAGGTTGAAACCAATCAACCCGCTCCACCCCACTAAATCGAAATCGAAATAATCGATTGATTTTTTTTTATTAAGTCAACTTAACTCATCATAATATACAAAACTAAATTAGAGTTAAAGAATCGATATAACCGAATCAAATTTAAATCGATCAGTTCAATCGGTTAATCAACTTAGCCTACCATTATATAAAATATATTAAAAATACACCATGAATGCGAAAATGTATTTATTTTTTCAGTGTTTAAATAATTTTAAAAAAATACTTTTTTAGATTTTTTTCCTAACATAAATGTTTTTATCTATTATTTTTAAAAATTTGTTTTAAATTTTTTAAGTTTGAACGTTTAATTAACATTTTTTAAAATCAAAGCTACGTTAGATTTGAACTAAACATAATTTTTTATCTATATTAATTCTCCAAAACTTAAAAACAAATGAAGAGTCTTTTCTTTGATAAATTATTTTATGAACCTTTTCATCACATCATTTATGGTCTTATCCAATTAAAAGAGGACACATCATTCTTTTTTCATATCATATGTACATTTGGACTAAACTAGTAATTATCCAACTATGACTTTGTAAAAGTTCTGTTATTAGTCCTTGTACTTTGTAAAAATTATGACTTTAGTCTCTATGCTTTAATTTCATCAATTTCAATTCTTGACTTTTCAAATAGGTTAGCCCTGTGCTTTTGAAATTTGAAATTCGTAAACTACACTAATAATTATCCAACTATTCGTAGTTTTTTTTTTTTTTTATCGGACAACTATAAAAAGTTATAATATTGTTATATGACTATTAGTAAATTTCTTTTTTTATCACCTAATTATGAAAATTTACAAAATGATCATTCACCTATTAAATTTTATCTTTGTTGGTGACAACATTTAAAATTGACATAATAGCAATTTTAACTCTCAATATTTATACATTGTGTCAATTTAGTCTTGATTTTGAAAATCTCACATTCAACATTTACTCATTGTGTAATTTTTTTTTTTTTATGTAGTTTTGTTGTTCTTTGTAACCCTTTCACCTAAAAAGTTAAAAAGAAAAAAACAAATTTATCAACTAAATATGTTTGAAAATATACAAAAATAGAAACACCCAAAAGTCTAAGATAATAATTTTATCTTTTCTCGTACTTTTAAAATTAACCTTTAATATTACAGAAAAATAATTATTATAAAAGGATAAAATTGTACAATGAGTAAATGTGGAGTGTTAATTTTTTTAAAAATAAAATAAAATAGATTTAATTTATAAATGTTGAGAGTTAAATAACAATAGAAACTTAAGAGTTGGGTTGAAACAAAGATGGAAGTTAGCTGAGAAATTGGAACTGAGCCATGAGCTAATGACAGAAGAATCTAATGAGCTGAGAGAAGAAAGTGGTAGTGCATATGTGGAGAAATAGCTATATTTTACAGCTATCAATTATCCTGAAATTCTATAAATCCTACTCTCCATATTATGTACGCAAATACCATGAATTGCATTATGAATGAAATTGCAGAAATCGTACTCTCTTTACCTAAAGTTTTGTCATTTTGTTGAACAATTCACCTGCACCAATAAATTCTGTGATAAAATATTGACCCATTGTGCCGGAAAGCAAACATTACAATCCAAGATCAAACATGCTATCAATGCTTGAAAATGATAAATTTTATAATCAACCATTCAAAATTTCTAATCTAAACCAGATAAAAGGAATAACACAAACATAAAATATACCAATTCATTAATACAACATATACGACATAATACAATCTCACCGAGTTCGAACACCAAAACCCGATCCACCGAGTTCAAATAATATAGCAAAATATAGAGATATAACCGTAGAAACCCCAAGTTCTTTGACTCGGTTCAAATACCAAATACCAAACCATATGAGTTGAAATACCAAATACCAAAACGATTCATCGAGTTTAAATACACCGAGCATATGAGCATCACACCCTTCCATTCGCATACTTATGAGTGAACCATCCTCTCCAAAAGTCATTGAGTAAGCATAACAGCAAGACAAATATTCATCAACATGTAATCAGAAATTTCACTTCAAAATCTTGTTCCTTACCCAAATTGAGTGTGGCGGCCCACTTTTTTCAACTGGTTACAATTTAGGAATCCTTAGGTGTACACCATCTTCCATCTCTTTGATTGCAAAGACAAACGAACTTCAATATTTTTATGGCCAAACTTAGTAGCTTTTCCACGATCTACTTCGATTAGGGTCGCGATACGCTTGAGGTAGTCCGGTGTTTCCCATAGCGAGCTTTGTCCAATGCTTCTTGTAAGCCATGGAAGTCTGCAACTTCCACACTATTGTTGTCTTTGTTAAAAATCCGGATTTGCGAGGAATTATAATTACACTTCAACATCTCCTAGCCGACAAACTTCCGTGCTCTTGATCAACACACGAATAGTAACATCATTAATTTCAAGATACATTGTCCTCCGACTTACGAAAAAAGAACCAAAATTGGGTCAACTTTACGTAGTTTATCCTTAAAATTTTAACACCACCAAACAAGAGCTTAATTGCTTAAATCGCTTTGGTTAAATTTAATTTAGTTTTTAAACTGGGTTCACCACACTCACTCTCACTCTAGCAAGCTCGATTATTTGTCGATGAAAACCAACTAGAGTTTAAATAATTTTTTCATGAATGTGAAAATGTATTTATTTTTTCAGTTTTTAAATAATTTTTTAAAAATACTTTTTTAGATTTTTTTTTTAAAAATAAAAACTTAGTTCACATGAAATACTTGATCCTCAAAGATAGCCGGGTTTGCTTGAAAGCCGCTGCTCCGGACGTTGTAATGGGTCGTGCATGGAGGCCACATTTCAACACTCCTCCTTGGACTCCTTCTGCATACACCTAATTTCTTTCTCAATTCAATAAATCTTGTTGTTTTGAGGGCCTTAGTGAAGATATCAGCAATCTGATTTTCTGAATTGTAATGAATCAACTCAACTTCTCGAGCTTGCTCCATCTCCCTTATCACATGTAGTTTAATATTGAAGTGTTTGGTTCTACCATGGAAGACAGGGATCTTTGCAATTGCAACAGCCGACTTGTTGTCACAATAAATCTCTGTTGCTCCCTCTTGATATAAATTTAAATCAGCTAGGATTTTTCTCAACCAAACCGCTTGATTAACAAAGATTTGCCATAGCAACATATTAAACCTGCTTTGTTGATCGAGCTACAAGGTTCTGCTTCTTTGAACACCAGCAAAACAGTGTTGATCCAATGGTGAATCCATATCCAGATGTACTCCTTATGTCATCACTCGATCCACCCCAATCACTGTCTGTGTAGCCTACCAGCTTTAGCTCTTCAGCCTTGTTAAACTTCAGTCCATAGCTCAAGTTACCT
The DNA here is from genome assembly GCA_025503065.1 of Gossypium bickii. Taxonomy (NCBI): domain Eukaryota; kingdom Viridiplantae; phylum Streptophyta; class Magnoliopsida; order Malvales; family Malvaceae; genus Gossypium; species Gossypium bickii. Next base: position 135,752,012 of record CP106711.1, read on the forward strand.
TTGATGTACCTGAGCACTCTTTTTGCTGCTTGAAGATGCTGCATATTGCAGCAATGCATGAATCTCGATAGCATACTAATAGCAAACATTACATCAGGCCTAGTAGCTGTTAAATACAACAAGCGGCCAACTAAGCTTCTGTAGGAGGATTCATCAACTTGCTCATAAGCCCCTTGACTTGATAACTTTATTCCAACAGCCATTGGTGTGCTTGTTGGCTCGCAATTTTCCATTGAAAATTTGCATAAGACTTTCTTAGCAAATGTCTGTTGGCTCAAGCAGATTTCTCCTTTAGATTGACTTACCTCCACTCCAAGAAAGTAAGTCATGTGGCCCAAGTCTGACATCTCGAACATCATCTTCATTTGGTTCTTGAAATCTCTCAAGACATTGTTGTCTCCTCATGTAACCAGCAAATCATTAACATAAAGAGACACAATGAGCTGAGTTTCAGCTTCATTCTTCTTAACATACAGTGTGGGCTTACTGATGCTCCTTTGAAATCCCAAACTGATGAGATAACTATCAATTCGAGCATACCAAGCTCGGGGAGCTTGTTTCAGACCATATAGGGCCTTCTTGAGCTTATAGACCATGTGTTCTTTGCCTGGCACTGCAAAGCCTTGAGGCTGGTCAATGTAAATCTCCTCTTTAAGAAGTCCATTTAGAAATGCTGACTTAACATCGAGTTGGTGTATGGACCATTGCTTTTGTGCTGCCAAAGCAATCAGCAATCTTATGGTGTCAAGCCTGGCTACTGGTGCAAAGGTTTCCATGTAGTCCAGGCCATATTTCTGACTGAAGCCCTTGACAACCAGCCTTGCTTTGAGCTTGTTCAGGCTTCCATCAGTATTTTGCTTGGCACGATAGACCCATTTGACACCTATGACCTTTCTGTCAGGAGGCCTATCAACTAGATCCCAGGTTTGGTTATTCTCGATCATCTTCATTTCTTCAACCATTGCAGCCTTCCAGCCCTGGTGTGCTTCAGCCTCTTCATAGCTTGCTGGCTCTATTATGGCCACTTGGGCCCTTTCATAAACATCAATCAATGATCTAGTCCTCCGATCGAGACATCATCAATGTCCATTTTCGGACCCGGCTTGCTCGAGTTCTCATCGACTGCTACAAGTTCTTCTCAAGTCTCCATTGGTTAATTCTTTTCCCAGTTCTAGCAGAGCTTTCTCATCAAAGACCACATCCCCGCTCACTTGTATTTCTCTCGTTGTAGGGTCTAAGATCCTGTAGCCCTTTTTGGTCGAGCTATACCCTACCAAAACACCAAAGTTGTGACCTCTTTGACAACTTATCTCACTTAGTCCGCTGGAGCTTCGAGCATAACAAAGGCATCCAAAGACCTTCAGTGAGCCAATGATGGCTTGAATCCACACTATGCTTCAAAAGGTGTCTTGTGAGCTAATGCCTTTGTTGGAAGTCATTTTGGAGATAAACTGCAGTTGTTGATCGTTGACCCACATTGCCTTGGGCATATTCTTCTCAAATAATAGGCACTGGCCGTATCGAGCGTGCATTTCTATTCTTTCTTTCACTTACCTTATTTTGTTGGGGTGTATAAACATTGGTAAGTTGGTGTTTAATGCCGTAATCATTGCATATTGCTTAGAATCGAGCTAAAATGTACTCAGCTCCATTATCTGACCTGATAGTCTTTATCTTGCAACCTGTCTCAGTTTCTGCTTGACCTTTGAACTTCATGAACACTTGTGGAACTTCAGACTTGTGCTTTAAGAAGTAAATCCAACAGAATCTTGAATAGTCATCAATAAAGAGTATGAAATACCTGTTTCCACTGAGTGATTCAGTCTTCATGGGGCCACATACATCTGTGTGTACAAGTTGGAGCTTTTCTGATGCTCTCCAGGCTTGGTTCGAGGGAAAAGGTAGCCTGGCTTATTTTCCAAGCTGACACACTTCACAAACTTCATTATTGCATGCTGAATTAGTGAAGTTCTCGACCAGTTCTTCATGGACCATCCTAGCCATTGCTTTAAAGTTTGCATGACCAAGTCTTTTGTGCCATAGCTTAGAATCATTTTCTGAGGTAGTGTAGGCTGCATTCAAGCCTTCTGACCAGTTAACCTCAAAGGACTTATCAGTCATAGTGACTGTCATGAAGCATGATCTACTTGGATCAGTTATTTGACACTCCTTGTCTTTGAACACCAGTGAGTACCCTTTATCTAGCAGCTGAGTTATGCTTAGCAGGTTTCTATCAATCTCGGGTACAAGTAGCACATTAGAAATCACCTTGTTACCTATTGGAGTTGATATCGGAACATCTACTTTGCCTTCAGCCTTGATGAACTGACCATTTGCAACCTTGACCTTGGTTTGAAAACTTCTGTCTAAGGTTTTGAAGATGGATGCATTAGGTGACATATGATTTGTGCATCCACTGTCTAGGAGCCAAGCTTTTGAACCTTTCTTTTGGTCACTTAAACATGACACAACAAAGACTTGTTCTTCTTAGTCACTGCCTTCTTCAGCCACTCGAGCCTCAGTCTTTGGTTGTTGTTGAGTCCGCTTTGGTTTGCCTTTGTTTTTATAGACCTTTTCAACATGCCTTTTCTTCTTGCAGTCTTTGGCATATAGCAGATCGGCCCTAACCAAAGCATTTGTCTTCTAGATGGCCTAGTTTCTTGCAGAAACTGCAAAGCTGGTCATTGGTCCTGCGACAAGATCGTGCTTAGGCCTGTTTTTCCAGGTCCTCTTGCCTTTGTAGGCAGTGTTGATTGAGGAAGTCTTGGCCTTAGCTTGGAAAGCACCTTCTTGGTGCTCCTCATTCCCGCTTGCCCTCCTTTGCTCTTGTGCATAAAGGGCATTGATCAACCTGTTAGAGTGATCTTTGGAGAGGTCCTCGAGTCCTCGAGGAGGATATTTTTGCTTCATACCTTTCGTGTAGGGTAGATAGCACTTTCTCCACTATCCTTGCTTCATTAAACCGCTCTCCTAGAGCCTTATATGTTGTTTACAACACCATTATTTTGTCTCGAGTCTCTGTTTACAGTCTCCTCTTCTTTCATCTTCAAATTCTCAAGTCTCTTCTAAGATTCAGAGTCGCCGCCGCTCTGCTGGTTCTTTCAAAGTGCCTTAGAATTCTTCCTTGAGCTTGTCCAGCCCGCTTTGGTGTTTCACAGCCATAATCCCGGTAAAGATGACATCCGAGACACAATTTTGGATGCAAGACATAGCCTTGTGCTTCTTGGTCTTCCTCAAAGATGTTTGTCTCATCCGAGCCACGGTTGGATTGGCTCAAGAGGTTCTGGTCCAACATCAATAGTCACAACCTCCCATAGATCAAAAAGGCCCGCAGTAAGTTTTCATATTGACTGTCATATGTGAAAGCCTTCTCATTGAAGACCGGTGGTGCAAATTGATGAGAAGCTTGATGTAGCCATTCGACTTTGAGTTTAACAAAGAACAGTCCTCCAAGAATGAAGCTCTAGATACCAATTGTTGGGTTTACAAGCAACTAGCAGCTAGCATAAGTCAAGCTTGAGCTCCAAGGCTCGAGACTTGCAAAGAAAAGAAAGAAAGAGGAATGATAGAAAAGAAGTAAAACAGAAGCGTAAGAATGGAGCTTAGATTTTGAATGAAAAATCAATCACATTTCATTGCAAAACATTGATAACTTATAGCTAATACAAATGACAAAAATAAATCATGGTTGTCATCACCTAATTTCCACCTAACACCGTTAAACTTATGGAAACTTGAAATAATAACTTGTAAGCTTAACCTTGCTGATATGATCAGCTTTGTCACTATCAAAATGACATAAAATATTAACCTAACATGGTTCAAAATAAACCAAACTAAGTTACATTGGCATTTGATTACAAAATAGCAAAACTAAAAACTTAGTTCACATGAAATAATAGTTTCAGCATAGTTGGTTTGCTTGAGCTGCTCCTAGACATTGCATGGGCTGCATGGAGGCCACATTTCAACACATATTGCGACCTTAATCGAAGTGGATCGTTGAAAAGCTACTTAGTTTGGCCATAAAATATTGAAGTTACGGTTTGTATCGCAATCAAAGAGATGGAAGACTGGCGTACACCTCATGATTCAGGTTGGAACCAGTTGTAAAAGTGGGCCGCAACGCTCAATATGGGTAAGGAACAAGATTTTGAAGTGAAATTTGCTGATGACAAGTTGAATAATATTTGTCTTGCCTGTTATGCTTACTCAATGATTTATGGAGAGGATGGTTCACTTCATAAGGTTGCGAGTGGAAGGGTGTGATGCTCATATGCTCAGTGTATTTAAACTCCGTGAATCGTTTTGGTATTTGGTATTTCAACTCATATGGTTTGGTATTTGGTATATGAACTCAGCCAAAGAACTTGGGATTTTTACGGTTATATCTCTATGTTTTGTTATATTATTTGAACTCGGTGAATGGTTTTGGTGTTCGAACTCAGTGAGTTTGTATTGTGTCAGGTATGTTGTATTAATGAATTGGTATGTTTTATGTTTGTGTTATTTCTTTTATCTGGTTTAGATTAGAAATTTTGAATGGTTGATTATAAAATTTATCATTTTCCAAGTATTGATAGCATGTTTGATCCTGGATTGTAACATTTGCGTTCTGGTTTTGATGTTCGTCACCCAACAATGGGTAAATATTTTGTCACAGAATTTATGGTGCAGGTGAAGTGTTCAACAAAACGACAGAAATTTTGAGTACGATTTCTAGAATTTCATTCATAATGCAATTCATGGTATTTGGATTACATAATATGGAGAGTACGATGTATAGACTTAGGGTAATTGATAGCTCCAAAATATAGCTAATTCTCCACATATGCACTAACGCTTTCTTTCCTCACTCATCGATTTTCCCCACATTAACCCATGGCTCGGTTCCAATTTCTCACCAACTTCTATCCTTCTTTCAACCAACTCCTAAACCTCTATTGCTATTTGGGGTAAATGTATCTCGGTGATCTTTACTCAAAAATGAGTAAATTAGTCTTTATAAGTTAGACTAAAGAGCAAATCAGTCATTTCTACAAAAACAATTATTCATTTTATTATTAAATACCGAGATAACAAATGGAATACTCAGACAATTACACGTAGTGTGCCAAGTGTACCCCGTATTAACGTATAACGACTAATTTTAACAGTAAAAAATGAATGAAATTTTTTAACAGAATGACTAATTTATTCTTTGATCTAATGTATATAGATTAATTTATTCATTTTTTAAGTAAATGAGACAAAATGCAATCTAACTCCAAGTACAAAGACCTTCGACACTGGCCTAGCCAGGGGGTTGACAAGGGCCTGATTTCCCTTAAAATAGAAAATTTTTCATTTATGTTCTTTAAAATTTTTAAAATTTTAAATTAATAAAGGTAAAATTGCACTTTAATCCCCCTAAAAATGATAAAAAATTTATAAAGTATTCAAATAATAAATTTATTTTTTTACTATCATAAAAATTAAAATTTAATTTCAGCCCCTCAACAAAATTTTATGCCGTTAACCCTAATCTCCATAATACGTTTACTCTATTTGACGTATTTTTCTTCAAGTCATTTTCGCCATAAATTCATAACAATATTCTTGTCTCCAAATGATATTTGTCCCCAAAGATTGAAGTCCGAAAATTGACATTTTTTTATAATATAATCCTTCCAAGTAACATTTCCAAGTAGGGGCGTTATCCAGAAGGGCGGGCCCGATCCTCTTAATTTTTTTTATTTAAAATTTTTAAATTTTTAAAATTTTAAATTAGTATAATCTCCTATAAAAATAATGAAATTTTTATTTAATTTTTAAAAAATTATAAAAATATAAATTATTTAAATAGTGAAATTATATTTTTACTATTGTAAAAATTATAATTTAATTTTGACATTTTAAATTTTTTCGACTTCCTCCTGTTTTCAGGTCCAAGATTCAACCACACCACCAAAAGTTGAGTTTACTGCCTGATTGTTGTTCTTCAATATTCGTTTGTCTTGCACGTAAGGATGATAAACAAATGGTTGCCAATCATTTCTTAACCCTGTGACCATTTTTATTCCTTCAAAAGACTAACATGAAACAATGGAGGAAAGCTGGAAGTTGGACAGAGCAATTGGTTTAATGGGTTATTTTTTTCTTGAACCGATTTAATTAACTTAAAAAATCAATTCCTCGATTTTAATTAAAGAAATCGACCAAATTGAACCGACATTGATTTGGTCGGTTTTTTCAGTTAATCAATCCAAATTTTTCAGTTATACAATAATATATTTAAAAACTAAATATATTTTAAATAATTGAAATTTGATATAAAATAACTGAGTTATTTTATCGGTTTAGTTTTAGGATTCAAAAAAGAAAATCGATCGACAAACCAAATAAATCGAGGTTGAAACCAATCAACTCACTCCACCCCACTAAATCAAAACCGAAATAATCAGTAATACCCAAATTTACCTGAGCCCATTAAACTGGACCCAAATAAATCAAAAATGAACCCGATTATGAAGCCCAAATCAAAAAATAAAAATGGCTCGATGACCCAGTGGCCCAAACGCCCAAAACTTAGAAGCTAGGGGTTTCGGAACCCTAGCACTTGCGCCGCTCTCCATCGGCCATCGTCGCCACCGCCGCCACTACCACCACCAGCGCTAGTTTCCCCACTCCCTTTTGCTCCCCGTGATCCGCAAATGAAGACAAAGCAACAAAGAACACAACAAGCAAGGAGATATTGTATTTTATTATTATTAACCGGCTATAAAGCCATTGAAAAACGATGTATGGGGGACCCTTTTTTCGAATTTCGACCAAGAGAATACAAAAAAAAGAACGAATTTTTTTTTCATTTCGAATTTTTCCTCTTTTTATCCATAAATATATATACACGTTTAAAAAAAAAGAGTGAGAGAGAGAGATTTTACCTTTTTCGCCACCGCATGGCGACGGCAGTGTTTACTGTTATGACGCCGCTCCCTTTCTTGCCTGCAGAGAAGGGAAGCAAGAGAGAATCAACTTTTTTTTAAGAAACAGAGAATGAAATGATTTTTGTGAGAAAAATCATAAGCCCATAAGCCCCAAAACGACGTCGTTTCAATTGACCCGACCCGATCCGACCCGCTCCAGCCTAGGATCCGCGCGTTTTATTATGGAGGGGCTAATTGCGCTTTTAGCCCCTCCGCTTTTTCATGTCTGAGCAATCAAGTTTTTTATCCCAATTTTGACCCAATGATTTTCCATGGTTTCAAACTAAGTCCTCCTTCCAGCGCATCGTTTCAGTGAGGGGATTTATTGCTGTTTTGGACCCTCCAGGTTGTGCGCGCGTTGCAAATAAGCCCCTTTTCCCTTTTATTCTATTTCAAATTGACCCCAAAATCCCATTTTTAAATCCAATTTGATCCCTTTTTAGTATTTTGTAATTATTATTATTTACTTTATTTTTGTATCATCATTACTATATTATTATTAATAGTATTATCATTATGGTTATTATTATTATTAGCATTTTATTATCATTACTATTAGGATTATATTTATATTACCATTATACATATTTCGTATCATTATTATTATTTTTTTATATTACTATATTATTATTATTATTATTATTATTATTATTATTATTATAACTATATTTGTATTATTATATTATACATATTATACATATTTTGTACCATTTCATTATTATTCTATTATTACTACTATTATTATTATTATTATTAAGACTATATTCATATTATTATACAGCAAATATTTTGTATCATTATTTTTTTATTATTATTATTTTACTATTATTATCATACTATTATTATTACGCTATTATTATATATATAGTATTATCACTATATTTATATTATTATTTTGTTACACATATTTTGCATCATCATTATCACTATTTTATTATTATACTATTATTATTATGTTATTATTTTTATATCACTATTATTGTACCATGACTTGTATATATATATACCCATTATTATTATTTTAGTTTTATTATTATTTTAGTTTTATTCTTTTCTCATTCGTTTTAGACTTGTTTTACTTCATTTTCGTCTTCATTATTGTTGTTCACATAAGCACATTTACTTCCGCGTTGATACGCACATCCGTATTGTAATCTGTTTTTACATTTTCTTATAGACTTGCGTCACATCGACTTTCACCCGACACAAAATTGCTTTCTTTCTCAAAGGCAATGTTCAGTATTTAGAAACTCGAGAGGTCGTGCCCTAAAGTATTAGGTTGCAATCATTCTCGTTTAATCTAAATGACCGAGTATCCTTTTAAAACAATTACATTCCTAAACAAAAAGTTTATTCTCGAAAACTCAAAACGTCGTGTCCTGAAGCATTGGATGTGATGATTTGTTATTCCGAAAGAAAATTTTTCTATACTGAGGCAATGTTCTATGTTTAGAAGCACAAGAGATTGTGCCCTAAAGTATTGGGTTGCAATTTTCTCGTTTAATCTAAATATCCGAATATCCTTTCGAAAAGTATATTTCTTACCAAAAGGGGTTATTTTTGGAACTCAGAATGTCATATCCTAAAGTATTGGACGTGGTGTTTGGTTATTCCAAAGTGAGGTTTACTAAAAGCAAGGCAACATTCTATACTTAGAAGCTCGAGAAAACGTGCCCTAAAGTATTGGGTTTGCTATTCTCTCGTCCACTTTTAAATAATAGAATGTCCCTTAAAGTAAATTTATAAATAAAAGGGGGAAGTTTAGTCTCGATGGTCAAAAGGGGTGTCCCAAAGTATTGGATACGACATTTTGCCTCGAGACGGAATAGCCCCTTGGCATACGTCTTCGATTTCTTTAAAAATTATCAGTTGACATCATCATAAAAAGGATCGTTTTAATTCTTTCAAATTTTCAAATTTTCGGCATCAAGACATTAGATAATCAATCAGGTACCAATCTTTGGGCGTATCGAGGGTGCTAACCCTTCCTCGCGCAGAATCGACTCCCGAACCTATTTCTTTAAACTTCGTAGACCAAAATTGTTGTTTTAATAAATTAAATGGTTTATTTAAAATAACTACTTTTCAAGGTGTCCCAATCACACCTCAATAAAAAGGATTGGTGGCGACTCTCACGTTTTATCATTTTCAAAACCCAAGTTCGATTCATGCCCTTCTCAAAAGCCGAGGGGTGGTTTAGACATAATCGATTGATTTTTTTTATTAAGCTAACTTATCCCATCATAATTTACAAAACTAAATTAGAGTTAAAAAATCGATATAACCGAATCAAATTTAAATCGATCAGTTCAGTCGGTTAATCAACTTAACTTACCCTAATATAAAATATATTAAAAATACATCATGAATGTGAAAATGTATTTATTTTTTCAGTGTTTAAATAATTTTTTAAAAATACTTTTTTGGATTTTTTTCTAACATAAATGTTTTTATCTATTATTTTTAAAAACTGGTTTTAATTTTTTTAAGTTTGAAAGTTTAATTGATTTTTTTTAAATGGTTAACATTTTTTAAAATCAAAGCTATGTTAGAATTGAACTAAACATAATTTTTTATCTATATGAATTCTCCAAAACTTAAAAATAAATGAAGAGTCTTTTCTTCTAGAAATTATTTTATAAACATTTTTCATCACATCATTTATGGTCCTATCCAATTAAAAGAGGACACATCATTCTTTTTTCCATATCATATGTACATTTAGACTAAACTAGTAATTATCCAACTATAACTTTGTAAAAGTTCTGTTATTAGTCCTTGTACTTTGTAAAAATTATGACTTTAGTCTCTATGCTTTAATTTCATCAATTTCAATTCTTGACTTTTCAAATAGGTTAGCCCTGTGCTTTTTGAAATTTGAAATTAGGTAAACTACACTAGTAGTTATCCAACTATTCGTAGTTTTTTTTTTGTCGGACAACTATAAAAAGTTACAATATTGTTATCTGACTATTAGCAAATTTCTTTTTTTTTATCACCTAATTATGAAAATTTACAAAATGGTCATTCAGCTATTAAATTTTATCTTTTTTGGTGACAACGTTTAAAATTGACATAATAGCAATTTTAACTCTCAATATTTATACATTGTGTCAATTTAGTCTTGATTTTGAAAATCTCACATTCAACATTTACTTATTGTGTAATTTAGTTTTTTTTTTTTATATGTAGTTTTGTTGTTCTTTGTAACCCTTTCACCTAAAAAGTTAAAAAAACAAACAAATTTATCAACTAAATATGTTTGAAAATATACAAAAATAGAAACACCCAAAAGTCTAAGATAATAATTTTCATCTTTTCTTGTACTTTTAAAATTAACTTTTAATATTACAGAAAAATAACTCTTATAAAAGGATAAAATTGTACAATGAGTAAATGTGGAGCCTTAATTTTTTTTTAAAATAAAATAAAATAGATTTAATTTATAAATGTTGAGACTTAAATAATAATAGAAACTTAAGAGTTGGGTTGAAACTAGAGGTGTGCAAAATTCGGGTAAAACTGAAAAAATTCGATTAACCGATCGAATTCGGTTAATCGGTCGGTTAATCGAATTTTTTCAGTCGGGGTCGGTTAATTATTTTGTGATTTTTCAGTTAACGGTTAATTCAGTTCGAAATCGGTCGATTAACCGAATTTTTTCGGTTTAACCGAAAAAATTAATAAATAAAATTATAATATATAAATAGGCCCACTATTCACCTAAACCCAATCCCTAAACCCAATCCAAACCCAAATATCCAACCCAACCCAATTACTCAATCTAACTCAATCATAAAAATTACAAATAATTTAATAAATAAAAAAAAATTTAAAACTAAAACTAAAATTATGTAATTTTTTTAATTATGTAGTGATTCATTTCGGGTAATTCGAGTAATTCCGTTAATTCGGTTAATTTTTAACCAAAAATAAAAAAAATATAATTTTCGGTTAATTCGGTTAACCGATCGAATTAACCGAAAAAATTTTGGTTTAGTTAACGGTTAAAAATTTTGAAAAGTCGATTAATTTGGTTAATATTATTTCGGATCAGTTAACCAGTCGGTTAACCGACTGAACACCCGTAGTTGAAACAAGGATGGAAGTTACTAAGAAATTGGAACTGAGCCATGAGCTAATGACAGAAGAATCTAATGAGCTGAGAGAAGAAACTGGTAGTGCATATGTGGAGAATTAGCTATATTTTACAGCTATCAATTATCCTGAAATTCTATAAATCCTACTCTCCATATTATGTACGCAAATACCATGAATTGCATTATGATTGAAATTGGAGAAATCGTAATCTCTATACCTAAAATTTTGTCATTTTGTTGAACAATTCTCTTGCACCATAAATTCTGTGATAAAATATTGACCCATTGTGCCGGAAAGCAAACGTTACAATCCAAGATCAAACATGCTATCAATGCTTGAAAATGATAAATTTTATAATCAACCATTCAAAATTTCTAATCTAAACCAGATAAAAGAAATAACACAAACATAAAACATACCAATTCATTAATACAACATACCTGACACACTACAAACTCTCTGAGTTCGAACACCAAAACCATTCACCGAGTTCAAATAATATAACAAAATATAGAGATATAACCGTAGAAACCCCAAGTTCTTTGACTGAGTCCAAATACCAAATACCAAACCATATGAGTTGAAATACCAAATACCAAAATGATTCACTGAGTTTAAATACACTGAGCATATGAGCATCACACCCTTCCATTCGCATACTTATGAGCTGAACCATCCTCTCCAAAGTCATCGAGTAAGCATAACAGGCAAGACAAATATTCATCAACATATCATCAGCAAAATTTCACTTCAAAATCTTGTTCCTTACCCATATTGAGCGTCGCGGCCGCTTTTCAACTGGTTATAGCCGGAATCCTTAGGTGTACACCAGTCTTCCATCTCTTTGATTGCAGCATAAACCAGAACTTCAATATTTTTATGGCCAAACTTAGTAGCTTTTCCACGATCTACTTCGATTAGGGTCGCGATACGTTTGAGGTAGTCTGGTGTTTCCCCATAGCGAGCTTTGTCCAATGCTTCTTGTAAGCCATGGAAGTCTGCAACTTCCACACTGTTGTTGACTTTGTTAAAAAATCCAGATTGCCAGGAATTATAATTACACTTCAACATCTCCCTAGCCAGCAAACTTCCGTGCTCTTGATCAACAGGAATAGTAACATCATTCATTTCAGTACATTGTCCTCTGACTTCTGGAAAAAACCAAAATTGGGTCAACTTTACGTAGTTTATCCTTAAAATTTTAACACCACCAAACAATAGCTTAATTGCTTAAATCGTCTGGTTAAATTTAATTTAGTTAAATTAAATCTCTGTTAAATTTTACACAATCATATACACAACAAATGAAATACAAAACTTCAAAATTCATGTTTTAAAAAGGTAGCACTAATATTATCGTATCTCTGAAATTTTGACTTGTTTTCCATATTTGTTCTCTGAAATTTTAAGTATAATGTCTTTCCTCGTGTACTAGAATTTTTCATAGACTTAGCGAAAAGCCATTTTCAACTATGTTAGTTGGATCAGGTATGAGTGTCAGTTGTGGGTATATGTCTAACAGGAATAAGTTCAATTTTCACTAAAAATTTCATGTATTTCAAGAAACCTCAAAGGCTTGTCCAAACATGTGTGAAGACGGACACTTAAAAGCAAAATGAAAAGCTGGAGCCTGTAAAACCTAATATTTAAGAAACATTACATAGTGTTGAAACTTTCTAAGCTTTGAAAATACTATAAATGGTTCAAGCTGAGAACTTAAGGAAACAAGATTCATATTTTTTTTCCATTCTGTTTTCCAGGTCTCAATGTCTGAAGCCATTCTTAGACTTGCCCTTGTTTACATCTTGATAATTTGTTTATATTTCTCTTAAATTTCAGGAATTCAGCCCGGAGACTCTAGGAAAAGAGGTTATATTATTTGAGGATATTTTAATTTTTTTACTTTAAAAAAACCAACAAAAAATATGAATGTGGTTGGATTTGATCCTATGCTATTAGAATCAATAAAATATTAATTTTACCGCTAAATCAATAAAAAAAAAACCAATAATATTTACTCACAATTTATTTTACTTTTATTATTATTATTTATTGTATGTTATTTTTAAACTAACATTTATGTTTTAAGTATGGAGTTTCTTCACACTAGTATAAATTTAATTATTTCTCAAATCCTTAATTTGAATTTACCGGATGGTTGTTTAGTAGTTAATCTAAAATTTCTTGTTTTTTTTTTGAAGTACATAATCACACATTGAATCTCATTTGATTTCTATATAGTCATATACACAACAATTTCATGACAATTAATGTAGTAAATGGAATTTGAAAATTTGACTTGTTTTCCATGTTTGTTGTTTTAGTTTTATTCTGCAGTGCCAAGTATGCAAGAAGTTGCTGCAACTGATGGCCATGGCATACCATTGGGGACCACTATTACCAGTGGAATGCTAATGCCTCAACAGGGTGGGAGTGAGGCGTCTGAAGCACAATACAACACGAACGCACCACCATTGTTGCACAGTGATAATCAGATGAACTTAACGCTCAGTGGAAGCAACAAAAGAGATGGGGTTTCAGAAGCTGGAGTACAAGGTACTGAAAAGAATGATGTTACTATTACTGTTGATCAAGACCACGGAAGTTTGCTGGCTAGGGAGATGTTGAAGTACAATTATAATTCCTGGCAATCCGGACTTTTTAACAGAGAGAACAACAGTGTGGAAGTTGCACACTTCCATGGCTTACAAGAAGCATTGGACGAAACTCGCTTTGGGGAAACACCAGACTACCTCAAACGTATCGCGACCCTAATCAAAGTGGATCGTGGAAAAGCTACTAAGTTTGGCCATAAAAATATTGAAGTTCTGGTTTGTGCCGCAATCAAAGAGATGGAAGACTGGCGTACACCTCAGGATTCCGGCTGGAACCAGTTGAAAAAGTGGGCCGCCACGCTCAATATGGGTAAGGAACAAGATTTTGAAGTGAAATTTGCTGATGATATGTTGATGAATATTTCTCTTGCCTGTTATGCTTACTCAATGATTTTTGGAGAGGATGGTTCAGCTCATAAGTATGCGAATGGAAGGGTGTGATGCTCATATGCTCAGTGTATTTAAACTCAGTGAATCGTTTTGGTATTTGGTATTTCAACTCATATGGTTTGGTATTTGGTATTTGAACTGAGTCAAAGAACTTGGGGTTTCTACGGTTATATCTCTATATTTTGTTATATTATTTGAATTCGGTGAATGGTTTTGGTGTTCGAACTCAGTGAGTTTGTATTGTGTCAGGTATGTTGTATTAATGAACTGGTATGTTTTATGTTAGTGTTATTTCTTTTATCTGGTTTAGATTAGAAATTTTGAATGTTTGATTATAAAATTTATAGCATGTTTGATCTTGGATTGTAACATTTCCGTTCTGGCTTTGATGCTCGTCACCCCACAATGGGTAAATATTTTGTCACAGAATTTATGGTGCAGGTGAAGTGTTCAACAAAACGACAGAAATTTTAAGTATAGAGAGTACGATTTCTAGAATTTCATTCATAATGCAATTCATGGTATTTGCATTACATAATATGGAGAGTACGATGTATGATAGCTCCAAAATATAGCTAATTCTCCACATATGCACTAACAGTTTCTTTCCTCAGCTCATCAGATTTTCCTGTCATTAGCCCATGGCTCAGTTCCAACTTCTCAGCTAACTCCCATCCTTGTTTCAACCAACTCCTAAACCTCTATTGCTATTTGGGGTAAATGTATCTCGGTGATCTTTACTCGAAAAATGAGTAATTTAGCCTTTATAATTTAGACCAAAGAGCAAATTAGTTATTTTTATAAAAAAAAATATTCATTTTATTATTAAAAACTGACATAACAGATGGAATAATCAAACAATTACACGTGATGTGCCAAGTGTATCCCATACCAACGTATAGTGACTAATTTTTAATAGCAAAAAATGAATAAATATTTTTAACAGAATGACTAATTTACTAGTTGATCTAATGTATATAGATTAATTTACCCATTTTTTAAGTAAATGAAACAAAATGTAGTCGAACTCTAGGTACAAAGACCTCTGTAACGGGCGTAATTAGGGGGCTGGCAGGGGCTTGACTTCCCTTAAAATAGAAAATTTTTCATTTATGTTCTTTAATATTTTTAAAATTTTAAATTAGTAAAGATAAAATTACATTTTAATCCTCCTAAAAATGATAAAAATTTGATAAGCTATTCAAATAGTGAAATTACTTTTTTACTATCATAAAAGTTAAAATTTAATTTCAGCCCCTTGACAAAATTTTCTGCCTTAAACCCTGACTTGATGTATTTTTCTTCAGCTGATTTTCACCATAAATCCATAACAATATCCTTGTCTCCAAATGATTTTTGTCCCCAAAGATTGAAGTCTGAAAATTGAGATTTTTTTGTCTCCAAATGATTTTTGTCCCCAAAGATTGAAGTCTGAAAATTGAGATTTTTTATAATATAATCCTCTCAATTAACATTTTCAAATTTAGGAGGATGGCCTTGACCCTCTTAAAATGATTTTTTTTTTTTCTATTTAGATCTTTTAAAGTTTTTAAAATTTTAAATTAATATAAATAAAATTGTGCTTTGATCTCTCTTAAAAATAATAAAATTTTCATTCAATCTTTTAAAAATTATAAAAATATAAATTATTTAAATAATAAAATTATATTTTTACTATCATAAAAATTATAATATAATTTTCACCCTTAAAAAAATTTCTGGATTCATCCCTATTTTAAATTACGTATTCAACCACACTACCAAAAGTTGAGTTTACTGCCTGATTGTTGTTCTTCAATATTCGTTTGTCTTGTACGTAAGAATGGTAAACAAATGGTTGCCAATCATTTCTCAACCCTGAGACCATTTTTATTCCTCCAAAAGACTAACATGAAACAATGGATGCAAGCTGGAAGTTGGACAGAGCAATTGGTTTAATGGGTTATTTTTTTCTTGAACCGATTTAATTAATTTTAAAATGGAAAAAAATAAAATCAATTCCTCGTTTTTAATTAAAAAATTGACCAAACTAAACCGATATTGATTTGGTTTTTTCAGTTAATCAATCCACATTTTTTTGAGTTAAGTTTAACGTTTATACAGTAATATATTTAAAAACTAAATATATTTTAAATAATTGAAATTTGATATAAAATAACAGAGTTTTTTTTTATCGGTTTAGTTTTAGGATTCGAAAAATGAGAATGGATCGACAAACCAATTAAATCGAGGTTGAAACCAATCAACCCGCTCCACCCCACTAAATCGAAATCGAAATAATCGATTGATTTTTTTTTATTAAGTCAACTTAACTCATCATAATATACAAAACTAAATTAGAGTTAAAGAATCGATATAACCGAATCAAATTTAAATCGATCAGTTCAATCGGTTAATCAACTTAGCCTACCATTATATAAAATATATTAAAAATACACCATGAATGCGAAAATGTATTTATTTTTTCAGTGTTTAAATAATTTTAAAAAAATACTTTTTTAGATTTTTTTCCTAACATAAATGTTTTTATCTATTATTTTTAAAAATTTGTTTTAAATTTTTTAAGTTTGAACGTTTAATTAACATTTTTTAAAATCAAAGCTACGTTAGATTTGAACTAAACATAATTTTTTATCTATATTAATTCTCCAAAACTTAAAAACAAATGAAGAGTCTTTTCTTTGATAAATTATTTTATGAACCTTTTTCATCACATCATTTATGGTCTTATCCAATTAAAAGAGGACACATCATTCTTTTTTTCATATCATATGTACATTTGGACTAAACTAGTAATTATCCAACTATGACTTTGTAAAAGTTCTGTTATTAGTCCTTGTACTTTGTAAAAATTATGACTTTAGTCTCTATGCTTTAATTTCATCAATTTCAATTCTTGACTTTTCAAATAGGTTAGCCCTGTGCTTTTTGAAATTTGAAATTCGGTAAACTACACTAATAATTATCCAACTATTCGTAGTTTTTTTTTTTTATCGGACAACTATAAAAAGTTATAATATTGTTATATGACTATTAGTAAATTTCTTTTTTTTTTATCACCTAATTATGAAAATTTACAAAATGATCATTCACCTATTAAATTTTATCTTTGTTGGTGACAACATTTAAAATTGACATAATAGCAATTTTAACTCTCAATATTTATACATTGTGTCAATTTAGTCTTGATTTTGAAAATCTCACATTCAACATTTACTCATTGTGTAATTTAGTTTTTTTTTTTATGTAGTTTTGTTGTTCTTTGTAACCCTTTCACCTAAAAAGTTAAAAAGAAAAAAACAAATTTATCAACTAAATATGTTTGAAAATATACAAAAATAGAAACACCCAAAAGTCTAAGATAATAATTTTATCTTTTCTCGTACTTTTAAAATTAACCTTTAATATTACAGAAAAATAATTATTATAAAAGGATAAAATTGTACAATGAGTAAATGTGGAGTGTTAATTTTTTTAAAAATAAAATAAAATAGATTTAATTTATAAATGTTGAGAGTTAAATAACAATAGAAACTTAAGAGTTGGGTTGAAACAAAGATGGAAGTTAGTGAGAAATTGAACCGAGCCATGAGCTAATGTGGAAGAATCTAATGAGTGAGAGAAGAAAGTGGTAGTGCATATGTGGAGAAATAGCTATATTTTACAGCTATCAATTATCCTGAAATTCTATAAATCCTACTCTCCATATTATGTACGCAAATACCATGAATTGCATTATGAATGAAATTGCAGAAATCGTACTCTCTTTACCTAAAGTTTTGTCATTTTGTTGAACAATTCACCTGCACCAATAAATTCTGTGATAAAATATTGACCCATTGTGCCGGAAAGCAAACATTACAATCCAAGATCAAACATGCTATCAATGCTTGAAAATGATAAATTTTATAATCAACCATTCAAAATTTCTAATCTAAACCAGATAAAAGGAATAACACAAACATAAAATATACCAATTCATTAATACAACATACCTGACATAATACAATCTCACTGAGTTCGAACACCAAAACCAGTCACCGAGTTCAAATAATATAGCAAAATATAGAGATATAACCGTAGAAACCCCAAGTTCTTTGACTCAGTTCAAATACCAAATACCAAACCATATGAGTTGAAATACCAAATACCAAAACGATTCACTGAGTTTAAATACACTGAGCATATGAGCATCACACCCTTCCATTCGCATACTTATGAGCTGAACCATCCTCTCCAAAAGTCATTGAGTAAGCATAACAGGCAAGACAAATATTCATCAACATGTAATCAGTAAATTTCACTTCAAAATCTTGTTCCTTACCCAAATTGAGTGTGGCGGCCCACTTTTTCAACTGGTTACAGCCGGAATCCTTAGGTGTACACCAGTCTTCCATCTCTTTGATTGCAGCACAAACCAGAACTTCAATATTTTTATGGCCAAACTTAGTAGCTTTTCCACGATCTACTTCGATTAGGGTCGCGATACGTTTGAGGTAGTCTGGTGTTTCCCCATAGCGAGCTTTGTCCAATGCTTCTTGTAAGCCATGGAAGTCTGCAACTTCCACACTATTGTTGTCTTTGTTAAAAAATCCGGATTGCGAGGAATTATAATTACACTTCAACATCTCCCTAGCCAGCAAACTTCCGTGCTCTTGATCAACACGAATAGTAACATCATTAATTTCAGTACATTGTCCTCCGACTTCTGAAAAGAACCAAAATTGGGTCAACTTTACGTAGTTTATCCTTAAAATTTTAACACCACCAAACAAAGAGCTTAATTGCTTAAATCGCTTTGGTTAAATTTAATTTAGTTTTTAAACCTGGTTCACCACACTCACTCTCACTCTAGCAAGCTCGATTATTTGTCGATGAAAACCATTTAGAGTTTAAATAATTTTTTCATGAATGTGAAAATGTATTTATTTTTTCAGTTTTTAAATAATTTTTAAAAATACTTTTTAGATTTTTTTTTTTAAAAATAAAAACTTAGTTCACATGAAATAACAGTCTCAGCATAGCTGGTTTGCTTGAGCTGCTCCTGGATGTTGCATGGGCTGCATGGAGGCCACATTTCAACACTCCTCCTTGGACTCCTTGCTGCATACACCTAATTTCTTTCTCAATTCAATAAATCTTGTTGTTTTGAGGGCCTTAGTGAAGATATCAGCAATCTGATTTTCTGAATTGTAATGAATCAACTCAACTTCTCGAGCTTGCTCCATCTCCCTTATCACATGTAGTTTAATATTGAAGTGTTTGGTTCTACCATGGAAGACAGGGATCTTTGCAATTGCAACAGCCGACTTGTTGTCACAATAAATCTCTGTTGCTCCCTCTTGATATAAATTTAAATCAGCTAGGATTTTTCTCAACCAAACTGCTTGATTAACAGCATTTGCCATAGCAACATATTCGAAACCTGCGTTGTTGATCGAGCTACAAGGTTCTGCTTCTTTGAACACCAGCAAAACAGTGTTGATCCAATGGTGAATCCATATCCAGATGTACTCCTTATGTCATCACTCGATCCACCCCAATCACTGTCTGTGTAGCCTACCAGCTTTAGCTCTTCAGCCTTGTTAAACTTCAGTCCATAGCTCAAGTTACCTTTGATGTACCTGAGCACTCTTTTTCTTTCGCTTGAAGAGATCTTTGCATATTGCAGCAATGCATGAATCTCGATAGCATACTAATAGCAAACATTACATCAGGCCTAGTAGCTGTTAAATACAACAAGCGGCCAACTAAGCTTCTGTAGGAGGATTCATCAACTTGCTCATAAGCCCCTTGACTTGATAACTTTATTCCAACAGCCATTGGTGTGCTTGTTGGCTCGCAATTTTCCATTGAAAATTTGCATAAGACTTTCTTAGCAAATGTCTGTTGGCTCAAGCAGATTTCTCCTTTAGATTGACTTACCTCCACTCCAAGAAAGTAAGTCATGTGGCCCAAGTCTGACATCTCGAACATCATCTTCATTTGGTTCTTGAAATCTCTCAAGACATTGTTGTCTCCTCATGTAACCAGCAAATCATTAACATAAAGAGACACAATGATGAGTGAGTTTGACTTCATTCTTCTTAACATACGAGTGTGGGCTTCATCGATGCTCCTTTGAAATCCCAAACCGATGAGATAACTATCAATTCGAGCATACCAAGCTCGGGAGCTTGTTTCGGACCATATAGGGCCTTCTTGAGCTTATAGACCATGTGTTCTTTGCACTGCACTCGCAAAGCCTTGAATTTGGTCAATGTAAATCTCCTCTTTAAGAAGTCCATTTAGAAATGCTTCGACTTAACATCGAGTTGGTGTATGGACCATTGCTTTTGTCTTTGCCAAAGCAATCGGCAATCTTATGGTGTCAAGCACAGCTCTTTGGTGCAAAGGTTTCCATGTAGTCCAGGCCATATTTTTCGATCGTTTCTTGACAACCAGCCTTGCTTTGAGCTTGTTCGAAGCTTCCATCGGTATTTTGCTTGGCACGATAGACCCATTTGACACCTATGACCTTTCTGTCAGGAGGCCTATCAACTAGATCCCAGGTTTGGTTATTCTCGATCATCTTCATTTCTTCAACCATTGCGACCTTCCGATTACTGGTGTGCTTGACCTCTTCATAGCTTGTTTGGCTCTATTATGGCCACTTGGGCCCTTTCATAAACATCAATCAATGATCTAGTCCTCCGATCGAGACATCATCAATGTCCATTTACGGACCCGGCTTGCTCAGTTCCATCTCGACTGCTACAAGTTCTTACAAGTCTCCATTGGTTAATTCTTTTCCCGTTCTAGCAGCAGCTTTCTCATCAAAGACCACATCCCTGCTCACTTGTATTTTCTCTGTTGTAGGGTCTAAGATCCTGTAGCCCTTTTTGACTGAGCTATACCCTACCAAAACACCAGGTTGTGACCTCTTTGACAACTTATCTCACTTAGCTGCTGGAGCCTGAGCATAACAAAGGCATCCAAAGACCTTCAGGTGAGCCAATGATGGCTTGAATCCACACTATGCTTCAAAAGGTGTCTTGTGAGCTAATGCCTTTGTTGGAAGTCTGTTTTGGAGATAAACTGCAGTGTTGACTGCTTCAGCCCACATTGCCTTGGGCATATTCTTCTCAAATAATAGGCACCTGGCCGTATCGAGCAGACTTCTATTCTTTCTTTCACTTACCTTATTTTGTTGGGGTGTATAAACATTGGTAAGTTGGTGTTTAATGCCAGAATCATTGCATATTGCTTAGAACTGAGCTAAAATGTACTCAGCTCCATTATCTGACCTGATAGTCTTTATCTTGCAACCTGTCTCAGTTTCTGCTTGACCTTTGAACTTCATGAACACTTGTGGAACTTCAGACTTGTGCTTTAAGAAGTAAATCCAACAGAATCTTGAATAGTCATCAATAAAGAGTATGAAATACCTGTTTCCACTGAGTGATTCAGTCTTCATGGGGCCACATACATCTGTGTGTACAAGTTGGAGCTTTTCTGATGCTCTCCAGGCTTGGTTCGAGGGAAAAGGTAGCCTGGCTTATTTTCCAAGCTGACACACTTCACAAACTTCATTATTGCATGCTGAATTAGTGAAGTTCTCGACCAGTTCTTCATGGACCATCCTAGCCATTGCTTTAAAGTTTGCATGACCAAGTCTTTTGTGCCATAGCTTAGAATCATTTTTACGAGGTAGTGTAGGTTGCATTCAAGCCTTCGACCCGATTAACCTCAAAGGACTTATCAGTCATAGTGACTGTCATGAAGCATGATCTACTTGGATCAGTTATTTGACACTCCTTGTCTTTGAACACCAGTGAGTACCCTTTATCTAGCAGCTGAGTTATGCTTAGCAGGTTTCTATCAATCTCGGGTACAAGTAGCACATTAGAAATCACCTTGTTACCTATTGGAGTTGATATCGGAACATCTACTTTGCCTTCAGCCTTGATGAACTGACCATTTGCAACCTTGACCTTGGTTTGAAAACTTCTGTCTAAGGTTTTGAAGATGGATGCATTAGGTGACATATGATTTGTGCATCCACTGTCTAGGAGCCAAGCTTTTGAACCTTTCTTTTGGTCACTTAAACATGACACAACAAAGACTTGTTCTTCTTAGTCACTGCCTTCTTCAGCCACTCGAGCCTCAGTCTTTGGTTGTTGTTGAGTCTGCTTTGGTTTGCCTTTGTTTTTATAGACCTTTTCAACATGCCTTTTCTTCTTGCAGTGCTGGCATATAGCATCAGGCCTAAACCAGAGCATTTGTCTTCTAGATGGCCTAGTTTCTTGAATCTGCAAAGCTGGTCATTGGTCCTTGCAAAGATGAGGCTTAGGCCTGTTTTTTCCAGTCCTCTTGCCTTTGTAGGCAGTGTTGATTGAGGAAGTCTTGGCCTTAGCTTGGAAAGCACCTTCTTGGTGCTCCTCATTCCTGCTTGCCCTCCTTTGCTCTTGTGCATAAAGGGCATTGATCAACTCGGTTAGAGTGATGCTGGAGAGGTCCCTTGAGTCCTCGAGGGAGGATATTTTTGCTTCATACCTTTCAGGTAGGGTAGATAGCACTTTCTCCACTATCCTTGCTTCATTAAACTGCTCTCCTAGGAGCCTTATGCTGTTTACAACAGCCATTATTTTGTCTCGAGCAGTCTTTTTTTTCTGCCTCTCTCTTCTTTCATCTTCAAATTCTCAAGTCTCTTCTAAGATTCAGAGAGTCGCTGCTGCTGGTTCTTTCGGTGCCTTAGAATTCTTCCTTGAGCTTGTCCTGTGCTGCTTTGGTGTTTCACACAGCCATAATCCACGTAAAGATGACATCCGAGACACAATTTTGGATGCAAGACATAGCCTTGTGCTTCTTGGTCTTCTCTCAAAGACATCTTTGTCTCATCTGAGCCACGGTTGGATTGGCTCGAAGAGGTTCTGGTCCAACATCAATAGTCACAACCTCCCATAGATCAAAGGCCTGCAGGTAAGTTTTCATATTGACCTGTCATATGTGAAAGCCTTCTCCATTGAAGACTGGTGGTGCAGCTGATGAGAAGCTTGATGTAGCCATTCGACTTTGAGTTTAACAGCAACAGGTCCTCCAAGAATGAAGCTCTAGATACCAATTGTTGGGTTTACAAGCAACTAGCAGCTAGCATAAGCTGAAGCTTGAGCTCCAAGGCTCGAGACTTGCAGTAAAAGAAAGAAAGAGGAATGATAGAAAAGAAGTAAAAACAGGAAGCAGAAGAATGGAGCTTAGATTTTGAATGAAAAATCAATCACATTTCATTGCAAAACATTGATAACTTATAGCTAATACAAATGACAAAAATAAATCATGGTTGTCATCACCTAATTTCCACCTAACACCAGTTAAACTTATGGAAACTTGAAATAATAACTTGTAAGCTTAACCTTGCTGATATGATCAGCTTTGTCACTATCAAAATGACATAAAATATTAACCTAACATGGTTCAAAATAAACCAAACTAAGTTACATTGGCATTTGATTACAAAATAGCAAAACTAAAAACTTAGTTCACATGAAATAATAGTTTCAGCATAGTTGGTTTGCTTGAGCTGCTCCTAGACATTGCATGGGCTGCATGGAGGCCACATTTCAACACATATTGCGACCTTAATCGAAGTGGATCGTTGAAAAGCTACTTAGTTTGGCCATAAAAATATTGAAGTTCTGGTTTGTATCGCAATCAAAGAGATGGAAGACTGGCGTACACCTCATGATTCCGGTTGGAACCAGTTGTAAAAGTGGGCCGCAACGCTCAATATGGGTAAGGAACAAGATTTTGAAGTGAAATTTGCTGATGACAAGTTGAATAATATTTGTCTTGCCTGTTATGCTTACTCAATGATTTATGGAGAGGATGGTTCACTTCATAAGGTTGCGAGTGGAAGGGTGTGATGCTCATATGCTCAGTGTATTTAAACTCCGTGAATCGTTTTGGTATTTGGTATTTCAACTCATATGGTTTGGTATTTGGTATATGAACTCAGTCAAAGAACTTGGGATTTTTACGGTTATATCTCTATGTTTTGTTATATTATTTGAACTCGGTGAATGGTTTTGGTGTTCGAACTCAGTGAGTTTGTATTGTGTCAGGTATGTTGTATTAATGAATTGGTATGTTTTATGTTTGTGTTATTTCTTTTATCCTGGTTTAGATTAGAAATTTTGAATGGTTGATTATAAAATTTATCATTTTCCAAGTATTGATAGCATGTTTGATCCTGGATTGTAACATTTGCGTTCTGGTTTTGATGTTCGTCACCCAACAATGGGTAAATATTTTGTCACAGAATTTATGGTGCGGTGAAGTGTTCAACAAAAGCAGCGAGAAATTTTGAGTACGATTTCTAGAATTTCATTCATAATGCAATTCATGGTATTTGGATTACATAATATGGAGAGTACGATGTATAGACTTAGGGTAATTGATAGCTCCAAAATATAGCTAATTCTCCACATATGCACTAACAGTTTCTTTCCTCAGCTCATCAGATTTTCCTGTCATTAACCCATGGCTCAGTTCCAATTTCTCAGCCAACTTCTATCCTTCTTTCAACCAACTCCTAAACCTCTATTGCTATTTGGGGTAAATGTATCTCGGTGATCTTTACTCAAAAAATGAGTAAATTAGTCTTTATAAGTTAGACTAAAGAGCAAATCAGTCATTTCTACAAAAACAATTATTCATTTTATTATTAAATACCGAGATAACAAATGGAATACTCAGACAATTACACGTAGTGTGCCAAGTGTGTACCGTATTAGCATTATAACGACTAATTTTAATGATAAAAATGAATGAAATTTTTTAACAGAATGACTAATTTATTCTTTGATCTAATGTATATAGATTAATTTATTCATTTTTTAAGTAAATGAGACAAAATGCAATCTAACTCCAAGTACAAAGACCTTCGTCACTGGCCTAGCCAGGGGGTTGACAAGGGCCTGATTTCCCTTAAAATAGAAAATTTTTCATTTATGTTCTTTAAAATTTTTAAAATTTTAAATTAATAAAGGTAAAATTGCACTTTAATCCCCCTAAAAATGATAAAAAATTTATAAAGTATTCAAATAATAAATTTATTTTTTTACTATCATAAAAATTAAAATTTAATTTCAGCCCCTCAACAAAATTTTATGCCGTTAACCCTAATCTCCATAATACGTTTACTCTATTTGACGTATTTTTCTTCAAGTCATTTTCGCCATAAATTCATAACAATATTCTTGTCTCCAAATGATATTTGTCCCCAAAGATTGAAGTCCGAAAATTGACATTTTTTTATAATATAATCCTTCCAAGTAACATTTCCAAGTAGGGGCGTTATCCAGAAGGGCGGGCCCGATCCTCTTAATTTTTTTTATTTAAAATTTTTAAATTTTTAAAATTTTAAATTAGTATAATCTCCTATAAAAATAATGAAATTTTTATTTAATTTTTAAAAAATTATAAAAATATAAATTATTTAAATAGTGAAATTATATTTTTACTATTGTAAAAATTATAATTTAATTTTGACATTTTAAATTTTTTTCGACTTCCTCCCTGTTTTCAGGTCCAAGATTCAACCACACCACCAAAAGTTGAGTTTACTGCCTGATTGTTGTTCTTCAATATTCGTTTGTCTTGCACGTAAGGATGATAAACAAATGGTTGCCAATCATTTCTTAACCCTGTGACCATTTTTATTCCTTCAAAAGACTAACATGAAACAATGGAGGAAAGCTGGAAGTTGGACAGAGCAATTGGTTTAATGGGTTATTTTTTTCTTGAACCGATTTAATTAACTTAAAAAATCAATTCCTCGATTTTAATTAAAGAAATCGACCAAATTGAACCGACATTGATTTGGTCGGTTTTTTCAGTTAATCAATCCAAATTTTTCAGTTATACAATAATATATTTAAAAACTAAATATATTTTAAATAATTGAAATTTGATATAAAATAACAGAGTTATTTTATCGGTTTAGTTTTAGGATTCAAAAAAAGAAAATCGATCGACAAACCAAATAAATCGAGGTTGAAACCAATCAACTCACTCCACCCCACTAAATCAAAACCGAAATAATCTGTAATACCCAAATTTACCCAGGCCCATTAAACCAGACCCAAATAAATCAAAAATGAACCCGATTATGAAGCCCAAATCAAAAAAATAAAAAATGGCCTGATGACCAGTGGCCCAAACGGCCCAAAACTTAGAAGCTAGGGTTTCTGGAACCCTAGCACTTGCGCCGCTCTCCACTGGCCACTGTCTGCCACCAGCGCCACTACCACCAGCGCCGTTTCCCCACTCCCTTTTGCTCCCCGCATCTGCAAATGAAGACAAAGCAACAGCAACACAACAAGCAAGGAGATATTGTATTTTATTATTATTAACCGGCTATAAAGCCATTGAAAAACGATGTATGGGGGACCCTTTTTTCGAATTTCGACCAAGAGAATACAAAAAAAAGAACGAATTTTTTTTTCATTTCGAATTTTTCCTCTTTTTATCCATAAATATATATACACGTTTAAAAAAAAAGAGTGAGAGAGAGAGATTTTACCTTTTTCGCCACTACATGCATGCGTGATGTTTGCAACTGGTATATGCCGCTCCCTTTCTTGCCTGCAGAGAAGGGAAGCAAGAGAGAATCAACTTTTTTTTAAGAAACAGAGAATGAAATGATTTTTGTGAGAAAAATCATAAGCCCATAAGCCCCAAAACGACGTCGTTTCAATTGACCCGACCCGATCCGACCCGCTCCAGCCTAGGATCCGCGCGTTTTATTATGGAGGGGCTAATTGCGCTTTTAGCCCCTCCGCTTTTTCATGTCTGAGCAATCAAGTTTTTTATCCCAATTTTGACCCAATGATTTTCCATGGTTTCAAACTAAGTCCTCCTTCCAGTAGCATCGTTTGGTGAGGGATTTATTCTCGCATTTTGGACCCTCCAGTTGTGTGTAGCGTTGCAAATAAGCCCCTTTTCCCTTTTATTCTATTTCAAATTGACCCCAAAATCCCATTTTTAAATCCAATTTGATCCCTTTTTAGTATTTTGTAATTATTATTATTTACTTTATTTTTGTATCATCATTACTATATTATTATTAATAGTATTATCATTATGGTTATTATTATTATTAGCATTTTATTATCATTACTATTAGGATTATATTTATATTACCATTATACATATTTCGTATCATTATTATTATTTTTTTATATTACTATATTATTATTATTATTATTATTATTATTATTATTATTATAACTATATTTGTATTATTATATTATACATATTATACATATTTTGTACCATTTCATTATTATTCTATTATTACTACTATTATTATTATTATTATTAAGACTATATTCATATTATTATACAGCAAATATTTTGTATCATTATTTTTTATTATTATTATTTTACTATTATTATCATACTATTATTATTACGCTATTATTATATATATAGTATTATCACTATATTTATATTATTATTTTGTTACACATATTTTGCATCATCATTATCACTATTTTATTATTATACTATTATTATTATGTTATTATTTTTATATCACTATTATTGTACCATGACTTGTATATATATATACCCATTATTATTATTTTAGTTTTATTATTATTTTAGTTTTATTCTTTTCTCATTCGTTTTAGACTTGTTTTACTTCATTTTCGTCTTCATTATTGTTGTTCACATAAGCACATTTACTTCGCGTTGATACGCACATCCGTATTGTGTCTGTTTTACATTTTCTTATAGACTTGCGTCACATCGACTTTCACCCGACACAAAATTGCTTTCTTTCTCAAAGGCAATGTTCAGTATTTAGAAACTCGAGAGGTCGTGCCCTAAAGTATTAGGTTGCAATCATTCTCGTTTAATCTAAATGACCGAGTATCCTTTTAAAACAATTACATTCCTAAACAAAAAGTTTATTCTCGAAAACTCAAAAGCGTCGTGTCTGAAGCATTGGATGTGATGATTTGTTATTCGAAAGAAAATTTTTCTATCTTGAGGCAATGTTCTATGTTTAGAAGCACAAGAGATTGTGCCCTAAAGTATTGGGTTGCAATTTTCTCGTTTAATCTAAATATCCGAATATCCTTTCGAAAAGTATATTTCTTACCAAAAGGGGTTATTTTTGGAACTCGAATGTCATATCCTAAAGTATTGGACGTGGTGTTTGGTTATTCCAAAGTGAGGTTTACTAAAAGCAAGGCAACATTCTATACTTAGAAGCTCGAGAAAACGTGCCCTAAAGTATTGGGTTTGCTATTCTCTCGTCCACTTTTAAATAATAGAATGTCCCTTAAAGTAAATTTATAAATAAAAGGGGGAAGTTTAGTCTCGATGGTCAAAAGGGGTGTCCCAAAGTATTGGATCGACATTTTGCCTCGAGAGACGGAATAGCCCTGGCATACGTCTTCGATTTCTTTAAAAATTATCAGTTGACATCATCATAAAAAGGATCGTTTTAATTCTTTCAAATTTTCAAATTTTCGGCATCAAGACATTAGATAATCAATCAGGTACCAATCTTTGGGCGTATCGAGGGTGCTAACCCTTCCTCGTGCGTAACTGACTCCCGAACCTATTTCTTTAAACTTCGTAGACCAAAATTGTTGTTTTAATAAATTAAATGGTTTATTTAAAATAACTACTTTTCAAGGTGTCCCAATCACACCTCAATAAAAAGGATTGGTGGCGACTCTCACGTTTTATCATTTTCAAAACCCAAGTTCGATTCATGCCCTTCTCAAAAGCCGAGGGGTGGTTTAGACATAATCGATTGATTTTTTTTATTAAGCTAACTTATCCCATCATAATTTACAAAACTAAATTAGAGTTAAAAAATCGATATAACCGAATCAAATTTAAATCGATCAGTTCAGTCGGTTAATCAACTTAACTTACCCTAATATAAAATATATTAAAAATACATCATGAATGTGAAAATGTATTTATTTTTTCAGTGTTTAAATAATTTTTAAAAATACTTTTTGGATTTTTTCTAACATAAATGTTTTTATCTATTATTTTTAAAAACTGGTTTTAATTTTTTTAAGTTTGAAAGTTTAATTGATTTTTTTTAAATGGTTAACATTTTTTAAAATCAAAGCTATGTTAGAATTGAACTAAACATAATTTTTTATCTATATGAATTCTCCAAAACTTAAAAATAAATGAAGAGTCTTTTCTTCTAGAAATTATTTTATAAACATTTTTCATCACATCATTTATGGTCCTATCCAATTAAAAGAGGACACATCATTCTTTTTTCCATATCATATGTACATTTAGACTAAACTAGTAATTATCCAACTATAACTTTGTAAAAGTTCTGTTATTAGTCCTTGTACTTTGTAAAAATTATGACTTTAGTCTCTATGCTTTAATTTCATCAATTTCAATTCTTGACTTTTCAAATAGGTTAATACTGTGCTTTTTGAAATTTGAAATTAGGTAAACTACACTAGTAGTTATCCAACTATTCGTAGTTTTTTTTTGTCGGACAACTATAAAAGTTACAATATTGTTATCGACTATTAGCAAATTTCTTTTTTTATCACCTAATTATGAAAATTTACAAAATGGTCATTCAAGCTATTAAATTTTATCTTTTTTTGGTGACAACGTTTAAAATTGACATAATAGCAATTTTAACTCTCAATATTTATACATTGTGTCAATTTAGTCTTGATTTTGAAAATCTCACATTCAACATTTACTTATTGTGTAATTTAGTTTTTTTTTTTATATGTAGTTTTGTTGTTCTTTGTAACCCTTTCACCTAAAAGTAAAAAAACAAACAAATTTATCAACTAAATATGTTTGAAAATATACAAAAATAGAAACACCCAAAAGTCTAAGATAATAATTTTCATCTTTTCTTGTACTTTTAAAATTAACTTTTAATATTACAGAAAAATAACTCTTATAAAAGGATAAAATTGTACAATGAGTAAATGTGGAGCCTTAATTTTTTTTTAAAATAAAATAAAATAGATTTAATTTATAAATGTTGAGACTTAAATAATAATAGAAACTTAAGAGTTGGGTTGAAACTAGAGGTGTGCAAAATTCGGGTAAAACTGAAAAAATTCGATTAACCGATCGAATTCGGTTAATCGGTCGGTTAATCGAATTTTTTCAGTCGGGGTCGGTTAATTATTTTGTGATTTTTCAGTTAACGGTTAATTCAGTTCGAAATCGGTCGATTAACCGAATTTTTTCGGTTTAACCGAAAAAATTAATAAATAAAATTATAATATATAAATAGGCCCACTATTCACCTAAACCCAATCCCTAAACCCAATCCAAACCCAAATATCAACCCAACCCAATTACTCAATCTAACTCAATCATAAAAATTACAAATAATTTAATAAATAAAAAAAAATTTAAAACTAAAACTAAAATTATGTAATTTTTTTAATTATGTAGTGATTCATTTCGGGTAATTCGAGTAATTCCGTTAATTCGGTTAATTTTTAACCAAAAATAAAAAAATATAATTTTCGGTTAATTCGGTTAACCGATCGAATTAACCGAAAAAAATTTTGGTTTAGTTAACGGTTAAAAATTTTGAAAAGTCGATTAATTTGGTTAATATTATTTGGATCAGTTAACAATGGTTAACCGACCGAAACACCGTAGTTGAAACAAGGATGGAAGTTACTAAGAAATTGGGGCTGAGCCATGAGCTAATGACAGAAGAATCTAATGAGTGAGAGAAGAAAGCTGGTAGTGCATATGTGGAGAATTAGCTATATTTTACAGCTATCAATTATCCTGAAATTCTATAAATCCTACTCTCCATATTATATACGCAAATACCATGAATTGCATTATGATTGAAATTGGAGAAATCGTAATCTCTATACCTAAAATTTTGTCATTTTGTTGAACAATTCTCTTGCACCATAAATTCTGTGATAAAATATTGACCCATTGTGCGGAAAGCAAACGTTACAATCCAAGATCAAACATGCTATCAATGCTTGAAAATGATAAATTTTATAATCAACCATTCAAAATTTCTAATCTAAACCAGATAAAAGAAATAACACAAACATAAAACATACCAATTCATTAATACAACATACCTGACACACTACAAACTCTCTGAGTTCGAACACCAAAACCATTCACCGAGTTCAAATAATATAACAAAATATAGAGATATAACCGTAGAAACCCCAAGTTCTTTGACTGAGTCCAAATACCAAATACCAAACCATATGAGTTGAAATACCAAATACCAAAATGATTCACTGAGTTTAAATACACTGAGCATATGAGCATCTCTCCCTTCCATTCGCATACTTATGAGCTGAACCATCCTCTCCAAAGTCATCGAGTAAGCATAACAGGCAAGACAAATATTCATCAACATATCATCAGCAAAATTTCACTTCAAAATCTTGTTCCTTACCCATATTGAGCGTCGCGGCCCGCTTTTTCAACTGGTTATAGCCGGAATCCTTAGGTGTACACCAGTCTTCCATCTCTTTGATTGCAGCATAAACCAGAACTTCAATATTTTTATGGCCAAACTTAGTAGCTTTTCCACGATCTACTTCGATTAGGGTCGCGATACGTTTGAGGTAGTCTGGTGTTTCCCCATAGCGAGCTTTGTCCAATGCTTCTTGTAAGCCATGGAAGTCTGCAACTTCCACACTGTTGTTGACTTTGTTAAAAAATCCAGATTGCCAGGAATTATAATTACACTTCAACATCTCCCTAGCCAGCAAACTTCCGTGCTCTTGATCAACAGGAATAGTAACATCATTCATTTCAGTACATTGTCCTCTGACTTCTGGAAAAAACCAAAATTGGGTCAACTTTACGTAGTTTATCCTTAAAATTTTAACACCACCAAACAATAGCTTAATTGCTTAAATCGTCTGGTTAAATTTAATTTAGTTTTTTAAACTGGTTCAGCCACACTCACTCTCACTCTAGCAAAGTCGATGAAAACCAGCTAGAGTTTTTTTTTTTTTTTTCCTTTATAATGAACTCACACCACAAATGATGCCTTCATTTCTTCCGGTTTAACGCTTCGATACAGGCAGCGCTTCTCTTCCATTCTCTACTTGTGAGTTCATTATCATATCTTACTTTGATTTTGCATATATATATATATATATATACAAGTTTCCTTTAATAACGCTGGTTTCTTTTTCTTTAGTTACAAGAGGAAATTTTCGTTTTCATATAGTTTTGTAAGTTCTATATAATCGTTGACTTTCTCGGTTTCTTTCTATTTTGTTCTGAGTTCGGAAAACTTTGTGTTTTTTTTTTTATAGGTTTCAGCTCAATAGTTTCTTTTGATCTGAGTTCTGTGATAGTGAGTATTACTGTATTACTATATTGCTTTTATTTTCCATAATTTCTTTTAATGCTGGTTGATAAAATTTTTGGTTCTGAATTGAGAAAACTAGTTGGTGCTTTTGATTGTCTTCAGTTCAATGATTTCTTCTCATCTGAACTCTCTACCAGTGAGTGCGACTGAATCACTACTTGCTTTGATGTATAGTTTTCTCTTAATGCTGTTTTTTTCTTAATTACTTGAGCAAAGTGTTTTTTGTTGTTGTTAGTTTTGTTTCTTTTGTTTGGATGTTTTTGTTCTGAATTGGGAAAACCAGCTTGTGCTTTTTTACTGTTTTTGGTTCAATGGTTTCTTCTGATCTGAATTCTCTACCAGTGAGTGTTGCTGAATCATTAATTGCTTTGATTTTGCATAATTTCCCTTTAATGCAGGTTTCTTTAATTTTTATTTCTTGTTTGAATTTGGTGTGGCTGACATGCTTGTTATTTTTATTTTTGATCTGAAACGGGAAAACTAGTTAGTGTTTTTGATTGTTACCCGTTCAAGATTAACTATTCTCAGCCTCAGCAATAGTTGGCTTTCTGGTATGGAACCTACTGGAGACCTTCACCGGACAGTTGAAGCACAATCTGGTGCGGACCAACCGCTGTTGCCGGCTGACGTTAACCAGGTGAAGTCGATTTTTCTTAAACATTACCAAGCTATCTATTCAAGCTTCAGTCACAACAAAAATCATTAGCTTAAACATAGAACAGAAGGAGCTGCTGGTCCGATTAAGAGAGGCGGTTTCAATCAAATCACTGATGTCAAAAATATGATGTCTGTAATAATATATCGCAAACAAAAAAGAAATAAAATTAAAGAACACACGGATTTTACGTGGAAACCCTTTCGGGAAAAAAACTACGAGGCAGAGGAGAAAAAAATTTACTATGTCGAATTCGAATTTATTACAAGAAGAATAGACTGTGTTTATTTATAGGTTCTAATAGGAGTGTAGTAAGATTGAAACATCTTATTCTAATCAATATCAAATAGATTGAGTTTAATAAGATCTAAAAAATCTTATTTAAAATAAAATAAAAGAATGGTAGTTCTATAGGAATTTTTATTTTATTTTATTTTACCATTGTATTTAATTTAAATAAGGATTTGGGTCACTTAATTCTAACAATCTCTACCTTGACACGAATTCCCAATGAACAAGTTCTTCATCGTGAACTCTCAACGAACAAGTTCCCCACCTCCTCCATAAAACCCTTAAGGGTTTAACTTCAACAATGAACATTGATAGTCTGAATTGTCGAGTTTGAATATTTATAAAGAGAATGATCAAACCTGGAGACTAACTCTGACAACGACTTAAGGCAAGTGCACCTATCGAACAGTAGTATAGCTTAGGCAAAACCGGATTATCGAATTAACTCAGAGGAACTAAAAGTACTAATACTCACCTTCTTTCTATTATTTAGCCTAATTATTAAGTGATTGATTAATTAATATAATTTTAACTAATTACTAAACCAAGATGCAAAGACAAAAAGAATGAATAGAAGAAATAACTCTAGAAAAGACTCAATTGATTACGACGATACCTTAGAAGGAATCCACTTAAACTTCACTCGTTATTTAACACTGAACCATATGATTTATTCACTTAGCTTGATCCGTGAGACTCCCTAATTTATATTAAACCCTCTCTAGAGGTGAATAACGTCTAACCCTAGGTTGATTAACCAAAATCTCTTTCTAATTAAAACCCCTAGAATAGCAGTAAATCGATCTATAGACTCCCATATTAGGTTTCACCCTAATCCGGCAAAATCTCGTCACCCTATCTCTAGGCGCGCGATCAACTCTACTTAATTATGCTAGATCTACTCTTAAGCAGGGACTTTTTCTCCACCACATAAGCACATCACACTTGAATTAATATTTCGAAAATATCAACACAAGAATTAAGCACACATAATTAAGAACAAACTAGTATTTATCATTCAATTCAAAAAACAATAACAAGATTTATTTAAGTTTCATCTCCTTCAAGTATCTGAAGGGTTTAGCTCATAACTTTAAAGGAAAACATCTCAAGAGAAAAAATAAAACAAAACATAGAAAATCCCTAAAATCCCCTGAAGGAATTGAAGGAGAGATCCGTCGTCTTGAGTAGAATTCCGGCTTCTTGAGATGGATCAACTGGCTATCTTCGAGTAATTCCCACGAATCTGACCTTCTGGCTCTGCTTCTGACCTAGCAGACCGCCTAACTGACTGCCCCCTTCAAGGTTGTACTTAGGGTCTTTATATAGGCTCTTGGAATGTGTTTCTTTCTCCCCAAGTATCTTTTTCCGAGTGAAATTCCTCTTTTCCACGGTAAAGACACACCCTAGGTCACACGCCCGTATGGATCGATATCAGATCATGTTTCAATTCTGTCAAAGTGGCACGACCGTGTGAATTGTGATCCAGTCGTTCCCTAGCTAATCCATGAGGTACGGTCATATTGCTTGAAGCCCAGGCTGTGTCAATTTCCACTTTGGCCCAAATTAGCCCGTTTTAGGCTCGTTTCTCGTTCTTTTCATCCTCGGGTGCTCTCCTTGGCATAAGACATGAAAAGAAAGAATTAAGAGCACCTTTTTACATGAAAGAAGGAATAAATCATCCAAAACATACTAAATGTGGGATTAAAATATGTTGCTTTTACGGTTTATCAAATACCCCCACACTTAAGCTTTTGCTTGTCCTCAAGCAAAATTCTCAACTTATAATTAAAACGAACTTTCCATGATTAATAATCCCTATCAATAATATCTCATAATAATTCATATATAATTCATAAATGGATAATTTAACTCAAAGAGTCCTAAAGATTCAAACAAACTAAGTCATGAATTTGTAACACGAAAACATAGGTGTCTTACTTTACCTAAATAATTACCTTTAGTTTAAAACTGATAAGGATTGATATCCTCACTAAAGATTCATTCAAAGCACTCGAAAGTGTTTAAGGTTCAGGAAAAAGCACCCATAAGTCGAACATGAGAAGTTAATCACATAGGTTTTACCTGGAAATCAAATCTCCACCACTGTAATATGATATGATAGACAAATCAAAATGTCTTAAATTAGGGTTGTAATGGGGCTTAGGTTAAAGGTGTAGAAAAAGGCTGAATTAGAAGGTTAAGATCGAGATTGAATTGATAATATGCCTAACAACGGCCTAATAATGAATAATAGAAACGTAAAATACTAATTATACTGCTTCTTCTTTTAATAAACTTTGACTGTACAAGCTCGCTTTTCATAATACTAATACTGAGTGTTCTTCGTTTTTTTTCTTCAGAAAATAATATAAGATAAATTCATTTATTAAAAGAAAATAGAAATATTCAGGCAACTGATCAAGACAATTCTCGATATAAAGGGAAGTCGAAAAAGAATGGTGATAACAAATACAAAGGGTTTTTTTGGGGTTAATATTAGTGGGTAAGTCAATAAAGAGGGTTGTTAGAATCAATTGGGTGCACTAAGGGTTAATTATGAAGGTAGGCTTTTTGTAGAGTAAGTGGGTTAAATCCTAAGTGCCTTTATCATCTCTGAATATCAAATCAAAAGTGTGGTCTCGACATGTATAATCGAAGCAAGTTCTAGAATAACAAATCAATGTTGATACACTCATAATTAATAAAGTGAGCACAAAAAAGAATATATGCTCTATAAGGCTCAACATCTCACAAAAATTATGGGTGTTTTTGACATCAACCTCGTCAATTTCAAACTTCAGGGTAATATTTAGATTTAGTTCAACAATCTAAAAAAAATTTAATTCTTGAAAAATAGACTTATCATGCTTGATTCTCCAGTATCTAAAAGTTTAAATCATCAATGCACAATTAACTAGGACTTAATCTAAGACATATCAATAAAAATCACAAATTGACAGAAATTTCATCCTAATTAGTAACATGAGAAAATTACTTAAGATCAAGACTAAATTTAAGGATTTTTAAATAATACTATAGTTAACCCCCCCACACTTAAGATGTACATTGTCCTCAATGTATAAAGATAGATAATAGCACAATAATAATAAAATCATAAGATAGGGAGAGAAGTGAAACTTCCTGAATTTTGGATGGAGTTAATGAAAAGAAACCGGATAGAATTGGGCGGAGATGAATGTTGGGGAGCACCTCGAACTGATTGAAATTGAATCCTCGAAGTAGCCGACCTAAATTTATTGTATCCTAAGCTAAATGTAAATGGCATGAAGAATACGAAGAAAATAATAAAGAAAATAAAAATAATAAATAAAAATAAAAGTAAATAATGGAAAATGAAAGAGGAAAGAAAAGAAAAAAAAATGGAAGGAAGGGGTTTAAATAGAGATGCATCCCACGCCTGTGTACCGAGGGTGTGTCAATTTACACGGCCGCATCGCACGGCTGTGTTGGGAGGCGTGTTTAGGATATCCACGCCCATTTCTCATATTGCCATGCCTGAGGTCGATAAGTCAGTGTCTTCACACGGTCGCGTCCCACGGCCGTGTGTCTAGGCTGGTTGGTTCACCCACGACCATTTACCTACTTGTGGTGCCCACACGGCCACGGCTACGGCCGTGTGATCTGAGAATCTGCACTTTCAGTTTGTTAAAATTCTAAAAAGGGAAAATGAAAATAAAAAAATAGAACCACAAATAAAAATTAATGTTAGTGCTCAGGTTGCCTCCCGAGAAGCGCTTGTTTAAAGTCTTGAGCTAGACTTTACCTGTTATTTGTATGGTCATGGTGGTTTGAGGAGGTGAAAATCCTTTCTCATTTGATCAACTCGGTTTTTGATATAAATTTTAAGTCGAGGATTGTTTACCTCAAAAGTGTTGAGTTTAGAATTGTTTACCTCGACTGGCCCATATAGGAAGACATTAAGTACCTCAAAAGTGATTTTTCATTTGTCTTGAGGTCTGAATTGGGGATTCGAGGGTCTTCCTTATTCAACAATACCTGATCCCCTATTTTGAAGTGATTTGTTGTTCCTATCAGCTCGTCTGGGGGTTCCTTCGGTTTCACTTCGTGTATCCTTAGTTTCTCTTAAAGTGTGTTTTCTGCTCGTCTAGTTCATCGACCTGAAGCCTTAGTTCCTCATAGATGATTTCTTTATCGGTACGAGGTCTAAGATCTGGCTCAGTTAGGTGATTTCATGATGCTTCCTGTAAAGAAAGTTGAACCAAATAGTTATCAATAGAATTAACGTTCGTACATTTATTACTCAATGTACTAGCTGGGTCAAGAGCTTGAAGAGTGATTGTTTTGTCGTCTACACGAAGTGTGAGTTCACCAAATTTTTCATCTGTTTGGTCTTTCTTTATTGCATCGGGATATGGCACACGAGGTTGGTACTCTATAATTGTCGGTTTTGGTATACCATGGCACATCTCAACCTTACCTTCACTTACCACATGTTCTTCCCTTGGGTTTGGTTCATCTAACCCTTCACTATCGTAAATGGCTTGATTTTGCTCTTTCGGGTTAGTTTCAGTATTGCTTGGCAAGTTTCCTTGTGGTAGTTCTAAAATCAGCTTAGCAAGTTGTCCAACTGACTTAGTGATTTCCCTGACTTGGTCCTTGATCTCTTTGATCGATACTTCTTAGTTATTAATTGTTGTATCGGTTTTTTGGAGACGGGCATATGTGGCTGCCATGAATTTTGTCAGCATCTCTTCAAGGTTCAGCTTCTGTTCCTGTGGGTAGGGCCGTTGTTGGAAGTTCCGGAGGGGTTGTTGTCTCTGATTACCCTGACCTTCCCACGATAAATTGGGGTGGTTCCTTCAACCTGGATTGTAAGTATTACTATAAGGGTTATTTTAAAATTTAAAATTGTTACCCGTATAGTAAGCTTACTCGTTTTCCATGCCATATCCGTAGGGTGGGTACTCAGGATTCGCCACACCTCCACTTGTTTCGTACTGCATTACCGGATGTACCTGCGGAGAACACAAACCATCAATTCTTTTATTCATCATCTCTACTTGATTTGATAGCATGGTGACTAGGTCGAGGTTGAAAACTCCGGATGTTTTAGTTGGCCTTGTTCTTGTAAATTTCCACTGATAGTTATTCAGTGACATTTTTTTGAATTAGGGTTATCTGCCAAAAGAAAATAAATAAAAGAAAAATTAGCAAAGTAAATAAAAATAAATAAAGGTAAATTGCAAAAAATAAAAAAATTGGCTAAAGTAATAAAAATAGAGCTTTCTTAATATTTTAGTTCCCCGGCGAAGGCGCCAAAAACTTGATCGTCTGAATTGTCGAGTTTTAATATTTATAAAGAGAATGTTCAAACCTGGAGACTAACTCTGGCAACGACTTAAGGCAAGTGCACCTATCGAACAGTAGTATAGCTTAGGCAAGACCGAATTATCGAATTAACCTAAAGGAACTAAAAATACTAATACTCACCTTCTTTCTATTATTTAGCCTAATTATTGAGTGATTGATTAATTAATCTAATTTTAACTAATTACTAAACCAAGATGCAAAGACAAAAAGAATGAATAGAAGAAATAACTCTAGAAATGACTCAGTTGATTACGACGATACCCTAGAAGGAATCCACTTAAACTTCACTCATTATTTAACACTGAACCATACGATTTATTCACTTAGCTTGATCCGTGAGACTCCCTAATTTATATTAAACCCTTTCTAGAGGCGAATAACGTCTAACCCCAGGTTGATTAACCGAAATCTCTTTCTAATTAAAACCTGATCGCTTTGAAATCAGAGTTTTAAATATTTATAAAAGAACGATCAAACCTGGAGACTAACTCTGACAACGATGTTAAGGCAAGTGTACCTATCGAACAGTAGTATAGTTTAGGCAAGACCGGATGTCGAACCCAAAGGAACTAATATTACTAATAATGACTTTCTTTTTATTACTTAGCCTAAATAAGATAAATGTTGGTTGTGAGTGGTAGTAACGATAACTAGACTTAAAGAAACAAGGACAAGAAGACTAGATTGGGGATAACTTGGAAAAGACTCAGTTGATTTTTATGGTACCCTCGGGAAGAATCCACCTAAACTTCACTTTATTACTTAACCCTAAATTATACAATTTCTTTTACTTAGCTTGATCCGTGAGACTCCCTAACCTATGCTAAACCCTCTCTCGAGGTGAATAACGTCTAATCTTAGGTTAATTAGTGGAACTTTCGTTCGCTTATAAAACCCCCTAGGAAAGTAGTAAATCGATCAATGGATTCCCATATTAGGTTTCACCCTAATTCGGCAAAATCTCGTAACCCTATCTCTAGGCGCCCAATCAATTCTGCTTAATTAGGTTGGATCTACTCTTAGGCAGGGTCTATTCCTCCTCCACCTAAGCACATTCGATATTGATTAAGAAATATAATTAAGAACAAACTAAGTAATTTATCATATAATCTAAAAATCAAATAATAAACATCTGTCTAGGCTTCATCCTCCTTCAGGTATCTGAGGGGTTTAGTTAATGAAAGAAAAATAAAACATCATAAGAGAAAAGATAAAACAAAACATAAGAAAAATCCTAAAACTCCTTGTCGAGATTGAAGGAGAATTCTGTCGTCTTGAGTATAATTCCGGCTTCTTGGTAATGAATCGACTGGCTATCCTCTCATTATTCCCTAACTCTGACCTTCTCGGCTTGGCTCCTTGGCCTAGCTTTTGACCCCCCTTTCAAGGTGGTACTTGGAGTGTATTTATAGGCTCTTAGAATGAGATTCTTTCTCCCTAAATATCCTTTTTCGACTGAAATTACTCTTTCCAGAGTCAGAGGCACGGCCATGTCACACGCCCGTGCAAGTCGAGGCCTGACCGTGTTCGGATTTCTTTATTGGCACGACTGTGTACGGTGGTGGTGAGGCCGTGCTCCAGGTGTTCGTCGAGGCACGGCCATGCGGTCCTTGGTCTAGGCCGTGTCAATTTCGTGGAAAGGCCCTTTTTCTTTGATTTAGGCCCGTTTTGCGTTCTTTTCGTTCTCGGGTGCTTTTCTGGGTATAAGACATGAAAAGAAAGGATTAAAAGCACCTTTTTATATAAAACAAGGCTTAAAACTCTAAAAAGTATAATAAATGTCAGACTAAAATATGTTATATTTTCGGTTTATCAAAACCCCTAGAATAGCAGTAAATCGATCTATAGACTCCCATATTAGGTTTCACCCTAATCCGGCAAAATCTCGTCACCCTATCTCTAGGTGTGCGATCAACTCTACTTAATTATGCTAGATCTACTATTAAGCAGGGACTTTTTCTTCACCACCTAAGCACGTCACAGTTGAATTAATATTCCGGAAATATCAACACAAGAATTAAGCACACATAATTAAGAACAAACTAGTATTTATCATTCAATTCAGAAAACAATAACAAGATTCATTTAAGTTTCATCCCCTTCAGGTATCTGAAGGTTTTAGTTCATAACTTTAAAGGAAAACATCTTAAGAGAAAAATAAAACAAAACATAGAAAATCCCTAAAACCCCCTGAAGGAATTGAAGGAGAGATCTACCGTCTTGAGTAGAATTTCGGCTTCTTGAGATGGATCAACTGGCTATCTTCGAGTAATTCCCACGAATCGACCTTCAGCTCGCTTCGACTAGCGGAGATCGCCTAACTGACCGCCCCCTTCAAGGTTGTACTTAGGGTCTTTATATAGGCTCTTGGAATGCGCTTCTTTCTCACCAAGTATCTTTTTCCGAGTGAAATTCCTCTTTTCCACGGTAGGGACACGCCCTAGGCCACACGCTCGTGTGGATCAATATCAGATCATGTTTCAATTTTGTCAAAGTGGCACGGCCGTGTGAATTGTGATCCGGCTGTGCCCTAGCTAATCTATGAGGCACGATCGTGTTGCTTGAAGCCCAGGCCATGTTGATTTCCACTTTAGCCCAAATTAGCCCGTTTTAGGCTCGTTTCTCATTCTTTTCATCCTCGGGTGCTCCCCTAGGTATAAGACATGAAAAAAAAGGATTAAGAGCACCTTTTTACATGAACGAAAGAATAAATCATCCAAAACATGCTAAATGTGGGATTAAAATATGTTGCTTTTACGGTTTATCAAACACCAACCAAGTCTGAGCAATACTTAAACTTGGTTATAGGAAGTGACTTAGTCATCATATTTGTAGGATTTTCGTGAGTACTAATTTTGCTCACAACAATATCACCACTAGCAGTAATATCGCGAACAAAATGATACTGAACATCAATGTGTCTTGTTCTCTCATGAAACATTTGATCATTTGTAAGGAAGATGGCACTCTGACTATCGTAAAATACTGTTGGCTGATTTGAAGGTCTTTATTGAGCACACTAAAGAGTCCTTTCAACCAAATAGCTTCTTTACAAGCCTTAGTAATTGCCATGTACTCAGCTTCAGTGGTAGACAAAGTGACTGTAGTTTGCAAAGTAGCTTTCCAACTGATTGCAAAACCTCCAATTGTAAAGACATAACCAGTGAGAGATCTTCTTCTATCAAGGTCTCCAACAAAATCAGCATCAACATACCCAATGTTTCTATCTCCAGTTCTTCCAAACTGTAGCAAACATCAGTAGTACCTCGTAAGTATCTTAAAATCCACTGAACTAATTTTTAATATTTTTTACCTAAATTCGCCATGTATTTGCTAACTGCATTGACTGCATATGATAAATTTGGATGTGAACAAACCATAGCATACATGAGAGATCCCACTGTACTAGAGTATGGAAATGTGACATGTACTCAATCTCATCATTTGAGTGTGGAGACAAAGTTGATGAAAGTCTAAAATGGGCCGCTAAAGGAGTACTAATAGACTTGGCACTTTGCATATTGAACCTGCAAAGAACTTTCTCAATGTACCCCTTCTGACTTAGGTACAATTTACTTACTTTTCTATCTCTGAGAATCTCCATACCAAGTATCTTCTTTGCTGGTCCCAAATTCTTTCAGCAAGCAAACATAGTCTTTCTTTTTGAGACAGTAAAACCCTCTAGTTGTTGCATGTAAATATCTTCTTCAAGTTCTCCATGCAAAAATGCAGTTTTTGCATATAACTACTCAAGATCCAAATCATGCATGGCTACAATACCAAGCAAAGCTCGAATAGAACTATGCTTCACAACTGGGGAGAACACATCTGTGAAGTCTACTCCTGGAATTTGGCTGTAACCCTTTGCAACCAGCTTTACTTTATATCTAGGTTCTTCAACTCTTGGAGTCCCTTCTTTCTTTTTAAACACCCATTTACAGTGAACAACTTTTTTACCTTTAGAAAGTTTCACAAGATCCCATGTTCTGTTTTTGTGGAGTGGTTACATCTCCTCTTACATAGCAAACATTCACTTTTTTGAGTCTTCACAGCTACCTGCCTTAGAATAATTAGATGGCTCTTGGTTTACATCTATATCTTCAGCCACATTAAAGCATAAGTAACTAGATCAGCCTTGGCATACTTCTTTGGAGGTTTAATTTCTCTTCTAGTTCTATTTTTGGCAATATAGTATTGTGGTGAAGAAGTAAATCTATTCTCAATTTTTGTACTGGTTTGAGGAGTCGACTCTATGTTAATCTGATGCTCCACCTACTTTTGATTTTCTTTATTAGAAGAGTCTTTAAGAGATAAGTTAGGTAGCATAGCAGTCTCATCAAAAACAACATCTCTGCTAATCATAACTTTTCTATTTTCAGGACACCATAACTTATACCCTTTTACACCAGCTTTATAACCAAGAAAAACACATTTAATGGATCTTGGTTCCAATTTTCCACTATCAACATGAGCATACGCAGGACACCCAAAGATCTTTAAATCAGAATAATTAGTAGGATTACCAGACCATACCTCTTGTGGAGTCTTTTTCTCAATGGCAACGGATGAAGATCGGTTGTTCAAAAAACATGCAGTAGAGGCTGTTTTGGCCCAAAACGACTTTGATAAGTTGGCATTTGGCAACATATATCAAACCTTTTCCATGATCATTCTGTTCATTCGTTCTGCAATGCCGTTTTGCTGTGGAGTATGACGAACTGTCAAGTGTCTCACGATCTCTTCTGACTTGCACAGTTTATTAAACTTATCAAAACAAAACTCTAAGCCATTGTCTGTGCGAAGATATTTTATTTGTTTTCCTATCTATTTTTCAATCATAATTTTCCAAGACTCAAATACGAAAAACACGTCGCTTTTCTGCTTCATAAAGAATGCCCAAACTTTTCTAAAAAAAATCATCAATAAAAGTTAGCATATAATTAGCTCCACCTCTTGAAAGCACTCTTAATAGCCCTCACAGATCATAATGAATATACTCTAACATTCCCTTCGTGTTATGGATTCCTCTTCTGAATTGAACTCTCTTTTGCTTCCAAAAAATGCAGTGCTCACAGAACTTCAATTTGCAAATTCCTTGCCCATCAAGAAGTCCTCTTTTGCACAATTATTCCATACCATTCTCACTCGTATGCCCTAGGCGCATATGCCAAAAGTTTAGTAATATCATCATCTAACCAGGAAAAGGAAGCGGCAGCTACATCACCAATAACAATAGAACCCTGTAAAATATATAACTTGGTAGTCTTTCTTTGCCCTTTCATCACAACGAGAGAACCTTTAGAAATTTTCAAAATCTCACTTTCAGCTATGTATTTGTACCCTTTTGAATCAAGAGTACTTAACGAAATTAAATTTCTTTTCAATTTTGAAACATGTCGTACGTCACTAAGTATTCTGACAACTCTATCAAACATCTTAACTTTAATTGGTCCAACACTTGAAATTTTACACGAAGAATTATTTCCCATCAAAACAACACCTTCAGACACTGTTTCGTAATTTGTAAACCAATCCCGATTGGGACTCATATGGAAGGTGCAACCTGAATTAAGGATCCACTCAACTCTCACTTTAAAATTTTTAACAGAAGCGACTAGAAGTTCACAATCACTGTAGTCTTCTACAACATCAGCTTAACCAAAATTTTCTGGTTGTTTTCCCTTTTGATTTGCAGCCTCTCTTTTAATCTTGTTCTGTAGCTTATAACACTCAGATTTAATCTGCCCTTTCTTCTTGCAGAAGTTACAAGTTTTACCTCT
Source organism: Gossypium bickii (assembly GCA_025503065.1). Taxonomy (NCBI): domain Eukaryota; kingdom Viridiplantae; phylum Streptophyta; class Magnoliopsida; order Malvales; family Malvaceae; genus Gossypium; species Gossypium bickii. The sequence continues at coordinate 135,796,549 of CP106711.1, forward strand.
ATTTGAAGACTTCGATCTACCCTTAGATTTACCGTGAGGATTCCGTTCCTATGTCCTTCCATGATCATCATCAGCATTCCAATCTTGTCTTCCACGAACAATGAGACCCTCTCTCTAAGAGTCGAGTTTAACTACAAGATGCTTCATCTTATCATACGTGGTCAAAGAATCATAAACATCATCAACTGTGAGAGACTCGCGGCTATATAAAATCGTGTCTCTAAAGGTTGAATAAGACGGGGACAACGAACAAAGTAGAATTAACCCTAGATCTTCCTTATCATACTGAACCTCAATGGCCTCCAAGTTTGAAGGAATTTCTATAAACACTGTTAAGTATTTGTGCACAGATGCACTTTCCTCCAAACGATGAGCATAAAAATGTTACTTCATATGCAACTTGCTGGTTAGAGTTTTTGACATACATATTTGTTCTAACCTCTTCCATAATGCAGCGGTGGTCTTTTCCTTCATCACATCCTGCAAAATTTCGTTAGACAAATACTGATGTAACTATGTTAACGCCTTTTGATCCTTGAGCTTCTTCTCTTCCTCCGTTAATGTCGAAGGCATCTTATCTACCCTAACAGGGCTTCCTCTAAATTCATCTGTGCAAGAACTGCTTGCATCTTTATCTGCCACAATGCGAATCTGGTGTTGCGATCCAACAGCGAAATTTTATACTTCAAAGATGCTATTACCGTGATCAAGATGAAAAACTCGAAAGCTCTGATACCAATTTGTGAAAAATATAACGTTGGTAATGACAATATATCGCAAAGAAAAAAGAAATAAAATTAAAGAGCACACATATTTTACGTGGAAACCCTTTCGCGAAAAAACCACGGGCAGAGGAGAAGAAAATTCACTATGTCGAATTCGAATTTATTACAAGAGGAATAAACTATATCTATCTATAGGTTTGTAAAACCATATTCTAATAGGAGTGTAGTAAGATTGAAACACCTTATTCTAATAAGTATCAAATAGATAGAGTTTAATAAGGTTTAAAAAACCTTATTTAAAATAAAATAAAAGAAGTGTAGTTCTATAGGGATTTTTCTTTTATTTTATTTTACCATTGTATTTTATCCAAATAAAGATTCGGGTCACTTAATTCTAACAACTGATGAAATGTAATTGTTAGTTTGACAACCATTTTTCTTTAGTAAGTCATTTCCGTGTTGAAAATGAAAATATATCACGAGTGTGCAAATATATCATAGGATCCCACTCTTCCGTTTTTCTTTATTACCAAATGCCAAAACAATTCACTGAGTTCAAAAACTAAAACCAAATATAGAAAAATAACCATACAAATTCACATAGTTGAAATACCCAAACCATTCAGTGAGTTTAAATACCAAATACTATATGAGCAGCACACCCTTCCACTCGCAACCTTATGAACTGAACCATCCTCTCCATAAATAATTGAGTAAGCATAATAGGCAAGACAAATATTATTCAACATTCCATCAGCACCTTTCACTTCAAAATCTTGTTCCTTACCCATATTGAGTGTCGTGGCCCATTTTCTCAACTGGTTATAGCTGGAATCATTAGGTGTACGCTAGTCTTCCATCTCTTTGATTGCCACACAAACCAGAATTTCAATACCTTTATCGCCAGTAGCTTTTCCACGATACACTTCGATTTGGGTTACGATACGTTTGAGGTAGTCTGGTGTTTCCCTACAGGGAGTTTTGTCCAATGCTTCTTGTAAGCCATGGAAGTGTGCAACTTCCACACTGTTGTTGTCTTTGTTAAAAAGTCCGGATTGCCAGCTGGAAGCCTGGAGCTACAATTACACTTCAACATCTCCCTTAAACTTCCGTGATCTTGATCAACAGGAATTGTAACATAATCTATTTCAGTACATTGTCCTCCATAAATCATTTAGTAAGCATAACAGGCAAGACAAATATTCTTCAACATGTCATCAGCACATTTCACTTCAAAATCTAGTTCCTTACCCATATTGAGTGTCGCGGCCTACTTTTTCAACTAGTTATAGCCAAAATCCCTAGGTGTACGCCAGGCTTCCATCTCTTTGATTGCTGCACAAACCAGAATTTCAATATTTTTATGGCCAAATTTGGTAGCTTTTCCACGATACACTTCAATTTGGGCTGCGATACGTTTGAGGTAGGCTGGTGTTTCCCCACAGCGAGTTTTGTCCAATGTTTCTTGTAAGCCATGGAAGTGTGCAACTTCCACACTGTTGTTGTCTTTGTTAAATAGTACGGATTGCCAGGAACTATAATTACACTTCAACATCTCCCTAGCCAGCAAACTTCCGTGGTCCTGATCAACAAGAATAGTAACATCATTCATTTCAATATTTTCCTCCTACTTTTGAAAAGTTACCCAAAATCAATTCTCCCGCAGAATAAAGCTAAAAAAAGGAACATGACAAACAAGTCAAAATTTGAGAAATACAATAATATTAGTGTTATCTTTTCAAAACATGGATTTTGAAGTTTTGGATTTCATTTACTATAAAATTGTCATAATGTTGTTGTTTAATTATATAATTATGTAAAAATTGACTAAGATTTAATATGAGATTTTGTAGTTGAAAAATATAAAACATGAAATTTTAAATTAATCTCTAAACAACTATTTAATAAAATCATATTATAGAATTGAGAAATAGTTACATTTATATATTACACTATTTTTGAGATTTAAGTTTTCAAATGCTATTTGGATGAATTGTTACTGTTGACCACCTATCATATATATATATATATACACACACACACACACACACGTATACCATATCTTATTTTTTAGAGTTCATGTAAAAATAAACATTTGAGATATACAAATATAGAACAAATTAATCAAGAAAGATAATTTTTTTTCTTTCCAAGTATATACAAAGTGTATAGCTTCAACCATATATAGTATCTTCAAAGCTTAGAAAATAATACTGTATATATCATTTTTATTGCAAATGACCATGGGAGAGAATGCCAAACATTAGATTTTCTGGTCTGATCATACTGAAATCTATGTTATTCAAACTTTTCATTTTGCTTGAAACATTAGTGTTCGATACATGTTTGAACATTGATTTAGAATCAAAGCTATATTAGATTTGGATTAAACATTATTATTTTTTATCTATATTAACTCTCCAAAACTTAAAAACAAATGAGGAGTCTTTTCTTCGAGAAATTATTTTACGAACCTTTTTCATCACATTATTTATGATCCCGACCAATTAAAAGAGGATACATCATTTTTTTTTTCCACATCATATGTACATTTGGACTAAACTAGTATTTATTCAACTATGACTTTGTAAAAGCTTTGTTATTAATCCTTGTACTTTGTAAAAATTATGACTTGATTCTGTATGCTTTAATTTCATCAATTTTAGTTCTCGACTTTTCAAATGGGTTAGTCATGTGCTTTTTGAATTTTGAAATTAGGTAAACTACATTAGTAGTTATCCAACTATTAGTAGTTCTTTTTTGTCAGACAACTATAAAAAGTTACAACATTATCACCCGACTATTAGTAAATTTCTTTTTTTGATCACCTAACTATAAAAATTTACAAAATGGTCATTAACCTATTCAATTTTATCTTTTTTGGTGACAAAGTTTAAATTTGACATAATAGCAATTTTAACCCTCAATATTTGTACATTGTGTCAATTTAGTCTTGATTTTGAAAAATCTCACATTCAACATTTATTCATTGTGTAATTTAATTATTTTTATGTAATATTGTTTTTCTTTATAAACCTTTCACCTAAAAAGTAAAAAAAAAAAAAACAAATTTATCAACTAAATATGTTTGAAAATATACAAAAATAGAAACACCCAAAAGTCTAAGATAATAATTTTTATCTTTTCTCGTACTTTTAAAATTAACCTTTAATATTACAGAAAAATAATTATTATAAAAGGATAAAATTGTACAATGAGTCAATGTGGAACGTTAATTTTTTTAAAAGTAAACTAAACTGACTTAATTTATAAATGTTGAGAGCTAAATAGCAATAGAGGTTTAGGAGTTGAAACTAGGAACAGGGGCGAAGCCAGGATAATTTTTTAGGGGGGCGGATGAAATTTTAATTTTTTATAGTTTATATATTTATAATTTATAACGGATTAAATCGAATTTTTATAATTTTAGGAGGCCAAAGTGTTATTTTACCTTTACTAATTTAAAAAATTTAAAGGCCTAAACAGAAATATTAGGGGAGGCCGGGGCCCATCCCCCCATCTGGCTTCGCCTCTGGATGGAAATTAGCTGAGAAATTGGAACTGAGCCATGGGGTTAATGACAGAAAAATCTAATGAGCTGAGGAAAGAAATTGTTAAGTGCATATGTGGAGAATTAGCTCTATTTTAGAGCTATCAATTACCTCAAAAGTCTATAAATCGTACTCTCCATATTATGCAATGCAAATACCATGAATTGCATTGTGGGGTGACGAGCATCAAAGCCAGAACGCAAATGTTACAATCCAGGATCAAACATGCTATCAATACTTGGAAAATGATAAATTTTATAATCAACCATTCAAAATTTCTAATCTAAACCAGATAAAAGAAATAACACAAACATAAAACATACCAATTCATTAATACAACATACCTGACACAATACAAACTCACCGAGTTCGAACACCAAAACCATTCACCGAGTTCAAATAATATAACAAAATATATAGAGACATAACCGTAGAAACCCCACGTTCTTTGACTGAGTTCAAATACCAAATACCAAACCATATGAGTTAAAATACCAAATACCAAAACGATTCACCGAGTTTAAATAGACTGAGCATATAAGCATCACACCCTTCCACTCGCAACCTTATGAAGTTTATTACTTCTCCTAGTCTTGATCATCAGGAGTAGTAACATCATTCATTTCAGTACATTGTCCTCCGACTTCTAAAAAGTCCTCCATTTCTCCCATCTCATGATCATTGAGCAGAGGTGATAGTTTTTCAAATGTCTCACTCTCACACTGTTGATGCTTTTCGAAGGTAATAGTGTTGTCCAATGGTAAGCCATGGACACCGTTGTCATTGTCATTAAACTGATTTTCCAAACTTCCATGATCATCAGCAGCAATTTCTTTCTTACATGTCACCGCAGAATAATGCTAAAACAACAAACATGAAAGACAAGTCAAAATTTGAGAAATACAATAATATTAGTGCTATCTTTTCAAAACATGGATGTTAAAGTTTCGAATTTCATTTACTATATAAATTGTCATTGACTGCGATTTAATATGAAATTTTGTACTTAGAAAAATATGAACAAATTAATCAAGAAAGATATGCAAATTTTTTCTTTCCAAGTGTATAGCTTCAACCATATATAGTATCTTCAAAGCTTAGAAAATAACATGGGAGAGAATACAAATCATTAGATTTTATGGTCTGATCATACTGAAATCTATGTTATTTAAACTCTTCATTTTGTTTGAAACATTAATATTCGATACATGTTTAAACAGTGGTTTAGAATAAGACCTTTGAGATTTCTTGTAATATATGAAAAACTTAGAAAAATAATTAAACAAATCAAAGTTAGAGGTGATCTCAAATGCAACAATCGAACCTTAATAATGACTTTTTACTAGGTCTACAAAAGAAATGTAATGTATGAGGAAAGACATTATATTATGAATGAGATTTATAAATGAATAATGTATTGACACAATTTTTAATATAGGTAACTGATAAAAATTTTAAAAAAAATTAACATACTTATATTGGACATGAATCCGTATCTAAAGCTTAAAACCAAATCCAAATAAAATAGTTTACGGCTTTTTTATGTCCAAAAATAAGTCTAGTGGGAGGGACATAATAATAATGTGAATTGTAAATGGTAAATGTTCCAAGAAATAATGATGATGTTACTGTGCATACTATATTATTAACGAACATCCAATCAAGGTTGTTTAATTTGCTCAACTCAAGAAAAACCAAGTTAAATTGGACATTTACTCAGTAATTAGATTTGTAAACATTAGCACACCTTTAGTTTTGGTTCTATATGATATAGCTCCTTTTCTACTTCGCGCAATATTTTCTGCTTTAGGTCAGCTTTCCCTAAACGGCCTGCCGTGAACTCGGCCGGGTTTTTCTTCATTTTCTCCTTCATTTCTCGGAGATTAGATAGCAGTGGCCATTGCTCTTCGATTTGCCTGACAATTGCTGAAACTTCTGGATAGTTACGTAGCTGATCCCAGTGTTTTTCCTTCACCTTCATGTCACCAAATACACACAAAACAAGTGTGAAAGGAACAGAGAGAGAAAATCTTTCTCATGGTTTTTTTGCTCCAGTGAGAATGTGAGATTTATTATCTATATATAATAAATAACAAAAATGTAAATTGAATATGAATGGCTAGGTTGAATTAAGAGAATTTACTCTACTCATCCTTCTGTTGATTTTGTCAGTTAATTTTTTCCGGAATCTCTCTACAAGTTCCATGCCTTCTCCTATAGCTTCCCCTTTTCTTTTCTTTCGTCCAGTCAACACTGACCTGGACTGATTCACCTGATTATTATCTGGTGATGATTGTCCGCTAACATTATTTGATGCTCCAAGTGTAGGTAACATAACGATATTCAGATGCCTGCTGATCAGAATATTTCAACTCATATCAAATTTCTGAATCTAAAACAATCAAAGTTTTTCCTAATTCAGAACAAAAATAGATACAAGCAAGCAAGTGAACGGCGTCCGAATTCCGAAATGTTCTTTCAAAGAAAGGAAATGAAAATCATAAACTAACAAAATTTACAATAATAAATATGAAGTTATAAATTCAGCAAAAACCAAATCAATAAATGTACAGAAACTGAGTGAAAATGAATGAAGTAAATTGAGATATCAACTTACTGCGCCTCCAACGCTGCTTTGTTCTTATGCTGTTCTGTTTGTTTTAGTTCTAGTTCTGTAGCTAGCTCAGTATACATAAAAAATGAAGTTTGTTTTGTTTGCTTAATTAAATTACACTTTTACCCTTAAATAATAAGAAGTTGGTATACATAAAAGGTAATCATATAATTCGCACGGGGTAATACGGGTACTTCACTAGGGATTTAACGACATAGACTTTTTAAAATAATAAATTTCAAGTCAAACTACAGTTATGCGCACTCCGCTACCTGAAATGTCTGTTTAAGCTATTAAAATTTTTTAAAAATTTTAAATTAGTAAAGTTAAAATTACATTTTGACTCCCTAAAATTATAAAAATTCGATTTAATCCTTTATAAATTAGAAAGATATAAACTATAAAAAATTAAAATTTCATCCGGCCTCCCCTAAAAAATTGTCCTGGCTTCGCTCTTATTTTTGACGAAAGAAAATTGAGAGAAATCAACTACTTAAGACAATCATTGTCTTTATTTTCCTTTAACAAATTAATAACTTCCATGGGAGCCTCGTAGGGGTGTTCAATCGGTTAACCGACCGGTTAACTTACTCAAAATAATATTAACTAAATTAACCGGCCTTTCAAAAATTTTAACTGTTAACCGAACAGAAAATTTTTCAAAAAAATTAACCGAACCTAAAATTATATGTTTTTTTTTATTTTTGATTAAAAATTAACTGAATTAACCGAATTACCATAATTACCCAAATTAACCGAATTCCCCGAATTACCAGAAATGAGTCACTACACAATTAAAAAATTACATAATTTTAGTTTTAGTTTTAGAATTTTATTTTTATTTATTAAATTATTTGTAATTTTTATGATTGGGTAATTGGATTGGGTTGGATATTTGGGTTTAGATTGGGTTTAGGGATTGGGTTTACGTGAATAGTGGGCCTATTTATATATTATAATTTTATTTATTAATTTTTTCGGTTAAATCGAAAAAAATCGGTTAACCGACCGGTTTCAAACCGAATTAACCGTTAACAGAAAAATCACAAAATAATTAACCGACCCCCGACAGAAAAAATTCGGTTAACAGATAGATTAACTGAATTTTTCGGTTTTACCCGAATTTTGCACACCCCTAGAGCCTCGTTCAAAACTCGTAAGCATGATTTCCAATTTAGTTTCTGGTTTAATCCTAAAGCTTTTTATTACGTATTACGTATTAATAATTTCCCTTTAATGTAGGTTTCTTTAATTACTTGAGCAAAATTTTATTTCTTGTTTGAATTTTTTACTTTTATTTTTTACCTGAAATGGGAAAACTAGTTAGTGTTTTTGATTGTTTTGCATTTCCCTTTATCCGTTCAAGATGAACTATGTTGACATTTGAAGCATAATATGGTGCGAACCAACCGCTGTTGCTAGCTGACGTTAAGCAGGTGAACTCATCGAGCTTGATATCTATCACAGGCCAGATTAGAAAGGTTAATATATTGGAGGTGAAAAATGTGAGGCATGGTGTATATCTTGATCATTGATATTAAGCAACGATACATTTCTCATTCTTAGACTCTCCCTATATCTTGATCATCTGTTTATGTTTCTCTTACATTTTAGAAATTTAGTACGGTGACTCTAAAAAAATTTACGTATGTGTGTGTATATATATAAATATATGATACTACTTTTCTTACCTTTGTAATGTATAAGCTTAGTGTACAATTTAATTATAATCCTAATAGGTATGAAAATCAAACAAAATTTGAGTATAATAATAAATTATTTAATAAGTAAATTTAAATAATTTAAGGGTAAACTATCAAAATAATCACTTTTATTTTTCTCGGATTATATTTTAGTCACTTATGTTTGAAATGTTACGTTTTAGTCACTTACGTTATGGTGTTGTAACATTTTAGTCACTGAGCGTTAATTGTCGTTAAAGGTGTAACGTAAGTTAACGTGGCACGTTAAATCATCATTTCAAGCAAAAAAATTAGGTTAAATTATACAATTGGTCCCTATATTTTTTCTATTTTGAGCAATTTTTTTCTTTTACATTAAAAGAGATGAAGAAGGGAGAAAAGTAAAAATTAGGTAAGCCATGGACACCGTTGTCAGACTGATTTTCGAAACTTTCATCATCAGCAGCAGCAATTTCTTTCTTCCATGGCACCGCAGAGTAATGCTAAAACAACAAATACGAAGGACAAGTCAAAATTTGAGAAATACAATGATATTAGTGCTATCTTTTCAAAACATGGATTTTAAAGTTTCATTTAGTATATAAACGGTCATTGACTGCATTTAATATGAAATTTTGTACTTAGAAAAATATAAAACATGAAATTTTAAATTCATCTCTAAATAACTATTTAATAAAATCATATTATAGAATTGAGAAATAGTTACATTTATATATTACACTATTTTTGAAATATAAGTTTTCAAATGCTATTTGAATGAATTGTTACTGTTTACCACCTATCATATATACAAATTAATCAAGAAAGATATGCAAATTTTTTCTTTCCAAGTGTATAGCTTCAACCATATATAGTATCTTTAAAGTTTAGAAAATAACACTCTACATATCGTTTTTAATGCAAATGATCATGGGAGAGAATACAAATCATTAGATTTTATGTTCTGATCATACTGAAATCTATGTTATTGAAACTCTTCATTTTGTTTGAAACATTAATGTTCGATATATGTTTGAACATTGGTTTAGAATAAGACCTTTGAGATTTCTTGTAATATATGAAAAACTTCGAAAAATAATTAAACAAATCAAAGTTAGAGGTGATCCCAAATGCAACACTCGAACCTAAATAATGACTTTTTACTAGGTCTACAAAAGAAATGTAATGTATGAAGAAAGACATTATATTGTGATGAAATTTATAAATGAGTAATATATCGACATAAATGTGATTTGTAAATAATAAATGTTCCAAGAGATAATGATGCTGTTACTGTGCATACTATATTATTAACGAACATCCAATCAAGGTTGTTTAGTTTGCTCAACTCAAGAAAAACCAAGTTAAATTGGACATTTACTCGGTAGTTAGATTTGCAAACATTAGCACACCTGTAGTTTTTGATCTATATGATCTAGCTGCTTTTTTACTTCGTGCAATTTCCGCTCTAGGTCAGCTTCCACTAAACAGGCTGCCTTGAACTCGGCCAGGTTTTTCTTCATTTTCTCCTTTATTTCTTGGAGATTAGATAGCAGTGGCCATTGCTCTTCGATTTGCCTGACAGTTGCTGAAACTTCGGGATAGTTACGTAGCTGATCCCAATGTTTTTCCTTCACCTTCATGTCACCAAATACACACAAAACAAGTGTGAAAAGGAACAGAGATAGAGAAAATCTTTCTCATGGATTTTTGCTCCAGTGAGATTTATTATATATATAATAAATAACAAAAAATGTAAATTGAATATAAATGACTAGGTTGAATTAAGAGAATTTACTCTACTCATCCTTCTGTTGATTTGGTTAGTTAAGTTTTTTCCCACTTTGCTCTACACGTTTCACCGTAATTAGCACTTCCAAACTCTCTTCTCCTACATTTGGTGATTCACGGGTTTGACTCGGTTTCTTGATCCTTCTCCTACAGCTTCCCGAAATATTTTCTTTCGTCCTGTTGTTAGCATTATTTGATGCTCCGGGTGTAGGTAACATAACGGGAAAGTTCTGCAGGTCAGAATATATATTTCAACTCATATCAAATTTCTGAATCTAAAACAATCAAAGTTTTTCCTAATTCAGAACAAAAATAGATACAAGCAAGCAAGTGAACGGGTACCGAAATGTTCTTTCCAAGAAAGGAAATGAAAATTATAAACTAACTAAGCTTACAATAATAAATATGAAGTTATAAATTCAGCAAAAACCAAATCAATAAATGTACAGAAACTGAGGGAAAATGAATGAAGTAAATTGAGATAGCAACTTACTGCGCCTTCGACGCTGCTTTGTTCATATGCTGTTGTTTTTGTTCTAGTTCTATAACTAGCAAGGTGTGCAACCTTCAGTGACAATAACCTATCTAAATTACCCATATAAAAAGAAGTTCATGAATCAATCTCTTTATGACGTCGTTTTCAAAGTATCTTCTTCACTTGTCATTGTGTCGGTCAAAATACAAAATTTTAAATTAATAGTGTTAAAACTACATTTTTGATCCCTTTAAAAATATATAAATTTGATTTAACTTTTTAGACATTATAAATATATAAACTATGGTAAAATTATATTTTTATTATCGTAAAAATTATAATTTAATTTTAAATTAAAAAATTTGGTTTCTGATTTTACCCTAAAGCTTTTTATTACGTATTATGTATTAATAATTTCCCTTTAATGCAGGTTTCTTTAATTACTTGAGCAAAATTTTATTTCTTGTTTGAATTTTGGTGTGGCTGACTTGCTTGTTACTTTTATTTTTGATCTGAAATGGGAAAACTAAGTGTTTTTGATTGTTTTACATATTCCCTTTATCCGTTCAAGATGAACTATATATAGCAGAATATGATGCGAATCAACCACCGTTGCTGGCTGACGTTAATCAGGTGAACTCATCGAGCTTGATATCTATCACCGGCCAGAATAGAAAGGTTAATATGTTGGAGGTGAAAAATGTGAAGCATGGCTCTAAAATTTTAGAAATTCTATACGGAGACTTTAAAAAAACAGTATGTACGTGCGTGGCGAAGTCAGAATAAACTTTTAGGGACCAAATAAAATTTTATTTTTTTATAATATATTTTTTTATAATTTTTAAAAGATTAAATTGAATTCTTATAATTTTAAGAGGGTCAAATTACAAGTTTACTTTTATTAATTTAAAATTTTTTAAAAAAATTCAAAACCCTAAATAAAAAAGTTACATCCCCATATCCGCGTACACTACTTTTCTGACCTTTGTGACGTGGTATGAAAATCAAACAAAATTTGAATGTAATAATAACTTGAATAAGTTAATATAGGCACTGATCTTGAATTGTGACATTTCGCGTTTCAGCCCAATTGGTCAATATTTTGTCATAAAATTTATGGTGCGAGTGAATTGTTCAACAAAATGACAGAAACTCTAGGTATAGAGAGAGAAAGATTTCTGCAATTAATAGTATTTATAGAATTTCAGGATAATTGATAGCTGTAAAATATAGCTAATTCTCCACATATGCACTACCAGTTTCTCTCAGCTCATTAGATTCTTCTGTCATTATCTGATCATGGCTCAGTTCCAATTTCTCAGCTAACTTCCGTCCTTGTTTCAACTCAACTCTTAAGCCTGAATAGCTATTTTGTGGTATTTGTATTAAGAGTTAAATTGTATTTTGTTCCTTTTATTTAAAAAATAAGTAAATTAGTCTTTATGCATTAGATCAATGAGCAAATTGATAATTTCTTTTAAAATTTTTATCTATTTCTACTGTTAAAAACTAGTGTGACTGACGGAATAACTAGACAATACACGTGGCGTGCCATCATAATTAAAGTTGCCCATCCCAAAAGCTCACCCAAAAAATAGGTTTGGATAAAAAAAACATTTGTTTAAAAAATAGAACGGGCCTTGAGTAAGTTTTTTTTTATTTGAGTTTGACCCGAATTTTCAAAAAAAAAAAAAGGAACTCCATTGTTTTTGTTGTTATTTTATCACTTTTTGCCATTGTTTTACTATTTTTTACTATTATATTACTACTATTTTATTGTTAATATTTGGAAATTGTATAACACTTGTTTTATTGTTAATTTTGCTACTATTTTAGAGGTATTTACTTGTTAAGTTGCATTCATTTTAGTGTTAAGTATAAAGTTTTTTTAATTTATTTTTAATTTGTTGGAAAACATTTATTTTAAAATTTTTAGTGTATTTTATGTCTTATATTTTTAAATTTTTTAAAAAATAAAATTAAAAGAATTAATACGACTAGACTAAGCCCGGGTTTTGATATTTTTATCCAGACCAAGCTTGAGCAAAAATTTAAGCCCATTTTTAAAGTCGGGCCAAGCTCGAGCCTAGAATTTTATTAGCACTCGGCCCGATCATGGACAAAATCACAATCATCTTCTCTAGCTTTGTTTTCCCTTTATCCATTAACCTTTTAATTTTTAGTAATAAAATGAGTTAATTACTTCCATTATAACAAAAAATTCCATTACAGTAAAAATATCATAGAAAACATCATGTACTATATTTTAGATTGCATTAAAAGATACTTACCTACACACGCGGGCTAACACATTGCTGTTTCACACACGGCTATATGACATTATTGTGTGCTATTTGTTAATTAAGAAGTTTTGGTAACACATGTTTCCGATTGTCACATGGGTTGGCCACATGTCCGTGTAAGTAATGTTAATATGATTATTTAATTTTTCACACGATCTCAATTGTTACACGGTCTAGCCACTCGATTGTGTGACTATTTGTAAATTTTTTACATTTAGGTTCACATAGTTTCAGTGAGTCACACGATCGTGTGACTCCAATTCTATACGATCATTGTTTGTAACACAACTTAGATATCACATTAATTTTTAATTTTATTTAATTAAAATTAATTTTTCAAAAATCACTTATATTTTTCAGAATTATTTTTTAAGAAAATTCTTTAATTAAATTTTGTAGTTGAACAATTTTCACAATTGTCCAATTTAATTTCAAATCGAATAAATTGATTTAATTAAATTATTTTTAAAGTCGTAAAATTTTACTTTAATTTAAATGTAATTTAATCGAGTTTTTGTTGAGCTAACAAAGGGACCAATCAAATGAGTTAATTGAAATGTTAAATTAAAATATGGACTAAAATTCAATTTAAGCAAAGTAGAGGGGTTAAAACTAGAATTTGACCTAATTTTTTATTGAACTTAGGGCTCCTTTGGATGCCCGTTTTCCTCCAGTGTGGTGAGATTGGGAGTCTAATCTCACCACACTGCTGTTTGGTTCAACATTTCAGTGCAGTGAAAATTAGTTTCAATCCCATTGCTGTGCTGAAACGGGACTGAAGAATTCAGTACCAGTTAAAGACAATTGAGGCAGTAGGAATTTTTAAGGGACAAAAATACCCTTAAAGAAAGAAAATTTGAGGCTTTCATGGAAATTCTAAAGAAGGAAGCAAATCCAGGTATAATCTTACCTGCTGGAATCTCTCTTCTTTGGGTAAAGACGAAAGAAAAATGAAAGGAAAAATACTGGACAAAGACGAAAGAAAAATGAAGAGGGGAGGGGGAGCAAAAAGAAGAAGCCAGAAGAATGAAGGAGAGAAGGAAAAAGAAGAAGCCAGAAAAAGGAAGGAGAACAGATGCTGTAAAACAGGTATTCTGACGCTACAGGACTCGAATGAAAAATCCAACCGTACAAAATCAAGAACACCTTGTCGCCTAGCTGCTGTCCAAAAATCAGCTCAATCGAACCACGGATGGACATCCGATCGAAGAGTTGATCACAGATGCTCTAAACTTGAAAAACTGATTTTGCTTCAGTCTTTCTCTCTGTTTCTCGCGTTTTTTCTCTTTTAAAATCCTATTTTTGCTCTCTATAAAATGCTGCCCACATCCACGTTAAAAAGGACAAAAGAAAATGATAAAGAAAAACAAAAGAAATGCCATAAAGCATGCCAAAAGAAAATGATAAAGAAAATGATAAAGAAAAACAAAAAAAAAAAATCTTTAAAATTAGATATATATATATATAGAATCCTTTTACATCAAGAATAAACTTTAATATATAATTATCTAGACAATCACTTGTTATGTATAAAATATGTGTTTTTAGTAATTTTACATATTTTAAATTATTTTAATTTTTTAAGTTATTATTATTTTTGAAAAATATATAAAATCTGAAGTTATAAATTTATAATAAAAACTATATATATATAATATGAATTTATAAATTTATAATAAAATATCATAAGATACATTTTAATATTTTATTAAATGAATTTATAAATTAACATATTTTTACTAATTTTGTAAAAGTTTATATATCAATTCTAATCTGATGCCCTTAATAGTCATTTTATATTCTTACCTCACCGCTACAGCTGCGTTTGAATCCAAACACGTACTCTACCACTGCTTCTAATCTCACTGCTACAGTGTCTAATCTCACCGTTACAGTAACTAATCTCACCGCCACCGCTGTTTTTAACCTCACCGGAGCTAAAGACATCGCCCATCCAAACTAAGCCTTAGTTAAAAAGCCTTTTCCCATTCACAAGTCTGAAGCAACTAAGTACTTACCCTGGCATCACTGGGGCAAGCCCTGCCGGAACTCTTACAAGCCCACAAGCCAGTACCCTCGGCATCAACTTTTCCAACATAAATGGAAACAATATCAACATACTGAAAGGAAACCCAGTTATCGGCCTTTCCTATGATCCGATCGGCCCCTTCGCCATATGGTGTAATATCTTTTTTAGTCATTAGCTCTTTAATTATATAAAAAAATTGTATTTTGGCTCTTTTTAAATTAATAATTCAATTTCAACAATTTAACATAATTTTTTTAATTTTAATCCCTTCAAAATTTAAAATAAAGAAAATAATTTTTTAAAAAAACTGTACATAAACCTAATATAAAAATTTAACCTGTTGTGGGCGACCAACCAATAGTGTCTTATTATAGATTTATTAATTATTTTTTTATTAATTTCGTTAAATTTATTGATTTTATTTTTATTTATAGAAAATTAATGTTTATAAATATTTTTAGATTTATTAGTGTGAAATCTTGAAATAAAAAAAAAATTCTTTTGACAACTATGTAACAAAAATAAATTTTATAATGAACTTGAATTTAATAAAAGAAATTTAATGGTGTTAATAATTGAACTTTTATTTTAAAAATTAAAAAATAGAAAAACTAAATTCCTTGAAAACAAAAATTTTGAAAAAATAATTTTTAAGTATACAAAAAAAATATGGGGACTTAAAATTAGAGGTGATCATGGGTTGGGCTACCCGGCCCGGCCCGGCGGCCCACCCAAGAAATGGGAGGGTTCGGGTGAAAATATAGGCCTAAAATATGGATTTGATTAAAAAAGCGAGACCCATTTAGAAAACGGTCCGGGCCTCGGGCAAAACTTTTTTGGCCCGGGCCCATCTCGGCCTGAATTATATATTAAATATATTTTTTATTTTTAATCAAATATGCTTTTTAAATTTACATATTTTTTATTTGTTTTTTTGTTTTAAATTTTTTTATTTAATGAAAAAGGCTAAAAAAATTTAATATGGGCTTGGACAAATCCGGGCTCGGGTTTATTAATTTTCTTTCGGGACGGGCTTAGACAAATTTTTAGGCCCATATTTCGGGCAGAGTCAAGCTCGGGCCTAGAAAATAGGCCTAAAATTTTGTCTAAGCCCGACCCGGCCCATGATCACCTCTACTTAAAACACATTTTAATCTTGCAAAACTAATTTAATGCACTTGTTTTTTCTTTTCTTTACTTTTTTTTTTTTTGGTACAAAAGAGAAGGAAAGAAAAATTATCTAGCTCAACTAGAGTTCCCCATTGACACAAGTGTTTGCTTATAGATGAGGAATAATACTTGATGGACACAACAATAGTAACAAACCAACTTCTTGATCTCGTGCAAACTTAGTGACATAACTCACACACCTATTATCCTGTCTAAAAATATGTCTAACATTAACAATCTAAACTTCACCAATCATGTCGTTGACTCATTGTAAATGCTGAGATTTAAAGTGGAACAAAAATTAAAAAAATATTTATTCATAACATTGATAGAAGAAACTAATTTTTTTTCTTATTTGTAATAAATCAAGTCTCGAAATAAGAAAAAATGTTACAAATATTGAAATTAAATTTTTTGCATTTAATATCACTTTTTAATTTATACATGATTGGGTCGAGTGATAAAAAATTTAATATCTCTTAAATAAGATTTTAAATTAGAATATTGTATATAAGTGAATGGAGTGCAACATAATTGTTATAAAAAGATAAAAGCTTCAAGAAAAATCAAAATGTCCTTCATATTCACCAAAAGGCACCTAAAAAGCATCTCCTAAAGCTAGACACAATTAATTCATGTCTAATTAGGGACATATTAATAACACACATTAATATACAACATATTTAATACTTTAATAATTAAAATGTTCAAATTTATTTAATTAATTAACTTGAGCTGAACTAACTAACTAAACTGATTCATATTTATTGAATTTTAAACACATTCAGCTCATTGGGCTAGTTAAATGCCGAATGAAGCTGAACTAAGCTAACACGACTAAATCAACTTGAAGAAAGGTGCGAATCAAGCTAATTGAGCTGGCCACTTTGTGTTCTGCAACTCCATCTTCCCACACTCGACCAATGTAGCTTGCTACGGCTTCTTGGAATTTCTTAGCACGAGCTCGAGCGATGGGACCTGGAGGCAGCTCCAAGGATTCGGCTCCTAGCTTGTATAGCGAGCTCACATCATACATTGTATCAATTTAGTCTTGATTTTGAAGAATACCACATTCAATATTTACTTATTGTGTATTTTGTTTTTACTTTATGTAGTTTTAATTTGTTGTTCTTTGTAACCCTTTCACCTAAAAAGTTAAAAAAAAAAAATCAACTAAACATGTTTGAAAATATACAAAAATAGAAAGACCTAAAAGTCTAAGATAATAATTTTCATCTTTTCTCGTACTTTTAAAATTAACTTTCAATATCACAAAGAAAAATAACTATTATAAAAGGATAAAACTGCACAATGAGTAAATGTTGAAAGTTAAATTTTTCAAAAGCAAGACTAAATTGACTTAATTTATAAATGTTGAGAGCTAAAATTGTCATGTCTGTAATAGCCTAAATTTTCAGTGGTGTCGGAATGGTGATTCGAGGTCACTAAATCCGACAAGTGAGTAGAAAATATTATTAATTTAGTGAGTATAAGTTAAGTGTGAAGTTAAAAAAAATGAAATAATAAATAGTGTATTAAAAAATATATAATAATAAATAATTAGAATCGAAAACGACGTATCGAGACCTCGGAGATTTTTAATCTAGCCATAAATGTTTTATAAATATTTATGGAGTGTTAATAGGTTAGTATTAAAGTTTTGTCAAGAAATTTTAAAGTTCCGATAATTAATTGAACAAAAAGGACTAAGTTGTAACAAATGCAAAGTTATGAGAAATGATTAGATAGCTTAAATGATAAAAGAAGGAGGGCTTAAAAGGCAAATAGACCTAAAGTCTATTTGGGCTGGACGGCAAGATCATGAAATCAGAGAAAATAAGGAGAAATAAGGGTAAAATTGGAATATTGTAAATTTTATTTAATAAAGTTAGGACTAAAGTGGAATTATCTAGATTTCTCTTTATTTTTCTGCATTCTCATCAGCAAAACACCATAGAAGGGTTTTCCCTAAGCTGGTTTTTCATATTTCTACTGCAAGTAAGTTCAATTCTTGATTATTTCTTGAAATTTATGTGTTTTTGTGACTTTTACAACTAAGTCCACTTGTTGAATTCATTAGTTTTAGATTTTATGAATGAAGTTGGAAGTTGTTATGAATATGTTCTGGAAGTATATGATGATTTAGCATGGAATTATAACTTTAAATGGTTTATACGCTGATTTTATTGAAAGAATTGAATAGAAAGTGAATGTTTGGGACCTAATTTTAAAAGAATTTGAAGTTAGGGTTTTTATGTGGAAATTCTGATTTCCAATAGGTTTGAAATAACTCATAATGATTAGGTAAAGTATTAATTTACAAAAATTAGTTTAATTGAGGGGTAATTGATCAAGGACTGAATTGTATGAACTCTGAAATTTGGGGCAAAATGAAAATCAACACTTTGCACTGAAACAGTATTGGACAGCAGCAGTAGTCTAACTTTGAAAAATCACCAAAAATTGTAGAAATCGAATTATAGGATGAATAAAATATGAAATTAAATCTTATTGAGTCTAGTTTCTTATAGAAGAAACGGTGTAAGCAATAGATTTGTAAATCATGAGATATAATAGGTTTTATGAGACAATGTCAGAATGATTTCGGGTTCCCCTGTTCTGACTTTGAAAAATCATCAAACATTGTATAAAAATAATTGGGGTCTTAAATTTATATCATTAAAATACTGAGTGAGTCTATTTTCAATAGAAATAAACGTTAACATCATCCAAATCTTGTAAAAGGAGATAATTAATTTTAAGTGAAGATGGGTCGGAACTGTCAGACAGCAGAACAGGGGTGACTTTAAAGAATAAACTGTACTTATTGGCCAAAGAAAAAATTCTAAAAATTTTATGGTAAGAATATATGTGAGTCTAGTTTCAAGGAAAATTAACGGATCTTAATTTGGAGTTCTGTAGCTCAAGATAAAAATAATTTAGTGACTGTGACACGGATAGACAGCTTGAATATCCATACAAGTAAATAGTTAAATTATAGACAATGTTACTTATATGTGGGTTGTAATCATTAAGGATATAAAATAGAGTAAAGGTGAAATCAATACTGATAAGTGAATGATTTTACAATTATAGATCGAGAACCCGAAGCAAGTCGAGGAAAAGAAAAAGTAGCTGAATAGTCCCTGAATTTTTCTCAAATTCTGCAAATTGACTCAGGTAAGTTCATATGGCTGAAATTTAATGATTAAATGTTAATTTTATGATTTATATCATGTATGATGAGATATATTTGTTGATGAATTGAGAATAAAATGACAATGCGAAAAGTGATTAAATAATCAAATTGAGAGGAACATCGGATTTGAGTACTTCTGATCAGTGAAAAGTGGTAGCTTCGACTACCTGATCAGTGAAAGTGGTAGCTTCGGCTACCTGATCAGTGAAAAGTGGTAGCTCCGGCTACCTGATCAGTGAAAAGTGGTAGCTCGGCTACGATCGATGATAAGTGGTAGCTCCACTACGATCGATGAAAAATGGTAGCTCGCCACCGATCGATGAAAAGTGGAAGTGAAGTACTCAAGATTCCGTAACTGTTCCCTAATTTGATTAAGGATGGTAAGTGACAAAAAGGGCCCAAAAGAGTTAAAGTAAATGGATAAATGGTGGTGAGATTATACGAAAGCACTCACCAAATTGTGGTTGACAGGTGAACTTAGTAATTGTACATAATGTATAAGTGTATGAATGTTTGGTAAGATTTATATTTTATGCCTATGAACTTACTAAGTTTCTATAAACTTACTTGAGTGTATTCAATGTCTCATGTAGATTGACGTGTAAAAATACGGAGGATCGGATCAACACTGAGGATCACACTATCAAGATTATCTCCGGTAGCTTTTGTAAATTTCCTTTTGATTTATATGGCATGTATATGTTTGATGATTATATAAATACTAAAACTTGTTTAATGAGTATGTATTAAAGTAAACTGTGATAAATATGTTAAATAATATAATTATAGTAGAAGTATGATTTGGTATCAAATTGGATTGAAATGGACAGGATTGTTTGGTTTTAAAAATTTCAGGGAAGATTGGATATTTATAAAAGGGCTATATTGAATTCATAATAAAAATAATATTAACTCGTTAAACTTAGGTAATGCCTCATACCCTATTCCGGCAACGAATACGGGTAGGGGTGTTACAATGTCAATTTTAAAAGATGTCGTTGTTAGCTCGCTAGTGATCAAAAAAGAAATTTACTAATAGTTGGGTAATCATTGTGAAACTTTTCATAATTGGGTGACTAAAACAGAAACACTAATAATTGGATAACTATGAGTGTAACGTACTCTACTTTAATTTGATCATGTTAGTCCCTAAATTTTCCAACTGATCAATTTTAATCTTCGTACTTTTTGAATTTTGAAATTTGGGTAAACTACTTTAGTAATCACCCAGCTATGGTTTTTCCCCCTTTTTTGTCACCCAACTATGAAAAGTTACAAAATGATTACTTAATTATTAAATTTTATCTTTTTTGTCACCCGACCATATTGTATTTTTGGGTGTTTCCATTTTTACGTTAGCTAACTGGTAACGATGTAATTGAGTTGAGTCCAAATACTGTCAAGCTCAAGCTCAACTTGGAATTCGGAGCTCAATACTCTGCTCAAGCTTGATTGAACATCTATTTTTAAGCTTAAGATCCGCTTAAGATATAATCGAGCTTCTTGAGCTCGAGCTCCATTACCAATTTTTGTACTCATGCTTGAGCTCGTTTCAATAATTAAGCTTAAGTTTAATAATATATATTAAGGGGAAACAATATATACATAATTTAAAAATATAAAAAAATAAAAAGTTCAATAACGCTCACGAGTCATTTGAGTCAAGTATTATTAAGGTGAAATTCGGTTTGATCAATAGCTTGAGCTATTCGAAAATTACCAAATCGAGTTTGAATTTTTTTTAAGTCGAACTCAAGTAGCTTGCTAATACCAATTTCTCGTTTACACCCCTACCAACTGGTGACCCAAAAGAAAAAATTGAATTGTTGGATGACTATTTTGTAACTTTTTATAGTTAAGTGACCAAAAACAAATTACTAATAGTTAGATGACAAATTTATAAATTTTCATAGTTGAGGTAACTAAAAAAGAAAAAAACCAAAACTGGGTCAACTTTACGTAGTGATAAAATTTTAATACAAACAGTAGCTTAATTGCCTTAAATCGTCTGGTTAAATTTAATTCAGTTCTTTAAACTGGTTCAGCTCAAGCTCGAGTATTTGTGGACGAAAACCAGCTAGATTTTTTTTTTTTTTTTATAATGAACTCACACCACAAATGATGCCTTCATTTCTTCCGGTTTAACGCTTGATACAGGCTGCGCGCTTCTCTTCTGTTCTCTACTTGTGAGTTCATGATCATATCTTACTTTGATTTTGCATATATATATATATATATAGGTTTCCTTCAATAACGCTGGTTTCTTTTTCTTTAGTTACATGAGGAAATTTTCGGTTTCATATAGTTTTGTAAGTTCTATATACGCGTTGACTTCTCGGTTTGTTCTATTTTTGTTCTGAGTTCGAAAAAACTCTTTAGTGTTTCTTTGATAGGTTTCAGCTCAATAGTTTCTTTTGATCTGAGTTCGGAAAACTCTTTAGTGCTTTTTTGATAGGTTTCAGCTCATTAATGTCTTTTTATCTGAGTTTGATCTGAGTTCGGAAAACTCTTTAGTGTTTTTTTATAGGTTTCAGCTCAATAATTTCTTTTATTCTGAGTTTGATCTGAGTTCTGTGATAGACTACTGCATTACTAATTCATGATCCTATCTTGCTTTGATTTTGCATAATTTACTGTAATTTTGGTTTCTTTTAAATTGTTTGAGCAAATTTTCATTTCATTTTTTTTGTCAGTTTTAAATCTGTTGTTTGAATATTACAAATAATTTTTTTAGATTTTTTTTCAACATAAATTTTTTTATCTATTATTTTTAAGAATTGGTTTTAATTTTTTAAATTTGAAAGTTTAATCGATTTTTTTTAAATGGTTAACATTTTTTGAGAATCAAAGCTATATTAGATTGGGATTAAACATTATTTTTTTTTATCTATATTAATTCTCCAAAACTTAAAAACAAATGAGGAATCTTTTCTTCGACAAATTATTTTACAAACTTTTTTCATCACATTATTTATGATTCGGTCCAATTAAAAGAGGATACGTCATTTTTTTTCCTCATCATATGTACATTTGGATTAAACTAGTAATTATCCAACTATGACTTTGTAAAAGCTCTGTTATTAGTCCTTGTACTTCGTTAAAGTTATGACTTGAGTCTCTATGCTTTAATTTCATTAATTTTAATTCTCGACTTTTCAAATGGGTTAGTCATGTACTTTTTAAATTTTGAAATTAGGTAAACTACATTAGTAGTTATCCAACTATTAGTAGTTCTTTTTTGTCGGACAACTATAAAAAGTTACAACATTATCACCCGACTATTAATAAATTTTCTTTTTGATCACCTAATTATAAAAATTTACAAAGTGCTCATTAACCTATTCAATTTTATCTTTTTTGGTGACAAAGTTTAAAGTTGACATAATAGCAATTTTAACCCTCAATATTTATACATTATGTCAATTTAGTCTTGATTGTGAAAAATCTCACATTCAACATTTATTCATTGTGTAATTTAATTATTTTTATGTAATATTGTTTTTCTTTATAAACCTTTCACCTAAAAAAAACAAATTTATCAAGTAAATATGTTTGAAAATATACAAAAATAGAAACACCCAAAAGTTTAAGATAATAATTTTTATCTTTTCTCATACTTTTAAAATTAACCTTTAATATTACAAAAAAAAATAATTATTATAAAAGGATAAAATTGTACAACGAGTAAATGTAGAGCGTTAATTTTTTTTAAAAGTAAAACTAAACTGACTTAATTTATAAATGTTGAGAGTTAAATAGGAATAGAGGTTAAAGGAGTTGGTTGAAACTATAGGATGGAAATTAGCTGAGAAATTGGAACTGAGCCATGGGGTTAATGACGGAAAAATCTAATGAGCTGAGGAAAGAAATTGGTAAGTGCATATGTGGAGAAGTAGCTATATTTTAGAGCTATCAATTACCCCAAAAGTCTATAAATCGTACTCTCCGTATTATGCAATGCAAATACCATGCATTGCATTGTGGGGTGACGAGCATCAAAGCCAGAAAGCAAATGTTACAATCCAGGATCAAACGTGCTATCAATACTTGGAAAATGATAAATTTTATAATCAACCATTCAAAATTTCTAATCTAAACCAGATAAAAGAAATAACACAACCATAAAACATACCTGACACAATACAAACTCACTGAGTTCGAACACCAAAACCATTCATCGAGTTCAAATAATATAACAAAATATAGAGATATAACCGTAGAAATCCCAAGTTCTTTGACTTGAGTTTAAATACCAAATACCAAGACGATTCACTGAGTTTAAATACACTGAACATATGAGCATCACACCTTTCCATTCGCAAACTTATGAGCTGAATCATCCTCACCAAAAAACCATTGAATAAGCATAACAGGCAAGACAAATATTGTTCAACATGTCATCAGCAAATTTCACTTCAAAATCTTGTTCCTTACCCATATTGAGCGTCGCGGCCCATTTTTTCAACTGGTTACAGCCGGAATCCTTAGGTGTACGCCAGTCTTTCATCTCTTTGATTGTGGCACAAACCAGAACTTCAATACTTTTATGGCCAAACTTAGTAGCTTTTCCACGATCCACTTCGATTAGGGTCGCGATACGTTTGAGGTAGTCTGGTGTTTCCCCATAGCGAGTTTCGTCCAATGCTTCTTGTAAGCCATGGAAGTGTGCAACTTCCACACTGTTGTTGTCTTTGTTAAAAAGTCCGGATTGCCAGGAACTATAATTACACTTCAACATCTCCCTAACCAGCAGACTTCCGTGGTCTTGATCAACAGGAATAGTAACATCATTCATTTCAGTACATTGTCCTCCGACTTCTAAAATGTTACCCAGACCCAATTCTCCCATCTGATTATCATTGAGCAAAGGTGGTAGTTTGTCAAATATCTCACTCTCACACTGTTGAAGCTTTTCGAAGGTAATAGTGTTCTCCAATGGTAAGCCATGGACACCGTTGTCATTGTCATCATAAAACTGATTTTCCAAACTTTCATGATCATCAACAGCAATTTCTTTCTTACATGGCACCGCAGAATAATGCTAAAACAACAAACATGAAAGACAAGTCAAAATTTGAGAAATACAATAATATTAGTGCTATCTTTTCAAAACATGGATTTTAAAGTTTTAAAATTTCATTTACTATATAAATTGTGGATTTAATATGAGATTTTGTACTTAGGAAAATATAAAACATGAAGTTTTAAATTCATCTCTAATTAACTATTTAATAAAATCATATTATAGAATTGAGAAATAGTTACATTTATATATTACACTATTTTTGAAATATAAGTTTTCAAATGCTATTTGGATGAATTGTTACTGTTCGCCACCTATCATATATACACATATACCAAGTCTTGTT
The DNA here is from genome assembly GCA_025503065.1 of Gossypium bickii. Lineage (NCBI taxonomy): Eukaryota > Viridiplantae > Streptophyta > Magnoliopsida > Malvales > Malvaceae > Gossypium > Gossypium bickii. Next base: position 135,821,457 of record CP106711.1, read on the forward strand.
TTCTATAGTTCATGTAAAAAAAAAAAAAAAAAAAAAACCTGAGATATACAAATATAGAACAAATTAATCAAGAAAGATACGCAAATTTTTTCTTTCCAAGTATATACCAAGTGTAAAGCTTCAACCATATATAGTTTTTAAAGCTTAGAAAATAACACTTTACATATCGTTTTTAATGCAAATGACCATGGGAGAGAACACAAATCATTAGATTTTATGGTTTGATCATACTGAAATCTATGTTATTGAAACTCTTCATTTTGTTTGTAACGTTTCATTCGAGTGTTCGATACATGTTTGAACATTGGTTTAGAATAAGACCTTTGAGATTTCTTGTAATATATGAAAAACTTAGAAAAATAATTAAACAAATCAAAGTTAGAGGTGATCCCAAATGCAACACTCGAACCTAAATAATGACTTTTTAATTAGGTCTACAAAAGAAATATAATGTATGAGGAAAGACATTATATTGTGATGAGATTTATAAATGAGTAATGTATCGAAACAATTTTAAATATAGGTACATGAGAAAAACTTACAAAAAATTTAACATACCTAGATTGGACATGTATTGGCAGTCACTATCTTTGAAAAGTCAAAGATAGTTGGCTGTAAGCAAGTTGGAAATAGTTGGAAATAAGCACGGGGACCATTGGCATGGGATAATTGCAATTTTGGTCCCTATTTGTATAGGTACTTTACAAGTTGATCCCTAAACCTCAACTATAAATAGGCCTAACCATCTCTAATTTTCTTCATCCCAACATTTGTCATTCTCTACTTAAGGCATTGTTCTCTCTCCCTATTTGTATATTTTCACTTGTAATTTTGGAGTGAAATATATTTGGTAATGCCCGAGGACATAGGCAAAATTTGCCGAACCTCGTTAAAATTCTGGTATTCTTTATTATTTATTTTTCATATCTTGTGAGTGTGATTGTAGTTATTTATTGTGCTATTAAATTATGATAGAGGGATATTCTGGCTAGGAAAGACCTGGTACTTAAGTGATCCTCGTGATCCACCTCTCTTTCCTAGGAATTGAAGTTAGTGTGATTTTTTAGTACAATAATTTTACTTTTTTACACGCTTCCGCACAACAATTGGCACCAGAGCTAGGTTCGTACTTGGGGAGTACGACCGTTTGTAGTACTATTCACACGTATACAGCACTGTTTACATATACAGTAGTTGGGATTGAGGAGAAAAATGGCACAGGCATCGTCATCAGCAAGGACTACGGTGACCAATGCAAAATTTGAAGTAGAGAAATTTGATGGTACCAATAATTTTGGTATGTGGCAATGTGAGATCCTGGATGTCTTATGTCAGCAAGAGCTGAATATAACCCTTGAAGAAAAACCTGACAAGATGGATAACAAGGAGTGAGCCAAGATTAATAGACAAGCTTGTGGTACAATCCGTCTATGTTTGGCCAAAGAGCAGAAGTACTCTGTCATGAGGGAGACATGAGCAAGGAAACTGTGGGATACACTAAAAGAAAAGTTTCTAACGAAAAGCCTTGAAAATAGGCTTTATATGAAAAAGAAACTTTATCGATTCACGTATGCACCCTGTATGTCGATGAATGACCATGTGAACTCATTCAATAAAATTTTAGCAGACTTGCTAAATTTGGATGAGAAATTTGAAGATGAAGACAAGGCATTATTGTTGTTGAATTCACTTCCTGATGAATATGATCATCTTACCACCACTTTGCTTCATGGGAAGGATACAATCACATTTGATGCAGTCTGCAGTGCGTTGTATAGATCTGAGACTCGAAAGAAAGATAAAAGAGATCACAGAGATACAACTGCAGAAGTCTTAACAGTAAGAGGTCGTTCAAGCAGCAGCAAACCTGGTAGAAGGGGAAAGTCCAAAGGGAGACCCACCAAAGATGAATGTGCCTTTTCTCGTGAGAAAGGGTATTGGAAAAAAAATTATCCTAAGTATTGGAAAAAGAATTATCCTAAGTTACAAAAGGGCAAGGCTATTCCTAATGCATGTGTAGCGGAACATAATGAGGAGTCAGACTTTAGCTTGGTTGGCATGGCAATGGCATGTCATACTGATGAATGGATTTTGGATTCGGGATGTACTACCATATGTGTCCTAATAAGGATTGGTTTTCTAGTCTTAAAGAACTAGAAGGTGGAGTTGTTTTTATGGGCAATGATAGTGCTTGTAAGACAATGGGAGTAGGTACAATCCAATTGAAGAATCACGACGGCTCAATCCAAGTTTTGACTGAGGTTCACTACGTACCCAGCTTGAAGAAAATTCTCATCTCATTAGGGGCCTTAGAATCTAAAGGCTCATAATCACTTTGAAAGATGGATTACTAAAGATAGTAGCTGGGAATTTGACGGTGATGAAAGGCACAAGAAGAAATAACTTGTATTTTTTAAATGGAAGTATAGCTATTGGATCAACATCAACAGTTTCTGTGAAAGATGCAGATTCAGAGGCTACCAGGTTATGGCATATGCGATTGGGACATGCTGGTGAAAAAGCTTTGCAGATTTTAGCAAAGCAAGGCTTGTTGAAAGGTGCAAATTCTTGCAAATTGGAATTATGTGAACATTGTGTTCTGGGCAAGCAGACGAGGGTAAAATTTGGTTCAGCAATTCACAATACGAAAGGAATTCTGGACTACGTTCACAGTGATGTGTGGGGACCTACCAACGTGGCTTCTTTGGGAGGTATGCACTATTTTGTTACTTTTGTTGATGATTATTCAAGAAAAGTATGGGTGTATCTAATGAAAAGGAAAAGTGAAGTATTGGATGCATTTCTAAAATGGAAGAAGATGGTGGAAACTCAGACTGGTCGAAAGGTCAAACGACTTCGATCAAATAATAGTACTGAATACAAAAATGACTCATTTCTACAAGTATGTCAAGATGAGGGCATCGTGCGTCACTTCACTGTTCGAGATACACCACAGCAGAATGGGGTGGCAGAACGCAAAGTTCGATGTATGTTGTCCAATGCTGGATTAGGCAAGGAATTTTAGGCTGAGGCAGTTACATATGCATGCCATCTAATTAACCGTTTGCCATCAGTTGCAATAAATGAAAAAACTCCTATAGAGATGTGGACCGGTAAATCTGCTACTGACATGATTCTTTACATGTTTTTGGTTCCACTGCATATTATCATGTAAAAGAATCGAAGTTAGACCTAAGAGCAAAGAAAGCATTATTCGTGGGTATAACTAGTGGAGTAAAAGGATACCGTCTCTGGTGTCCTAATACAATGAAGGTTGTCTTTAGCAGAGATGTGACTTTTGATGAATCAACCATGTTAAAGGATTCACAAAAGGATGACAAAAGGTTAATGATGATCCAGTTAACATTGGAAGGACAAATGATGAAGAAGTTCCAACCCATGAACTTCTACAGCAATAAGATTCAATTGCATATAGGAGGCCAAGAAGAGAGATTCGTAAGCCGGCTCGCTTTGATGATATAGTGGCCTATGCACTTCCAATTGCAGATGATGATGCTCCTTTTACTTACACAGAAGCAATAAGTAACCCTGATGGTGTAAAGTGGAAGTAAGCCATGAATGAAGAAATGCAGTCTCTTCATCAAAATAGAACTTGGGAGTTGATGACACTGCTCAAAGGAAAGAAGGCAATTGGATGCAAATGGGTATATGCAAAGAAGGAAGGATTTCCTGGTAAAAATGAAATTTGGTACAAGGCTAGATTGGTAGCAAAGGGTTACGCTCAGAAAGAGGGAATAGACTACAATGAAGTGTTTTCTCCAGTTGTGAAGCATTCGTCTACTAGCCTTGGTTGCGCAATATGATCTTGAACTAGTTCAACTTGATGTGAAGATTGCGTTTTTACATGGTGATTTGGAAGAGGAAATCTACATGACTCAGCCAGATGGATTCAAGCTGGGTTTGCAAACTGACAAAGTCGCTTTATGGATTGAAGCAATCTCTGAGGCAGTGGTATAAGCGATTTGATCAGTTCATGAAAGGGCAAAGGTACACAAGAAGTAAATTTGACCATTGCATGTATTTCCAGAAGCTACAGGAAGGCACTTTCATATACTTGCTCTTATATATTGATGATATTCTAATAACATCTAAGAGCAAAGTTGAAATTGAAAGATTGAAGACTCAACTCAATCTCGAGTTTGAGATGAAAGATCTTGGTGAAGCTAAGAAGATTCTTGGCATGGAAATATGTAGAGATAGAGCCCATGGCAAAGTTAGCTTATCTTAGAAGCAGTATTTGAAGAAGGTATTACAACAGTTTTGCATGAATGAGCAGACAAAACCTGTAAGTACCCCATTGGCTTCTCATTTCAAGCTTTCTGCACAACTATCTCCTTCGACAAATACAGAATGAGAATACATGTTGCAAGTTCTGTATTCTAATGCAGTGGATAGCTTGATGTATGCAATGGTGTGTACAAGACCCGACATTTCCCAGGCAATTTGTATAGTGAGCAGGTATATGCATAATCCTGGAAAAGGACATTGGCAAGCTGTGAAATGGATTCTATGGTATATTCAAAAGACCGTGGATTTTGGATTACTGTTCGAGCAGGATAATACACTTGGTAAAGGTGTTGTTGGGTACGTTGATTCTAACTATGCTGATGATTTGGATAAACGAAAATCAACCATCGGTTACGTGTTTACACTTGCTGGAGGACCAATAAGTTGGAAGTCTACTCTACAGTCTACAGTTGCGTTGTCAACCACAAAAGCCGAGTACATGGCTGTAACAGAGGCTGTAAAGGAAGTTATTTGGTTACAAGATGGTTAAAACCTTGGGATTGGTTCAGGAGCATATTAACGTGTATTGTTATAGTCAAAGTGCTATTCATTTACCAAAGAATCAAGTCTATCATGCACGTACAAAGCATATCGACGTACGATTCCATTTTGTGTGGGAAATTATTGATGAGGGGAAAATTCGTCTTCAGAAGATTAAGACTGCAGATAATCCCGCAGATATGATGACCAAGGTGGTAACAGCAACCAAGTTTGAACATTGTTTGAACTTGATCAATATCCTGCAAGTTTAACAGTTGAAGAAGGCATTATCAAGTATTGTTGGCAAAGGCATAAAGAATTGTATGAAGATAAGATTATCCTAATTAAATCTTCAAGGTGGAGATTATTGGCAGCCACTATCTTTGAAAAGTCAAAGATAGTTGGCTATAAGCAAGTTGGAAATAAGCATTGAAAGTGAAAGTTAATGGGTGACAATTGGCATGGGATAAATGCAATTTTGGTCCCTATTTGTATAGGTACTTTGCAAGTTGATCCTTGAACCTCAACTATAAATAGGCCTAACCATCTCTCATTTTCTTCATCCCAACATTTGCCATTCTCTACTTAAAGCATTGTTCTCTCTCCCTATTTGTATATTTTCATTTGTAATTTTGGAGTAAAATATATTTGGTAGTGCCCGAGGACGTAGGCAAAATTTGCCGAACCTCGTTAAAATTCTGGTATTCTTTATTATTTATTTTTCATATCTTGTGAGTGTGATTGTAGTTATTTATTGTGCTATTAAATTACGATAGAGGGATATTCTGGCTAGGAAAGACCTGGTACTTAAGTGATCCTCGTGATCCACCTCTCTTTCCTGGGAATTAAACTTAGTGTGATTTTTTAGTACAATAATTTTACTTTTTTACACGCTTCCGCACAACAACATGAATCCATATCTAACTATTAAACTCAAATCCAAATAAAACAGTTTATGTCCAAAAACAAGTGTAGTGCACGAGGACGATAATAATGTGATTTGTAAATGGTAAATGTTCCAAGAAATAATGATGCTGTTACTGTGCATACTATATTAAACGAACATCCAATCAAGGTTGTTTGCTTTGTTCAACTCAAGAAAAACCAAGTTAAATTAGACATTTACTCAGTAATTAGATTTGTAAACATTAGCAGACCTGTAGTTGATCTATATGATTTAGCTCCTTTTTTACTTCGAGCAACTTCTGCTTTGCGTCAACTTCCATTAAACGGCCTACCTTGAACTCGGCCAGGATTTCCTTCATATTCTCCTTTATTTTTCGGAGATTAGATAGCAGTGGCCATCTCTCTTCGATTTGCCTCACAGTTGCTGAAACTTCTGGATAGTTACGTAGCTGATCCCAAAGTTTTTCCTTCACCTTCATGTCACCAAATACACACAAAACAAGTGTGAAAAGGAACAGATAGAGAATCTTTCTCATGGATTTTTGCTCCAGTGAGATTTATTATCTATATATAATAAATAACAAAAAATGTAAATTGAATATGAATGACTAGGTTGAATTAAGAGAATTTACTCTAGTCATCCTTCTGTTAATTTGGTCAGTTAAGTTTTTCCCACTTTGCTCTACACGTTTCACCATAATTAGCAGTTCCAAACTCTCTTCTCCTACATTTGGTGATTCACGGGTTTGGCTCGGTTTCTTGATCCTTCTCCTATAGCATCCCGATTTCTTTTCTTTCGTCCTGTTAACATTGTCCTTGGCGGGTTGACGTCCGTTAGCATTATTTGATGCTCCAGGTGTAGGTAACATAACGATATTCAGATGCCTGCTGATCAGAATATATATTTCAACTCATATCAAATTTCTGAATCTAAAACAATCAAAGTTTTTCCTAATTCAGAACAAAAATAGATACAAGCAAGCAAGTGAATGGGTATCGAAATGTTCTTTCCAAGAAAGGAAATGAAAATCATAAACTAACTAAGCTTACAATAATAAATATGAAATTATAAATTCAGCAAACACCAAATCAATAAATGTACAGAAACTGAGTGAAAATGGACGAAGTAAATTGAGATAGCAACTTACTGTTTTGATATGCTGTTGTGATCATTTTGATAGAACACCAGCTTGCATCGTCTTATAAGTTATGTAAAATTTAAGTTACATTTTTACCCTAAAATATAGAAAGATGATGGAATCTCATGCCACAAAGTCTTATTGGATGGGAGAAAAATTTTAACGACATGTAATTTGCACGGGGATGGTGGCATTTTAAAATAATAAAGTTCAAAGTCAAACTAAAGAAAATTGAGAGAAATCAAACCTGAGACAACCAATGTCTTTATTTTCCTTTAACAAATCAATAACTTCCATGGGAGCCTCATTGAAAACTTCTAAGCATGATTTTCAAATTAGTTTCTGGTTTAATCCTAAAGCTTTTTATTACGTATTACGTACTAATAATTTACCTTTAATGCAGGTTTCTTTAATTACTTGAGCAAAATTTTATTTCTTGTTTGAATTTTGGTGAGGCTGACTTGCTTGTTACTTCTATTTTTGATCTGAAATGGGAAAACTAGTTAGTGTTTTTGATTGTTTTACATTTCCCTTTATCCGTTCAAGATGAACTATGTTGCCATTTGAAGCAGAATATGGTGCGAATCAACCACCGTTGCTGGCTGACGTTAATCAGGTGAACTCATCGAGCTTGATATCTATCACTGGCCAGAATAGAAAGGTTAATATGTTGGAGGTGAAAAATGTGAAGCATGGCTCTAAAATTTTAAAAATTCAGTACGGAGACTCTAAAAAAAGGTATGTATTTGCATGGGGAATGGACAAAATGAAATTTTAATTTTTTTTATAATTTATATCTTTATAATTTTTAAAAGATTAAATCGAATTTTTATAATTTTAAAGGGTCAAAGTACAAATTTACTTTTATTAATTTAAAATTTTTAAAAAATTTCAAATCTCTAAATAAAAAATTTGCATCCCCTTATCCGGCGCCGGTGTGTATTTGTATATATAAATATATGACACTACTTTTCTTACCTTTTAAGTTTAGTGTACAATTTAATTATAATCCTAATAGGTATGAAAATCAAACAAAATTTGAATGTAATAATAACTTATTTAATAAGTCAATATAAGCATTGACCTTGGATTGTAACATTTGCTTTCCAGAACAATGTGTCAATATTTTGACATATAATTTATGGTGCGGGTGAATTGTTCAACAAAATGACGACAGAAATTCTAGGTATAGAGGAGAGTAGGATTTCTTCAATTAATGGTCTTTGCATTACATAATATGGAGAGTAGGATTTATAGAATTTCAGGATAATTGATAGCCGTCAAATATAGCTAATTCTCCACATATGCACTACCACTTTCTTCTCTCAGCTCGTTAGATTCTTCTGTCATTAGCTCATGGCTCAGCTCCAATTTCTCAGCTAACTTCCATCCTTGTTTCAACCCAACTCTTAAGCCTGAATAGCTATTTTGTGGTAAATTATGATGAAATTTGTATTAAGAGTTAAATTGCATTTTGTTTCTTTTATTTAAAGAATAAGTAAATTAGTCTTTATGCGTTAGATCAAAGAGCAAATTGATAATTTCTTTTAAAATTTTTATCCATTTCTACTGTTAAAAACTAGTGTGACTGACGGAATAACTAGACGATACACGTGGCTTGCCATCGTAATCAGAGTTGCCCATCCCGAAGGCTCACCCGAAAAATAGGTTTGGATAAAAAAAAGAGTTTGTTTAAAAAATAGAACGGGCCTTGAGTAAGGTTTTTTTTGTTTGAGTTCGACCCGAATTTTCAAAAAAAAAAACTCTGTTGTTTTTGTTGTTATTTTATCACTTTTTGTCATTGTTTTACTATTTTTCTACTATTATGTTACTACTATTTTATTGTTAATGTTTGAACATTGCATAACACTTGTTTTATTGTTAATTTTGCTACTATTTTAGATGTATTTGCTTGTTAAGTTGCACTCATCTTAATGTTAAAGTATAAAGATTTTTTAATTTATTTTTAATTTGTTGGAAAAACATTTATTTTAACATTTTTAGTGTATTTTATATATATTATATTTTTAAATATTTTATATAAAAAATAAAATTAAAAGAATTAATACGACTAGTCTATGCTCGGGTTTTGACATTTTTATCTGGACCGAGCTTGAGCAAAAATTTAAGCCCATTTTTTGAGTCAGGCCAAATTCGAGCCTAGATTTTTATTAGCACTCAGTCTGACCATGGACAACTCTAATCACAATCATCTTCTCTAGCTTTGCTTTCCCTTTATCCATTAACTTTTTAATTTTCAGTAATAAAATGAGTTAATTACTTCCATTACAACAAAAAATTCTATTACAGTAAAAATATCATAAAAAACATCATGTACTATATTTTAGATTGCATTAAAAGATACTTATCTACACACGCGGGCTAACACATGACTGTTTCACACACGGGTATATGACATTGTTGTGTGCTATTTGTTAATTAAGAAGTTTTCGTAACACGTGTTTCCGATTGTCACATGGATTGACCACATGTCCGTGTAGGTACGGTTAATATGATTATTTAATTTTCCACACGGTCTCAACCGTTACACGGCCTAGGCACTCGATCGTGTGACTATTTTTAAATTTTTACATTTAGGTTCACATAGGTTCAGTGAGTTACACGATCGTGTGACTCTAATTCTATACGATCATTGTTTGTAACACAACTTAGATATCATATTAATTTTAATTAATTTAATTTTATTTAATTAAAAATATTTTTTCAAAAATCACTTATATTTTTCAGAATTATTTTTTAAGAAAATTCTTTAATTAGATTTTTTAATTGAACAGTTTTCACAATTGTCCAATTTAATTTCAAATCGAATAAATTGATTTAATTAAATTATTTTTAAAATTGTAAAATTTTACTTTAATTCAAATGTAATTTAATCGAGTTTTTATTGAGCTAACAAAGGGACCAATCAAATGAGTTAACTAAAATGTTAAATTAAAATATGGACCAACATTCAATTTAAGCAAAATAGAGGGATTAAAACCAGAATTTGACCTAACTTTTTATTGAAACTAGTTAAAAAGCCTTTTCCCATTCACAAGTCTGAAGCAACCAAGTGCTTACCGTGGCATCACTGGGGCAAGCCCAGCCGGAACTCTTACAAGCCCACAAGCCAGTACCCTCGGCATCAACTTTTCCAACATAAATGGAAACAATATCAACATACTGAAAGGAAACCCAGTTATCGGCCTTTCCTATGATCCGATCGGCCCCTTCGCCATATGGTGTAATATCTTTTTTAGTCATTAGCTCTTTAATTACATAAAAAATTTGTATTTTGGCTCTTTTTAAATTAATAATTCAATTTCAACAATTTAACATAATTTTTTTTAATTTTAATCCCTTCAAAATTTAAAATAAAGAAACTAATTTTTAAAAAAAAAAAACTGTACATAAACCTAATATAAAAATTTAACCTGTTGTTGGCGACCAACCATTAGTGTCTTATTATAGATTTATTAATTATTTTTTATTAATATCGTTAAATTTATTGATTTTATTTTTATTTATAGAAAATTAATATTTATAAAAATTCTTTTGACAATTATGTAACAAAAATAAATTTTATTGTAACACCCCCTACCCGTATCCATTGCTGGAATAAAGTATGAGGCATTACCGAGGAGTACGAAATACTCACAGATAATTTAAGCCATTTATCGCTCAAATACCGAAATTGACTATAAAAGTTTCTTTACACATATAGTGCACTTGAGGTGCACCATTCCATAATTATGAATGAACACATTTATCAAACATATGTCATGTTTTTATATATATATCATAGTCTCATATTTCCATGTATCAATTACCATCATTTCTTCGTATTCGACAAATACGTGTAACAATTTATAAACATGCAATTGACTAACCCTTCCTGTCAATCACAATTTAAATTGACAAATCACTTATTGAGCCCAATTTCAATGTTCCCTATATTCTATCATATAAATTTGGATGTACGTATCCACCAATAAATTCTATGTACAGGTATCATCATCTCATATTTCCTCACACATTACTTTACACATTATGAACTCAAATAACATATACAAGACATACTAATGTATTTCAAATACATTTTCATAATATTTCATTTTGATATAAGATTATTTCATATTAGAACTCTTCTCATTAACTCATTTGAAATACCAATTCATACAGATAATAGACTCAAGGATGTACAAGTATATAATCACAAATGAACTCATTCCTCAACCAAGTTCTACGTTCATGTCTCATCAACTCGTATTTCCTTATATCACATAATATATATACCATGATTTTCATTCCCTTGATATTTTTTCATATTTATCCCGTTGAATTTCTTGAAATTTTCGATGGATTTTCAGAGGTACACTTTAGTGTACAAATCCAGGTCGTCAATTCATGTTCATGTGCGCACATTTCCATTTCAGAGAGCACACTCCCGCGAACCTCATCCTTACAGCGGGATTACCAGTCCAGGCTAAATCCCCTAAATATGAACTCATAGAGTATTGTCGGGATTACCAGTCCAGGCTAAATTCAGACCCTAATTCGGATTACCTATCCGGGCTAAATCCATTTTCCACATATTCTTCGGGAGGGCTATATCAGGATCACCCGTCCTGGCTAGATCCTTTTTCACACATATTCTTCGGGAGGGCTATATCGGGATAGGATCACCTGTCCGGGTTAGATCCTTTTTACCGTCAATTCCTTTTCAGAGATCCATCGAATTTTCCTTTCATTCAACTGGGATTTCTTCCCCTTTTTATCAAATATATCAATGTTTCGTCAACTTTCATACAATGAACATTCAAATTATATTCACATCAATAACATACATTTCAAGCATTTAAGAATATAATTCAAGTTACATGAACTTACAATTCGATTTTTATACCATAACGATAATCTTAGTTTCATAATAAATATTTGAAATAAAATATTATATCATTTCTACCTCAACGTTTATCAATTATAATCGAGCATGTGATCAATTTATACACAAGTCATTCATTTATTATTTTTCCTCCTCCTCCTCTCCATCCACATCCTTAGTATAAACAACACACTTGTAAGTAACATTATCTATATTTTTCACTATTTACTTATGTGAATATTCAAGCTGTCCATCCGTGTCATAGTCACTAAATTATTTTTATCTTGAGCTACAGAACTCAAAATTAAGATCCGTAAATTTTATTTGAAACTAGACTCACATATCTTCTTACCATAATTTTTCCAGAATTTTTTATGTGGCCAATTAGTACAGTTTATTAATTAAGTTCTCCCCTATTACACAATCCTACTGCTCTGACCTCTCTTCACTTAAAATCAATTATCTCATAGTAAAATTTTCATATAGTGTTTCCAATTATTTCTAATGAAAATAGGCTCACTAAGAAATACATACATATAAATTATAACTCAAAATTATTTTTGTACAATTTTTAATGAATTTCTAAAGTAAGAACAGGGGCTCACAAAGTTATTCTAAACCAGTCTTACCAAAATTTAAATATATCAAAATGTAGACTTCCGTTGCTTGCTCTATTTCTTTTATATGAAAATAGACTCAACAAGCTTTAATTCTATATCTTACTCAACTTCTAATTCAATTTATACCATTTTCGATGATTTTTCAAAGTTAGACAACTGCTGCTGATCAAAACTGCTTTAGTATAACATATATATTGATTTCTATTTTGTCTCAAATTCCACATTTCATACAATTCAATCCTTGCTCAATTAACCCCTCAATTGAGCTAATTTTCTTATTTAATACTTTTCTCTATCATTTTAAACTACTTCATAACCTTTGAAAATCAGAATTTTAACACTAGGCCTTAATTTCAACTTTATCACAATTAGGTCCTAAAACCAATTTCCACTATGATAAAATCATCATATAACAAAATTAAAGCTTCAATTCAATATTTATTCATCATATTCTTCCAGTACTAATCCATATCAACTTTAAAAATTAGCCATAGAATCAAAAACTAATGACATAGTAAGTTGGACCCAATTGTAAAAGTCTAAAAACATAGAAATTTCAAGGAGAAAGCAATAATTAAACTTACATGAAGCTTGAGTATGAAAACCAGCTTGAAACTCTCTCCCATGGCTGTTTTTCAGCTGAAGAAAATGAAGAGAAATGAAGAGAATTCTAGATATTCCAATTTAGTCCCATTTTTATTTAACTAATTTTGGAAATTTTCCAATTTTACCCTTATTTCACCCATTTCCTGATTTTTCTCAGCTATTACCGCCCAAAATATCCCCTTTGGCTTATTTTCACTTTAGGTCCTTCCTCATTTGACAATTAATCTATTTAATAATTCTAGCAACTTTTACACCTTTTTCAATTTAGTCCTTTTTATTTAATTAACCACCCAAACGTCAAAATTTTCTAACGAAATTTTAATGCTAACTTATTGGCATTCTGTAAATATTCATAAAAATACTTATGACTTGGTTTATAACACCGAGATCTCGATACCTCTTTTTCTCGATTTCTTGACCAAATAAATCGTTGTAGAACATAATTTACTATTTTAAAAATATTTTAAAAGCTACATTTGACTTGTAAATATTAAATAATATGGTCTACGAGCTCATTTGTCAGATTTGGTGGTCTCGAATCACTATTTCTGACACTACTGAAATTTGGGCTATTACATTTATAATGAACTTGAATTTAATAGAAGAATTTTAATGGTGTTAATAATTGAACTTGCATCTTAAAATTTAAAAAATAAAAAATCTAAATTCCTTGAAACAATTTTTTAAAAATATAATTTTTAAATATACAAAAAAAATGGGGACTTAAAACACATTTTAATCTTACAAAACTAATTTAATGCACTTGTTTTTTCTTGTACAAAAGAGAAGGAAAGAAAGTTTATCTAGCTCAACTAGAGTTCCCCATTGTCACAAGTGTTTGCTTATAGATGAGGAATAATACTTGACGGAGGACACAACAATAGTGATAAACCAACTTCTTGATCTCGTGCAAACTTAAGTGAGATAACTCACACACCTAATATCCTGTCTAACATCAGCAACCTAAACTTCACCAATCATGTTCTTGTAATCCCGCACCAAGATATTAGACGAACAAGACTCATCAAACAAATCATTAAGATACTAAATTGCAATAGGTGAATTCAATTCCACAATCAGTTGCAAATGCTGAGATTTAAAGTGGAACAAAAATTAACAATTTGTTTACTCATAACATTGATAGAAGAAACTTTTTTTTTTGTACAAAACAAAAAACAAAACAAGTCTCGAAATAAGAAAAAATATTGTAAATATTGAAATTAAATTTTTTGCATTTAATCGAGTGGTAAGAAACTTAATATCTCTTAAATAAGATTTTTAGATTCGAATATTGTATATAAGTAAATGGAGTGCAACATAATTGTTATAAAAAAGATAAAAGCAAGAAAAATCAATAGTAATGAATGATGCATGGACTTACATATGGTTTCTTTAAATCATACGATTGAAAATTTAATGGTGTGTTTAATTTGGTAAAATAGAAATCGTTTTTATTTTCGTTATCTTAGAAAAATTAAAATTTGTTTTTTTAAGGAAAAAAAAAAAGTGAAAATAGAAAACAAAAAAGTTGAAAAGCTACTGGTTTTCCCATCAGAATATTGAAGTTGAAAATAGAAGCTGGCTATGGGGGAATTCCAGGCTACCTCAAACCTATTGCGGCTTGAGTCGAAAATGCTGGTGGAAAAGCTACTGAGTTTTCCCGTCAAATATGGAAGAGTGGTGTACACCCAAGGACGCCGGCTGGGGCCAATTGAAAAAGTGGGCGGCGACACTCAACATGGGTAAGAAATTTAGTTTTGAAGTGAAATTTGCGGATAATATGTTGGACAATATTTTTCTTGCCTGTTCTGCTTGCTCAATGAATTTTGGGTAGGGATGACCAAAAGAAAAAAAGTTTGAGAAATCCGAGTTGCTCAGCTCATATGGTTGTGAGTGGAAGGGTGTGATGCTCATGCTTCAATTTAGTTGTTGTTGTTGTGCTTGGGTTTGTTTGAACTCACATGGTTTGGTATTTAGTATTTGAACTCAGTCAAAGAACTTGGGTTTCTATTGTTATTTTGAACTCAGTGAATTTGTATTGTGCGAGGTATGTTTTATTTTGTATTTTGTATGAACTTTAATCAATTGATATGCTTTATGTTTTTGTTATTTCTTTTATCTGGTTTAGGTTGGAAATTTTTTTGAATGGGTGATAAAATTTGTCATGTTCTTTTGATCTTGGATTAGAACACTCACTCATTACTTTGATTTAGCAAAAAAAAAAAAAAAAAAAAAAAAAAAAACCTTCTTCATATTTGGTTCACTTTAAATAGAGCAAGGCCTTCTGGCTTTGATGATCAATGGGTCAATATTTGTCACGGTATTTATGGTACAGGCAAGGTGTTTGACAAAATGACAAAGGAAAGGAGAGTAAGAGTGAAGAAAGGAATATAGAGGCAAAGAAGAATTTATGGATGGATTGCATGACATAATATGGAGAGTACGATTTATAGAATTTCAGGGTAGTTGATAGCTAATTCTTCACATATGCACCAACAGTTTCTTCCCTCAGCTCATTAGATTCTTCTGTCATCAGCTCATGGCTTAGCTCTAATTTCTCCTAGGCCTGAATTGCTATTTGGCCTATTTTCCTTCTGCTTATTTTCACTCACAGATCCAACTACTAATTTGGGTAAACTACATTAGCAGAATGTATTTATATTTTACTTTGGGATGATAGGTTAAAATCCTCTAAAATCCTTCAAAACCTTAAAAGCTTGGTTTAATTATAAATCAGCATTACAGTGGATAAAACCACCGTAAAGTCAAGTCCCACATCGCACCAGAAAAGAAAGCAGCAGCTTCTCCTCGTATTTATAAAGCAACTTGTAGATTGTTAATACTCACGGAGCCGTGTGATGAGCACAGAGCGAACTATTCTTTCGCCTTTTACTAAAGAATACCGTGTGTTCGTCACTATAAGCGGCATACGCCAATTTTTGGAAGGGTATTCCTTGGTGAATGCCCCCATTCCAGTACTAGTTCTAAAGTTTTTTTTTTTTTTTTTTCATGTGTGTTTAGGTAAAAGTAAGAAGTTTATATTACAAGTTAAATTATAAATTTGGATATTAATATTTTGTAAAGGTTATCTTAATTGTTTGAACATTAATCTTTGTTTTTTATAATAGGTTTGATGGAAGTTTTGTTAGAAAAATTAATAATTTTAATAAATGGAAAACGAAAATATGTTAAAAAGAAAGAAAATAAAATGAAAAAAAAAGTCAAAAAATTAAATTTTAAAACGAGGGATTAATTATATAAATTAATCTAAAATTTTTGTTTGATCTGATGATTTAATATACCACGTTAATTAACTATAATTAATTACAACGCAATATAGTACAAAAGTGACTACTTTGGTAATTTATTCTTTTTATTATTAAACATATTGAAATATATTTGGGCTCTAATGTCTTATAATCTAATTAAAATCTAAATATGGCCCAGACCAAAGCACATAAACCCTCAGCCCATACAAGTGTGCCCATAAACCCTAGCTTCTTCCTCTTCTCTTTTTCTTAGCCGCACCGCTTAATTTTTTATTCTTTTCCGGTGCTTTTCTTTTGATCGGCCACCACCACTTCTTCTTCAAAAGCCAATAGCAGTGTCCTTATCCGCGTCGTGTCGGAACTGGTGTGGCCGCCGTTCAGGCGAGTACGAGCATCATAGAATTATAGTCAAAGTCAAGGTTAGCAATAATCGTATCATTTTCATGTCTGTCTTTCAGTTTATTATGAACACATATCATGTTGAAAAGAATGAAAATAGAGGTATAAAATTTTGTACAGATAGCTGAAAAGTGAAAAAATGAACAAGAAGGAGATATTAAAGTTGGCCAAGGGATTCAGGGGAAGGGCAAAGAACTGTATACGGATAGCAAGAGAACGGGTTGAGAAGGCCTTGCAGTATTCCTATAGAGATCGCAGAAACAAGAAGCGTGACATGCGTTCTTTATGGATTCAACGCATCAATGCTGGCACTCGTCAACATGGGGTAATCTCTCTTTTCCTCCCCTTGGTCGTTTTGAATCTGAAATATCTATTTGCTTACCGTATTCCTCCTCTATCTAACTTTTTTGATGTTGCTATTCCTTCATTTTATGAATCATCTTTTATAATGTCCTTCTGGATCTTGTTATGGTTTTGATTTTATTAACTTTACTGAAAGATAACTGATATAGGTTGTGGCTTGTAGATGCCAGTTTTGCACACCAACTAGTTAGTTCTTATCAATGAATTAAAAACCGGATTAGAGTTCAAACAACAAGTTAAACCGGATTATGCAATTAAAATATAAATTAAATGTTAATAAGAATATGTCTTTGGCTTAATGATATGCTGTTTAATATATCATCTTGAGTTTAAAAGTTCAAATCTTGAAAGAGATTGGTTTTTTACCTGTCTTTTCCCGGGTCATTGCTTCCTCAATTCTTGGGGATGTACCAGACCAGACAGGCCACCAGTTCCGGGTTTAATTGATTAGTTTGGTTTTTTTTTCACATGGCACATGTGATTTTTGCTTTTTCTTATAGATTTTAACATCTTGATCCATTGTTTGAAGTTCACAAAGCTAGGAATGGAATGAGCATACCATATTGTATTTATATCATGTAACAGAATGCATAAATAAGTGTATTTTTTCTCTTTTGGTCCCTATGGTTTAGTGACCATAAAAACACCATATGATTAATCATATAGGATCAAAATCTTATATAGTCAGTGTTCAAGTAGTTTACACAAGAAACCTGCATTCGATTGTTGAAGGAATTCTAGTAGGTTTAGTTAAAAGAGGCCAGCAATTGAATTTTATTATTTAACCATTTTTCTTTCCTCTCATTCATCATTATAATATTTGAAAACAAGAAATAAGGTTCCCCTGACCAAGACATAGTAGACCTTTTCGTATATAATACAACTGCGGAAATAAGTTTGTATTGGTGAAATGAATTTGGAAGTAATCGCAACACCTCAGCTTAACTCTAGTTGTTTGGGGGTGTAGGGTTTGCGTAAAGATGATAGATAGATTAATGCTTATTATGATCATAGATTTGGTCTTTGTGTTTTTCTCATGTATGCTATCTGGAAAAGACTGGAAAAGA
This sequence comes from Gossypium bickii, assembly GCA_025503065.1. Classification (NCBI taxonomy): domain Eukaryota; kingdom Viridiplantae; phylum Streptophyta; class Magnoliopsida; order Malvales; family Malvaceae; genus Gossypium; species Gossypium bickii. The sequence goes on from CP106711.1 coordinate 135,839,499, forward strand.
GAAAGAGAAATGAGTAAGTAATAATGATTTCAGGAATGGTTTTTAAATTATCACATCTCCTTTCACACATGCAAGTTATATTCTCTCCAAAAGTTTCGCTCGCTTAATATCAACCATAATTACCTTTTTTTTTAATATTCTTCCATGGATGCACTTGCTTCATTTCATCCGATATGCTCTCATGAGATTTCTTGGATTGTTAAAACTTTAGTTTTCTTGGAGTCTAAGTATACCCCTCATAAACTGCGTGTGGAATGCTAAAACCATTTACCAATACTAGGCCAGCTTTATTGTTGGTTTATTTTCTGATTATCTATTGAATTTGAAGTTCCTTATTTTGCTTGCCTTGCATGAATTTAGTGTGCTATATTTTGGGGGTATGAGCTTGCTGCTGTAAGCATGATTGTTGGGCACCTTGGACTGATGTGTCATTCAAATGATGCCTATGCATGTACTGCCTTGGTTGTTGACTATGGACGTGTGCTGCTGAGTACAATTCCCTTTTATACCTGTTTCTTTGTTTTCACTCACGCTCTACCGTATATAAGTCAAATTTATAAGCCCATAACTTTATAGTATAGAAAACTTAACCACAAAATGTTACTCCTGCTCTTCACTTTTCCTAAATTACCTTTTTCTGACACGTCGGACATTGTTCTTGGGGTATGATCCTTCAAATGCGGGGAATTTTTTAAAAGGATTGTGCATACCGGTATCGAATACATGCTTCTACCTGACCTCACCTCCAAGCCCAGTAAGACCAGAACTTTATCTCTATGGTACATAAATCTGTCATTGCTGGAGTATCAAGTCTTAAGATATTATTTGATCTATGAAGTTTTATTTAATATCAGTATGCAGTCATTTTTTTGGGATACTTTCAACCATAATTATAATTGTATCCAATGTGTTATCTTTCTCTTAACAAATACCAAATTGAGTGCATGAATCCTATGTTTGGTAGAGGAATATTACTTTTTTCACATGTTTTAGTATATGAGTTAGGAATAAACTAATTACAATTAGTAAATTTTAACTGCTCACATGCATTAATGCTTTGTTTTTTTTGTGATTTGCTTTTGTTTACAGGTAAACTATGGTAACTTCATGCATGGACTGATGAAAGAGAACATACAATTGAACAGGAAAGTACTGTCTGAAATATCTATGCACGAACCATACAGTTTTAAGGCTCTCGTAGACATTTCCCGGAATGCCTTCCCCGGAAATAAAAATGTTGTGCTTCCTACAAGAAAAGCAGATGTTTCAATCAATGTATAATTACTTGTTTTTGGTGTCTTTAGTAATGACTGTTTCTTTAACACTTAATTTCAACTGAACATTTTGGGAAATAAGAGAGGGTTATTGCTTTCCTGAGTTGTTTCTTCTGCTTCTCTGTTTTCTTGTTTAATCATTTCGAAACGGGTTTTTCATATATTTAAAGAAGGATCATGTTTGAATGTGTCGGATAAATGTTGGACAAAATCGAAGTTTATTGGGAAAATTTTGACAAGAAACCTACTTTTCAGCAGCATGATAAAAAGTATATGGACAAGTGCAGTTAAGAGATTACAAGGACACCTGCATCCTGATTTTTATAGTTTAAATTCTTTCCCTCATTGATATTTTGAGAACATAGATGCCATTTCTTGCATCCCCTAAACATTATGGATGAGTTACATGATGCTATACAATCAAATATATTTTGTTATACAATCAAATATATTCATACAGATAAAATATATGATAAAGCATAGTATAAATAGTTCTATTAGACTTAAAAACCCAATGCATAAAGTAAGTAGTTTTCTTCTAATTTAAATTTAAAAAGTAATAAAAATTAACATTGTTGAATGTTTTTTGTGTCCTTCAGATGTGATCTACCTATTTATACGATAGGGTAATGTTCATCTATAAGACAGACTAAGTAGGCTCCGTGCATGTAGACACGTTCCCTACTTTAGTCTAAATACGTGTCTTCATGGTTCCGAGCTCGTGCAAATGTAGCTTCGCAATATAAGACCTTGTAATACAGAGACCAAGTCTGATTGGTCAACCTACGCACTTACCTTGTGAGCTTAGTACTTGGGTCAAACTTGCGAACTCGTTAGGGTCCGAGCTTAGTACTTGGGTCAAGCTTACGAACTCATTAGGGTCTGACCCAGACCTGAGACGGGTTTGGGCCAATAATGATAATTATCCTAACAATTCTTAATCTAACAAATAAAGTTTTTGAATGGATGATATACATGAGCTATGATGAACTTCCATGTTTGCTACTATCTATAAGTGGATTAGATTGGGTTTGCTCTATTCATTCCTGATGTGCAAGTTTTGCATTCTCAATCTATGAAGTTTGCTACCCTAGATGTTGTACCCAGTCTGGATATTGATTGCCATTTGCCATTCTATTTTGGGGACATCAGCAGTATTAAAGTAAAGAACTGGTTACTGTTAAATTTTCCCTCTAGCCTGCGGAAAAGTTGGTTCCAGGTTCTTAGCTCTCTTCCTTTTCAAAAGGAATCATTGAATAATATCTAGACTCTCAGCTGTCTAATGGAAATTGATTAAAAAAAATACCAATCTAGTGAAAAATTTGAGACTTTCCATATCTAGAATCAGTGAGAGCAGAATGTATTCAGTATTACAGTGGATATAGCTACCATAAAGTCAGGTCCCACCTCGCACCGGAAAAGCAAGCAGCAGCTTCTCCTCGTATTTATAAAGAAACTTGTAGATTGTTAACAACTCACGGAGCCGTGTGATGAGCACAGAGCGAACTATTCTTTCGCCTTTTACTAAAGAATACCGTGTGCTCGTCACTATGAGCGGCATACGCCAATTTTTGGAAGGGTATTCCTTGTTGAATGCCCCCATTCCAGTACTAGTTCTAAAGATTTCTTTATCTTAAGAACAAGCTTGTGCCTTTTAGATATGTTTTGAGAAGCTTTCAAGTTAACAAGCAAATATCTGAAGTGTGCTTACTGAAGATGCCTTTCGTCATCTCTTCCTGTCCTCGTCTATAATTCTTCATATCTACATTGTTAAAGCCAACTCAAGGAACAACCATTTTTTTAATAATGCCACTGTCATGTTTTTGATTGGGAAAGAAAGGTGTAGGAAGTGTTGGGTGAGTGAATCAACTATTATGTGGCCAAGTACTAATAAGAAAGGATACGTGGTGTTTTGAACAATTCCTTTTTCATGGCGGACTCCCTTCTTCCATTATTCTATCACTAAATCAAAGCAGTAAGTGTTGTTTCAGTTCACTTTCTGTACACTTCTTGCTTTGATTTTTGTTAAATTTAGAATTTCATATCCGTTTTCTTTAATTACTTGAGTAAGTTTTGTTAGTTCATAAATTTGTTTGATAGAACATTTCAAGAATTAGTAAATGGATCTTCAAATATTTGTTTGTGAATTTTGTTAATTGGCTTAATCTTCTTTGTTCATTGTTATGTTAAGAACCCCCTCCACGCTTGTTCCTCGTTTTGTTCTTATACTGTTCATAAATTCTCATGTGTTAATAGCATGCTTGGATACCTTCTAATGTTTTGTTATTGGGGCATTCTTAATTGTTGGACCGGTTGCATATTTTAGAAGGTCAGACATAGAGCTGCTAATCTTATACAGCCTCTCACTCATCTCTTTTAAGAACATCAATAGTTTCTCTCCTTATCTCCCTGCATAAATCACATTTTTCATTGGTTCTCGGCTAGCTTTCAAGAAAATCAATATTTTTGATGAGTTATTCCCTGGGACTACAATAAAATTGCTGATTGTATTGTTAGAATGGCATTTGATACGAAACATAGCTTAAAGGTATTCACAGAAATTTCAAGGGAGGTGCCAGCTATTTCTGTTGTTGTTCAGGCAAGAGATAATCTTGCTCAAAGTCTTCTTGTATAATTAGCTTAGCTTTTTGCTTTTAGCAAAAAACTGTATTCAAACTTTTACCTAAAATAACAAAATTTTTAACTTAAAATAGCATTAATTTTCGTTCCATAAACAAGTTATTACCAATTTTTAACATGTATATTGTATTCAAATATGAATTAATAATAAAAATTATGTTCCATATGTGGTAAAAAAGGTAATCAAATATGCCTTAATAAGGTATTGTTATTTTTTAATAAATAATTTAAAATTTAAAAGGGCTTAATTGATTTTTTTAAATTTGTTAGTAATGTCTTTTTGACTCTTTAGTCTTATTAACTTAAAAAAATATTAATTTACTTCCAATAAAAGAGTGGGGGTCAAATTGAATAAATATGTAAACGTTAAGGGTTAATTTTGTTATTATAGTATATATAAACACCAAAGCATACATTTAATGATGCAATTTTAACAAAGAAGTTGTTTTGCTCACTCATATAATATGTAGGGACTAATTTGTTTTTTTTAATAAAATAACTAAATAAATTTTGTGGCTAGTTTTATTCAAGGCTAATGCTAAGTAAAATTTATCAAATAATACGATTTTTATTACCTTTTTATTTAATCATTATAGTTCCACGTGTCAATAGAATATGTTACTAAATGTCAAATTATTAGAGTGTGAAAATGTTGCTTGGTTACCATTTACAAAGAACCTTGTAGATTTTATATTAATATGATAGGATATCATAGTGGAAAAAAATGACTTTTTTTGCTATGTCTAATAACAACTCTAGTGCAATATGATTTATAAATAAAAAACTTTATTTTATTTAATAAATAACAATTATATTATGTTAATTATTATCAACATGCATTTGAACAAAGTTAGAGAGTTAGATTAGAGATTTAAATCATGAAACACTAAGTAATTAAATTGGTAAAAAAATAATGTCTTTTTTGTGTAATATTGATATTTACAATACAAGACAAATTAAGAATAATATTTTGTTGGGACATACTAAAAAGGCAATCAATCCAAATTTATTTCATGTAATATTGGTATATGTGATACAAAATAAATTCAAAGTAATATTTTTGTTGAGAGAGAATTTTAAATGAAAAATTCCTTATAACCATTAAAATCATTAGTACACAAATATTTCGCATATCTAAAAACATCTCTAAATGTATTCAAATAATATTATTATCTTTAAAATATTCTATTCCTTTAAAATGAACCAAATACATTTTTTTTTTTTCAAAAACAAACATTTTTTGACTTCCTATTCCCAAATAACATGGTCCTACTTCAATGCTCCCCAAAAGCCTTTCTAATATATATTCACCAACAAATTTTCTAGTCCAATTACTTTATAGCCAATGAAGATTGAACCAAGCAAAATGATATCATTGTAAAAATCACAACATATATTAATAATTATCATACAAATCATACACAAGAATAACAAAAGAACAGACATTCCATAACCAAAAAAAAAAAAAAAAAAACATCATAATACATAAAAACTGTCATGGGCATCAATTAACAAAAGATTATATTAAGTTTTTGATATAAGGCTACCAATATTCAAACAACTGTATCTACTAAATCATTTAACATTTATATTACTATGGATTATTATCCGATACATTAATAACGACGGTTTTTAATTTCACAAACAGATTTAAAAGTTTCATTCATTCATTTAAATTTTTAAATATTAATTGATCAGATACGAATATGTTTATAAAACTAAAAAATCCCGCCGCCAGTGTATCAAATAAAATCTTAGTTTCATTGTGGATAACTCTAAACCCTAAAACTATTCTATTAGATTAATATATCTCATAATTAGGATTTTTTTTTGTCGCTTTTTTTTCTATAAAAAAAACATTCAGATATACATCCCTAAAATTCCTTCAAATTTCTAACAGATTAAAAGGTAATGAAAAAGGAAACAGAAGCCAACCCCATCATCACTCCATGGAAGAAGATGGCTTAGGTGGTGGTGTAGAAGACGATGAATCTTGGTCGGGTGGAAAAATAATCTGAATAATCTCTTTATCTTCCACAATCTTCTTGGATTCATTCACGTCTGTTGAGAAAGAACCCTTGCGTTTCTTAGGAGCAGGAGGACAAGACAAGAGTTCAGGGATTCGATGTTCTTCAGAGGTCGGAGTCTGACAAGTTTCAAGGTCAGAAAGTGAATCATCAGCTGGTGGTGGTGTCTTTTCTTCGACATTAACAGTTAACTTTGAAAAGTTGTCAACTAGGAATTGTTGCATGGCTTCTTATTGGGAATTTTTACACAGAATTGATGAGGGTGACAATGGTAAAAAGGGTGGGAATTTAAGGAATGGAAATTTTAATTTTAGGGCATGAAAGAATAAATAAGACAAAAAACTAAACGAAAACAAGGAATAAGAGATAAAAGTGGGGTCGGGCCATTATTTTTAGAGTTTGACTTTTTTTTATTTTTTAAGTTAAAAATATGTTCATTGTCTTTTCTATTTATTTAATTCATTTATTTTCTCAAATTTGTCACCTCATAATATTAATTTCTTTTATTACATGGTAATTAAGTTTTTTTATTTTTAAAATGATTTAATACATAATTGTATTTCATATAATTCACCCGATTAAGTCATAAAGTTATATTTTATATTAACATAGTATTTTTAAAATTTCAATTATATAACATTAATAATATAAATCAAATATTAATGTGTGATGGGCCTTAAGAGACTAAACTTAGAGGCCCAACGTGGACTTTAAAGCTAAATTTTAGAATTAATTGATTTGGCCCATATCCATACATATTATGTTAGTGACTTTATTATATTTTGATTTGTATGTCTTGTTAAGGAATTATTTTCATTTGGTAAGGTGTCGGCACTGCCAAAAGAAAAAGAAAGGAGTTTGATGTCAAGACTGAAAGCATAGAGTAAAAAAATATAAATTATCTTTCGGCTCCTTACGCAAAAGACCTCTCGGTAAATATTTTTGCATAAATTATGTTCTTTATTTATTTGACTTATTTTTTTTTTCTTTTTCCTAATATGTTATTGTTTAATATATTATTACAACTTTCAGGTTTTTCAATTAAATTATTGTCAACAAATTATTCGTCTTGTGCTAACTCTTCCCATGTCTACTACAACAACCAAACAAGCATTTTCAACCATGAAAATTGTGAAGACATGGCTTCACAACAGAATGGAGGATAATTTTCTTTCAACTAACTTGGTGAAATACATCGAAAAAGAGATAACTCGAGAATTTTCAACAGATTCTATCATTGATGTGTTCAATCTTATGAAAAAGCGGAGGAGGGTGCAATTTAGAATGTCTAGAATTGAGAAATGGGACAATGATAAGTTTTTTAATTTAAATTTTGGAATTATAATGATATTTATGAAATTTTTAGTATAGTATTAGTTATTCTTTTTTGCATATCGGAAATAAATATTTAATTTTATATAGTTTGATTTTTTTTCTTTTAATTTTTTTCAGTTAAATTGTTTATATATTTTTTAAAATATTAAATTGATTTGTTTGATAAGAAAAAAAATATCCGAGAAGAATCGATACTTTTTTCGAAAAAAAAAAAAGTCATTCAAATTTAAAAATTTTATCCCTCCTTGAAGTAAAATCTCGGATCCGTCCTTGCTTGTAAGAGTAATAAGAGGTTATAATAATCAAAGCTAGCAACATTCTTAAATCACAAGGCAATAAAATAGATAATCTTGCTTAGAGTCTTCTTGTGTAATTAGCTTAGCTGTTAGCTTATTTTTGCTTTTACAAAAAAAAAAAGAAAAAGGGTATCAAACTTTTACCTAAAATAACAAAAAATTTAACTTAAATAGCCTTAATTGTCGTTTCATAAATCAGTTATTACCAATTTTTAACATGTATATTGTATTCAAATACGAATTAATAATAAAAATTTCGTAGTGTCTCTCTTTGGTCAGTCATCTTGTTAGGGTGAATAGCATGTTTGGGTGTTCGAACCCTGTGATTTTTTAACAATATTTTTAAACTCTTTCGTTGTTACCAAAAAAAAAAATTTAATTTTTTTTAACTCTTATCCTAAATTTGATAATTCACAGGTTAATCGGGACGGACTTTGTTTATTGATGCCTTTTTCCTTTAGCTTTCTGATTTCTTTTCTTTCCTTTAATCGATAATGACCTTGACGGATTCACTTGATTACTGTTCAGCGATGGTTTCCCATTTGCATGATTTGATGTCAATTTATCATCTTTCACAGATAATGCTAATAGACAACCATCGTTGGATAGTAATCAGGTGAACCCGTGAAAGTAAATGGCGATGTCGACCGGAGGAAAGAAAAGAAATAAGAAAACTAAAGGAAAAAGGCATCAAGAAACAGAGTCAACCTCGAATAACTGATGAATTATCAAATTTAGGAGAAGAGAGTTTGAAGGAGCTTATTGGGGTGAAACCTATAAAGTAAAGTTGGAAAAACTTATCAACAGAAGGATGACTGGAGTAACTCTTAAACTTATATAGTATTCACGGTAACATCATTATTATTTATTGAAACATTTATCATTTACAAATCACAATATTATTATGTCGATTCTCGTGCACTAAATTTGTTTTTAGACATAAAAAAAAGGCTATTAGCTATTTTATTTGGATTTGAGTTTAAGCATTAGGTACAGATTCATGTCTAATATGCGTATGTTAATTTTTTTAAAAAGTTTTCCTACGTACCTTTATTTAAATTTGTGTCTATACATTACTCATTTATATATCTCATCACAATATGATATCTTTCCTCGTACAATAGACTTCTTTTGTAGACGTAGTAAAAAGTCATTATTCTGGTTTAAGTGTCGCATATGGGATCACGTACCTTTAACTTTGATATGTTTAATTATTTTTTTAAGTTTTTCATATATTTTGAGAAACCTCGTAGGGTCATATTCTAAACCAATGTTTGAACATATATCAAACATTAATTCTTCAAGCAAAATGAATAGTTCAAGCAACATAGATTCCAGTATGATTACACCAAAAAACCTAATGCTTTGGTATTCTCTCCCATGGTCGTTTGCATTGAAAACAATATATTGTTGCTTTCTATGCTTTGAAAACACTATATATGGCTGAAGCTATAAACTTGTAAAGAAAAAAGTGCATATCGTTCTTGATTAATTTGTTCTGTGATTATATATATATATATATATATATATAACATCTTGATCATTTGTTTATGTTTCTCTTAAAATTCAGGAATACGATGTGGAGACTCTAAAAAACAAGGTATGGTACATGTGTGTATGATATTGGTAGATGGTGAATGGTAACAATTTCTCCAAGTAGCATTTGAAAACTTGAATTTAGAAAATAATGTAAGATATAAATGTAATTATTTCTCAAATCTATAATATGGATTTATTAACGGGATGTTTTGTGATGAAATCCCCCATTGAATCTCTTTTGATTTTTACATAATCATATACACAACATATTACTCTATATGTAGTCAATGAAATCTAAAACTTCAAAGTCCATGTTTTGAAAAGGTAGCATATCATATGTCTGAAATTTTGATTTGTTTTCCATATTTGTTATTTTAGTTTTATTTTGCGGTGTCATGTATGAAAGAAGTTGCTGCAATTGATGATCATTTTCAACAATGTGGGAGTGAGTCATTTGAAGCACAACATAGTGCGAACAAACTACCATTTTCGCTCAATGATAACTAGATGAGCTCGTTGAGTGGAAGCAAGAATGGAAATGAGGAATTGGTTATCAGTAACTTTTCATAAGTTGGAGGACAAGGTACTGAAATTAATGATGTTGTTATTCCTATTGATCAACACCGCGAAAGTTTGCATACTCGAGTGAAGTTACAACATAATTTTAGTTCCTTGGAATCCCAACTTTTTAACAAGAAGAACAACAAAAATGGATATTACAACTACCTTACCTTAAAAAGAAGCACCGGAAGAGAATGTTTGTATTCCGGACAACCTCAAACATATAGCTGCCCAAATCCAAAATGTTCGTGGAGAAGTTAGAGTTTTCCATGAAAATATTCAAATTCTTGTTTACATCTCAATCCAAGGGATGGAAGAGGTGACACCTAAGGATTTTGACAAGGGCGCATTGAAAAAGTGGGCGGCTGACTCTTAACAATTCTATTAACATTGCTTTGTAGTAGGATTTGCTAATAATCTATTGTTGGGAACTTGATGAGCCCAAAACACCCATTATAGAAGACCTAGGACCTACAAGTAACATTATACCAACTCTCTGAAGTCTATTAACCTTTTATTTTCTAACTTCTTAGTGCACTATAATACTCATGCAGCAGGACTGACCATGTAAAAAAGCTAATCCAAGTGCACTAAGTGTGCTTAACTGAGACTAATAATTACAAGATAAAAGAACATTTTTATTAATGCACAATACAATTACAATATGGCACACACATCTCTATTGCACACACACCAAAAATGAAAGCTCCTACCCCTATTTATAAATTTTAGTAGTTATTGGATTGTTGACACATGTCAACATCCTTACCATTAATATTACAAATATCTAATAACTAGAATGTTCATGTATAATATCTAGTTTTCTAGATAATATCCTATATATGTATATATATATATTAATTATTATATGCTAGAATATTCCAAAGAAACTATCTCTTAAAATTTAAGTTTTGGCTTTTATCTAGAAGTTACATTGGCTTTCAACATCTATTGATGAATCTTCTTGTCTATTTTACTTAGTCAGAAACTGTTGGAGAGGGCTGACCAAAGAAAAAAAAGTTCGCGAAATCAGGTTATGAGTGGAAGAGTGTGTTGTTGCTATAGTTATCGTCGGAGATGAGTTTCAATTTAGTTGTTGTCTTGTACTTCGGTTTCTAAGGATACTTTTGTTTGAACTCACAATGGTTTTGGTACTCGAACTCAGTCAAAAAATTTGGGGTTTCTATAGTTATTTATTTATTTATAGTTACAAAAGGAAGTTCAGCTATAACGTTACTGATAACAATAGACTAGTTACTTAACACTTATCCCTCAACATAACATATCGCACCTCCTAAGGCAATTGTGAGAAAATAAAAACTTGTTTGGCAACACCTTATCGCCTTGTGCATAGCATCAGTAGCCATATCCGTTGTTCGTGGTACATGTCGAATCTTCACTTGCCAATCCCTCGTCATCCAGCTGTGAACCTCCAATGCCAATCTCAACGATCCCATTACTTTGGCTCCAAGTATTAGGTCTACTACTGTTTTATTATCACTCTCAATTAGCAGCCAACACACCCCTTTTCTCAAGCCGTTTCCAGCCCATCAACAATTGCTCGAAGTTCTTCCTATAATTACTTTTATTTTAACTCGATATGATTATGGTATTTTTTTTTTTCTATATCTCTAAAGTCTACAGTTTTAGTATTCTCCAAAGTCTATACTTACCATCAGCCTCTATTACTATTTTGCGGTAAATATATCATGGTGACCTCTGTACTAGAGTCAAATTATATTTTGTCTAACTAAACAATTACACATAGCATGCTAAGTGTATTACATATTGACATGCATAGACCAATTTTTAATAGTAAAAATGAATGACATTTTTAACAGAAGGACCAATTTACTGTTTGGTTTAATGAATATTGACTAATTTACTTATTTTTTTAATAGAAAGAATAAAATGCAATCTAACTCTTAGTATAATGACCTCTATAATACTTTTATCCTATTTGAAGTATTTTCCTTTAGCTCATTTTCACTCACAGATCCATAAGAATACCCTTTTGTCTCGTATGATCTTTGTCCCCAAAGATGAAAGTCTGGAAATTGAGATTTTTTATGGTATAATCCTCTCAAGTCCCAACCAACCACCAAAAGTTGAGTTTACCTCCTGATATGTTGCTCTTTAATACTGGTTTTTACTGTACGTAAGAATGACAAACAAATGATTGCCAATCATTTCTCAACTGAGGCGGATTAACACTGGTTGTAGCCCTACGGCCATTTTTATTCCTTCAAAAGACTAACATGAAACATTGGATGAAGGCCGGAGGATGCTGGAAGTTGAAGAGAGCAATTAGTTTAATCGGTTGTTTTTTTTTCTTAAACCGATTTAACTGATTTTAAAATGAAAAATCCAATCCGATCAATTTTAATTAAGAAAATTGATCAAACCGAGCCAACATTGATTCGGTACGTTTTTCCAGTTAATCAAGCTAAATTTTTGGGGTTGGTTTTTGTGTTTCTACAATATTATATTTATTATATATTTAAAAAATAAATATATTTTAAATAATTGAAAATAATATAAAATAACTGAATTTTTTTATTGATTTAGTTCTAATATTCAAAAATCGAAAATCGATCAACAAAACTGATTAAATCAATAGGTTGAAACCAACCAACCTAACCCACCCCACTACATCGAAATTTAAATAACTGATTGATTTTTTTTATTACGCCAATTTAATCCACCATAATATACAAAATTAGAGTAAATCGATATAACTAAATTAATTTTAATCAGTCAGCTAATCAACTTAACTGACTATAATATAAATATATTAAAAACACACTACGAATGTGAAAATATATTTAATGTTTCAGTGTTTAAAGAAACTTAAAAAGAAATAGCTGAAATATTTTTTAAAATGTTTTTTCAATATAAACGTTTCATCAATTATTTTTAAAAATTGGTTTTATTTTTTAAAATTAGAAAATTTTATTGATTTTTTTAAATGGTTAACATTTTTTTAAAATCAAAACTATGTTAAATTTAATAACTTCAAAAGATTAGAATGATAATTTCCCATTTCGCCCCTGACTGGCTGCCTTGGCATCGTCTCTACTAAAAAAACTTTGATGAACATTCCAGAACTTAAAAAAAAATTTGAGGAGAAAAAAAAAAAAAAGAGATTATGAGAAGAACAAATGGTTAAATTTAAATAAAGTGATTTTCTTTAGAAAATAATTTATGGGTTGTAAATCGAGATGAAATCAAGTTTGATAAACATAAAAAGTTAATTTGCAAGAATCTAGAATTTTCTTATTGAAATATGGAAAATTATGTGTTCTTGGACAATAATATTTTTACTGTTAATTTGGGGACAAGAAAGAAGAATAAAATAAATAAAGTTTTGGGTGTAAAAATAAACAAAATGAAACAAAGAAAAAGACAAACAAGACCACGTTTTTGTATTTGGATTTAAATGCATTTTTAATGAGTGAGATCATTACAGTTTAATCCTCTATAGTCTTCGGTCTATACCCCATTAAGGCTTTAATTTAAGTTTTATTTATTTAATTCAATCCCTATTATTATTTATTTTTCTTGGGTAAATTATAAAAATAGTAATTTTTGTTTGCCTTAGATTACATTTTAGTCACTTATGTTTGAAATGTTACGTTTAATCACTTATGTTATCATTTTGTTACGAAGTTGTCATTTTACCGTTAGGCTCTGTTACCTCCCTAACGGTGGTCCTACGTGACAGTCCAAGTGAATTTTAAATGTCAACTTGGATGTCCTACATGACAATTTAAATTAAATTTATTTAACTAAAAATATTTTTTCATCCGAGCAACTGGATATCTAAGTTGGCATTTAAAACCCATTTGGACTGTCACGTAAGACTGCAGTTAAGGAGGTAACAAAATTTAATAGTAGAGTGATCATTTCGTAACAAAACAATAACGTAAGTGATTAAAATATAATATTTTAAATATAAATGACTAAAATATAATTTGAGATAAACAAAAAGTAACTATTTTTATAATTTATCTTAAAGCAAAAATGGCAACAATCCTAAGTGGTAAGCTTCATTGTTTAACAAGTGGTTTATACATAAACATTAAATGTTTGAATATTCTTTTTATGGGTCAAAATGTGTTGTACTCATTAAAGTGCAATATTCTAGCATAAAAATAGAAAAATAAAAAAAAAATATGGGTCAAAATGTTTGACTAATTTATACTTATTATGACTACAATTATTAAAAAATAACAATCTTGCTTAAATATTATTCTTTTAATTTTCATATATTTAAAAATCATGAAAAATTAATTCAACAATTCTTAAAGTTAAATTAATTGCAAGCATATTCAAATATCAAATATAATTCCATTTATTTAGTAATGGAAAATAAATTAAGAGATATTTAGATAAAAATAATATCAAGTATATTCAATAATATAAAAACTTGAATAAAAACATTTTAAAAATTATGAGACATTATAACTCTTTCTATATATTTATATATAAATTTAAAAAAACGTAATAAACTTTAATAAAAAATTATTAAAATAATATAAAATATTAATAGTTGATTAATTAATATTTAATATAAAAATTCTAAAAATTAAACAATTATTTTGTTTTATTTTTACGATCTCAATTGAGTTAAAAACTTAATTTTATATGATTTCTTGGACTCCAAGAATATTTTTAAAATTAAATAATTTGACGTCACATTATCAAAATAATCTTCTCAACCCTTTATCCATTAACCTTTTAATTTCCAAATTATTTCCATTATAACAAAAAATTTCATTGCGATAAAAACTACCATAAATTTTATTGTATTATACTTTAGATTGCATTTTAGTTTATCTATTGAAGAAATGGATAAATTAATCCATTTACGTTAGATAAGTAAGCAAAACTGTGCATTTGTTAAAATTTAGTGTTTATATGTAATGTATAATCATAAATTTAACTTTTAACTTTTACACATCTATTCAATTTGACCCTTACTCTTTTATTAGAAGCAAATTAGAAAATTTTAAAACTAATAAAGCTAAATGATCAAAAAGTCCTTAGAAAAAAAATAAAAGACAAAGCTCATTTTGACCCCTAAAATTTGTTACTAAGGCCTTTTTTACTCTTTATCTTATTAGTTTAAAAAATTTCTAATTTATTTCCAATAAAAGAGTAAGGGTCAAATTTAATAAATGTGTAAAGGTTGAAGGCTAAATTTATTATTATATCTTATATATAAACATCAACTTTTAAAGAGGTGCTATTTTTGCTTATTCATCTAATATAAATAAACTAATTTACTTATTTTTTATTAAAAAATTAAAATACAATTTAAAATATAAGGGATTTTATGTTACTTTTTACTATGCATTCATTAATTTGTGATGAAATTGAAGCTACCAAAATCAGGGGCGAAGCCAGGGAGACTGGCATGAGCCCGGCTCCTCTAAAATATAAAATTACTATTTAGACTCTTAAAATTTTTTAAAAATTTTAAATTAATAAAGATAAAATTAAAATTTAACCCCTTAAAATTATAAAAAAATAATTTAATCCTTTATAAATTATAAAAAATTAAAATTTCATCCACAGGCCAAAATTCAAATTCTAGCTTTTCCAGACATAACGTCACCTAAAGAAAATTATTTTAGTAAAAGAAAAATGGCGGCGTCGTGAGAAAAATAGTCGTGATTGGGAAAAGATGGATAGATAAGGCGGAGTCAAAGTCAAAGTGACAATAAGAGCTTCCCTTTTCCTCTTAGCTCTCGCTCCAAATCTACTCGAGTTTCATTCGACGAAGCCTCTATTTAATTTCAATATCTTTCTCTCGAATGGATTTCGTCATTTCTTCACCATTAATATACTAATACAGTGGCTCCTTCTGTTCTATTGTCTACACTACATCAAAGAAGTAAGTTGCTATTTCGATTCACTTAATTCATTTTTCCTCACTTTCTGTACATCTATTGCTTTGATTTTTGCTAAATTTATAATTTCATATCCGTTTGAGTAAGTTTTGTTAGTTTATGATTTTGACTTGCTTGCTTGTTTCTATTTTTGTTCTGAATTAGGAAAAACTTTGATTGTTTTAGATTCAGAAATTTGATTTGAGATAAAATTTTCAGATCCGCGAAAGATGATGAATTGGTCTAGTCTCAGCGGCCATAGGAATAACGCTATGATACCTTCATCTGGAGCACCAAATGGTGCTAATGGACAACCGTTTCCGCCCAGTGATAATCAGCTGAACTCCTCAAGTTCGATGTTGACCGGAGGAAAGAAAATAAATCAAAAAGCTAAAGGAAAAGGAAAAGGCATCAAGAAACAGTGCCGGCCCCGGCTAACCGGTGAATCATCAAATTTGGGAAAAGAGAGTTTGGAAGAGCACAAAACTGTAGAGCAAAGTTGGAAAAACTTAACTGACCAAATCAACAGAAGGATGACTACAGTAAATCCTCTTAATTGAACCTAGCCATTCATTTTCAATTTACATTTCTGTTATTTATGTCTATATATTGAAGCTAATAAATTTCACATCAATTGGAGCAAAAACCATGAAAAAGACTTTCTGCCTATTTCTTTCACACTTGCTTTGTGACATGAAGGTGAAGGGAAAATATTGGGATTGGCTACGTAACTGTCCAAAAGTTTTAGCCATTGTCAGTCAAATTGAAGAGAATTGGCCACTGCTATCTAATCTCCAAAAAATTAAGGAGAATATGAAGAAAATCATGGCAGATTTCAGGGCACGCAGTGATACGGGCACGCCCGATCATGAGACTAGCCCGAGCCGGGATTCTATGATGTTACCTCGAGGGCCGATCACGAGGGCACGAGCAAAGCAATTTAAAAATACTATCGTGATTATGGTTCAGCAATTGTGGAAAGACAACAATGCCAGCTCATTCGAACAAGTCAATGGCCACTGAAGGAGTCATGGCCATACCCTCCTTCAAACAAAATCTCAGTCAAATGAGCTCACCTTAGCTCGTTTCTAGCTCATGCAAGCACAATGAGCTATTTATGGCCATTCGGCCTTGGCTATTTAATTAGCCAAAATCATTAAATAAAATTTAGACTTTAATTTTAATTATGTGTTTTAAATATTTTTGCAACAATTAAATTATTTCTTGTTTATTATCTACATCTTTAAATAACGTCGTGCATTATTTTTTTTTTAAAAATACAATAATTAATTTGTTTAAAATTAAATGTTGTATTAAAATTGTCTAAGTAATTGCCGAAATTGTTTATGATTTTTTTTGTGCTGATTTATATGAGCTAATGGGTTATTTAAAAAAAAAATTTAGTGGATATTCGGCCAACTTGACTCTTCAAGATGTGCACTTTGTTGAAATTAAGAGCATGATCCATGCGTGGGAATCTTCATGTTGGCCAACGTGGGACAAACAAAGGATGAGAGCATGGGATTTTAATTAATGAAAAGGTTTAATCCTTTTTTTTAATGGATGCACAAAAGGGACGGCACATGGAGTAATCCATGCTAAAAATTTAGAATGTTCAAAGTGCAAGAAGGGGCAGCACATGGTTTTAAAATTTAGTGGGCTGATTTAATATTTTAAGCATGAAAGAATGGCATGGAATTGAAAGTGGGAGCACATGTGTGGACGGCAAAATAAAGGAGCATGGGGGAATTAATTTTTTTTTTAATTTTTTAAATAGGAGCATGTGCATGCCTTCAACTTTTCTTTTTTTGTTATTTCCTTGAAGAAATTCGGCAGGCACTTTTTAGCCTATAAATAGATGGGCATTTGTCATTTGTAAGGACCAATGAATTTTCTTGAATGAATTACTCAATATTATTGAATTTGTGAGACAATTTCTTTTCTCCAAATTTCGTTTAGGACTTGTTAGCTTATTTAGCGAGCTAGTGGCGTTAACTTTTCCTTGTTATCTATTTCCATACCGAGGTTGCTATCCTTTTTCGATAGCAGGTCGAGGTCCTATCCCCATTTGAAACCGAACTTCTTGGCTTACGACGACGAAAGTCGGACTAGGTTCGTGAAAAAAAATCGAACAAAAAAAATTCAAAATTTTTTTTCTTGTATTTCATTATAATATATTTGAAGTTCAAAAAAAAAAGAGAGATACGAAAAATTCAAAAAAAAATCGTATAAAAAATTCGTTTTTTTTTTTAATTTTAAGTTCGAACCAATTTTTGAGATATCATCTACTTCTCTGAACTACATCTTTCTCGACCTAAATCTATTTACCCTTGCCTTAAGCCACCTAAAATTTCTTCTTTCAGCCTACCCTATTACTTATTACGGCACAACCTTTGAACCCTTTGAGACCTACCCCTAAGCCCCTAATAAGCTTTGACGAGTCCGAGAACGAAATCACGGGAAAAGTAGAGAGGTAAAAGGCACGAGAGCGTGAGACAATTTGAGGGGAGGTAAAAGCCAAACTAAGAGTGTTACACACGAGCGTGAGTGTTATTGATTTTTTATACTTTTTTCTTTCTTTCCAAGTGATCTGTGAGGATTTTTTTTGTTGTGAAGATTTATTTTGTTAAAAAAAAATGTCACATAATGTTGGACAAAATGTGGAGGAGCAACAAGGACGACAACCAGTTAGAGATGTTCCTGATTTGCAAAGGCAAGCTCTCTTGCGAGAGATAGAGTGTCTACTTGATCGAAAACTTAACCCTATTGAAGATAGACTCTATCAAGTAGAAGCACGGAGACCCCGAGAAGTAACTCCTAAAGTTGCTAGACAACGGTGCGGATGTCCCAACCAACGACGTGAACGACAAAGGGACCCTGATGATGACACTAACGAATTTAGCGAAGGCGAAAGTGACCATGAGTCCAACGCAGGTTTTGGGCGAAGAGAATTCCGAAACCGGGGCCAAAGAGATTGGAGGCGGGAAGATGATGATTTAAAAAACATTAAGTTAACCATTCCTCCTTTCCAAGGCAAGTCAGATCCTGAAGCCTACTTGGAGTGGGAAAGGAAAATCGAACTTGTATTCGATTGTCACAATTATTCTGAGAACAAGAAGGTCAAACTAGCCGCTATAGAGTTTTCAGACTATGCCATGATATGGTGGGATCAGTTGACTACAAGCCGAAGGCGCAACGGAGAACGTCCAATTACCACGTGGGCCGAAATGAAGGCAGCCATGAGACGAAGATTCATCCCTTCATACTACCACCGGGAGTTACATCAAAAACTCCAAAATCTTACACAAGGGACGAGAAACGTCGAAGATTATTACAAAGAGATGGAGGTGGCAATGATTCGAGTCGATATCCAAGAAGAGCGAGAAGCTACAATGGCACGCTTTCTAGCCGGACTTAACTGGGAGATCGCGAACATTGTCGAGTTACAACATTATGTTGAGATGGAAGACATGGTCCATATGGCCATTAAGGTGGAAAAGCAATTGAAGCAAAAAGGAGCAACCCGAAGTTATTCCAATGCCAAACCCTCAAAGTGGGGCCAAAACACCAACAAAGGGTATCCTACAAACAAATTGAAAGAGTCTACGTTAACTCCAAAGACAAGCAAAGGCAAGGAACCTGAAAGCTCTACTGCTCGATCGAGGGACATAAAATGCTTCAAGTGCCTTGGCCGAGGACATATCGCCAGTCAATGTCCAAATAGACGAACCATGGTGATGCAGGCTAACGGCGAGATTGAAACGGATGAGGAAGAAGATCACGAATTCGAAATCAATTCTGAGAATGATGAGGACTTAGAACAACCTGTTAAAGGAGAGTTGCTCGTCGTGAAGCAAAGTCTCAGTCTCCAAAGCGTGGAAAAGGAGGAGCAACGAGAGAACATCTTCCACTCAAGGTGTCAAGTGCAAGGCAAGGTATGTAGCTTTATCATCGACGGAGGGAGTTGTACGAACGTAGCAAGCACCCTCATGGTTGAAAAATTGAGATTAGCCACCACAAAACATCCGACGCCCTACAAACTTCAGTGGCTTAATGATGGCGGAGAATTAAAGGTTACAAAGCAAGTCTTAGTATCTTTTAGCATTGGAAAGTACTCGGATGAAGTGCTATGCGACGTGGTGCCGATGCACGCAGGTCACCTACTCCTAGGGCGTCCATGGCAATACGACCGCCGTGTGATGCACGATGGCTACACCAATCGATATTCCTTCAAGCATTTTGGGAGGAATGTAACCCTTGCGCCCCTTACTCCAAAACAAGTATTCGATGATCAACAGCAACTCAAGCTTTCTATCGACCAAGCAAAAGGAAAAGATAAGAAAAATGAGCGAGTGAAAAATAAAAATACCAAAGAGGACGAAAGAAAACAAGAGTTAGAAAAAAATAGAGATGAAAAAATGAGTGTCTTTGCGAGGGCAAGCGATATTCGGAGAGCATTGTGTTTAAGAAAACCAATGTATGTGCTTCTGTATAAAGAAGCGTTTTTGAATACTAACGAGTTACCCGAAAATCTTCCTGTTTCTGTGTTGTCTTTGATACAGGAATTCGAAGATATCTTTCCGGAGGAGATACCCAGTGGATTGCCTCCCATCCGAGGTATAGAACACCAAATTGACTTGGTGCCTGGAGCCGTTTTACCCAACCGCCCCGCATACCGGAGTAATCCCGAAAAGACAAAAGAGCTTCAAACACAAATTACTGAGTTACTAAAAAAAGGATATATCCGAGATAGCCTAAGCCCTTGCGCGGTACCGGTTTTATTAGTGCCTAAGAAAGACGGTTCGTGGCGTATGTGTGTCGACTGTCGTGCCATCAACAAGATTACCATCAGGTACCGACATCCGATACCTAGACTTGACGACATGCTAGATGAGTTAAGCGGAGCGCAAATCTTTACAAAGATTGACCTCAAAAGTGGCTACCATCAAATAAGAATGCGTGAAGGCGATGAATGGAAAACTGCCTTCAAGACGAAATTAGGTTTATATGAATGGCTAGTAATGCCATTCGGGCTTACGAATGCCCCAAGTACTTTTATGGGACTTATGAACCATGTGTTGCATGCGTTTATTGGTAAATCATGTGTAGTCTACTTCGATGATATTTTGGTGTATAGTAAATCCTTGGAGGAACATGTACAACACTTGCGCGCGATCTTGGAAACCTTACGAAAAGAGGTATTGTACGTTAACCTTAAAAAGTGTTCATTTTGTACTGATAAGGTTGTTTTTCTAGGATATGTCGTGAGTGCAAAAGGCCTGGAAGTGGATCAAGAGAAGGTACGAGCCATCCAAGAATGGCCACGCCCTACGACAATCAGTCAAGTCCGGAGTTTTCATGGATTGGCCAGCTTCTATCGTCGATTCGTACCCAACTTTAGTACACTAGCCGCCCCATTAACAAGCGTAATCAAGAAGAATTCAACATTCCATTGGTCTGACGAGCAAGAACAGTCCTTTAATTCGATTAAAGAGCGTCTTGTAAAAGCCCCTTTATTATCCCTTCCTGACTTTACTAAAACGTTTGAAGTTGAGTGTGATGCTTCAGGTGTAGGGATTGGAGCCGTTTTGACCCAAGATGGAAGACCGGTGGCGTACTTTAGCGAGAAGTTGAACAGAACTGCCCTTAATTATCCCGTGTACGATAAAGAGATGTACGCCCTGATTAGATCGCTCGAAACCTGGCAACATTACTTAAGACCAAAAGAGTTTGTTATTCATTCTGATCATGAAGCACTTAAGTACATTCAAGGCCAACATAAGCTCAATAAAAGACACGCAAAGTGGATCGAGTACTTAGAGTCATTCCCGTACGTAATTAAGTACAAAAAAGGTAAGGAAAATGTAGTAGCTGATGCGTTGTCACGAAGGTACACTTTATTGACTACCCTTGACTCTAAACTGCTTGGCTTTCATCATATTAAGGATTTGTATGCTAACGATGTTGATTTTGGAAATACATATAATGCTTGCGAAAGTGGTGCTTTTGATAAGTTTTACAGGCATGAAGGATTTCTTTTCAAGGAGAACAAGTTATGCATACCTCAAGGTTCAGTTCGAGAATTACTTGTGTTAGAGGCACATAGTGGTGGACTTATGGGTCACTTCGGACGAGATAAAACAATGTCAACCCTTCAAGAACATTTCTTTTGGCCGGGAATGCAAAAAGATGTTGAACGAATCTGCGAGCGCTGCATAGCCTGCAAACGGGCTAAATCGAAAGTACAACCTCATGGTTTATACACGCCCCTTCCTGTCCCGGATATTCCGTGGGCCGACATATCCATGGATTTCATCCTTGGATTACCAAGATCTAAAACGGGGAAGGACTCAATTTTTGTTGTAGTCGACTGTTTCTCTAAAATGTCACATTTTATTTCTTGTGTTAAGACTGACGACGCTGTGTATATTGCCAATTTGTTTTTTAGGGAAATCGTTCGCTTGCATGGAGTTCCGAGGACGATTGTATCCGATCGAGACGTGAAATTCATAAGTCATTTTTGGCGAACTCTATGGGGAAAGCTTGGAACGAAATTAATGTTTTCGACCACTTGTCATCCTCAAACGGATGGACAAACTGAGGTGGTGAATCGAGTCCTTTCGACTTTGTTGCGAGCGCTAGTGCAAAAGAATCTCAAGACGTGGGAAGAATGTTTACCCCACATTGAGTTTGCCTACAACCGATCTATCCATTCTGCAACTAAGTTTTCTCCTTTCGAAATTGTTTACGGGTTTAACCCTCTCACTCCCCTTGACTTATTACCCTTGCCTACCGACAAGTTTGTTCATTTTGATGAAAAAAAAAGGGCAGAATATATCAAGGAACTACATAGAAAGGTGCGAGAAAATATCGAGGCGAGGACCGAGCAATACATCCAGCGAACCAATAAGGGACGAAAACAAATTGTGTTTGCACCAGGAGACTGGGTCTGGGTGCACATGAGAAAAGAGAGATTTCTGGCCCGTCGTAAATCCAAATTGTCACCGCGTGGAGATGGTCCTTTCCAGATTATTGGGCAAATCAATGAGAATTCATATAAACTTGATTTGCCAGGTGAGTACAACATCAGTGCTAGTTTCAATGTGGCTGACTTAACTCCGTTTGATGCAGGTACTGACTTGAGGACAAGTCATTCTCAAGAGGAGGAGGATGATACGGGCACGCCCGATCATGAGACTAGCCCGTGCCGGGATCCTATGATGTTACCTCGAGGGCCGATCACTAGGGCACGAGCAAAGCAATTTAAAAACACTATCGAGATTATGGTTCAACAATTGTGGAAAGACAACAATGCTAGCTCATTCGAACAACTCAATGGCCACCTAAGGAGTCATGGCCATACCCTCCTTCAAACAAAATCTCAGTCAAACGAGCTCACCTTAGCTCGTTTCTAGCTCATGCAAGCATAATGTGCTGTTTATGGCCATTCCGCCTTGGCTATTTAATTAGCCAAAATCATTAAATAAAATTTGGACTTTAATTTTAATTATGTGTTTTAAATATTTTTACAACAATTAAATTATTTCTTGTTTATTATCTGCATCTTTAAATAATGTCGTGTATTATATTTTAAAAAAATACAATAATTAATTTGTTTAAAATTAAATGTTGTATTAAAATTGTCTAAGTAATTGCCGAAATTGTTTATAATTTTTTTGTGCTGATTTATATGAGCTAATGGGTTATTTTAAAATTTTTTTTAGTAGATATTTGGCCAACTTGACTCTTCAAGATGTGCACTTTGTTGAAATTAAGAGCATGATCCATGCGTGGGAATCTTCATGTTGGCCAATGTGGGACAAACAAAGGATGAGAGCATGGGATTTTAATTAATGAAAAGGCTTAATCTTTTTTTCAATGGATGCACAAAAGGGACGGCACATGGAGTAATCCATGCTAAAAATTTAGAATGTTTAAAGTGCAAGAAGGGGCAGCACATGGTTTTAAAATTTAGTGGGCTGATTTAATATTTTAAGCATGAAAGAATGGCATGGAATTGAAAGTGGGAGCACATGTGTGGACGGCAAAATAAAGGAGCATGGGGGAATTAATTTTTTTTTAATTTTTTAAATAGGAGCATGTGCATGCCTTCAACTTTTCTTTTTTTGTTATTTCCTTGAAGAAATTCGGCAGGCACTTTTGGCCTATAAATAGATGGGCATTTGTCATTTGTAAGGACCAATGAATTTTCTTGAATGAATTACTCAATATTATTAAATTTGTGAGACAATTTCTTTTCTCCAAATTTCGTTTAGGACTTGTTAGTTTATTTAGCGAGCTAGTGGCGCTAATTTTTCTTTGTTATCCATTTTCATACTGAGGTTCCTGTTCTTTTTCGATAGCGGGTCGAAGTCCTAATCCCATTTGAAACCGAACTTTAAGAATCGTATAAATATTTTGGGTCGATACCAAATTGGTATTAATTCGTATTTGATTCTTAAAAATCCCTTCATACCTTTTATTTCAATATACACCTAATTAAATTTCAACCACATTTATTCTTTTTTATTCCACCTATCATACTTCCCGTTTACGATTGGGCAAATTTGTATACGATCCGACTCATCCCCGGGCCGGCCCGAATGACGCAGTTTAATGGAAGTTGAGGCGAAGCAGAAATTGAAGTAAAAAAGGAGCTCAATCATAGAACTACAGGCACGCTAATTTATACAAATCTAATCTAATTACTGAGTTTGATTTCATGATCTAAATGTACAATTTAACTTGGTCTTTCAGGAGTTGAATTGAAGTGAAATTTGCTGATGATATGTTAGAGAATATTTCTCTCGCCTGTTTCGCTTATTCAATGATTTTTGAAGGAGGCTGACCAAAAGAAAAAAAGTTTGAGAAATCCGAGTTGCTCAGCTCGTATGGTTGTGAGTGGAAGGGTGTGATGCTTATGCTTCAATTTAGTTGTTATGCTTATGCTTCAATCTTTATACTGTATGGCTAATGAAATAATAGATAATTATACATTATATGATGTATAATGATTAATTTTTAACAATACAAAATAGATAAAATTTTAACAAAAATAATAAATATTTTTTATTTAACGTATGAGAATTAATTTACTTATTTGTAAAATAAAAAAATAAAATACAATTAAATTCTTACAAGAGTCTATGCAATACTTTTACTCGTAAAAGTCACTGAAATGTACCCTTTCTAATTACAACTGATAAGTGATACAGACGAATGACGGGAACAACACGAGCAGCTGCAGCAATAGCTAGTTGACAAGCAAAAAATCATTACTTAATGATAACCAAGTAGTAGTAGCACCACTTTGATGGTAATGGAGAAAAGGTAGGCCGCCATTGATGCTTGATGAAATTTGGATGAAAGAAATTTAAAAAGAGATGATATAAATTGAGTTAGTTGGCTAAGTTCTTTGGTCAACACTTGGCATTATCAAAGTTTGCCATATGTATTTTCTATTTACATTTTTTTATTAATTAGTTTTTTCATTTCATGGGTTTGATTTTATATATCAATTAAAATATGTAATATTGATTTCTTAAAAATTTATTACAAAATTTGTAATTTTTAAAAAGTGTCTAAAATGTAAAATCAAAACAATATTAATTTTTAATTTTTATTATGATCAATATAATTTTTTTCGATACAATATGACTAATATAAGTTAAGAATAAAAAATAATATTTGAGGCATCTCTATTTTTCCTCTTTTCCTTCTTCTTCTTTTCCTCTTCTTCTTCTTCTTCTTCTTTTTCTTTTTTTTAACCCTAAAATGGTGCTGCTACAATTGTTAAAGTGTGAAGTACCGGCCAGCTAGACTTAAGGTTGCCAGCAAAGACGCCGTCACATGCCACTTCACTTTGCCGTGACGTCTGTGACGGAAAACGGCAAAAAGGACTGTTTTGTTACTTTTTGAAAGTTGAGTGACTGAAATGAAACCTAGGTGACTGTTTTGTCAGTTACCCCAAAGTTGTGGGACAGTTTGTGTAATTTACGCTAAAATAAATAAAGTTTTGGGTTTAAAAATAAACAAAATGAAACAAAGAAAAATACAAACAAAACCATCAAAAAACCCAGACAAGACCACGTTTTTGTATTTGGATTTACATGCATTTTTAATGAGTGAGATCATTACAGTTTAGTTCTCTATAGTCTTCGGTCTATACGCCATTAAGGCTGTTGAAACCATTCTTAAAAGGGGTTTTAAAAAAACGGGAATCGACTTTTAAAAATATGGAGTCGCCACCGATCCTTTTTATTTAGGTGTGATCGGGTCACCTATAAAAATATTTTGGTTTGCGAAATTCGAGAAAATGGGTACGGGAGTCGGTTACGTGTAAGGAAGGGTTAGCACCCTTGCAACGCCCAAGGTTGGTACCACATTGATTAATGTTGTCCTAATATCGAAAATTTGAAAATATTTAGGGTAAAACTTTCGAAGAAAATAAAACGGTTAATTGAATTAGGATTGAATCTCAAGATAAACTCGCTTCAAAGGAATAAAAGTATCATAGCCAACACGTTAGAATATAACACCCTTATATTTCGACATCGAGATCATCTTTGATTTTCAAAACATGTAAAAGAATAGGATATTTGAGTATTTAGTCGGACGAAAAGATCGACACCCAATACATTAGGATGTAATTTTCCGGCCTTCTAAACACACCAATATTACCTCTTTTTGTGTGAATTAAAATGTCGAGTTGCGATTTAAAATCGTTGGTCTACAAGAAATGACGAAAATACGAAATCAACAATACTGGTAATAAAAGATGCAACAATATAAAAAATATAAAAAGGTAAAAGACAACATTGAAATAATAATAAAAGCTAGAAGGCGTTAGTAAAGATCGAGATAATAAGAAGTATATACATTATGATAGCATAATAATAATAATAATAATAATAATAATAATAATAATAATAATAATAATAATAATAGTGCGGACACAAAATATGTACAACATACCAACATAAATATAATAATGATAATAAGATAATAATACTAATGTAAAGTGTATACAATATGATAATATAATAATAATAATAATAATTAATAATGATACCATAATAAATTAATAATAATGATATCTACAACATAATAATGTAGTAATGATAATGGTAATAGTAATTAGTATAGTAATAATAATAAAATAATAATAATAATAATAATAATACAAAATATATACAATATAATAATATAAATATGGTAATAATAATAATAATATAGTTAGTATATACAGGTAATAATACAATAATAATAATAGGAATAATAATATAAAAGAGAAATAAAGTAAATAATAATAATAATAATAATAATAATAGTAATAGTAAATATAATAATAATAATAATACAAATAGTGAAGTTAGTTAAACAAGATAATAATAAAATATGAAAAAATATAATAATAGTAATAACAATAATAATATAATGATAAAAAGACTAAAAAATTTTACAAAATAACTAAAAAAGGATCAAATCACATTTAAAACGAAAGTTCGGGATCAATTCGAAATAAAATAAAAGGGGAAAGGGCCTATTCGAAACGCGTGGGAAGGGAAAGGGACCAAGATGGACAATAACCCCTTTTTAAAATGCATAGCATCAGGGAGGACCCAATTGAAATCCGAAACAAATTGTTGGGCGAAATTAAAAATACCATAAACTTAATCGCAAAACCATAAAAATGTAGAAGGACCAAAAGGGCAATTAGCCCACTCGACAAAAACACGCGGATCCTCTGGTCGGGTCGGGTCGCGTGCGCGGATTGTATGCTAAACGACGTCGTTTTGGGTAGTAATGGTCAGCCCTAAAACGACGTCGTTTTGGGAGGCTATTTAAAGGCCAAATTCTAAAAAAAAAAAATCATTTCCCTTTCATTCTTAAAAAAAACTTCCTAACCCCCTCTCTTTCTCTCTACAGGGTCTGCAGATTCCGGGGAGCTTCCAGCGCTCAGACCACCCCGCGCCGCCGCGAGCTCCGTGCGGTGGCCGGAATTTGCAAGAAGGTTCGTTTTTTTTTATATATCCTTTCTTATTCTTTGTATATGCGTATATATATTTGCGAAAAAAAGGAAAAAGAAAAAAAGAAAAGAGGGATTCGAAATGGATTAAATACCTTCGAAAGTTACTCGACTCATATTTTTTGTGTTTTTCTGATTTTTTGTTTGATGTTTGTTGCTATTTTTTTGTGTTTTTGCAATTGTTGTCTTTGTATTGATTGAAGAAAAACCGAAAAGAAAAAAGGCCCCGTATACATTGTTCTTCAACGGCTTTATAGTCGAATAACAATAATAAAATACAATTATTTTTGCTCATGGTGTTGCTGTCGTTTGTCCTTTTTTGCAGGTCACGGCAGACAAAGGGAAGTGGAGGAGCGGTGGTGCGCCGATGTGCCCATGGGGGCTGCGGCGCCTAGGGTTCCTGGAACCTAAGCTTTTCTGAAGACTTTTTTAAATTTTCGGGCTTATTAGGCCTTTTGTAAATTGGGCCTATTTTAATCTGTTTGGGTCCATTGTAATTGGACTACTATTTTATTTTTTGGATTGGTAATTGGGCTTTGTTAGCCCGGACAAAGTTGGGCTATGACAAAGGCTTTAATTTAAGTTCTATTTATTTAATTCAATCCCTATTATTATTTATTTTTCTTGAATAAATTATAAAAATAGTAACTTTTGTTTGCTTTAGATTACATTTTAGTCACTTATGTTTGAAATGTTACGTTTTAATCACTTATGTTATCGTTTTATTACGAAGTTGTCACATTATCGTTAGGCTCTGTTACCTCCCTAATGGTGGTCCTACGTGACAGTCCAAGTGAATTTTAAATGCCAACTTAGATGTCCTACATGACAATTCAAATTAAATTTTACTTAACTAAAAACTTTTGTTTTCATCCGAGCAACTGAATATCTAAGTTGGCATTTAAAACCCATTTGGACTGTCACGTAAGACTGCTGTTAAGGAGGTAACAAAATTTAATAATAGAGTGACCATTTCGTAACAAAACAATAACGTAACTGATTAAAACATGACATTTTAAATATAAATATGGCAACAATCCTTTAAGTGTTAAGCTTCATTGTTTAACAAGTGGTTTATACGTAAACATTAAATGTTTGAATATTCTTTTTATGGGTCAAAATGTGTTATACTCGACAAAGTGCAATATTCTAGAATAAAAATAGAAAAATAAAAAAATTATGGGCCAAAAGCAAAATGTTTGACAAATGTCGTGAGAAAAATAGTCGTGATTGGGAAAAGATGGAATAGATAAGGCGGAGTCGAAGTCAAAGTGACAATAAGAGCTTCCCTCTTCCACTTAGCTCTCGCTCCAAATTTACTCTCGAGTTTCATTCGCCTAAGCCTCTATTTAATCAATATCCTTCTCTCGAATGGATTTCGTTATTTCGTAATAAACTTTAATAAAAACATTATTAAAATAATATAAAATATTAATAATTGATTAATTAATATTTAATATAAAAATTCTAAAAGTTGAACAATTATTTTATTTTATTTTTACGATCTCAATTGAGTTAAAAACTTGATTTTATATGATTTCTTAAACTCCAAGATATTTTTTAAAATTAAATAATTAGACATC
This sequence comes from Gossypium bickii, assembly GCA_025503065.1. Classification (NCBI taxonomy): domain Eukaryota; kingdom Viridiplantae; phylum Streptophyta; class Magnoliopsida; order Malvales; family Malvaceae; genus Gossypium; species Gossypium bickii. Next base: position 135,868,676 of record CP106711.1, read on the forward strand.
ACATTGTCAAAATAATCTTCTCAACCCTTTATCCATTAACCTTTTAATTTCCAAATTACTTCCATTATAGCAAAAAATTCCATTGCGATAAAAAGTACCATAAAATTTATTGTATTATACTTTAGATTACATTTTAGTTTATCTATTGAAGAAATGAATAAATTCGTCCATTTACGTTAGATAAGTGAGTAAAACTGTGCATTTGTTAAAATTTGGTGTTTATATGTAAGGTATAATAACAAATTTAACTTTCAACTTTTACACATTTATTCAATTTGGCCCTTACTTTTTTATTAGAAGGAAATTAAAAAATTTTAAAACTAATAAAGCTAAATGGTCAAAAAGTCCTTAGAAAAAATAAAAGACAAAGCTCATTTTGACCCTTAAAATTTGTTACTAAGGCCTTTTTTACTCTTTAATCTTATTAGTTTAAAAAATTTCTAATTTACTTCCAATAAAAAGTAAAGTCAAATTTAATAAATGTGTAAAAGTTAAAGGCTAAATTTATTATTATATCTTATATATAAACACGAAATTTTAAAGAGGGGCTGTTTTTGCTTATTCATCTAACATAAATAAACTAATTTACTTATTTTTATTAAAAAATTAAAATACAATCTAAAATATAAGGGATTTTACGTTACTTTTGATCATGCATTCCTTAATTTGTGATAAAATTGAAGCTACCAAAATTCAAATTCTAGCTTTTCCAGAAAAAACGTCACGTAAAGAAAATTATTTTAGTAAGAGAAAAATGGCGGCGTCGTGAGAAAAGTAGTCGTGATTGGGAAAAGATGGAATAGATAAGGCGGAGTCAAAGTCAAAGTGACGGTAAGAGCTTCCCTTTTCCTCTTACTCTCGCTCCAAATTTACTCTCGAGCTTCATTCTCTCGAATGGATTTCGTCATTTCTTCACCATTAATACAGCAGTGGCTCCTTCTGTTTCATTGTCTACACTACATCAAAGAAGTAAGTTGCTATTTCAATTCACTTAATTCATTTTCCCTCATTTTCTGTACATCTATTGCTTTGATTTTTGCTAAATTTATAATTTCATATCCGTTTGAGTAAGTTTTGTTAGTTTATGATTTTGACTTGCTTGCTTGTTTCTATTTTTGTTCTGAATTAGGAAAAACTTTGATTGTTTTAGATTCAGAAATTTGATTTGAGATAAAATTTTCAGATCCGTGAAAGATGACGAATTGGTCTAGTCTCAGAGGCCATAGGGATATCGTTATGATACCCACACCTGGAGCGCCAAATGGTGCTGATGGACAACCATCGGCCGATCATTATCAGGAGAATTCCTCAGGCTCGATGTTGACCGTAAGAAAGAAAAGAAATCAGAAAGATACAGGAAAAGGAAAAGGCATCAAGAAACAGCGCCTGCCCCGGCTAACCGGTGAATCATCAAATTTGGGAAAAGAGAGTTTGGAAAAGCACAAAACTGTAGAGCAAAGTTGGAAAAATTTAACTGACCAAATCAACAGAAGGATGACTACAGTAAATTCTCTTAATTGAACCTAGCCATTCATTTTCAATTTACATTTTTGTTATTTATGATATCTATATATTGAAGCTAATAAATCTCACATCAATTGGAGCAAAAACCATGACAAAAATTTTCTGCCTATTTCTTTCACACTTGCTTTGTGACATGAAGGTGAAGGGAAAATATTGGGATTGGCTACGTAACTGTCCAAAAGTTTTAGCCACTGTCAGTCAAATTGAAGAGAAATGGCCACTGCTATCTAATCTCCAAAAAATCAAGGAGAATATGAAGAAAATCATGGCCGAGTTCAGGGCAGGCAGTTTAATGGAAGTTGAGGCGAAGCAGAAATTGAACGAATTAAAAAAGGAGCTCTATCATATAGATCTAGAACAACAGGCACGCTAATTTATACAAATCTAATCTAATTACTGAGTTTGATTTCATGATCTAAATGTACAATTTAACTTGGTTTTTCAGGAGTTGAACAAAGCACCCAACCTTGATAGGATGTTCGTTAATAATCTGGTATGCACGGTAACAGCATCATTATTTCAAGGAACATTTAACATTTACATATGACATTATTATTACGTCTGTCCTCATGCACTAGACTTGTTTCTAGACATAGCAAAAGGCCGTTTAGCTATTTTATTTGGATTTGGATTTAAGCATTGGATATGGATTCGTGTGGTAAAACTTTTTTTAAGTTTTCTAATATATCTATATCCAAATTGGTGTCACTACATTACTTGTTTATAAATCTCATCACAATATAATGTATTTACTCATGCACTAGACTTTTTTTGTAGACCTAGTAAAAAGTCACTTTTCAACTATGATAGTTGGATTTGGGTATGAGTGTCGCGTGTGGGATCACCTCTAACCTTTATATGTTCAATTTTTTTTTTTTTTTCTAAATTTTTCTTATATTTTGAAAAACCTCAATAGGGTCGTATACCAAACCAATGTTTGAACATGAGTCAAACACTAGCACTTCAAGCAACATGAAGAGTTCAAGTGACATAGATTTCAGTATTATCAGTCCAGAAAACATAAATGTTTTGGTATTTTCTCCCTTCGTCGTTTGCATTGAAAACAACACGGTGTTACTTTCTAAGCTTTGAAAATTCCATATACGGTTGAAGCTATAAACTTGGAAAGAAAAAAAATAGAAAGCATATAACTTGTTTTTATCCATATATCTCCTTTTTTTTCTTTTTTTCAGGTCTCAATATCCGAAGTCATTAATAGACCTGCCTTTGTTTGCATCTTTGATCATTTGTTTATATTTCTGTTAAATTTCAGGAATACAGCACAGAGACTCTAGAAAAAGAGGTATGATATATATGTGTATATATATGTATTGGTAGGGGATGAACGGTAACTGTTCTCAGAGTAGCATTTGAAAACTCGAATTTTAAAATAACAAAAATAAAAATTTAATTATTTCTCAAATTCATGATATGAATTTATCAAATGGTTGTTTAGTAATGAGTTTAAAATTTCATATTTTTATATTTTTCAAGCACAAAAACGCACATTGGATCTCATTTGATTTCAGAGTAATCATATATACAACAACATTATGACAATTTATGTAATAAATGTAATCTGAAATTTCAAAATCCATTTTCACTAATATCATCATATCTCTAAAATTATGACTTTGTTTTCCATGTTGGTTGTTTTAGCTTTTTTCTGCAGAGCCATGCTTGAAAGAAATTTATGCAACTGATGATGATGCAAGTTTGCCACCTCTTGAAGCAATCCCACCTAGTTGCTTTAGTTTCCTATTGGAGAACACTGTTCCCTTGGGAGAGCTTCAACAGTGTGGGAGTGAGATGTTTGAAGCACAATACGGTGCGAGTGGACTACCATTTTCACCCAATGATAACCAGATGGGCTCGTTGAGTGGAAGCAAGAATAGAAATGGAAAATTGGTTTTGGGTAACTTTTCAGAAGATGAAGTACAAGATACTAAAATTAATGATGTTATTCCTATTGATCAAGACAACGGAAGTTTTCTAGCTAGGGAGATGTTGAAGCGTGATTATAGTTCCTGGCAAATCAAATTTTTTAACAAAGACAATAACAAAGTGGATGTAGCAGGCTTCCCTGGCTTAGAACAAGCATTGCAAGAAGCTGACTGTAGGGGAATTCCAGGCTACCTCAAACCTATTGCGGCTCAAATCGAAATTGCTCGTGGAAAAGCTACTGAGTTTCCCCATAAAAATATTGAAGTTTTGATTTGCGCCACAATCAAAGAGATGGAAGAGTGGTGTACACCTAAGGATTCTGGCTGGGGCCAATTGAAAAAGTGGGCGGCGACGCTCAAAATGGGTAAGCAATTTGGTTTTGAAATGAAATTTGCTGATAATATGTTGGATAATATTTCTCTCGCCTGTTTCGCTTATTCAATGATTTTTTAAGGAGGCTGACCAAAAGAAAAAAGTTTGAGAAATCCGAGTTGCTCAGCTCATATGGTTGTCAGTGGAAGGGTGTGATGCTTATGCTTCAATTTAGTTTTTATGCTTGGGTTTATGTAGTTACTTTTGTTTGAACTTGTATGGTTTGGTATTTAGTATTTGAGCTCAGTCTAAGAACTTTGGTTTCTATAGTTATTTTGAACTCAGTGAATTTGTATTGTGTGAGAGTTTCTCAGTGGATTCGTATTGGGTGAACCTTAATCAATTGATATGCTTTATGTTTTTGTTATTTCTTTTATAATAGCTTTTTTATTGTTCATCGTAAAATTTGTCATGTTCATTTGATCTTGGATTGGAACACTCACTTCTTGCTTTGATTTAGAAAAAAAAATCCTCCTCCATATTTGGTTCACTCTATAATGCCTTCTAGCTTTGATGACCAATGGGTCAATATTTGTCAATAGCCAAAATCTAAGCAATAATTTTATTTAATCTAAATTTCTCAAATCTGTGCCAAGTTGAGTATCACTAAGATGTTATCCCCTGAAGATATCTATGGATCGAGAACTTTGAAAACTTGTCACAATATAAGAGAGTGGCATTAATAGCACTATATCGTAATAACCAATGGTCTTTCAATCAGAATTTTCAAGAGAGATAGAGATTGCAGGTGAGAATAAAGGGTTGCTCAATCATAACTAGATACACTATTTGATGCCGAGTAGAGGCATGAAAAGAGACTCATCAAAAGCTAAAGTAAAAGGTGTTGGGAAGAAACCGAACAACCGAACGGAAGCGAAGCACAACCGGTGTTCTTTCTCTCCCTATAATCTTGTCAAATATTATGGCAAGCACAATAGCACAAAAATATTTGTTCTCTAGCAACCTATCAACCACAACAAAAATAATAAATAGAGACACCGGTATTTTAACGTGGAAAACCCCTCTAAATCAAGGGTAAAAACCACGGGACTTTAGAGTCCGATCAAAAGCTCCACTATAATCAAATGTTCAGCTACAAGATTACAATATCAAGCCTACAACAAGCATTCAGCTTCAACAAGGCTAACAATATGTAATCTTTAGCAAAAGAGAGAAAAATTGGAGAACATCACCAAAATCGTAGCTGCTGTAAAACGAGTATTTCTGACGCTACAGGACTCGGATGAAAAATCCGACCGTACAAAGTCAAGAACACCTTGTCGTCTAGCTGCTGTCCAAAAATCAGCTCAATCAAACCACGGATGAACCTCCGATCGAAGAGTTGATCACAGCTACACCAAACTTGAAAAAATGATTTTTCAAGCTTCAAAACTCTCTGTTTCTCACCTTATTTCTCTCCTATTAACAATCTGATTTTGGCTTTCTCTCTCACGTTAAAAATGCTGCCTACTCCCCATGTATAAGACAAAAGAGAATGATAAAAGCCAAAAACTAATTGGCTGCCAACAAATCACATAAAAAAAAGGACAAAAGAAAGATAAAGAAAAAACAAAGGAAATGATATAAAGCATGGCAGATTTTAAGGGTCTCCCACATAGTGGGACCCTCACCAACAAATCTCCCCCTCCAACTATGTGGGGAATGCTTCCATACCGGAGATCAAACAACATGCTTCAAACTTTCCTCTTGGTAAAGCCTTCGTCAACATATCAGCACCATTATCATCAGTATGTATCTTCTCAAGCTCTAATAGCTTAGCTTCAAGAACATCTCGTATCCAATGGTACCTTACATCAATATGCTTAGATCTAGCATGAAAAGTTGAGTTCTTACCAAGATGAATAGCACTGGCTATCACAATACAGACATACTTCTCCCGAGTAAAACCAAGCTCATGCATAAACTTCTTCATCCAAAGCATCTCCTTGCACGCCGGTTCGTTGCAATGAACTCTGATTCGGTGGTGGACAATGCAACACACTTTTGCAATCTCGATTGCCATGCCACAGCTCCCCCTGCATAAGTGATCAAGTAACCTGAAGTAGATCTCCTCGAGTCAATATCTCCGCCATGTCCGAATCAGATACCCAACAAGAACAAAGTTTCTCATTCACGAAACAAAGTTTCATGTTGGAAGTGCCACGAAGATATCTCATAATCCACTTCACTGCATTCCAATGCTCTCTGCTGGATTAGAAAGAAAGCACCGATCTGATCGTACTAACGGCATAAGCCAAGTCCGGTCTCGTACAAACCATTGCATACATCGGACTCCCACTACCAAGAGTAAGGAATTTTCGCATCTCTCTTCCTTCCTTTTCTCGTGGAAGGACTATGCTTAACACTTAATCAAGTGCGTAGCAAAGGGAGTGCTCACCGCTTTAGCTTTGTCCATGCTAAACCTTTGAAGTACTTTCTCGATGTACCTCTCTTGTGATAACCATAATTTCTTGGCCTTTCTATCACGTGTCAACTTTATGCCAAGAATTTGCTTTTGTTGGCCCCAAATCCTTTCATTGCAAAGGATTTACTCAACTCTTGCTTCAACTTCTCAATTCTAGAAGCATTCTGACCAACAATAAGCATGTCATCAACATAGAGCAAAAGAATTATAAAATCATTACCAGAGAATCTCTTAACAAACACACAATGATCAGAAGTAGTCTTCTTGTAGCCTTGCTCCCCCATAACAGACTCAAACTTCTTGTACCATTGCCTTGGAGCTTGCTTCAAACCGTACAAGCTCTTCTTCAATCTGCACACATAGTCTTCTTTCCCTTGTGCAACAAATCCCTCTGGCTGCTCCATGTAAAGTTCTTCTTCCAAGTCACCATGAAGAAAAGCAGTTTTCACGTCCATTTGTTCAACCTCTAAGTCATAGCAGGCTGCCAAACTCAGTATAGTTTTGATAGAAGACATCTTCACAACTGGAGAAAATATTTCTTCAAAATCAACCCCCTTTTTCTCGAGTATAACCCCTTGGCGACCAATCTAGCCTTGTATCGTGGAGATGAAGACTTCTCTTCTTGCTTCAACAACTGTAAACCCACCGATTCTTCAAGGCTCTTTTGCCTCATGGCGCTTTCACCAACTCAAAGGTATGGTTTTCATGCAAGGATTGAAGTTCATATTTCATCGCTTCAACCCACCGATCTTTGCATTCACTCTCCATAGCCTCTTCATAACATTGAGTTCTCCCCGTCGGTCAAAAGAACATATTCATCGAGGAATACCGGCGAGAAGATCGTCGATCTCTGGAGGACCTTCGAAGTGGAACTGTTGGTGGAGCTATAGGTGCTTGCTGTTGATCATTCACAACATCATCCATGTGAGCATCAAAGTCACCTATATCCTGATGGTCATCAGTAACATCACCATGCACATCATCCTGGATAGGACACGGTGAAGAGTTTAGGGAACTGGATTCACATCGATCAAATCATCACCATCTTGTGAATTCGCTTTCTCCGTCTTATTAATGTCATCGATGGTCTGATCCTCAATGAAGACAACATCTCTGCTTCTCACGAGTTTCTTCTGAAAGGGATCATAGAGTCTATAACCAAACTCACCATCTAGACCATAACCAATGAAGATGCATTGTCGAGTCTTGGCATCCAACTTGGATCTTTCATCCTTTGGAACATGAACAAATGCTTTACAACCGAACACACGTAGGTGATCATATGACACATCTTTGCCAAACCAAACTCTATCTGGCACGTCACCTTGCAAAGGAACACTAGGAGACAAATTTATCACATGTGTCACCGTATTTAAAGCTTCAGCCCAAAATAATCTTGGCAGCTTTGAATCTGACAACAAACATCTGACTCTCTCGATCAATGTTTTGTTCATTCTTTCAGCCAACCCATTTAACTGTGGAGTCTTTGGTGGTGTTCTCGATGTCACGATTCTCGTCATCATGAGACAATACTCATGAAATGGCCCCCTGTACTCGCCACCATTATCGATGCGAATGCACTTCAACTTCTTTCCTGTTTCCTTTCAACCGATGCATGAAATCTGTTTAAAATGACTCAAAGACTTGATTTTTAGACTTCAAAGTGTAAACCCATAGCTTTCTCGAGCGATCATCAATGAAAGTCACAAAATAAAGTGCACCGCCAAGTGACCTTACTTTTATCGGACCACGGACATCCGAATGGACCAACTCTAGCAACTCGATCTTCTATGAGGAGGGCGGCTTCTAAATGAAACTCTTCTCTCGCTTTCTCGCTAGACAATGAGCACAATCCTTCAATGCGGCATTCTTCAAGCCCGAAAGTTGATTCTTCTTTGCTAAACAAGTTAAGGCCCTTCTCACTCATGTGACTAAGTCGTTTATGCCACAACTCGGTTGAGTCATTCATTCATCACATACATACATCGTCTCTCGAGAAGTGAAGCTTGCATCAAATATAAATTTGAGCTCTTCTTTCCTCGAGCCACAACCAAGGAGCCTTTAGTTAGCTTCCACTGCCCATCACTGAAGGTGTTACAGAATCCCTCATCATCAAGCTTTCCTGCAGAGATCAAATTCAAACGGATATCCGGTGCGTGTCTGACATCCTTGAGAGTTAACTTTGTTCCATTGTTACTCACCAAGTTAACATCTCCCATACCAACAACCGGAACCAAACCGTCATTACCCATCTTCAATACCCCAAAATCACCAGGAGTATAAGATGTGAAGAAATCCTTTCTCGACGTGACATGAAGTGATGCACCAGTATCAATCACCCAACTAGTCTCGTCACATGCTAAGTTGACCAAATTCTCATCACGAATGACCAACAAATCTTCACGAGTAGCAGTAGCAACACGCTCGGATTTTTCATTATCATTCCGATCGTGTTTATCACCACCTTTGTTCTCTTTCTTCCACTTGAAGCAGTAATTCTTGATATGGCCTTTCTTACCACAATGATGACACTCAAGATTCTTGTATCTCGATTTTGACTTGCTTCGGCTTTTATCTCTACTCTTTCCATCTTTGTCTCTGTTCTCCCCCCGTTCTCGTGAACCAACACTCGGATTGTGATGTAGAACCCCGAGATCGTCTCTTACGACCTCTTCATTCAACACACCACTCTTAGCCAAATCCAAGGTAATAATACCCTTTGGGGCGTAATTAATGAGCGAAACCCGCAAAGTCTCCCAAGAGTCCGAGTAGAGTAGCAAGCAACAAAAAGCCCTAAAATCTCGTCATCAAATTTGACACCCATGCCAAGCAACTGATTCACCACGCTCTGAAATTCACTCACATGGTCAGCTATAGACGTTCCTTCTTTGTATTTCAACGCCATCATTTTCTTCAGCAAAAACAACTTGTTATTGCCCGATCTCAAGCATACAAGCTTTCAAGCTTCTCCCACAATGTTCGAGCATGTGTCTCCTGATCAATGTGGTTGTAAACATTTTCTTCAACAAATTGCCGAATAAAGTCACACACTTGTTGATGCTCAAATTCCCATTCTTCATCACTTTTCGAATCGGGTTTTTGAGTAGCAAATACCGGAAGATGCAGAGCCTTCACAAACAACAAGTCCTTCATTTTATTCCGCCAAAGTTGATAATTTGTGCCATTCAACATAATCATCTTGCTCGTATTGATTTCCATAATTATTTGACAAAATAACCGAGCTCTTGATACCAGTTTGTTGGGAAGAAACCGAACAACCGAACGGAAGCGAAGCACAACCGGCGTTCTTTCTCTCCCTATAACTCTTGTCAAATATTATGGCAAGCACAATAGCACAAAAATATTTGTTCTCTAGCAACCTGTCAACCACAACAAAAATGATAAATAGGGACACCGGTATTTTAACGTGGAAAACCCCTCTAAATCAAGGGTAAAAACCACGGGACTTTAGAGTCCGATCAAAAGCTCCACTATAATCAAATGTTCAGCTACAAGATTACAATATCAAGCCTACAACAAGCATTCAACTTCAACAAGGCTAACAATATGTAATCTTTAGCAAAAGAGAGAAAAATTGGAGAACATCACCAAAATCGTAGCTGCTGTAAAACGAGTATTTCTGACGCTACAGGACTCGGATGAAAAATCCGACCGTACAAAGTCAAGAACACCTTGTCGTCTAGCTGCTGTCCAAAAATCAGCTCAATCGAACCACGGATGAACCTCCGATCGAAGAGTTGATCACAGCTACACCAAACTTGAAAAAATGATTTTTCAAGCTTCAAAACTCTCTGTTTCTCACCTTATTTCTCTCCTATTAACAATCTGATTTTGGCTTTCTCTCTCACGTTAAAAATGCTGCCTACTCCCCATGTATAAGACAAAAGAGAATGATAAAAGTCAAAAACTAATTGGCTGCCAACAAATCACATAAAAAAAAGGACAAAAGAAAGATAAAGAAAAAACAAAGGAAATGATATAAAGCATGGCAGATTTTAAGGGTCTCCCACATAGTGGGACCCTCACCAACAAAAGGTACAAAGAAATAGCCAACAACCATCAGAGTCGAAAAATAAAAAAATACAGTTTAGAAGAGCTTATCGAAAGGAAAATCATGCCGCAATCAATGAAAATATTGAACGGTCGAACTAATAGAATGATAAAGAAAGTGAAGTCTACTAATTGCTCCAACAAATTTCTTTTTTCCAACCTTTTGAAAATTAAAAAATTTCTTTATTAAAATTACGAAATTAGACCTTATCATTACGAAAGTCTACTAGGAGTTAGATTGTATTTTATCTCTTCTGTACTTAAAAGATGGATAAATCAATCTTTATATGTTACATTAAAAAGTAGTATGGCTAATGAAATAATAGATAATTACACATAACGTAACACATGTATCTTATACTAATGTACAATAACTAGTTTTTAACAATATAAATAGATAAAATTTTAACAAAAATAATAGATATGAGAATTAATTTACTTATTTGTAAAATAAAGAAAATAAAATACAATTGAATTCTTACAAGAGTCTATGCGATACTTTTACTCGTAAAAGTCAATTTACTTAATGATAACCAATAGTAGCACCACTTTGATGGTAATGGAGAAAAGGTAGGCCGCCATTGATGTTTGATGAAATTTGGATGAAAGAAATTTAAAGAGAGATGATATAAATTGAGTTAGTTGGCTAAGTTCTTTGGTCAACACTTGGCATTATCAAAGTTTGCCATGTGTATTTTTCTATTAACATTTGTTTTATTAATTAGTTTTTTCATTTCATGGGTTTGATTTTATATATCAATTAAAATATGTAATATTGATTTCTTAAAAATTTATTACAAAATTTGTAATTTTTAAAAAGTGTCTAAAATGTAAAATCAAAACAATATAAATTTTTAATTTTTATTATGATCAATATAATTTTTTTCTATACAATATGACTAATATAAGTTAAGAATAAAAAATAATATTTAAAATAATCTTGAACTAATTAATATTTATGATAATACATTTAAAGTTAAATAATGATGAAGAATTTATTATTTAAAAATATTATATATGAAGAGATATTTAACTTGTCAAAAATGCAAATTTATTATAAATAAAATCTAAATATTAATCGAAAATAAAATATAATCACAATAAAAATATCAAGATATAAAAAAATGTAAAAATAAATAAATACAATTAATTCTATAAAATGTTTTAAAATTGATTAAAATTAAATTAAAAAAACTAAAAATTGATTGGATTTTTCATCTTTTTACATATATTAAATTAAAAATGATTGAACTTTTTCATTTTTTTAAAAAAATTTATTGATTTTTAGAGTGTAAAGTTTCTTTTTACATATTATTATGTTTATATAATATGTTCATTTATTTTTTATATTTAAAATTTTAACAATAAAAAATTAATATATTATTTAAACTACCATTGTAAAATTACATTTTTTAAAGAGATAAGTCATTAAATAGTAGACTTATTAGACTTTGTTGGCCAGCCAAAGTCAACAGCCACATCTGCCAATATGATAGAAGAAGAACCAATCAATCAATTAAAAAATTTTTTTTTTTTGAAAAAGTTCAAACATTTTTAATTTAATATTTGTAAAAAGATAATAAAAAATAGTATTGTGAAAATATTATCTCATTTCTTTTAGTACAAAAGAAAGTTATCACTTGCATGTAAGGTCGCAATTATAGGTGAAAAAAATTTGATTTGATTCAAAAAATTTGATAAAAAATTTTAATTATGAATTAAATAGTTCAAGTTAGTCGGATTGACTTGAATAAAAAATTAAATTTTTTGGTTTAACTCGAATATGAATTATATAATTTAAATTTTTTGAAAATCGGAATAAAAATAAAGTAAAACTATGTCGTTTTGATAAATATTTACATTTTTTAAAATTAAAAGTCAAAACTACTAAGTTAAAAGATAAAAATACATCATTTTGATACATATTTACCCATTAAATTAAAAGGCAAAATTATTATAGTGTTTTTATAGTTAAATAGTCTTATATTTCGTCTAATTGCTAAATAATCGGTCCATATAAATGTAACATTTAGTATAATAATATGATTCCTTAATCAACTCGAAATTTTCTTACTTAATTTGATTTGATTCGAAAAAATTTCAAATTAAATTCGACTAGTAAAATAAAATTCAATAAGTCAACTAACTTAAAAAATTTTAACCCTAACGAGAAAAGAAGTAATAAAGCATTTAATGTTGTAAGCAAACTTGAATGGCCTCCACTTTCTCCACTCAAATCAACTAACAAAGAAAACACATTTACCTTCTCCTCTCCAACTATACCCACCGCCCACCACCATTATCGTTCTCCAATCGCCAATCGCCACCACTGAGCACACACCCACTGTCGCTTCCCTCAACACACACTGCCTCCATCGACCACCACCATCGTTGTACAACAGGTATGCTCTTGAATCTGGTCTGTGTATTAATGTACAAAAGCTTGAATTTGATCTGTGGTTTATGTATTTATCTTGTTTTGGGGATCTTTCTTGAATCTAGTCTGTGGTTTGCGTATTTGACTTTCCCGATGGATCTTTCTTGCTCGAGAGCTTGTAATGAATTAACAATCTTTGTCAAAGACATAAATCAGTTATCCCTCGAGTCCTCATGTCATGAGACTTTTGAGAGAATTTTCAGGCAAGCTGACCAAAAGCTTTTCAAGGATCCTTTTATCAGTGAAACTCCTTGTTGAGCAACCGGATCTGGTTCACAGTGTAACCTGATTGTCAATATAATACGTTGTATAACAGTTTCATCATCTTCCATCTTCAAAACTGCAAAATCTGTTCCAAGGTTGACGACTAGTACCTGTTTGGTCAATGTCAATATAATATGAATTCCATTTGTTTACCTTGAAATTTCCAAAATTTGACTGGTTCTTGTTAGTTGATGCCCCTCCTATTCGCCTTTAGAATTGTTACTTTTATATTTATATGATAATAATAATGAACCTCACAATTTTTATTGAATTTGTGGATGGATTAGGTTTGGACCAGACTAACTTCTGGGATCCTTAAATCTAATTTGATTCTATTTAAATTATTATTTAATTAATACTCATCCCGTCTGAATACTTGGGTGTCACCTCTTCCATCTCTTGGATTGAGGCGCAAACAAGAAGTACTACAGGCATGGGAAGTTGGCATTTATCTTTGATTTACCTGACAGCAGCTACTTCTGTATAGTTACGTAGCTAATCTCATTGTTTTTACTTCACCTTCATGTTGCCAAATACACACAAAGCAACTGTTAAAGGAACAGACAGAGAGAATTTTTCTCATGATTTTTGCTCCAGTTGATGTGAAATTTATTATCTTCTATATATATATATATCATAAATAACAAAAATATTAACTGAATATGAATGACTAGGTTCAATTAAGAGAATTTACTCTAGTCATCATTTTGTTGATTTGGTCAGTTAAGATTTTCCAACTTTGCTTTACTGGTTTCACCCTAATAAGCTCCCTCAAACTTTCTTCCCCTAAATTTGATAATTCATTGGTTAGTCGGGGCGGGCTCTGTTTCTTGATGCCTTTTTCCTTTAGCTTTCTGATTTCTTTTCTTTCCTCCGGTCGAAATCGTCATTGACTTTCATGAATTCACATGATTATTATCCAGCGATGGCTGTCTATTAGTATTATCCATGAAAGATGAATTGACAACAAATAATGCAAATGGACAACCATCGCTGAATAGTAATCAGGTGAATCCGTTAACGTCAATGACAATTTTGACCGGAGGAAAGAGAAGAAATCAGAAAGCTAAAGGAAAAAGGCGTCAAGAAACAGAGCCCGCCCCGACTAACCGGTGAATTATCAAATTTAGGGGAAGATAGTTTGAAGGAGCTTATTAGGGTGAAACCTGTAAAGCAAAGTTGGAAAATACCAAATCAACAAAATGATGACTAGAGTAAATTCTCTTAATTGAACCTAGTCATTCATATTCAGTTAATATTTTTATTATTTATGATATATATATAGAAGATAATAAATTTCACATCAACTGGAGCAAAAATCATTAGAAAAATTCTCTCTGTTCCTTGAACAGTTGCTTTGTGTGTATTTGGCGACATGAAGACGAAGGAAAAACAACGAGATCAGCTACGTAACTATCCAGAAGTTACAGCCGTTGTCAGGCAAATCAAAGAAAAATGGCCACTGCTATCTGATATCCGAGTTCAAGGCAGGCTGTTTAATGGAAGTTGACGCAAAGCAAAAATTGCTCGAAGTAGAAAAGGAGCTCAATCATATAGATCTACAACTACAAGTACCCTAATGTTTACAAATCTAATTACTGAGTTTGGTTCCAAGATCTACATGTCCAATTTAACTTGGTTTTCAGGGGTTGAACAAAGCAAACAACCTTGATTGTATGTTCATTAATAATATAGTATGCACTGTAACAGCATTATTATTTCTTGGAACATTTATCATTTACAAATCACAGTATTATTATGTCGGTCCTCGTGCACTAAATTTGTTTTTAGACATAAAAAAAGTGCCATCAGCTATTTTATTTGGATTTGAGTTTAAGCATTGATACGGATTCGTATCTAATATGGGTATGTTAATTTTTTTTAAAAGTTTTCTTACGTACCTATATTTAAAATTGTGTCAATACATTACTCATTTATAAATTTCATCACAATATAATACCTTTCCTTATACAATAGATTTCTTTTGTAGACCTAGTAAAAAGTCATTATTTGGATTTAAGTGCTGCAAGTGGGATCACCTCTAATTTTGATATGTTTAATTATTTTTCTAAGGTTTTCATATCTTTCAAGAAAGCTCATAGGGTCATATTCTAAACCAATGTTCGAACATGTATACACTAATGCATCAAGCAAAATGAATACTTCAAGCGACATAGATTTCGATACGATTAGACCAAAAAAACCTAATTCTTTAGTACTCTCTCCGATGGTCGTTTGCATTGAAAACAATATAGTGTTACTTTCTAAGCTTTGACAATACTATATATGGCTGGAGCTGCAAACTTGGGAAGAAAAAAAATTGCATATCTTTCTTGATTAATTTGGTCTATATTTGTGTGTATATATATATTACATTTCATTTGTTTATTTTTTCTTAAAATTCAGGAATACGATGTGGAGATTCTAAAAAACAAAATATGGTATATGTGTATATGTGTATGATATTGGTAGGTGGTTAATAGTAACAATTTATCGAAGTAATATTTGAAAACTTGAATTTCGAAAACAATGTAGTATATAAATGTAATTATTTCTCAAATCTATAATATTGATTTATTAAATGGTTGTTTAGTGATGAAATACCACATTGAATTTCTTTTGATTTTTACATAATCATATACACAAACTATTTATACACAACATATGACTATTTATTTAGTCAAAGAAATCTGAAACTTCAAAATCCATGTTTTGAAAAGGTGGCACTAATATATCATATATCTGAAATTTTGATTTGTTTTCCATATTTGTTATTTTAGTTTTATTTTGTGGTGTCATGTATGAAAGAAGTTGTTGCAACGGATGATTATCAATGTTTGAAAAACCATAACACTATTACTTGGGGAAAGTTTCAACAATGTGGGAGTGAGTCGTTTGAAGCACAATACAATGCGAACAGACTACCATTTTCTCTCAATGATAACTAGATAAGCTCGTTGAGTAGAAGCAAGAATAGAAACGAGTAATTGGTTTTCGGTAACTTCTCATAAGCTGGAGGACAAGGTACTGAAATTAGTGATGTTGTTATTCCTATTGATCAACACAGCGGGAGTTTGCTAACTCGGGAGAAGTTACAGTGTAACTTTAGTTCCTTGGAATCCCAACTTTTTAACAAGAACAACAACAAAGTGTATGTTGCAGGCTACCCTACCATAAAACAAGCATCGGAAGAAAACATTTGTATTCCAGACAACCTCAAACATATAGCTATCAGAATCTAAAATGTTCGTAGAGAAGTTACTGAGTTTTCCATGAAAATGTTCAACTTCTTTTTTGTGCCTAAATCCAAGAGATCGAAGAGGTGACACCTAAGGATTCCGACTAGGACATGTTGCAAAAGTGGGCGGCTGACGCTCAACAAGGCTAAGAACATTGTTTTGTAGTGGGATTTGCTAATAATCTATTGTTGGGAATTCGATGAGCCCAACACACCCACTATAAAAGACCTAGGACCTATAGGTAATATTACACCAACTCTTTGAAGTAGGTTAACCTTTTATTTTCTAACTTCTTAGTGCACTATAATACTCAGACGACAGGTCGACCATATATCATTCAAGTGGCAAAGCCGACCATATATAAAAGCTAACCCAAGTGCACTAAATGCTTAGAAACCTAAGGCTTAACGGAGACTAACAATTACAAGAGAAAAGATCACTTTTACTAATGCACAATACAAATACAATATGACACACACTTCTCTATTGCACACACACACCAAAAATGAAAGCTCCTATCCCTATTTATAGAGTTTAGTGGCCATTGGATTGTTGACACATGCCAACATTTTTACCATTAATATTGCAAATATCTAATAACTAGAATGTTCACGTTTAATATATCGTCTTCTAGAGAATATCTTATATAATTTTTTAATTTTTAAATTCTAGAATATTCCAAAGAAACTATCTCTTAAAAGTTAAGTTTTGGCTTTTCTCTAGAAGTTACATTGGCTTTCAACATCTATTAATGAATCTTCTTGCCTATTTTACTTAGTCAAAAACTGTTAAGAGGGCTGACCAAAGAAAAAAAGGTTTGCGAAATCAGGTTATGAGTGGAAGAGTGTGTTGTTGTTGCAATTACAGTCGGAGATGAGCTTCAATTTAATTGTTGTCCTATCCTTGGGTTTCTAAGGATACTTTTGTTTGAACTCACAATGGTTTTGGTACTTGAACTTTGTCAAAGAATTTGGGGTTTCTATTTTTTTTTTAGTTACAAAAGGAAGTTTGTAACACCCCTATACCACGTTCGACTCAATGAACCTGATATAGAAATATTACATTTAGTGTCAAAGTAATTCTTGGCTAATCACTAATATATTAGAACATAATAACGGAAAAATAATAAATTAGTCCTTACAACTACTTGAAACATACTTGATTTTCCTAAGTACATGTCATTCTATTCAAAATTTTAAAACGTACCCTCTTGTTGCTTGAAGATGTGATGAGATGAAAGCTCGTAATCTTAAATACAATTCTTTAAAATTTTTGTACCTACTCTGCCCTGAGTATACACCTAGTGGTATTACTATAATTCAAATACTTAAAATAAAAACAATAAATATGCACAATTTACCTTACCACTATTTTACTTTCAATAAAATATTCATGCATTTAAAACTTTAAATTTTCTTAATAATATGCATCTTAAATAGCTTTTCTTCATTTTAATTTATATATCTTCTTACTATTTCCATATTCATTTCATGCATTTCATTAATAATCATTTCATAAAATCATTATCTCATGTATTTCATTTCTATATCCTATTTCAACAACTTATTCTATTTCATATCTAAAACCTTACAACATTAGTCTTTCAATAATTATTTAAACCAACATTTTTTAATAAAAATAATTATAATTAATTCATAAGATTATATTCAATTAACTCATACACTATTTCATTATTTCCAATTCATTCTATTTTCACTTCTTATTGAGATATCTTAATTTCAATTCACATTTCAATTCATAATTTTACTTTCTCATATTTTTAATAGGACGGTCAACTAAATTTATTTAATTATCTCATTTTAATTATTCATCTTATTAACAAATTCAAATTTTAACAAATACACGAATTCTATCCCAAACATAGCAAATTATACCTAAAACGGTACATAGAAACTTTAGAAAGACTTGAAAGCATGTGCCTCAATCAAAACACCATGGATTCCGTGGGATTTGTCTTTTCTTTCGTACCTTTTTCATTAATTTCAATAATTTCTACGGATCCACATTGTGCAGAGGGCCCACGTGTCATCATCCCAACTTTGTCTCCATTCAGAAATTTGTGTCAAACGGTAAACATGGTGGAGCCATTTCCCACCAATCAACATTACTTTTTATTTAATTATACTACTTGCTGGGTGGATGATAATATCTATAAATATACTTTACTCTCTGCGTGTTTGGATCCACATCCGTGTTTCATCTTCTTCCAATCATTCTCATTTTACTCCTCCTCTTGCAATAACCAAACACTTCTTTGCTTGATTTCAGTTTGAACCAGAAATGGCCGACGCAATTGCATTCGACCTCGCCGTAGAGCTTATTACTAAATTGAGCTCCTTTACTCTCTCTCAAATTAGACAGTGTTGGAATGTCAAAGATGACCTCGACGACCTCAAAAGCACTGTCTCTACAATCAAAGCTGTGCTTCTTGGCGCAGAAGAGCGATCCCTGACTAGCCATCTCGTCAAAGATTGGCTTGAAAAGCTGAGAGATGTACTTTACGATGCTGACGACTTGCTCGATGATTTCTCTACCGAAGCTTTGCGGAAAGATCTATTGGGTGGGAACAAGCTGACGAAAGAGGTACGCCTTTTCTTCTCGAGCTCAAACCAGTTTGCTTACGGTCTCAAAATGGGTCGGAAAATGAAGGCCATTAAGGCCATGTTGATTTCAATTGGAAGTGAAGCCAAGGTGTTCAACTTGGTAGAGCGTGACCGTCCCATGGAAACCTCTTTCATGACTAAAAAGAGGCAGCTAACGCACTCTTTTAAAGATAAAATAATAGGGAGGGACGATGATAAAGCAGCTCTTCTAAAACTCTTGTTAGAGTTTGAAAGTGAAGAGAATGTTTACATCATTCCAATTGTGGGATTAGGAGGGTTAGGGAAGACTGCTTTGGCTCAGTTTCTCTATAATGATGAACTGGTCAAAAATCATTGAGTTGATGATGTGGGTTTGTGTTTCAGATGTTTTTGATGTCAAAATAATTGTAGAAAACATGATCAAATCTGCAACAGACAAAGCACCAGATCAAAATCTCGAAATGGACCAATTGCAAAAACAACTTCGGGAAAAAATTGGTGGGAAAAAATATTTGCTTGTTTTGGATGACATTTGGAATGAGGAGTCGGAAAAATGGGTTAGTTTAAAAGAGTTATTGGTAGGTGGGGCTAAAGGAAGTAGGATAATAGTAACCACTCGTTCTTCTAAGGTAGCCAAGATCACTAGTAAATGTCAGCCTCATGTCCTAAAAGGATTGTCTGATGATGATGCTTGGTCTTTGTTCAAAGAGATAGCATTTGAACAAAGATCTGCAGGCTCAACAGATTCAGGCTTTGTGGAAATAGGAAAGCTGATTTTGAAAAGGTGTTGTGGAGTTCCCTTAGTCATAAGGACGATAGCTGGTACGTTATCTTTCAAACAAACTAAAAATGAGTGGCTTTCTTTTAAAGATAATGAACTTGCTAGAATATCTCAGAATGAAGGTGAAATTTTACCTACACTTGAGTTATGATCATCTCTCATCTCATTTGAAGCATTGTTTTGCTTATTGTCGACTATATCCAAAAGATCATCAAATTGATGTACGAACACTTGTTCAATTTTGGATTGCACAAGGTTTCGTAAAGCAACTGAATCTAAGTCAATCTCTTCGAGGGATCGGATTTGGATATTTTAAAGATTTAATTGAAAGAAGTTTCTTTGATACGGGCACGCCTGGTGCACCCACCGAATTTTTCAAGTCGACGAAGCTCGACTCTAAATTTTTAATTTTTATTGTTTTAAATAAATCAAGTCTTTGAATTTGTTAAAAATTAAATTGCTGAATTTGATTAAATAAATTAAACATCTTAATTTATTTAATTGAATTTCTATAGCAAATTAATTTGTCAAATAATTAGTCTCATATTAAATATATTAGATTTATTTCATGTGATTAAAATGTCCTAGTTGAAACATGTGTTTAATATGTCCTCTAGTGTGCCGAACTTAAGATGTCTATATAACCTTTATTTTGCCGAATTTATAATGGTTAGTTGCTCCCTTTAAATACTGATATAATAAATTAATGAATTGGTTTAAATTTGGTGCACGTTTTCAAGGGATTGGGCTACACTTGGACGCACACTGAGTTTTCATTTGTTTATTATGTTGACTACAAAAAAAAAAATGAAAACAAAACATGTGCTAATTGAAGAATGTTTGGACGACACATTGGGGGATTGTGTGGCAAGCATGGACGGCACTATGTATGGAATATTATGGCAAAGGTGGAGCTTATTAATGGAGCAATAAAATAATTTGGGGATGAATTGAAATTAGTGGAGGCACCTAGCATGAGACGGCATAGTGGAAAGGTGTAATAAACAATGAAATTAAAACATGTGTGAATTAAGCCTATTTGGACGGCATTGGGGAAATTAGTGCATGAAGGAACAAAACAAGCTAAGAGCACACTTTTAATCCATGAGCATTATAAATTTTAAATCAAGAAAATGGAAGAAATGGCATGGACGGCAAGTGAATTTAATAATTTGAACAAGGGGAGATTAGCATGCTTGAATAAGACAAAGGATGAATTTAATAATTTGAACAAGGGGAGATTAGCATGCTTGAATAAGACAAAAGATTGATTTATTTATTCATTTAAGGAACATGGGATAAACATGGAACAAAGGAGCCTATGATTCCATTATCCATGCGTGGGAAGCAAACAAAGCATGGAATTGGAGCAAATGGAGCTTGAATTGGACGGCACAACCATGTTGGAAATAAACAATTATGAAATTCAATGTGCAAGTGGTTGAAGAAATTGTTTTTGACGGTAATGCTTGGAATAAAATAAATTGAAGTGCCAAAACCACCATGGGATAAACAATTGAAAAATGGGGCATTAAAATATGAAGGCATGGACGCATGGCATTATGATATGGACGGCACAATTGGTGCATGAAGGAAAGAGTTCTAATTTGATTGAAGCATCATCTAGTAGTGGACGGCAAGCTCATTTTAAGTTAGGATATCTTAATCAACCATGTGGGTAATTAAAAGGAGCACTCGTGGAGCAAATTATTCCCTTTAAAATGACTAGCATGGACGGCAAAGAGAGGGGAATCCACTTGAGTGGAGGCATGGGTTGTTTGACTTGAATATAATAACCCATTTGTTGTTAGTAGAAAAATGGGAAGGCAAGAGGAGTATTTGGGATGAATATTTTATTACTAGATTCCTTTCTAATTGGACAACACTTAGTTATTATTTCTCAAAGCATGGGGAGGCGGGAAGATTGGCATTCATGCCTTCCCATTTTTCTACTAACAACAAATGAGTTATTATATTCAAGTCAGACAACCCATGCCTCCACTCAAGTGAATTCCCCTCTCTTTGCCGTCCATGCTAGTCATTTTAAAGGGAATAATTTGCTCCACAAGTGCTCCTTTTAATTACCCACATGGTTGATTAAGATATCCCAACTTAAAAATGAGCTTGCCGTCCACTACTAGATGATGCTTCAATCAAATTAGAACTCCTTCCTTCATGCACCAATTGTGCCGTCCATATCATAATGCCATGCGTCCATGCCTTCATATTTTAATGCCCCATTCTTCAATTGTTTATCCCATGGTGGTTTTAGCACTTCAATTTATTTTATTCCAAGCATTGCCGTCAAAAATATTTTCTTCAGCCACTTGCACATTGAATTTCATAATTGTTCATTTCCAACATGGTTGTGCCGTCCAATTCAAGCTCCATTTGCTCCAATTCCATGCTTTGTTTGCTTCCCACGCATGGATAATGGAATCATAGGCTCCTTTGTTCCATGTTTATCCCATGTTCCTTAAATGAATAAATAAATCAATCTTTTGTCTTATTCAAGCATGCTAATCTCCCCTTGTTCAAATTATTAAATTCATCCTTTGTCTTATTCAAGCATGCTAATCTCCCCTTGTTCAAATTATTAAATTCACTTGCCGTCCATGCCATTTCTTCCATTTTCTTGATTTAAAATTTATAATGCTCATGGATTAAAAGTGTGCTCTTAGCTTGTTTTGTTCCTTCATGCACTAATTTCCCCAATGCCGTCCAAATAGGCTTAATTCACACATGTTTTAATTTCATTGTTTATTACACCTTTCCACTATGCCGTCTCATGCTAGGTGCCCTCCACTAATTTCAATTCATCCCCCAAATTATTTTATTGCTCCATTAATAAGCTCCACCTTTGCCATAATATTCCATACATAGTGCCGTCCATGCTTGCCACACAATCCCCCAATGTGTCGTCCAAACATTCTTCAATTAGCACATGTTTTGTTTCCATTTTTTTTTGTAGTCAACATAATAAACAAATGAAAACTCAGTGTGCGTCCAAGTGTAGCCCAATCCCTTGAAAACGTGCACCAAATTTAAACCAATTCATTAATTTATTATATCAGTATTTAAAGGGAGCAACTAACCATTATAAATTCGGCAAAATAAAGGTCATATAGACATCTTAAGTTCGACACACTAGAGGACATATTAAACACATGTTTCAACTAGGACATTTTAATCACATGAAATAAATCTAATATATTTAATATGAGACTAATTATTTGGCAAATTAATTTGCTATAAAAAATCAATTAAATAAATTAAGATGTTTAATTTATTTAATTAAATTCAGCAATTTAATTTTCAACAAATTCAAAGACTCGATTTATTTAAAACAATAAAAATTAAAAATTTGGAGTCGAGCTTCGTCGACTTAAAAAATTCGGTGGGTGCCCCGGGCGTGCCTATATCATCCCCTCCCTCTTCAAGACGATTCATCCTCGAATCGACCCGTTGGTTATTCGAACAAAATTCCTTGTTCGTCTTTCCTCGATCAAATGGGAAGGATGATAATAGCATTACCTGAAAAGAAAATTCAAGAATTAGCAAGCAATGTTTTAAACATACTTGCAACCTGAATAAAAACAACACCAAGCAATTAAATCGCATGCGAACAGGCATAAGAATTTTATCATACAGAAGGATTAAAGCCTTCTCAAAATTTTGGAACAAAAGCGGATAAGCTTTAAAGCATGTATATGATCTAATTGGATTCCGCAAGTCAAAATAAACATGCAAATAACACATCAAATGATAGATATAGTCGTCAAAAACAAGTAATGAAGAAAAAGCATATGGCACCTGAAATTGAACATTCAAACCTTGCTTTGTACTCGCATAAGAATAAAAATTATCAAACACAAAATTCTTTTTGTCTTCTTTTAAAACAAATAGATCATAAAGACGAAAATTGGAGTGGTTAAGCATATTATGATCAAATTGCTTTGCAAAAGGCAGTTCATCAAAATAATGCATGTCTTCATCCAAAGAAAGCAAAATTATATCAACCTTTTCAGAAGACTTACCTTTGGATGCAAAAAGACAAAGACCGTTCTTACCTTGCTTGTCTTCACAAGTTGAAACTCGAAGGTCGAATTTACCCTGCTTGATCAAGACGAACCTTCTCTCCTCGGGCATGTAATGTAGTCGATGCTTTATTCGTGAATCAATATTTTTCAAACAAAATGGGATCTCCATGTACACGAATTGCATATTCGAACACAAAATTTGCTCAAGGAACGAATAAAAATTGAAACAAGGTTGACAAAATTTGTTACCTTATTCAAAAACCAAGTATCAAGAATATAGAAATCTTTCAAACTTACCGGATGATACTTGAGTTTTCCACAAAACAAATCGAAACATATACCCGATTTATGGGACTTAGGTTCCGAAAAATCAATCACGTTAGACCAATAAGAATTATGTACGTTCAAGATAAAGCAATCAAAACTCTTAACATATTTCAAAATGTATTTACAAAAACTCAATGATTTCATACTAGACAACGAATTAATCTCGTAATATCTACAATCAAACAAATTGGGGTTAGAAGAAAAATCATCTTTGTACAAAAATTTCGATTCTTCAAAACGCTTACCTTCCTTACCTTTCGACTCGGAAGGTTCAACTTCATCTTCAACTTTACCTCTTTCAATCAAAGAAGTACGTTGCTCTTCCGGGAGGAGTTGAAGTGGTATGCTTTTGTGCGATACGTCGGGAACCTGAAATGAAGAAGCAAAAGAAGAACATACTCCAAATGAGTTAGTTAAATCAACACTCTCTTCTACTTGCTCATCTCGTTTTCTCGTTTCTTTTTCACGCACTTTTTTATTTTCTCTCTCTTTTTCTTGCTCTTTTTCAGTGATCTTCTTAATGGTCTTTTCAAGCTTTCTTAAAACTTGCTCATTGTCTCTCTTTCTTGCCTCTTTTCTTTTTATTTCATTTTCTTTTTCTCTTTCTTTGTTTTTATTACATGAAGTTACAAAAGAATCACAATAATAAGAATTTCTAAAAGAAGAAAAATTATTTACGGATGAATCATGATAATTTCTTCGGGAAGAATACTCCATGTAGGATTTCTTTGAATCATATGTCGAATAACTCGTGCTTTCTTGTCCGTCGTCTTGAAGAGAATCGAGCTCGTAACTTTCTTCTCTCTGTTTCGAAGACCGCGTTGAGTAGGAGTCTTGGTAATAATCTTTTCTAGAATAGTCCTTGGTCGGGTATTGTCGCGCTGCTTTTAACTCTGTCTTTTGAGTTGGAGAAGTTCGCCCTCGATGATAGGAAGATGGGAGGTACCGTTTGCGCACCACGTCTTTCATTTCAGACCACGTTAATATTGGATACTCTCCATTTCGTTTTCGACTCTTGGTAAATTGGTCCCACCAAGTCATGGCATAATCGGTGAAACTATTTTCCGCCAGCCTTACTTTCTTGCCTTCCAAATAATCGTGGTACCCAAAAACCATTTCTACTCGCGTTTCCCATTCAAGGTATGCATCCGGATCGGCTTTACCTTGAAACGGTGGAATGTTTTTGTTATTCTTCTTGACGCCATTAAAACATCCTTGATCTCTAAAGCTTCGGTTTCTTTGATCGCGACGCCTTTCGCTTTGGTTGTATGTTGGATCGAACCAATCGCCATCTACAGTATTTCTTCTTCCGAAATCTAGAGACATGCTATCGTTGCTAGAAGAAAAATGTTGGTGTTCAAAATAAAACAAAAATTAAATACCTTACCACAAAAACCTCACAAGTCACTCACAAGAAAATTCGCTCACACTCGTATTTTAACTCGTATTAAGGCTTTTCTTTGATGAATACACTTGTGCCTTTTACCGATATTTCTCACTCTCACAAATTCGTATTTCGTTTTCGAAAGACTTATTTGCTGCTTGAGGGTCGGCTTCAAAAATTAAAAAGGTAAGATTGGTTTCGGAAATGGGTAGGCTTAGAAAGGATAGAAAGGTTGATAGGTGCGAATCAAGCTACCGTTGGTTCCTATCTCGCTAGATAGTGGGTCTCGGTTTTATTTTGAAACTCATTCCATCAATTTGAAACTTATAAGATTCGGGTCTTTAATTTTTATTAAAGGTTCTTTCTTGTTTCAAATACGTATCCATTTCAACCTATCACCTATCTTTACCTTTCAGATATTTTTATTTCCAATAAAAAAAATTATCCCTTTGTTAATTAAAAGAGAAACTGTCTAATTTACGATTGGGCAACATTAACGATTCGCCTCCTAACCCGAGACGGGCCGTTATCATTCTTTCAAGAGGTAAAAGGAGACTTCATGGAAGAAATGAGATGTAAAATGCATGATTTAATGCATGATCTAGCTGAATCGATGAGTGAGGATGGAGAGTAATATTATAGATTCAAATAAAATTGCAAGTGATGTTGGTGAAAAATGTCGCCACATATCAATTAATCCTTCATTAATTCCTTTGTTTAAGGGAAAAAAGTTGCGAACCTTATTACGGTCTCCAAACATTGAAACTCAAAATTGGAGCGAAGAAACTTGGGATTTTGTAATTACAAATTGTAGATGCTTACGTATATTGGCTTTGAAAGGTCTAAATCTTAAGATGATTTCACCCTCCATTTACAAGTTGAAACATTTGAGGTACCTTGATCTTTCTGGGAATTATGAGCTTAAGATTCTCCCAAAGAGTATTTGCAAGATTCAGAATTTGCTAGCGCTGAAACTTGATATGTGTTTTAGGCTTCAAGAATTGCCAAAGAAGATTGAAAAATTGGTGAATCTGACCCATCTTGGGTGTGGCGGTTGTTATAATTTAACTCATATGCCACGTGGAATAGGGAAGCTGACTTCACTTGAGACGTTAAGCCCGTTTGTAGTGGATAAAGATGGGTCCCATGGCGGTGCAGATCTAAGTGAATTGAGACTGCTTAACAACTTAAGGGGAGAGCTAACAATAAGAAATTTGGGATTCGTAAAAATTGCAAACGAGAAGTTTAAGGCTGCTAATTTGAAAGAGAAGCAACATTTGAGATCGTTGGTTTTACAATGGGATGCTGATAACGGTGATGATGATGAGAAGTCGCTTGAAGACCTCCAGCCCCATCCTAATCTCAAGGAGCTCTGGATTGAAGGATGGAGGGGTGATGCCAAGTTTCCAAGTTGGCTTTCTTTGCTCCCAAATCTCGTCGAACTTACCATGCATGATAGTAATTTCAAACATCTCCCGTCCTTTGCTCAATTGCCTTGTCTTCAACAGCTGAGGATTTCTAAATTAACTGAGCTGGAGTACATGGATGATAACAGCCTAAAAGGAAGTCAAGGAGAACCACAATCATTCTTCCCATCGCTTAAGCTTTTCCGTCTCTTCAACTGCCCGAATATGAAGAGTTGGTGGAGGACGACAAAACCAATCGATGATGATTCCAACGAGGACGACACAACAGTTATGGGAATATCAACCATGGCATTCCCTTGTATTTCAACTTTATATATTGAAAATTGCCCTTTGACTTCAATGCCGTTGTATCCTTCACTCGATTATGGCCTAATGTTGGTGAATACCAGTTCAAGGCCGTTAAAGCAGACCATGAAGATGAACATCACTAGTACGACCCCATCAAGTTCAACCTCTTCTCTTCCTCTCTCCAAATTGAAATATTTTACTGTAGGCAACATTGAGGGATTGGACACTCACACGCTAGATGAGTGCCTGCAACATCTCACTGGGCTTAAAACTTTACATATAAGGGATTGCAAGGAGGTTGATTTAGAGAGCTTACAGTGGGAACCCATTAAGAATCTCTCTTTTTTGGAGATTGATAAGATCCCGCAGCTACTGTCTCTCCCCTGTGGGCTTCAACATCTTTTTCAATTGAAAAAATTAAAAATTCATGGATGCCGTGGATTGAGGTCACTCTTTCCTGTGTTCCAACATCTCACTTTCCTTGAAGAATTTTCAGTAAGCAACTGCGAAGAGCTGGAGCTATCAGCAGCTGGCTTCCAAATATTCCAAGATCATACAAGCCTACGCGATCTAACGCTGGGAAACATTCCAAAGTGTCGGCATCTTCCGGAGTGGCTTCAACATCTAACAAATCTGCAAATTCTCTGTCTCATTGATTTTCCCAATTTAACATCGCTTCCGGACGAGATGCGTTACCAATTTGCAAATTTTACAAATAGCAAGAATTCCTCAGCTGAAGGAAAGATGTCGGAAGGACATTGGCGCTGATTGGCATAAGATTGCTCACATCCCCACCATTCATTTGATTCAGGTTGGTCCGTCCTTGTTATTTTTTTTTTTATGACCTTATTTTTCTTGGTATATTGAATCTCCAAGTCAGGGGTCTGATGCCATTTTTCATTGAAGTTTGATACTGTTAATTTCCTTGTTAAAACATTATTCATTTGAAATCCCTTTGTTTTAATCCTACTTTTTACATTTTTGCTGATTTGTGCAGTAAGGCATTGGAGAAAGGCATTTGGGAACTTCAATCATTTTATATGCATAAAAAGAGGTGCTAATTTATCTATTTCCTTTTTACTTTTAAATCATAATAATAACTTGACAATTGCAATTTTAAGGGCTTCTAATAATTTAATTCTAAAAAATCATTGATGTAGAGAGAGAGGCCTATGAAGCTTGCACGCTACCCTTCAAAATGGTTCTACTATATGCTCCTTCATTTTCCAAATTTACACTTACCTATCATATGTTTATATATATTTATGTTCTCTTAATATATGCCAGCTGATTACTATCTTAGATGGTACCTATGCTATTGGAGGCGTTCAAATTACAATATTCATTGATGCAGGGCCCTCTTTTAGCTGTTTGGAATTCCAGCCAAATCTGTTATTGAAGGTCCAAACAAGAAAAAAAGGAAGATGCTTCAAAATATTTGGTGGTGAGGTTGAAGTTGATAAAATGTTTCATTATTTATATATCAACAGCATTATACTAAACACACATATGTGCGAATATAAGGCTGATAATGGTGAGCACTTTAGTTTTGAGGTGTAAATAAATAATGGGATTTGTAACATATACTATGTCGGCATTTATAATTTTCAAGTTCATTGTTGCTTTTGGAAGAGCCGTCGTGCATGACAATTGCCAGATATATTGCATTTGAAAATTTAGTATTCCACTTTACTTGGAGCTTATGAAGAGCTTGATTTATTTTATGGGTGATGTGTGAATTTAAAGAAGCACACATGTTCATAGTAGGAACTATTATTGAGTGTTGAATGTTGATTTTCACCTGCATAGCTAAAATGAGTCGGGAGAGAATTTACTTGATTGTACATAAGTGAGATTGCATCAAGTGTTTGATGTGTTAAGCTTAAATCATTTCTTTGTACTATGAAGTTCATAGTGTATTTATCTTTGGGCAAAGTCCCGCAAACGTAGGACAAATTTCGAATTGAATAAACATCTTGATTGTGCTCTTTATTTTCCTTGTTGCATAGTACGTGCCAACTTAAGAAATAACACATTTATTTTTAAAATACCCAAGCCCAATCACTTCAAGAAATTGGCTTAGATGTGATTGCTTTTTGAAACTTTTTGCAATCCAAAACTAAACAAGTGCTTGTATATCAATTTTATTATCTTTTGGATATAGTTGATAATAAGCAAAACAATGCTTCAAATGGGATGGGAGGCGATCATAACTCAAGTGTAGGTAAAATCTCACATTTGTTTTGAGATATTCTAGCAAGTACGTTATCTTTAGAAAAAGATATCGTACCGATTATCATCCTTAAGGCTAAGGGATATCCACCACCACCTTTCTAAAATCTGCTTTCCTATTTCCAAAAAGGCTGTATTTGTTGAATCTGCAAATCTTTGCTCAAATGCTCTCTCTTTGAACAAAAACCAAGCATCATCATCAAACAAACCTTTCAAAACATGGGGTTGACATTTACTAGTAACTTTTGGTACCCTCGGAGAGTGAGTAGTTACTATTATCCTACTCTTAGCCTCACCCGTCAATAATTTTTTTAAGCTAATCCAATGTTCCCACTCCAAATTCCAAATGTCATTCAAAATAAGTAAATATTTTTTTTCCATTATTTTTTTCTCGAAGTTGTTTTTGCAATCGATCCATTGCAAGATTTTGATAAGGTGCATGGTTAGTCACAAATTTGATAATGTTTTCACATCAAAAAAACATTTGAAGCACAGACCCATATCCTCAACTCAAAATGATCATTGACCACTTCTTCACTTTGGAACTCTAATACGTGTTTTAGAAGAGCTGCTTTGTCATCTTCCCTCCCTATTATTTCACCTTTACTCACAAAAGAGTGTGTTCGCTACCTCGTTTTAATCATGAAAGAGGTTTTCATGGGACGGTCACACTCTACCAACTTGAACATCCTGACCTTAATTTGATGGCCTATTTTGACACCATAAGCAAATTGGTTTAAGCTTGAAAAGAAAAGGCATACTTCTTTCGTCAGCTTATTCCCGCTCAGTAGACTGCCCGCAAAGCTTCAGTAGAGAAATCATCGAGCTAATCATCGGCATCATGAAGTGCATCTTTCGTCTTTTCAAGCCAATCTTTGACCAGATTGCTGGTCATGGATTGTTCTTCGGCATCAAGAAGCACAGCTTTGATTGTGGAGATGGTGCTTTTGAGGTCCTTGAGGTCATCTTTGAAATGGCATGACAAAATCAAGTAACTAGTAATTCACTTGTCATCGTGTTGAAGACAATAAGAAAAAGGAATATAATATACAAAAATCGACAAACTAGCAGTCATATTATACATAAGGGGGAAACTATAGTGATAGACATTATGGCGATATCAACTGAATCATTTTTCAATCATCCATCAAATTCAAAACATCAAAAGAACTAACATCCATCAACCTTTCTTCATATAGAGCACATCATTAAATGTTCGGCTTTAAACTCTCTTACTATAGCATTTATATTACATAAGACTAAACGACTATCAATTGCAATTATATTTGATCATTAGATCTTTGTCTCATCAGCATTCTGAGAAAATTTTATAATACTAAATCTTAGCTTTCTCAAATTAAGGCATCAAAATGTTGAAGTCATCAAGTTTGGGACATTGGATGAGGCCAGCATTCATTCAATTTCAACTTAGTTCAGCAAACAAGCACTTTAATCTACCAAAACTCCACTATTTCATCAAATACGGAAATACCTCACATATTACAATACATACATCACAATTTCACTGCAGAAACAAATAATGCGACTCATAATTTGTCCCCTAAGAAACATAGCCACCATGAAAAGTTCTGTTTATGAACAGATCAAAAGATCAGACGCACAAAAAATTAAGCAAATGACATTAAGCGTTAAGTGAGAATACAATTCTCATCAACTCTGACGGTTGAGTAAAAATAATCAACTCTATTGTGCGTCTTCTGACCTCTTTGATTATAGCATTAGCTGTTATATTTACTGTTCTTAGCACAAATTGAACTTTAACATATCAATATCTTCGACCCCGTACAAGTGCTGCCCCTCTTTCATTTCTTAATATTAAATTTTCCGTCGTTTTACTATCACTCTCAATAATTAATCGGCGTACCCAATTTTCGTACCATAATTGTGTAATTTTATTGTTGTATCTTACTTTAGTTTAATTGATATATTAACATATTTAATAAGTTATTTTGTGTTCATTTATTAGTTTAATTATTTGATAATTTTACAAGTAAAGGATAACAATTATATTCCAATAAATGATATAAAAAGAAAATAATATTTAATCTCGATTATTAAATTTAAAAAAAATTGTAACACCCCTATACCATGTTTGACTCAAGGAACCTGATATAGGAATATTACATTTGGTGCCAAAGTAATTCTTGGCTAATCACTAATATATTAGAACATAAAAACGGACAAATAATAAATTTAAATAATTTATAATTTAGTTCTTACTACTACTTGGAACATACTTGATTTTTCCTAAGTACATGCCATTCTATTCAAAATTTTAAAACGTACCCTCTTGTTCCTTAAAGATGTGATGAGATGAAGATTCGTAATCTCAAATACAACTCTTCAAAATTTTTGTACCTAATCTGCGCACGGAAACAAACCGTACGCTGAGTATACACCCAGTGTTATTACTATAATTCAAATACTTAAAAGTAAAAACAATAAATATGCACAATTAATCTTACCACTATTTTACTTTCAATAAATCATTCATGCATTTAAAACTTTAAATTTTGTTAGTAATATGTATCTTAAATAGCTTTTCTTCATTTTATTTTATATATATTCTTACTATTTCCATATTCATTTCATGCATTTCATTAATAACCATTTCATAAAATCATTATTTCATGTATTTCATTTCTATATCCTAATTCAATAACTTATTCTATTTCATATCTAAAACCTTACAACATTAGTCTTTCAATAATTATTTAAACCAACATTTTTCAATAAAAATAATTATAATTAATTCATAAGATTATATTCAATTAACTCATACACTATTCATTATTTCCAATTCATTCTATTTTCACTTCTTATTTCGATATCTCAATTTCAATTCATAATTTCACTTTCTCATATTTTTAATAGTACGATCAATCAAATTTATTTAATTATCTCATTTTAGTTATTCACGCTATTAACGAACCCGGACTTTGACGGATACACGGATTCCAACCCAAACTCACCAATACGGCACATTGTGCCTAAAACGGTACGTAGTATCTAATCAGTATACGACACATAAAGTATGTCAATTATATCTGATTCAGCCCGACTAGTTAATAGGGTATTCAAATCATTTTTTTATTTATTTCAAACTCTCTTTCTGTAATAACCCAAATTTCAGTGATGTCAAAAATAATGGTTCGAGACCACCAAATCTGAGAAATGGACTCGTAGATTATATTTATTTAATATTTACGAGTCAAATGTAGCTTTTAAAATGTTTTTAAAATAGTAAATTATGTTTTATAAAGATTTATTTGGTCAAGAAATCGAGAAAAAGAGGTATCGAGATCTCAGTGTTATAAACCGAGTCATAAATATTTTTATGAATATTTACGGAATGTCAGTAAGGTAGTATTAAAATTTCGTTAGAAAATTTTGACGTTTGGGTGGTTAATTAAATAAAAAAGTACTAAATTAAAAAAAATATAAAAGTTGCTAGAAGGATTAAATAGTTTAATTTTCAAATGAGGAAGGACTAAAGAAGCAATTATGCCAATCACCAAACTTGAGGCGGCATAAGCATAAAAATCTGAGATTTTTTTTATGTGTTAAAATATATTATTAGATAAATATATTATATAATATATGATATAAAAAAAAAGGAGAGAAAGAGAATCAGAAAACCAAACGACACAGAGAGCAAGGGAAGGAAGGAAAGAAAAAGAGAAGAGAAAGAAGAAAGGGGGCAAAATTGGAGAAATTGCCAAAATTAGCTAAATAAAAGGGGACCAAATTAGAATATCTAGAATTCTCTTGATTTCTCTTCATTTTCTTCAGCTGAAAAACAGCCATGGAAGAGAGTTCAAGCTGGTTTTCATACTCAAGTTTCATGTAAGTTTAATTCTTGCTTTCTCCTTGAAATTTCTATGTTTTTGAACTTGTACAATTGGGTCCAATTTACTATGTCATTAGTTTTTGATTCTATGGCTAATTTTTTTAAAGTTGCTATGGATGAGTGCTGGAATTATATGATGAATAAATATAAAATTGAAGCTTTAATTTTGTTATATGATGATTTTATTAAGTAAAATTGATGGAAATTGATTTTAGGACCTAATTGTGAAAGAGTTGAAATTAAGGCCTAGTGTTAAAATTATGATTTTCAAAGGTTATGAAGTAGTTTAAAATGATAGAGAAAAGTATTAAATGAGAAAATTAGCTCAATTGGGGGGTTAATTGAGCAAGGATTGAATTGTATGATATGTGGAATTTGGGATAAAATAGAAATCAACATGTTATACTAAAGCAGTTTTGGACAGCAGCAGTTGTCTAACTTTGAAAAATCACTAAAAATTGTATAAATCGAATTAGAAGTTGAGTAAGATATGGAATTAAAGCTTGTTGAGTCTATTTTCATATAAAAGAAACAGGGAAAGAAAAGAAATTCTGTATTTTGAGATATTTGGATTTTTGTAAAACAGGGGAGAATTTAACTAATAAACTGTACTAATTGGCTGTACCAAAAATTCTGTAAAAATTATAGTAAGAAGATATGTGAGTCTAGTTTCAAAGAAAATTAACGGTTTGAAATTTGGAGTTTTGTAGCTCGAGATAAAAATAATTAAGTGAATATAACACAGATGGACAACTTGAACTTTCACATGAGTAAATAGTGAAAATTATAGAAAATGTTACTTACAAGTGTGTTGTTTATACTAAGGATGTGGATGGAGAGGAGGAGGAGGGAAAATAATATATGAATGACTTGTGTATAAGTTGATTACATGCTCGATTATAATTGATATAATGTTTTATTTGAAATATTTATTATGAAATTATGATTATCGTTATAATACAAAAATTGAACTTGTGAGTTTATATGGCTAAATTTTAGTGATCATTTGTTAATTTTATGAATTTCATGATGTGTTATTTCATATGTATTGATGATCAAATTGAGCATTTCATTTCAGTGACAACATGAATTGACGAAAAATACAATGGTTGAACCATGGCAACAAGTGATAAGTGATAGCTTCGGCTACACTTATCTGATCAAGGACAAGTGAAAGTGAAAAGTGGTAGCTTCGGCTACCTGATCAGTGAAAAGTGGTAGCTTCGGCTACCTGATCAGTGCAAAGTAGTAGCTACGGCTACCTGATCAGTGAAAAGTGGTAGCTTCGGCTACCTGATCAGTGAAAAGTGGTAGCTTCGGCTATCTGATCAGTGAAAAGTGGTAGCTCCGGCTATCCGATCGATGAAAAGTGGTGGTAACCGGCTACGATCGATGAAAAGTGGTAGTTTCGGCTACGATCGGTGAAATTCAATGCATCTTGGTGCGAGAACAATTCCGTAAGGCGTTCACTAATTTGACGAAGTTGGTAAGTGTTATATAGAATTATGTGATATAAGGAAATATGAGTTGATGATACTTGAATATAGAACTTGGTTGATGAATGAGCTCATTTGTGATTATATATTTGTACACCCTTAAGTGTATTATCCGTATGAAATGGTATTCCGAATGAGTTAATGAGAAGAGTTCTAAAATGACATAATCTAAATTTGAAATAAAATATTATGAAAATGTACTTGGAATGTATTGGTATGTCTTGTGTATGTTATTTGAGTTCATAATATGGAAAGTAAATGTATGTGAAAATATGAGGTGATGATATCTGTACATGGAATTTATTGATGGATACATACATCCTAATAGATTTTAGAGAACAGTGAAATTGGGCTCAATAAGTGATTTGCCAATTTAAATTGTAATTGGCAGGAAAAGTTAGTGAATTGCATGATTATGAGTTGTTACATGTATTTGTCAAAAATACGAGGAGATGATGGTAAATGATACATGGAAATAAGAGACTATAATATATAAAAACATGGAATGTGCTTGATAAATGTGTTCATTAATAATTATAGAATTTTGCATCTCAAGTGCACTATATGTATAACGATGATGTTTTAAATGATTTGATAAGTAAAACTCAAATATGAAGTAGTTTGAAACCAAGACAAATTGTTATAAAAATGTATGTGAAAAATAGAGGTGCGATTGTTATATGCTATATGAATACATAGGATGAAAAAGTACAAGTACAGAGAAATTTAATGAGAATTGAGCCCATATACGTTTCTTGTTATTTATATGAAGTGTACGACTAACAAATCGTATTCAGTATAAGGCTCAGTTGAATATCTTAAATTGGTTTTTGTATGTATTAAATGTGGATGGAGAATAAGGATCAAATGAGTGAGAAATATGGCTTGAAAAATAGCATAATTATGAAAATTAACTTTACCACACGGCCAAGCAACACGGGCGTGTACTAAGGCCGTGTGACTCAAGTTTCTCCACAGATGCAAGTCAAAGAGTTATACGCCCTAGAGGCTCGGCCATGTGAGCCACACGGGCGTGGAAACCCTGTAAATGAGATAAACTTAAGGATTTTGCGAAAAATTTTATACGATTTTGATTTAGTCCCGACCCAATCCCAATGCATGATTTGGACTTCAAAGGTCTGTTAAAGGAACTTTTATAATTAATTTTGATATTTGAGTGATAAATGGTTTAAATAATCTGTAAGTGTTTCGTACTCTTCGGTAATGCCTCATACTCTGTTCCGGCGTCGAACACGAGTAAGGGGTGTTACACTTTCAATTCAATCACAATTCAATTCAAGTTCACCTTTTCACTTTCTAATCATTATACAATTCAATACCAATACATATTTCAGATAATCACATATAATCATACTTTGATTCAATTCAATCAACTTTTCAATCAATACACAATTCACATATTCAACATATTCATAATTTAATTCACTTTTATTCAATTCATATTTTCAATTCATTTTCCAATCAAGTTCAAATCACTATTACAATTCAAATTTTGAATATGAATCAAAATAAGTAATTAAATAGAAATATTACAATTGTCTTAATGTTATTATTACATATGTGTCATTTAATCACCTTACATTTGTCAATTCATTAAACTATTCATTAATTTAATAATATTAAATAATAATTTATAATTTATATCTTAATATTAATTAGAAATATATATATACAATAATAATCATAAAAAAAAACTTTAAATTTTTCATTGTTTTGCCGCCTCAACTATGCTAATTTTGGCCATTTTTATTTTCTTTTAATCTATAATTCAACTTTTACCCTATATTCACTCCTTTTTTCTAATTTCTCTCAATTAAGCTAAATTCACCTAATTAAACCTAATTAAACACACCACTAGACTCATAAATATTTCTAATAATTATTTACTAATTCAGTTTTCTAAGATTGAGGCCCGATATTGCACTTTTTCGATGCCCGTGAATTTTGGGTCATTACAAAGTTGAACTATAACACTCAATCGATAACAATAGACTAGTTACTTAACACTTATCACTCAACATTACATCTTGCACCGTCGAAGGCAGTTGTGAGAAAATAAAAACTTGTTTGGCAACACCTTACCGCCTTGTGTATAGCATCAGCAGCCATATTAGTTGTTCGTGGTACATGTCGAATCTTCACTTGCCAATCCCTCGTCATCCAGTTGCGAACCTCCAATGCCAATCTCAACGATCCCATTACTTTGGCTCCAAGTGTTAGGTATACTACTGTTTTACTATCACTCTCAATTAACAGCCAACGCACCGCCTTCTCCCAAGCCGTTTCCAGCCCACCAACAATTGCTCCAAGTTCTACCTATAGTTACTTTTATTTTAACTCAATATGGTTATGGTATTTTTTTTTTCTATATCTCTAAAGTCTACGGTTTTAATATTTTAAATTCAGTATTTTGTTTGTCTTACCCTTTAGCTATTCATTTATCCATCATACATTATAACTACCATTAAAATTGTAATGAAATTAAACAAAAATATGTGTACCAAATCGATGGAAGAAATTAAATTTTTAAGTACGAAAGTGAGAAAAAAATGTTTAAGTACTAATGTGAAAAAATGGTTAATTCAAAGGCTAAATGATGATTAAAGGCTTCTTTTTTATTCAATTCGAACTTAAATGCCACATTTACGCCTATGAATAGTTCTGGGGTGTAATTTGTAAACCCATGAATATTTTTAGGGTTTAATTGGAATTGAATTTCCGGCCTTTAAATTCTTAAAGGTATTGTCCGTTTCTTGAACCCAATACTCCCGTTCCTTTCGCTCCAAGCAATGATCAAAATAGGTCAAATTTCATATTCAGTACCTGCACTATGTTTTTCTTTTTGATTTAGTTTCTCCTCTTTAATTTGGTCATTTCCAGCCTTTTTACTTTTTAAAATTTGTAATTTCAATCAACATTGAGATTAATTTTTTTTAAAACATATGATGAGATGAGATGAGATGAGATGAAATGTATAATTTATTATTTTATATATCTAGATAATTTTTTTTTACATTTAGAAAACAAAAGAAAATTGTATAATATTTATCTAATTATACAAAAAAAATATTAAAATACATATAGAATGCACAAAAGAAATGGCTTTAGGACTGAAAATACATGTTTCTAAAAGTAATGGGACTAGAAATTAATAAATTATATAGAGGGATTAAATCCATAAAAAAATTCATTTATAATTTATTTATGGAGGAAACAAAATTCATAATTTCTCTTAATATAGATTACAAGTAAAAATTCTGCTCGTAAGTCTCTATACTTTGTGAAAGTTGTTGCTTTAGTTTCTATATTTTAATTTAATTTAATTTAGTCTCTATACTTTTCAAATTAGTCAATTTTAGCCCCTGTACTTTTTAATTTTTAATTTTTAATTTTGATCCAAACAGTAAAAGTTAAATTCATTTGGTTAAAATTAATTACTAGTTATGTACTATGCATACGATTGTAGATTTAGTTTATGATCTTCAATTAGATCATTCTAAGTCTCTATATTTGTTTCCAAATTGAAATTTTAGTTTTGATGTAAATAATAGTCGTTAATCCATTAACTAGATTTTGACATTACACACATGATAATATATTTACCGCATCGAATTCTAAAAGTAATAGAACTCGATGAATTTTACTGTTATCATTTAGTGAGTACTGAAATTTTAAAATTTGAAAAGTATAAGGACCAAATTCACAACTTTTATAAAGTAAAGTGACTAATAGCACAGTTTAACCTTGTTATATACAATATATTCATTCTTCAAGGACTTGGCTGTACCACTTTGCCTTATTTCCTTTTCTGTATTAGTTCTCCACTAAAGATTTCGTTCGTCTTCCCTAACGGTGAGTATTGCTGAATTACTAATTGATTATGATATCTTAACTTGATTTTGCGAAGTTTTGTTTTTCATTTGGAGAAATCTCTTGCTTTATATCATTGCGTTTTTGTTAGTTTATATCTGTAATGTTTTTACCTGTTTTCAATTTGAATGTCACTAGATCTGTGAAAGATGAGTAGCGATGACAGTTTGGACAAACTTATAAAAGGAACGTTTGTTGATCCCTCGCCGGAAAATAGCCTGGAAGACCTTCGACAACTTGGGATTCCGGCAACTGAAGCACAAATTGGCGCGAACGTACCGCCGTTGCCGGGCGATGATGACCAGGTCAACTCGTTGAGCTTGATGTCGAGTAGTGGAATGAAAAGAAACCTGGAACTTGTTTTCGATAATTTCTCGGGAGATAAAGGAGAAGAAACAAAGAAGCAGCGCCGAGGAGGCTTTTATATTGGTGAATCATCGAATCCGCAGCAACAACGAGGAGCGGAAAGTAAAGAAGAGGATTTATCTAAGCTGGAAATGGTGAAAGCTTTCAAGGATCGTATTAACAGCCGGATAAAGATGGTAATGTTTCTTAATTGAATTTAAAAAATTCGTATTAAATTCTCGTCACTGTTAGTATATGTTGAAGTTAGATAAATACTGCATCCACTGCTTTGAACCCTGCTTTTAGCCTTCTGTAGATGCCTTTTATATACTAGGAATCTGTTCTTACGATGGGAAACAACAGTTCGGATGAAGTAGAAGTAACCTTGCTTTTTATTTTATTTACTTAAAAAATTAGATAAATTAAATTTTGTATATTAAATCAAGAGAAAATCGGTTCTTTTTTTGTTAAAAATTCCGTTCATTTGTACTCTTAAAAATTGGCACAGTTAACATATAAATGACCAATTTTTAATAATAGAAATGAATAAAATTTCTAACAAAAGCATTAGTGTATTCTTTAATCTAATATACATAGATAAATTTACTCATGTTTTAATAGAATGGGATATTTTTACCAATATTTTAAAGAGCATCATTGTTAAATAAGTGCAATTTTTACTTTTTTTTTTATACAAGTGCTTTACTACCCATTTCTTTATTGAATAAACACTTTTTTTTTTTTTTTTGCTGAAACGTTTTAAGTGATTATAACTTTTATGTAGCCACCATTATACTCATTATCTAAACAATTTGCTTTCCGTTTTTCCATGTGAACCCTGTTTAGCATTTTCACTCTTACTTCATCATTTTAATCGTCCTTTACTAACTTTTTACCTAAAGCTTATAAATAGGGGTTTGAATGTTTTGTTGGGGAACTTTTGGATATTGTGGCAACTTTAGAACTTCATCATTTTAACGGTAACTTTCTATCTACAATCACAACAACCACCGTAGTTCTCATTTTTCTCTGCCCATTACCACCACTTGTTAAGTGTTTACCCTAATATTCTTCCCTACTGTTTCTCCACGACGATATTTCATTTTGTTAGATTATAACATTTTCTCGCTTTACTAACAAAACCCTTTACACTTTCCTTGAAGTGCCTTTTCTCAACTGACAATATAGCTAAGGACAGTTTCAGAAAAATATTTGGTACGGTCCGAAAATCCTTGCAGTAACAATGGTGATAAAATCTTGAGAATGGTTTTTATCTCCGTAGTAGACACTAACAATACCTAGTAGTCACCTTTTTTTTTTTTTTCAAAGAAAAAGATGTAAGAATTGTTTATCTCCAAAAAAAGCAATATCTTGAAATGTGTATTCGTATTACATGTTTCTTAATACTTGTTTATATTTGGTGAAATGTAGGAAGACATGGCATATATGGAATCTGTGTTCTTGATTTTCCATCAGATGATAGAGATGAAAGCCTCTCCTCTCTTGCCAAAAGTTCTCGGCTCCCACAAGCAAATCAAATCGCAATGCCCTGTTCGATCTGATCTTTATGACATTAAGCGAAAGGTCCTTGAAATCGAGCTCGAGTTCAAGGACACTGGTTTGACAGATAAGGCAAAGCGGAGATTGCTCGAATTAGAAGAGGAGTTTAAAAGATTAGATCAAAAATGGATGAAGGTACGGTATTGTTTACAAATTTAATTACCACATTTAGTTTCATGATGTAACATATTATTCTGACTTTTTAACTTGGTTTTTCAGGACTTGACAAAAGCTGGGAACCTTGATGCAATCTTCACTAATAATATGGTATGCACATAAACCTTTCTTATGATTGATATTAACCTAGATTATTATTCTTGAATAAAATGAATATTTCTCATTTATAAATCACATTATAATTGTATTTTTCTTTCCTCATTCATTAGTTGTTTTTTAGACAGTAAAAATGGTAAAAATATCATGGAGGGTCTTGTACTAAAAGTCAGATTACTTTTTGTCCCCTCTAAAAAAATATGGACAATTAGTCCTTATATGTAATATCAGAGCAAATGGCTCCATCTGTTACAAATTTCTTTAATTTCTACTGTTAAAATCTAGTCCTTATACCTTAGCATGAGGTATATATAACGCATCACATGTAACTGTTTGGTTATTCCGTTATCCACATCAGCTTTTAACTATAGAAATGGACGATAGTTTTAACAATAAAATTAAGTTTACGTATTTTTTTATTAAATGGGTAAAATATGACTTAAAATACAAGAGTCTCTATAATATTTTTACTTAGAAAAAAGTCATTTTCAACTATTTTTCTTAGATTTGAGTGTGACTAGAGAATACTATATATATTGCTTACCCGGCGCATATAATTTTTTTTTTTTTATGTATTTAGAGGAATCCTTGGTCATCATATGTGATACCTACATTTGAATATGTGTTTCTACATTAATCTTTTAAAAATCAATTAACAATTGCAATATATTTCCTCATGCACCACACCACTTTAAGCTATTTTAGTAAGATTTTTCTAAATTTTTTTACCTCTTGGACGGTGATATTCCATGCCCATATCTGAATATATGTGGAACATGGACATTTCAAGCAAAATGATAATAATACATGTAGTTGAATCTTTCTAAGCATATGACATATTTGAAGCTATAAACTTGAGAATGAAAAAAAATGCATATCTTACTTTATTAATTTGTTCACCATCCATTTCTCTGGTATCTCTGGTTTTTTTTTTTTTGGCAATAT
Organism: Gossypium bickii; assembly: GCA_025503065.1. NCBI lineage: Eukaryota > Viridiplantae > Streptophyta > Magnoliopsida > Malvales > Malvaceae > Gossypium > Gossypium bickii. The sequence continues at coordinate 135,910,415 of CP106711.1, forward strand.
ATCATATCTGAATGTCTCAATTAATTCTTAAACTTGTCCCTGTTTAAATCTCTTCTTAATCATTAAGTTATATTTCTTTTAAATTTCAGGATTTCAGCGTGGAGACACTAAGGAAAGAGGTATGATATATCTAGATCTTTATATAGTTGAATTATCTATCCAAGTCCAAAGACTCATTTCAAATATGAGAAGTTTTGGACAAAAATATTAGGTCGAAAAATGAGTTTGAGCAAAAAAAAATTAAGCCCAATTTAAAAATGGGTCGAGCTCGGGCTTGAACATTTAAGGCCGAAGCTTGTTTTTAAAATTTGTAATATTTTATATTATATATTATAGAATTTATAATGTAAATATTAAAAAAAAGTTAAGATAACTATTAAAATGAGCTTGAATTAGCTATTTACAAATATGAACAGCCTTACGTAAATTTGTAGGTTCATATTTCGAATTGGACCGGGTTTAAACAAGCATAATACGTATTAATAACATGTTTAGATTCAATTCAGTCCATAAACACCTCTATATATACCTATTTGAGAGCTCAATTTTCAAAACATGAATTTTGGTTTGCAAGCTTTACCAATGTAATATTTATGATTATTTTTCAAATAATAATGAGAACTAATTTATACTTATAGTAAATGAAATACAAATCTAAATCTTTAAAATTCATGTTTCCATAAAGTAACTTCACATTGAAATTTTAATTTATTGTCTATATTTGTTGTTGTTGTAGCTTTCTTCAGCATGTCCATGGCTTGATATAAAGAAATTACTGTAAATAATGATCTTTATGCTGTTGATTAAGATCATGGAAGTTTGGCAGCTTGTGAAGGAGAACTTATCATTGTTATGACTTGATTAAGATCATGGAAGTTTGGCAGCTTGTGAAGGAGAACTTATCATTGTTATGACTATCTTTTGTTACCTTTTAGAACACACTCAACTCTGAAGAATTGTTTGATATGGTTTTAATTTTCTCTATGAAACTCTTTGGTTTTAACTTTGTGGAATTAAATTTTAAAAAAAAGTGGTACTCCAAAACAAAAACAAAAAATTCTTAAGAATTTATGAATAAGGCCAGGCATGGAAATTTTCTATATAGATGTTTTATATAAATTTTAAAATTTTAAATTAGTAAAAGTAAAATTGTACTTTAGTTGTTTTTAAAAATAATAAAAATTTAATTTAATCATTTAAAAATTATAAGAATATAAGTTAATAAATTGATAAATTTGTATTCTTATTATTGTAAAAATTACAATTTAATTCAGACCTTTCTTAAAAAATATTTCTAACTTCGTCTCTAAGGGTGGGTTTAGATGGGCAGTGTGTTTACCTGCGGTTAGTGTAAAAACAGCAGTGGCGCTTAGATTAGATACTATAGCGATACTGTAGCGTGAGACACAAAGTAAGCTAAATGCACTGTACTGCACTAAATCGTCCATCTAAACCCACCCTAAGTAAGAGTGTACAATTGAGCTTAGTTCAATTACATAAACCTTTTTTTAACTTATAGCTTGAACTGGATTCATGATAAAAGATGGAAATTATATTATGCCATTCATTATAGTTAAAAAGAATTAAATATAGACATCAAAACTTTTTTTAATTATTTTTACTTTTATTTTAAAACATTTTTAAACAAATAAAATTTTGTCTTATGGTCAATTTTTAATTTTTAATTTATTTTTGTGTGGATTTTGACAGACGTCACAAATGTAAGAATGCTAAGTTTTTCTATTTTTTTTCTATTAATTTTTTGTTTTGGAATTTTAAATTTATTTTAACAAAATGAATTTGGGTTTGTGACTTTTGAATATTATATGACAAAATTTTAAAATATTTTTCATAAATATTTCTAAAAATAAATAATTTTTTCAAGAAGTATTAGATATTTTTAATACTAAAAATACAAAATATTTTTTAGATCATAAAAATTAAAATTAATTATTAAATAGAAAAAACATAATTCAAATTGATTTCGTGTAACATACCTTCTATAAATTGGCCAAATACCTTAGTTTGAGTTGGTTTTTGATTTTGTGAATTTTCTTGCTTAGTCCTATACATATGTAAGCAGGGGTGAAGTCAGAACAATTTTTTTATGGGGGGCCGGATAAAATTTTAATTTTTTATAGTTTATATCTTTATAATTTGTAAATGATTAAATCGAATTTTTATAATTTTAGGAAGGTCAAAGTGTAATTTTACCTTTATTAATTTAAAATTTTTAAAAAAATTTAAAAGCTTAAATAGCAATTTTACATTTTAGGAAGGGCCGGGGCCAATGCCAACCCTCTGACCTCGACCCTGTATGTAAGAAAATATGCAAGATTACAACCAAGTAACATAAAAGCATGATTAAAATGTTTTACAATCAACATAATACCATTAAATTTGTTACGTCTCGAGTCAAGGCATAATAAACACAAGAGATATGGGGCAAATATCAAGAAAATACAAAAAAAAATCAAAAATTATCGGAAAGGACAGGTTTCAAAAATATTGACCGGAAAGGGCAATTTCCCCCAAAAACGTGTCTACATCAGCGCGTTTTTGGGGGAAAACGGGCTAAAGCCCGTCCCTGAGGGCACGCTTTCGTCCACCTCAGCAAAACGCGTCCACGTGGGCGCGCTTTTGCTGAGGTTCCAAAGAAAAACTATAACCCCAACCCTTTATTTTTTTCACACTTCAATCCTTTCTCATTTTTCTCTCATTTTTCTCTCAAGTTTCTCTCAAAGTCCTTGAAATTTACGCTCAAATTTCAAAATAGTCCTTTACTATTTACGAAAAAGTACTTTATAATTTTTTTAATATATCTATTTTTTGGAAAATTTTAAAATTCTTTATCAGATTACAATGGCTGGGGAATTACGTCGCCTAGACAACAAGCACATTGCTGTCGAGCAAATGAAAATGGTCAGTTTTAATGTTAATTTTTCAATATTATTAAAATTTTTTAATTATGCAATTTTACTTAATTTTGAATTTTATAATTTTTTAAACAGTCTGTAGATCGGGTGTTGCAATGTTATATTCGCAATATGCCCGGTCCCCATCGCCGATTGATCGAGAAATTACTGCGGGAAGCGGGTTTTGGCACGTGGCCATGATAGGCCGGGGGTTCAAGTTGGACCCGAGTTTGATCAGCGCGTTGATAGAGAGGTGGAGACCCGAGACGCACACTTTCCATCCGCCATGCGAGAGTGTACTATCACATTAGAAGATGTGCGATTCTGATTGGGATTACCGGTGGGCGGGTCGGTAGTCACCGGGTCCGTAACATCTCTCGATTGGATGGCCGTATCTACGAGCTTCTGGGTGCCATTCCGGATAGAATTCAAGGAGCTCGGATCGATATGGCTTGGTTACGAGACTCATTCCCGCAACCGAATGAAGGTTCGACCGAATAAGAAAGAATACAGTATGCGCGGGCATACATGCTTGAATAATTGGAGGCTATATCGATGCCGGACCTCTCTAGAAACCTCGTCCACGAGATGGCTCTCGAAACTTGTTGATTTTGAGCAAACGGTGAATTGAGTTAGTGGTGCTGTCGTGCTATCGAGGTTGTACCTGGGAGAGATGCGCGGCGGCGGTCGCGCGAGTAAAGCAAAAATCGGAGGTTGCCTATCACTACTGCAGTCATGGGCATGGTTTCGATTTCCATTTTTACGTCCTCGACTCGACCAGCCATATTCATTCCCACTGATAACGAGGTAAATTTACTATTATATTTTACAATTATTTCGTAGATTTATAGTATAATTGCATGCTAAATGTTTATTTAATTAGCTGGAACTATTCGGCGAGTTATGTTGGAATACCTAACTCGCTTGAGGATATATGGCTCCTATTGGAACAATGGTCGGAATCACAAGTAAGTTTCGAATTTCGTTATTATAATTTAGTATTTCGTATGTAGTGTCTAGTATTATGTATATAACTAATATTTTGGTAATGTTAATATAGTTTCAATGGACACCGTACGAGGATCCCGAAATTCGGGCAGTAATTCCAGAAGAGTTCCTCCAAAATCAGAACAGTTGGCACGTTAAGGTCCCGCTAATCACCTACGCGACCGTGGAGATGCACCAGTCAGATCGGGTGCTACGGTAATTTAGATGCCGGCAACCAATTCCCGTGCCTCCTGAGGTGCTCGATGATGAGCACACAGTGGACTTACGGCAGCAGCACACGGATTGGCCAAGATTTTGGTCAGATCATATCGAGACGTGGGAGAACCGGTATGACTTTTTACCTAACCGGGAACCGATCATAGTTCCTGAGTTAGCGTGCGTGCCGGAGTACATACCATGGTTTAGAATCCATGGCAAGCCGTATCTGTTGTCGGATAAAGAGAGGCGACGGCAAATTCGCGAGCGAAGGGAACGTCGAGGCCCTTTACATTCAAGGAGAAGAGGTGATGAGACGGGCCCAGCAACAGCGCCTACACAGTCACCGGGCCCATCAACAGCGCCTACACAATCACCGGGCCCATCAGTTCAGCTGACAACACCGACATCACAGCGTCCACAGTTTATGCCAGGTGCGTACCCTGCCCCTTATATGTATCCTCCTAACCCGTATATGTTTCCTTTTCCTACTTCCACCCCAGGTTGGAATGCATGGCCGGGTTCGAGCCCGTTCCCAACTACTCCCGATAGCCAGCCGATCGTGAGACCGACGTCGCATGTGGGATTAGAGGAGGCGCCGGCAGGGAGCAGTACTTTCTACCAGACTCCTTCGCCGTACGGGATGCAGTCACCCCACCGTGATTTATGCAAACACCTCCGGGGTCATTATTTTATCAAGGTGGGTCATCCGCAACACCCAGAACCAGACCCACTGCCGGAGGAACCCGATTCCCCGCCCGAGGTTCCGCGACCCCCGTCGGAAGCTAGAAGAAGGAGGAATCCAGCGCGTAACCGCTGACCGCCCCCCTGTGGCACTGGTTCCAACCGGCATCAACATTGATTAAAATGGGCTTTTTTATTTTTTAAATTGTAATAAATTTTTTTATTTTTTGAATTAAAAAAGTTATTTTTTATTTGTGTTTGTAATTTAATTTTAATATCTTCACTAAAATAGAAGTTGTTTATTTTTTTGTATGTAATTTAATTTAAATTTTTTAATAAAATAAGAAGTTTTCTTTATTTTTATTTTATTATAATTTAGTTTTAATATATTTAATAACTAAGAAGTTTTAATATCTTTGATAAAATAGAAATGGTTTAATTTTTAGTTTTTTAATTTAATTATTTTATATTTAATAAATTTGAGTTATTGTACAAAAAATCACCGTTTTCCTCCAAAAAAACAGAAATTACATTGCCAGCAAGAGACAAACAAGCTAAGAACACGGTCAACTATTCCGATTTGGACACGAGCGAGATGTATGGCCCGGGTTCCTACACCACCCGTACCGCCGACTTTGGTTGGTCGGTTCTCGGATATCCATATTGTTGCGTGTTCTAGTCGAGGAAGGTCGACCTTTTGGTTTGCGCCTCAATTCTCTATCCGGAAACAGCTTATACGGTGCAAGCGATACCGATGGCCACTTACGTTCATCTGGGACTGGTGGGAATACGTGTCTCCACACGTTGTACATGTTTTCTAATTTGTAGACTTCGTCGACATAGCTCATGGTGTGTGCGATGCCACATGCTTCCCTGTCGTTCTATTGCCGCAAGTATTCCAGGGCCCCGATCTGATATAACGCATATGTCAAGTTGAGGGCAGACATGCCTCCTTAACCTAGATAGGAAGAAGTCCCAATCATCAGTTGACTCCCCCGGTGTTATTGCGAACGCAATCAGAAGGATTCTCCCACAGCCGTCTTGTGCCACAGCTAGCAATAGCCGATGCGTATATCTACCATACATGAAGGTACCGTCAATTTGTACCAATGGCTTGCAGCATGTAAAAGCATCTCGGCATTGCTTAAATGTCTAGAATAGATGCTTGAACACTGCGCATCCACGGAGCAGACGATCGTTGTAGTATGCCGGTTCCGTTTCAAGGTCTGTTGTGCTGCCTGGGACATACGTCTCCAACACCTGACACCACTGCCACACTTCATTATATGAAACGTCCCACCGACCGTGCAACTTTTCTAACGCCTTCTGCTTAGCTATCCAAGCATTTCTGTAAGAGGGCATGTACCCCATTTGGCTACGAATATTGCCAATTAAGGCCGGCACTGTAGTTTTAGGATCGGCCTTCACCGTCGGGATTATTAAATCAGCCAACATGTCTGAATCCATCCTCGGATGATCTTGTGTTACACCTGTCAACAAAGTACGTTAAATAATGCAACATTACATAATATTAGTGTTATTCGAAATCATTGAACACGTAGTGGTACTGTACCGGTAAGACATGTATGCAGACCTTTGTATTTTTTCACCTCCCACAACCCTGTCCTTTTCCTCAACGACGCCATGATTTTCCATGAACATGTGCCGTCTTGCACTGCATACTTCACCTCGTACCTATCGAGCTTTGATTTAACCATAGTGTAGTTAACCTCGCTTCTCGATCTTTGTATTGTTTCAATGCAAAGAAGAAAAGTATTCTTGTTGGAAAACTGGTTACCAACTTCTATTTGGTCCGAATCCAACGAAGAATTTGTACGATCACGCGTCCGGTGTGGTAGTTCAGGAAACTCCAATGCATCATCTTGAGATAGATCGACATTATGCATGTGCGATGGAGGTGAGTATGCCTTGAATAGCGGATCTTCTTCTTCTTCTTCTGAACCACCCTCAACGTCTTTAGGTATAATTGGAACGGGCCAGGTTCGTAAAAAATCCAACACGCGACCGCCGTCGCCACGGCTCCGAGGTGGATCCACATCGGATTCATCGTCCGATCCTCCATAACTTCGCGCAACAAACGAGGGCCCTCATTTGGTGGATGTCGTCGGTAGTACATCATCCCTCCTTAAACATCTTTCGTAAAGATCCCAATCGTATGTGGATTGCCATCCACTAGAAGTTGATGACGTCCCCCAATACGTATTTCTGTCATCCGACGTCGAATGACGAATATGCATGTCCCATCCACCAATCGAGTGTCGTGCAGGGGTTATGTTTTCCATACTACCACCGCACACGGGCATTCGTGTTTTGCCTCCCACTTACAGAGTGTCGGCTTGGGTCGTGTATTCCCCTCGAACGATACTAGATGTTGAGGGGCGACAGATCACTTGGAGATGAAAATTCTACATATACCTCGATATAGGGTGAACCATCGGCAAGATGAGTCTCCATCATTGCCTCAAGGCTCGAGGACCTTTGATGTCGAATGAGTCATATCTCACCGGATCAACCGCAGCGCAAAATCTATACTTAATAGATGAACTTTCATTAGCGTTGTTCCAATATTTTACGCCTAATTCTTTTGCGAAGTTCTACCAAATCGACGTTCGATTAAAACTCAATCGCATATTGTGTTTCTCGATAAGAAAACAACACCATTTTCGGTGTCACGCACTTCACCATCGTAGTAAATAACGACGATTAATCGTTCACTCATTTTCAATTTTTTTTCCTTTTGCCTGAATTTGCTTTCTGCCAACTGAGAATGAAATTTGGCTGATTTATATCCTCATTTTGCCGGAGACCACTGTAGCAAAAGCGCGTCCACTTGGGAGCGCTTTTCAGTACTCCTGCTAATAGTACACCTCTTTGGAAGCGTTTGGCCACTTGTTTATTGAAATGTCTCCTCAAATTAATTTTTGCGGAGACCATTGTAGCAAAAAGAGTGTCCACGTCGAGCGTTTTTGGCCTTTGCTTATTTGAAACTTCTCCTCAAAATAATTTTTCCCTAGACCACTGTAGCAAAAGCGCGTCCACGTGGGAGCGTTTTTGGCCACGGTTTGTTCTGAAACGTCTCCTCAAAATTATTTTACCGAGACTCTTGTCAAAAACTTATTTCATTTTCAAATTGCCCGGAAAGGGCAATTTCCCTAAAAAGCAGCGTCCACGTCGTATGCGTTTTGGGGAAATTGCCCTTTAAATCAATATTTTTGAAACCTGTCCTTTCCGGTAATTTTTGATTTTTTTGGTATTTTCTGGATATTTGCCCAGAGATATGTGAAATAAAGTCTCATGCAAAAGTTATCACTTAAATATTACAATAATTACAAACTTTTTTTTTCATTTTTATCATTTTGAATCTTATTCTTTTTGAGGTCATTTTAGCCCTTAAGCTTTAAAATTTAGTCAATTTATTTGCTTTTTGATAATAAAAAAAAAGTATTGAAATGTTAAAATTTTAATGATATTGATGTGGTAACTAATGGGTGTCGAACCCACCAAATAAAAATAATTTCTACAATAAAATGACTCTAAACAATAGTAAAGAAGTAGTAAGGTCGATTTTACAGGGATTGGTGATTATGATCAACTTTCGTGTTTTTCTCATGAACAGAATATTTTGTCGGGTCGATAATTGTGACAATAGACTTGCCCACGACTCTAAACGACCTACTGAAAAATAAATAAATTAGAAGAGTTTCAAAAAGACTAGAAATTAAATAAATTAAATAGCAGAAATAAACAAGTTAATAAATTGAAAATTAAATTATTGGGAAATAAATACAGATTTCAGTTTTTGAATCGATCCTCAAAAATTAGTTTTCTCCTCCAAACAATAAGGTGGTTATAGCGGCTAAGAACATTCTAACCACCAAATCTTCCTCTCATAGTTGATTTCGGTACGCCTTGCAAACCAACCTGTAAAATTACACGCGTTCGCAGTTCAAGACCCCGGTAGCCTTGCGTTCTGAAGAACTCAACTCGGATTAACGACCTCAACCGCGTGGGACATTTAAATCCAATCACAATTTCCCTTAATTTGTTCGCGGAAATTTGAATATAAGAAAAATGAAATGAAATGAAAGTGACGGAATGCCTACGCAGGAAACGGAAAGAATAAAAAGCAATTTTAATTTAATTCCTAATTAAGGTGTGTCATTTCAAGTGCACCATACCACTTATTTATACATAAATTATATACTAAAATTAAATTAATCCTACCTATCTATTTATTTATAAATAGGTCGTATCTGATCAGCCCTTTAATATCTCTAAATTTCTAATTTAGCCCTTTTTTTATTGTTCATGCTCCAATTGAATTCTTTTCTGCTTATTTTTTTGCATTAAAATATCTAAATTTTATTCCAGACAAGATTTAAAAATAATATTTACCAATTAGCAGGAATTAATTCAAGAACAAGTTGATTTGAGCATGTAAAATATGCAAAATAAATATGCTATCAGTAACTCATGTGGCATTTTATGTATATTTCATTGCTAACATTGATAAATTTTATAAAAGTTTTTATGAACTTTGGTCTAAAAAATTACTATTTAATTTTTTGAATTTTCATAAATTTTTAATTTTTAATATCACGTATGATTTTATATATTTAATATTTAATTAATTTTTTAAATATTATTTTTACATTTAATACTAATAAATTATTTAATGTAATAATAAGATATATTGCACAGAAGAATATCCACAGTTAACAGAAGTAGTCCGCTCGGTTCATTTCGCGCGTAGTCCGCCCGGTTCATTTCGCGCGGTCCTACGTGGTCTCCGCGCTGTCAAATGTACATGCCTTGCAATCTCGAGTTTCCTCTAACGGCGTTTGGTTCTTGCTCTTTTGCCATTTTACTGAATGGGATAAATCCAGTTTCAGTCCTCCATGGTCTTTGGTCTATACGATTAAGGCTTTAATTTCAGTTTTATTTATTCAATTCAATCCCTATTATTTATTTTATTTATTTTTCCTAATTTATTATTTTATGTGATTTAAATTTTTTTATTTGCATTCTTGACATGACCATTATAAGTATTTGTATGAGTTACTTTAGATAATATTATTAGTATTTTTATGACTGATTTATTTTAAATATTAGATAGTAATTATTAATCTTATTTAAATGTACAAGTAACTATTATTATATTTAAATAATATTATATATTTTCATATTATTATAATTTCATTTTTAATATATGACAAATTTAAACATCAATTTTTTAATTGAACTATGTAAACTTTAGCTAATATATTGATGTGTATATAAATAATTTGATAAATTAAAATTATTTTTTAAAATCATCCAAAAATTTAAATTTGATTTAACGATTTAACGATTTAACAAAAGTTTTTTTAAATTACAATTCTTCAATGATTTTGAGGATTTTGACTCGTATAGGTTCTGGTAGCATCTTCTGTCTGTACCAACCATAGAACGGGTGGAAGGTGTTACATTTTGTGACATCTCAAAGTTTAAAAATAATGTATAGACTAAATTTTAAATTTTAAAAAAAGTAAAGGGATGTTAGTGGTAATTTTATTAAATATTATTTTTATTTGAATTATTAAATATAATTAAAATTTATTAATATACCAATTCAAATATTGTAATGGAAAATATAAAGTATTTTTATTGTATTTAAAATTTTAAAGTAACATTATTCCACACTTAACTACAATCGTCTGCTCGGTTCACTTTCGTGCGGTCCTGCCTGGTCTTCAAATGTACATACCTTGCAGTTTCAGTCCTCCATAGTCTTTGGTCTATACGATTTAGGCTTTAATTTCAGTTTCATTTATTCAATTCAATCCCTATTATTATTATTATTATTATTATTATTATTATTATTATTTATTTTAGTTATTTTAATTAATTATTTATTTACTGTTATTTAAAAACTTTTGTTTGCATTCTTGACATCACAATGTCTGACTGATATCATAATGTCTAACTGAGATTTCTATATTATTTTGAAATTTTTTAACCTTCCAAAGTCCGTTTTGGTCTCGAACACCTCTGAACATTCAGAAACTAATTTTTAAATGATTTCAATATGATCTTAAAGTCCTAAAATTGAATCTATCTACTTCCTAAGATATTATATATAAAAAAATCCATTATTGTAAAACTTAATCTAATTTCTTATTGAATGGTCCTACACAGTTTTGAGCTTTTTCAACGACTCGAGACCCGATACGAGTTATGAACACCTTCAATCCACCTCAAATCATCTTTAAATTGTTTATAAAACCATCCAAAAATCCAAACTTGATTTAACGATTTAACAAAAATACAACTCTTCAATGATTTTAAGGATTTTGACTCGTATAGGTTTTGGTAGCATCTTCTATCTGTACTAATCATAGAACGGGTGGGAGGTGTTACATTTTGTAGTATCTCAAAGTTTAAAAATAAAATATAGACTAAAATTTAAATTTTATAAAAGTACAGGGATGTCAATGGTAATTTTTTAACCAAAAGTCAAATGTGGCAATGCTTCCCTGGTCTTCTCTCTCGCTCGAACTTTTTAATCGAGTTTGCGCTCGATCTTAAGCCTGTATTTAATTGAGATCTTTCTCTCCAATGGACTTCATCATTTCTTCACCATTAACACAGCAGCAGCTCCTTCTCTTCTCTTCTATACACTCCATCAAAGCAGTAAGTTGCTATTTCAGTTCACTTAAAACTCATTTCCCCTCACTTTCTGTACATCTATTGCTTTGATTTTTGCTAAATTTATAATTTCATATCCGTTTGAGTAAGTTTTGTTAGTTTATGATTGTCATTTGCTTGCTTGTTTCTATTTTTGTTCCAAATTAGGAAAATCTTTTATTGTTTAAGATTCAGAAATTTGATTTGAGTTAAAATTTTCAGATCCGTGAAAGATGACGAATTGGTCTAGTCTCAGAGGCCATAGGGATATCGTTATGATACCCACACCTGGAGCGCCAAATGGTGCTGATGGACAACCATCGGCCAATCATTATCAGGTGAATTCCTCAGGCTCGATGTTGGCCGGAAGAAAGAAAAGAAATCAGAAAGCTACAGGAAAAGGAAAAGGCATCAAGAAACAGTGCCTGCCCCGGGTAACCGGTGGAGAAGAGAGTGTGGGAGAGCTTACTGTAGAGCATGGTGGGAAAATCTTAATTGACCAAATCAACAGAAGGACGTGTAAAGTAAATTCTCTTGACTGAACTTAGCCAGTCACATCAACTTAAGCAAAAACCGTGAGAAAGATTTTCTCTGTCTCTAACTTTGACACTTGCTTTGTGTGTATTTGACGACATAAAGGTGAAGGAAAAATATTGGGATCGGCTAAGTAACTTTCCAGAAGTTATATCCATCATCAAGCAATTTGAAGAGGAATGGCCACTGCTATCTGATCTCCAAAAAATTAAGGAGAAAAGGAGTGAAATCCTAACCGAGTTCAAGGAAGGCCGTTTAAAAGAGGATGGGGCGATGCTGGAATTGGACAAACTAAAAGAGAAGCTCAATCATGTAGATGGACAACTACAGGTGTGCTAATGCTAACCAATCGAATTACTGAGTTAGGTTTCTTGATCCAATTGTCCAATTTAACTTTGGTTTTTCAGGAGTTGCACAAAGCAAACAAACTTGAGGTAAGCACAGTAACAATATAATTACTGAGTTCGATATCCTCTTCATCCAACGATTTAACTTGGTTTTTCAGGTGTTGAAGAAAGTAAAGAACCTTGAGGCAATCTACCTTAATCAGGAAGTATGCACATTTCTTATCATTGATATTAACTAATATGGTAGGGCATAGTACCAATAAAGTCCCATGTCCTTATCCACTAAACTTGCTTTTAGACATAGCGAAAAGTTTTTTTTTTTTCAGCTATTTGTTTGGATTCGGGTTTATGCATTGGATACGTATTTGTGTAAATATATCTATATTCAAATATGTGTTGGTATGTTCCTCGTTTATAAATCCAATCACAATATAATATGTTCCCTCATTCACTATACTTTTTCTAGATTTAATAAGAAGTCATTTTCAATTATATTAGTTAGATTCGAGTACGAATGTTTCTATATGGGTTCACGTCTAATATTGACATATTTAATTTCCTTTTTTTTAAATCATATATTTTAAAAAATCACAAAAATTATATTCTAAACCAATATTCGTGAAACACCAACATCAAGTCACATAGCTTGAAAAGACTATATATGTTGAATCATATTTCTTGATCAATTTGTTTACCCATATCTTCTTTTTTCATGTCTCAATATCCTTAGACTTGCCCTTATTTGCATCTTTAATAATTTGTTTTTATTTCTCCTAAATTTCAGGATTACGACGTGGAGACTCTTCAAAAAGAGGTATGGCATATATGCATATAAATGAAATTGGTAGGTGATGATCGGTAGATTTGAAAACTTGAATTTCGAAAATAGCATTAGACATAAATATTATTTATCGAATGATTTAATACATAATATTTAAGTTTATATAGTACTTGTATTATTTTTTTGATGCATCTGATATCATATTTGACAAAAAGTTATATGTTTTGGTACCAAAGATAATGGTGTTAAGTTTTTAGTGCTTAATTCGGATTTTAGAGATGATTTGTTAAAATTTTATAATTAGCAATTAAATTTCATCAATTAACCATAAAATTCGAATTAAAGATTAAAAAGTTAACATCATTACTTTCAAGTACCAAAATATATAAATTTTGTCAAATACAAGTACCAATTTGGACTAAAAATAACACAAATTCCATATTGAAGAAAAAGTGTCAAATTCAAGTGTCAAATTATGTACATCAAAATCCATAATATGAATTGTTTTAAAATTTCATGTTTTTATTTTTTAAGTACAAAATCACACATTGAATCCCACTTGATTTCTACATAATCATATACACAACGATGATCCATATTCCTAAAAAGGTATATTAGGAGTTGGATTACATTTTGCCTCTTTACTCAAAAAATGGGCAGATTAGTCTTTATAGTTAGATCAAAGATCAAATTAGTTATTCTATTAAAAATTTCATCTATTTCTATTTTTAAACTAGCTTCTATATGCCCATATGAGGTACAGGTGGCACATCACGTGTCATTGTACGGTTATTTCTTTAGTCATGTTAATTTTTAGTAGTACAAATAGATGGAATGTTTAACAGAAATGGCTGGTTTGCTCTTTGATTTAACACATAATGATTAATTTGCTCATTTTTTGAATAGAGATAGGCAAAATATAATCTCACTCCTAGTATAGGGGACTCCATGGTACTTTTACTAAATTATGACATGTTTTTCGTGTTTCTTATTTCAGCTTTTTTTTGTATGTCCACGGATGAAAGAAGTTGCAACGGATGATCATGGAAGTTCGCTAATTCATGAAGAATTATGGCCTATAATGAATAAGTTGGAAAACGAAATTTATTCCCAAGACGACAACAAAGTCAATGTTCAAAACTTCATTAGCTCGCAACAAGCATTGAACAAAAATTTCAACACTTCCACCATTACATGGGTGAAGGCTGCTCAAGCCGAACCCCATGATAATAAAGGTGAAGATGTTGAAGGAGATGATTCGCTTCCACCTCCCGCGCAAGCTCCACCCAATTTCTTTTACTGAAACTTCAGCTATACTCGACGCACTTGCCTGCATCCGTGATGAAGTTCGAGGCTTAGGTGCTAGGATGTCTACGTTGGAGAACCATACCGCGCCTTATCTTATGTTTCCATTCTCTCCACCACAGCCTCCTCAAGATAGCTAGGACTCATTTTGCATTCATGGATTTTCATGTTTTATTTGGATGTTTTACATTGTTTTCCTATCCCTATGTTTGTTGCACTTTAATGATTACTTTGTATTTTGAGAGCCTTAAATGTTTATTTTCTTATTTCAAATGTTAGTTCATTGCTTTATATTATTGGACTAAAAATTTTCTTTCCCTTTAAGCTTTACTTTGATTTCTTTTGATATAATAAAAAGGGGAGAAAAACTAAATTTGTTGATAATTAATTTCTACAATTTTGTGACCAATTTTGAAATAAAAAATATTTCTAACTTCATCTCTAAGTAAGAGTGTACAATTGAGCTTAGTTGAGTTACGTGAAGTTAGAAATTTAGAGATTTGAAGTTTGACTTCAACTTATGTATAGCTTGAACTGGATTCAAGATAAAGATTGAAATTATATTATGCCATTCATTAAAGTTAAAAAGAATTAAATATAGACATCAAAACCTTTTTTTTAATTATTTTTACTTTTATCTAAAACGTTTTTAAACAAATAAATTTTTGTCTTATAGTCAATTTTTAATCTTTAATTTATTTTTGTGCGGATTTTGACAGACGTCACACATGTAAGAATGCTAAGTTTTTCTATTTTTTTCTATTAATTTTTGGTTTTGGAATTTTAAAAACAAAATGAATATATGACAAAATTTTAAAATATCTTTCATAAATATTTTTAAAAATAAATAATTTTTCAAGAAGTATTAGATATTTTTACTACTTTAAATAAAAAATATTTTTTAGATCATAAAAATTAAAATTAATTATTAAATAGAAAAACATAATTTAAATCGATTTCGTGTAAACATACCTTCTATAAATTCGCCAAATACTTTAGTTTGGGTTGGTTTTTGATTTTATGAATTTTCTTGCTTAGTCCTATACATATGTAAGAAAAAAAATTCACAAATATGCAAGATTACAGCCAAGTAACATAAAAGCATGATTAAAATGTTTTACAATCAACATAATACCATTAAATTTGTTACGTTTCGAGCCAAGGCATAATAAACACAAGAGATATGTGAAATAAAATCTCATGCAAAAGTTATCACTTAAATATTACAATAATTACAAATATCCAAAGACGTAAATTTATTTACCCTCTAACTTTTTTTAAAGTTATTCTTTTTGAGGTCATTTTAGCCCTTAAGCTTTAAAATTTAGTCAATTTATTTGTTTTTTGATAAAAAAAAATTATTGAAATGTTAAAATTTTAATGACATTGATGTGGTAACTAATGGGTGTCGAAACCACCAAATAAAAATAATTTCTACAATAAAACAACTCTAAACAGTAGTAAAGAGTAGTAAGGTCGATTTCACAGGGATCGGTGATTATGGTCAACTTTCGTGTTTTTCTCATGAATAGAATTTTTTGTCGTGTCAATAATTGTGACAATAGACGTGCCCACGACTCCAAACGATCTACTAAAAGAGAAATAAATTAGAGGAGTTTCAAAATGACTAGAAATTAAATAAATTAAATAGCAGAAATAAACAATTAAATAAATCGAAAATTAAATTAAGTTGGGAAATAAATTTGGATTTTGTAATCAGAAATTCGGATTCCAGTTTTTGAATCGATCCTCAAAAATTAGTTTTCTCCTCCAAACAATAATGTGGTTATAGCGGCTAAGAATGTTCTAACCACCAAATCTTCCTCTCATAGTTGATTCTGATACGCCTTGCAAACCAACCTGTAAAATTACACGCGTTCGTAGTTCAAGACCCCGGTAGCCTTGCGTTCTGAAGAACCCAACTCGGATTAACGACCTCAACCGCGTGAGACATTTAAATCCGATCACAATCTGCCTTAATTTGTTCGCGGAAATCTGAATATAGCACGGCCGACTCGTCTTTCCAACTGTACGCCAAAACAACTTCAACCCAACGTGCCTTTTGAATTGAAATCGAGTTAACTTTAAGGGATGAATTTGTCAATCTCGATATTCCGGAGAGATGATGAATACCGATATGAAGGATTTTTAGTGCATATACAATTTCTTACGATTCTTGACCGGAAAGAACACCGGCCTAAAACTAATTTGAATTTAATGAAGCATGAAACTTATCATGCTTTGTTGGTTATAGAAGTGTATTTAATGGTAATGGAGAAAGATGGAAAGGGGAAGAGACTTGGGAAATAATTCAACAAATTTGCTAAGAAAAAGGAAATGTAAAGAATAAAAAGCAATTTTAGTTTAATTCCTAATTAAGGTGTGTTATTTCAAGTGTACCATACCACCTATTTATATATAAATTATATACTAATATTAAGCTAATCCCACCTACCAATTTATTTATAAATAGGTCGTATCTTATCAGCCCTTTAATATCTCTAAATTTTTTATTTAGCCCCTTTTCTGTTGTTCATGCTCCAATTGAATCCTTTTCTGCTTTTCTTTTTTTGCATTAAAATATCTAAATTTCATTCCAGACAAGATTTAAACATAAAATTTACCAATTAGCAGAAATTAATTCAAGAACAAGTTGATTTGAGCATGTAAAATATGCAAAATAAATATGCTATCAGTAACTCATGCGGCATTTTATGTATATTTTATTGTTAACATTAATAACTTTTATAAAAGTTTTATGAACTTTTTTGAAGTTTGTTGATCTAAAAAAAAAAACTATTTATTTTTTTTGAATTTTTATAAATTACTCATTTTTAATATCATATATGATTTTATATGTTTAATATTTAATTAATATTTTAAATATTATTTTTTATATTTAATATTAATAAATTATTAAGTGTAATAGTAAAATATATTGCCGTTCCAATTCGAAGAGGAGAATATAAATTTGAATGTTGCAAACATTATTCCACAGTTAACAGCAGTAGTCCGCTCGGTTCATTTCGCGCGTAGTCCGCCCGGTTCATTTCGCGCGGTCGACATGGTCTCCGCGCTGTCAAATGTACATACCTTGCAATCTCGAGTTTCCTCTAACGGCGTTTGGTTCTTGTGCTTTTGCCTTTTTACTGAATGGGATAATTCCAGTTTCAGTCCTCCACAGTCTCAGGTCTACACGATTAAGGCTTTAATTTCAGTTTTATTTATTCAATTCAATCCCTATTATTTATTTTATTTATTTTTCCTAATTAATTATTTTTTGTGATTTAAATTTTTTTATTTGCATTCTTGGCATGACCATTATAAGTATTTGTATGACTTACTTTATATAATATTATCAGTATTTTTTATGATTGATTTATTTTAAATATTAGATAGTAATTATTAATCTTATTTAAATGTACAAGTAACTATTATTATATTTAAATATTATTATATATTTTCATATTATTATAATTTCATTAATATATGACAAATTTAAACATTAATTTTTTTAATTGATTTAATTTTTAATATATTGATGTATACATAAATAATTTGATAAATTAAAATTATTTTTTAAAAGATATATTGTTCTATACTTATATGTGTATATTGTGGTAACCCTTTTTAAAATTTAATCTAATTTCTTACTAAATGGTCCTACATTGTTTTGAGCTTTTTCAACATCTCGAGACCCGATACAAGTTATGAATACCTTTAACCCACCTCAAACCATTTTTAAATGATTTTAAATTGTTTATAAAATCATCCAAAAATTTAAATTTGATTTAACGATTTAAAAAAGTAATTTTTAAGTTACAACTCTTCAATGATTTTGAAGATTTTGACTTGTATAGGTTCTAGTAGCATCTTCTGTCTGTACCAATCATAGAACGGGTGGGAGGTGTTACATTTTGTGACACCTCAAAGATTAAAAATAAAATATAGACTAAATTTTAAATTTTAAAAAAGTAAAGGGATGTTGATGGTAATTTTATTAAATATTATTTTCATTTGAATTATTAAATATAATTAAAATTTATTAATATACCAATTCAAATATTGTAATGTAAAATTTAAGTATTTTTATTATATTTAAAATTTTAAAGTAACATTACTCCACACTAATCGTCTGCCCGGTTCACTTTCGCGCGGTACATACCTTGCAGTTTTAGTCCTCCATAGTCTTTGGTCTATACGATTTAGGCTTTAATTTCAGTTTCATTTATTCAATTGAATCCCTATTATTATTATTATTATTATTATTATTATTATTATTATTATTATTATTATTTATTTACTGTTATTTAAAAACTTTTATTTGCATTCTTGACATCACAATCTGATTGATTTCACAATGTTTGACCTAGATCTCTATATTATTTTGAAACTTTTTAACCTTCCAAAGTCCGTTTTGGTCTCGAACACCTCTGAACATTCAGAAACGAATTTTTAAATGATTTCAATATGATCTTAAAGTCCTAAAATCGAATCTATCTACTTCCTAAGATTTTTTATATAAAAAAAATCCAATATTGTAAAACTTAATCTAATTTCTTACTAATTGGTCCTACACAGTTTTGAACTTTATCAACGTCTCTAGACCCGATACGAGTTATGAACACCTTCAACCCACCTCAAATCATTTTTAAATTGTTTATAAAACCATCCAAAATCCAAACTTGATTTAACGATTTAACAAAAATAATTTTAGAGTACAACTCTTCTATGATTTTAAGAATTTTGACTCGTATAGGTTTTGGTAGCATCTCCTGTCTGCACCAATCATAGAACGGGTGGGAGGTGTTACATTTTGTGGTATCTCAAAGTTTAAAAATAAAGTATAGACTAAAATTTAAATTTTAAAAAATTAAAGGGATGTCAATGGTAATTTTAGTAACCAAAAGTCTAATCTGGAAATGCTTCCCTGGTCTTCTCTCTCGCTCGAACTTTTTAATCGATCTTGCGTTCGATCTTAAGCCTATATTTGATTAAGATCTTTCTCTCCAATGGACTTCATTTCTTCACCATTAACACAGCAGCAGCTCCTTCTTTTCTCTTCTCTACACTCCATCAAAGCAGTGAGTTGCTATTACAGTTCACTTAACTCATTTCCCCTCACTTTCTGTACATCTATTGCTTTGATTTTTGCTAAATTTATAATTTCATATCCGTTTGAGGAAGTTTTGTTAGTTTATGATTTTCATTTGCTTGCTTGTTTCTATTTTTGTTCCAAATTAGGAAAATCTTTTATTGTTTTAGATTCAGAAATTTGATTTGAGTTAAAATTTTCAGATCCGTGAAAGATGACGAATTGGTCTAGTCTCAGAGGCCATAGGGATATCGTTATGATACCCACAACTGGAGCGCCAAATGGTGCTGATGGACAACCATCGGCCGATCATTATCAGGAGAATTCCTCAGGCTCGATGTTGACCGGAAGAAAGAAAAGAAATCAGAAAGATACAGGAAAAGGAAAAGGCATCAAGAAACAGCGCCTGCCCCGGGTAACCGGTGGAGAAGAGAGTGTGGGAGAGCTTACTGTAGAGCATAGTGGGAAACACTTAATTGACCAAATCAACAGAAGGACGTGTAAAGTAAATTCTCTTAACTGAACTTAGCCATTCACATCAACTGAAGCAAAAACCGTGAGAAAGATTTTCTCTCTCTCTTACCTTGACACTTGCTTTGTGTGTATTTGATGACATAAAGGTGAAGGAAAAATATTGGGATCGGCTAAGTAACTTTCCAGAAGTTATATCCATCATCAAGCAATTTGAAGAGGAATGGCCACTGCTATCTCATCTCCAACAAATTAAGGAGAAAAGGAGTGAAATCCTAACCGAGTTCAAGGAAGGCCGTTTAAAAGTGGATGGGGCGATGCGGGAATTGGCCAAACTTAAAGAGAAGCTCAATCATGTAGATGGACAACTACAGGTGTGCTAATGTTTACCAATCGAATTACTGAGTTTGGTTTCATGATCTAATTGTCCAATTTAACTTTGGTTTTTCAGGAGTTGCACAAAGCAAACAACCTTGAGGTAAGCACAGTAACAATATAATTACTAAGTTCGCTATCCTCTTCATCGAACGATTTAACTTGGTTTTTCAGGAGTTGAAAAAAGTAAAGGACCTTGAGGAAATCTTCAGTAATAGTGAGGTATGCACATTTCTTATCATTGATATTCACTAATATGGTAGGGCATAGTACCAATAAAGTCCCATGTCCTTATCCACTAAACTTGTTTTTAGACATAGCAAAAAGTATTTTTTTTTCAGCTATTTGTTTGGATTCAGGTTTATGTATTGGATACGTATTTGTGTATTTGATAATATATCTATATTCAAATATGTGTCGGTATGTTCCTCATTTATAAATCCAATCACAATATAATATGTTCTCTCATTCACTATACTTATTTTCTAGATTTAGTAAGAAGTCATTTTCAATTATATTAGTTGGATTCGAGTATGAATGTTTCTATATGGGTTTATGTCTAATCTTAACATGAGTAATTTCTTCTTTTTTTTTTAAATCATATATTTTAAAAAATCTCAAAAATCATATTCTAAACCAATATTCAAAAATGTGTCAAACACACATCAAGTCACATAGCTTGAAAAGACTATATATATTGAATCATATTTCTTGGTCAATTTGTTGTCTACCCATATCTTCTTTTTTCAGGTCTCAATATCTAAAGCTATCCTTAGACTTGCCCTTATTTGCATCTTTAATAATTTGTTTCTATTTTTCCTAAATTTCAGGATTACGAGCTGGAGACTCTTCAAAAAGAGGTATGGCATATATACATATAAATGAAATTGGTAGGTGATGATCGGTAGATTTGAAAACTTGAATTTCGAAAATGGCATTAGACATAAATATTATTTATCAAATGATTTAATACATAATATTTAAGTTTATATAGTACTTGTGTTGTTTTTTTATGCATCTGATATCATATTTGACAAAAAGTTATATGCTTTGGTACCAAAGGTAATGGTGTTAAGTTTTTAGTGCTTAATTCGGATTTTAGAGATAATTTGATAAAATTTTATAATTAGAAATTAAATTTCATCAATTAACCATAAAATCCAAATTAAAGATTAAAAAGTTAACATCATTACTTTCAAGTACCAAAATATATAAATTTTGTCAAATACAAGTACCAATTTGGACTCAAAATAACACAATTCTATATTGAAAAAAAAGTGTCAAATTCAAGTATCAAATTATGTACCTTTTCAAAATCCATAATATGAATTGTTTTAAAATTTCATGTTTTTTATTTTTTTTTTAAGGACAAAATCACACATTGAATCCCGCTTGATTTCTACATAATCATATACACAAATTTATGTATAAGAGAAATACGAAACTACAAAATCCATATTCCCAAAAAGGTGTATTAGGAGTTGGATTACATTTTGCCTCCTTACTCAAAAAATGGACAAATTAGTCCTTATAGTTAGATCAAAGAGCAAATTGGCTATTCTATTAAAAATTTCATCTATTTCTGTTTTTAAAAACTAGCTTCTATATGCTCGTATAAGGTACACGTGGCACATCACGTGTCACTGTATGGTTATTTCGTTAGCCATGTTAATTTTTAATAGTTCAAATAGATAGAATGTTTAACAGAAATGACTGGTTTGCTCTTTGATTTAACACATAATGATTAATTTGCTCTTTTTCTGAATAGAGATAGGCAAAATACAATCTCACTCCTAGTATAGGGGCCTCCATGGTACTTTTACTAAATTATGACATGTTTTTCGTGTTTCTTATTTCAGTTTTTTTCTGTATGTCCACGGATGAAAGAAGTTGTTGCAACGGATGATTATGGAAGTTTGCTAATTCCTGAAGAGCTAATTCATAAAGAATTATGGCCTATAATGAATAAGTTGGAAAACGAAATTTATTCCCAAGACGACAACAAAGTCAATGTTCAAAACTTCATTGGCTCACAACAAGCATTGAACAAAAATTTCAACACTTCCACCAATACATGGGTGAAGGCTGCTCAAGCCGAACCCCATGATAATAAAGGTGAAGATGTTGAAGGAGATGATTCGATTCCACCTCCCGCGCAAGCTCCACCACAATATCCAATTTCTTCTACTGAAACCTCAGCTATACTCAACGTACTTGGCTCTTTGAGAGATGATATTAGTGGCATCCGTGCTGAAGTTCGAGGCTTAGATGCTAGGATGTCTACATTGGAGAAACATACCGCCCCTTATCTTATGTTTCCATTCTCTCCACCACAGCCTCCTCAAGATAGCTAGGACTCATTTTGCATTCATGGATTTTCATGTTTTAATTGGACGTTTTACATTGTTTTCCTATCCCTATGTTTGTTGCACTTTAAATTACAACTCTTCAATGATTTTGGGGATTTTGACTCGAATAGGTTCTGGTAGCATCTTCTGTCTGTACCAACTATAGAACAGGTGGGAGGTGTTACATTTTGTGACATCTCAAAGTTTAAAAATAAAGTATGGACTAAATTTAAAATTTTTAAAAAGTAAAGGAATGTTAATGGTAATTTTATTAAATATTATTTTTATTTGAATTATTTAATATAATTAAAATTTATTAATATACCAATTCAAATATTGTAATGGAAAATTTAAAGTATTTCTATTGTATTTAAAATTTTTAAAGTAACATTATTCCACACTTAACCGCAATCGTCCGCTTGGCTCCCTTTCGCGCGGTCCTGCCTGGTCTCTTAGCTTTCAAATGTACATACCTTGCAGTTTCAGTCCTCCATAGTCTTTGGTCTATACGATTTAGGCTTTAATTTCAGTTTCATTTATTCAATTCAATCCCTATTATTATTATTATTTGCTGTTATTTAAAAACTTTTATTTGCATTCTTGACATCACAATGTCTGATTGATTTCTCAATGTTTGACCTAGATCTCTATATTATTTTGAAACTTTTTAACCTTCCAAAGTCCATTTTGGTCTCGAACACCTCTGAACATTCAGAAACTAATTTTTAAATGATTTCAATATGATCTTAAAGTCCTAAAATTGAATCTATCTACTTCCTAAGATTTTATATATAAAAAAATCCAATATTGTAAAACTTAATCTAATTTCTTACTAAATGGTCCTACACCGTTTTGAGCTTTTGTCAACGTCTCGAGACCCGATTCGAGTTATGAACACCTTCAACCCACCTCAAATCATCTTTAAATAATTAAATTGTTTATAAAACCATCCAAAAATCCAAACTTGATTTAACGATTTAACAAAAATAATTTGAAATTACAACTCTTAAATGATATTAAGGATTTTGACTCGCATAAGTTTTGGCAGCATCTTCTGTCTGTACCAATCATAGAACGGGTGGGAGGTATTACATTTTGTGGTATCTCAAAGTTTAAAAATAAGGTATAGACTAAAATTTAAATTTTAGAAAAGTAAAGGGATGTCAATGGTAATCTTATTAACCAAAAGTCAAATGTGGCAATGCTTCCCTGGTCTTCTCTCTCGCTCCAACTTTTTAATCGAGTTTGCGTTCGATCTTAAGCCTGTATTTAATTAAGATCTTTCTCTCCAATGGACTTCATCATTTCTTCACCATTAAGACAGCAGCGGCGCTCAGTTACGCTAATGAACATGGTTTTCAAGTAGGAATTGATGATCTGTTGCAGAAGAAGATGGTTGACTACTTTTTGAGCTGCCATGGTTGTAAATCAAAGGGTTATAGTTAATCCGGTATCTAATATTCTGCTATGTTTTAATGTCTCATTCTATATCAAGTACTTGTTATGTTTGAACTTTACGGTGAGTTGTTGTATTGGGTATGTTTTTGGGTCATAATCGTATTTAATTTGTTTAATCAATTTAATCATATGTGTCTCATATATCATGTTTACATGGAAAATCTAATCTATATAATATCTATATAAATCTTTGGGCAAACTATAAAAATAATCACTTTTGTTTGCCTCAGATTATATTTTAGTCACTTATATTTGAAATATTACGTTTTAGTCACTTACGTTATCATTTTGTTACAAAGCGGTCACTCTACTGTTAAACTCCGCTACGTCCCTAACTGCAGTTCTACGTGGCAATCCAAATGAGTTTTAAATGCCAACTTGGATGTCTAGTTGCTGGGATGAAAATAAGTTTTTAATTAAATAAATATAATTTGAACTACCACGTAGGACACCCAAGTTGGTATTTAAAACTCATTTGGACTGCCACGTAGGATTGTCGTTAGGGGGTAATTGAGCTTAACAGTAGAGTGATCATTTCGTAACAAAACGATAACGTAAGTGATTAAAGTGTAATTTGAAGTAAACAAAAGTGATTATTTTTATAGTTTACCCTAAGTCTTTGGGATGTAAAAAGGTAATTTTGAAATTTTGGAGTATTAATAAGAATCAAATAGACATTTTCAATTAAGCAAATTTTGGCAACAATTTATTTTAATTTGATTAAATTCTCATTAATACTCTATTTCAATTTCTCAAAATTTTAAACCTTCACAGTAAATTTTACTTAAATCTTTTATTTTTCATTTAACTTTCATAATAAATTGTTATTAGTTCTATATTTTTTTCGTAAAACTTTTAAAATTTCATTTCATAATATTTTCCGATTACAAATCTCAAACCCGAAAATTAGATATTTAAAATCTAAATTTCGTTACTTGACATAATCGATTGTATGAAACAGTGACGCCACGTCATTTGTATCCATTTCCAAGAGATTTATGCCACATCAGTATTCTTATCCTGAATTTTAGAATTTTAATTTGAATTTGATTTTTTTCAAGATAAAAATACTGAAATTCAGGATAAAAATGTTGATGTGGTATAAATATATTGGAAAGAGATACAGATGACGTGGCATTACTGTTTCATACAATCCTTTCCCCAGTATTATTTGATGTAATTTTGAGAAGGAGAAATAATGTTGATAAAAGAAAATAAATTAAAAAGGTGAAGGGATAGCAAGAAGCATTCAAGGAACTAACTGGTACAGGTATCATCAAGTTTGGATGTGAAAGGCAATTGGGTAGGTTGCCTTAATTCCAGATGCACGTATTTCCCAAGCTATTGGAGCAACTCTGCGGGGGTCGTATGGCACGCCCCAAACCTCATTTCTCCCTATTCCCCAATTTCTGTTCATCTAACAACTTCGTTTTGTCCGCCCATCCTGTTTCAATTCTTCATTAATGCCTTCTTTCGTTTTACAATTTTAAATAGAACTGATGTGATTAACATTATTATATTGGAGTCTAAACATGAAAAGTCCGAACGTTTTCATTATTATATTCCTGAACCATCCGAGCCTTATATATAGAAGCAAATCCTGAACAACCGAAGCCTTCATATGAAACTACTCTTAAAAGGCTCACGGAGGATTAGTCGATCGCTAAACCTCGCATCGGCAGCCGGTCTTGTAACTTCTTCTCTTCGCTACTGTAGACAAGACACAAGAGTAAGTACTGCTTAATTTACCAGCTCATTTTTATCGTAGTCTATACATTTCCTGCTTTGATTTTGAAGAATTTCTTCTTTAATTACATGAGTAAACTTCGTTTCATAAGGTGTCCTTTTGATATTTTATATATTCATTGTTTGATAGAACATTTCGGTGTGGTTGACTTTTGATCTGAATTGGAAAAAAAATGGAGTTTTTGTTTTGTTCAATGATCTCAATTTGATCTGAGTTAAAAGTTTCCCAGGTCTGTTCTAAATGAGTGAAAACCAGGACATCCCTAGCTTAACAAAATAAATTATGAATGAATAAAATTATAAAATAAATATAAACATACCTTAATAACTCTTTTTAAGCAAATAATACATTACAAAAATAAATTTAAAAATTAAACCCGAATTAAATCAACAATAATAACAACAAAACAAATTAAATTAACATTAATCTATTAATTTATAATAAATAAATAAAAACCCTTATCTTTTTTTTTTCTTCTCTTTCTCCTTCTCTTTTTTTCTTTCTTTTTTCCTTCCCTTCCCGCCCTCCCCTTCTCCATTTTCTTCTTCTCTTCTTTTCTTCTCCTTCCCTTTCTTCTCCTTCACCCACCAGCAGAAAATGAAATTGCGTCAGAAATTGAGGGTGGTGCCGCCTCTGACAACCCCTCCACTAATTCAAATGTACCATTTTGGTACTTAATCTTTAGAACAACCTATTTTGATATTTTATTTTATTTTTTATATTATTAGGGTAAAAAACCCTATATCCAACATAATTCGATTTTAATTTGATTTGAAATTAAATATTAATTTAATTCTTTAAATTTCGATAAAAATAAAAGTTATATTCAAATTTGACTTTAACTTAAATTGATACTACATATTTTTTAATTTTTTATTAAAAAAATAATTTTTAACTTTAATTATTTTTAATGATACTATAAATTGATTTTTAGGTAAAATTATATTAGAGCAAACATTAAAATAAATTTTATTATTAAATGATTTCAATATGATCTTAAAGTCCTAAAATTGAATCTATCTACTTCCTAATATTTTATATATAAAAAAAATCCAATATTGTAAAACTTAATTTAATTTCTTACTGAATGGCCCTACGCCATTTTGAGCTTTTTCAATGTCTCGAGACTCGATACGAGTTATGAACACCTTCAACTCACCTCAAATTATTTTTAAATTGTTTATAAAACCATTTAAAAATCCAAACTTGATTTAACGATTTAACAAAAATAATTTTAAACTACAACTCTTCAATGATTTTAAGGATTTTGACTAGTATAGGTTTTGGTAGCATCTTCTGTCTGTACCAATCATAGAAGGGGTGGGAGGTGTTAAATTTTGTGATATCTCAAAGTTTAAAAATAAAGTATAGACTAAAATTTAAATTTTAAAAAAGTAAAGGGATGTCAATGGTAATTTTATTAACCAAAAGTCAAATGTGGCAATGCTTCCCTGGTCTTCTCTCTCGCTCTAACTTTTTAATCGAATTTGCGTTCGATCTTAAGCCTGTATTTAATTAAGATCTTTCTCTCCAATGGACTTCATCATTTCTTCACCATTAACACAGCAGCAGCTCCTTCTCTTCTCTTCTCTACACTCCATCAAAGCAGTGAGTTGCTATTTCAGTTAACTTAACTCATAACTCATTAGCGGTCCGTTACCAAAATAGCAGCCACCGCTACCGTCGAAATCGCTATTATATTTTACAATAAGTTATGTGAATTTTTTTTTAAAATTCTCGACCGTGAAGCCTGCAGTGACGCAATAGCATCCGTTATGTCCGCAATCGCGATAAACGCATCGTGATGGAAAACGCGGCCGCAATTTAAATCCTGCTCATTTCCCCTCACTTTCTGTACATCTATTGCTTTGATTTTTGCTAAATTTATAATTTCATATCCGTTTGAGTAAGTTTTGTTAGTTTATGATTGTCGCTTGCTTGTTTCTATTTTTGTTCCAAATTAAGAAAAACTTTGATTGTTTTAGATTCAGAAATTTGATTTGAGTTAAAATTTTCAGATCCGTCAAAGATGACGAATTGGTCTAGTTTCAGAGGCCATAGGGATATCGTTACGATATCCACACCTGGAGCGCCAAATGGTGCTGATGGACAGCCATCGGTCGATCATTATCAGGCGAATTCCTCAAGCTCGATGTTGACCGGAGGAAAGAAAAGAAATCAGAAAGCTACAGGAAAAGGAAAAGGCATCAAGAAACAGTGCCTGCCCCGAGTAACCGGTGGAGAAGAGAGTGCGGGAGAGCTTACTGTAGAGCATTTTGGGAAAAACTTGACTGACCAAATCAACAGAAGGATGTGTAAAGTAAGCTCTCTTAACTGAACTTAGCCATTCACATCGACTGAAACAAAAACCGTGAGAAAGATTTTCTGTCTCTTTTTTTGACACTTGTTTTGTGTGTATTTGATGACATAAAGGTGAAGGAAAGATATTGGGATCGGCTAAGTAACTTTCCAGAAGTTATATCCATCATCAAGCAATTTGAAGAGGAATGGCCACTGCTATCTGATCTCCAAAAAATTAAGGAGAAAAATAGGGAAATCCTAACCGAGTTCAAGGAAGGCCGTTTAAAAGTGGATGGGGCGAAGCGGGAATTGGCCAAACTAAAAGTGAAGCTCAAACATGTAGATGGACAGCTACAGGTGTGCTAATGTTTACCAATCGAATTACTGAGTTTGGTTTCATGATCTAATTGTCCAATTTAACTTTGGTTTTTCAGGAGTTGCACAATGCAAACAAACTTGAGGTAAGCACAGTAACAATATAATTACTAAGTTCGATCTCCTCTTCATCTAACGATTTAGCTTGGTTTTTCAGGAGTTGAAGAAAGTAAAGAACCTTGAGGAAACCTTCATTAATAATGGGGTATGCACATTTCTTATCATTGATATTAACTAATATGGTAGGGCATAGTACCAATAAAGTCCCATGTCCTTATCCACTAAACTTGCTTTTAGCCATAGCGAAAAGTATTTTTTTTTTCAGCTATTTGTTTGGATTCGGGTTTATGCATTGGATACGTATTTGTGTATTTGAAACTATAGCTATATTTAAATATGTGTTGATATGTTCTTCATTTATAAATCCAATCACAATATAATATGTTCCCTCATTCACTATACTTATTTTCTAGATTTAGTAAGAAGCAATTTTCAATTATATTAGTTGAATTCGAGTATGAATGTTTCTATATGGGTTTACGTCTAATTTTAACATGTGTAATTTTTTTTCTTGAAATCATATTATTTTAAAAATCTCAAAAATTATATTCTAAACCAATATTCATAAATGTGTCAAACACCAACATCAAGTTACATAGCTTGAAAAGACTATATATGTTGAATCATATTTCTTGGTCAATTTGTTGTCTACCCATATATTCTTTTTTCAGGTCTCAATATCTAAGGTTATCCTTAGACTTGCCCTTATATGCATCTTTAATAATTTCTTTTTATTTCTCCTAAATTTCAGGATTACGACCTGAAAACTCTTCAAAAAGAGGTATGGCATATATACATATAAATGAAATTGGTAGGTGATGATCGGTAGATTTGAAAACTTGAATTTCGAAAATAGCATTAGACATAAATATTATTTATCAAATGATTTAATACACAATATTTAAGTTTAATATTTTTTCTCTTACTTGTGTTATATTTTTTGATGCATCTGATATCATATTTGTCAAAAAGTTATATGCTTTGGTAGCAAAGGTAATGGTGTTAAGTTTTTAGTGTTTAATTCGGATTTTAGAAATGATTTGATAAAATTTTATAATTAGCAATTAAATTTCATCAATTAACCATAAAATCCGAATTAAAGATTAAAAAGTTAACATCATTACTTTCAAGTACCAAAATATATAAATTTTGTCAACTACAAGTACCAATTTGACCTAAAAATAACACAAATTCCATATTGAAAAAAGTGACAAATTCAAGTATCAAATTATGTACCTTTTCAAAATCCATAATATGAATTGTTTTAAAATTTCATGTTTTTTTTTTTTAAGTATAAAATCACACATTGAATCCCGCTTGATTTCTACATAATCATATACACAAATTTATGTAGTAAAAGAAATCCGAAACTACAAAATCCATATTCCCAAAAAGGTGTATTAGGAGTTGGATTACATTTTGCCTCCTTACTCAAAAAATGGACAAATTAGTCCTTATAGTTAGATCAATGAGCAAATTGGCTATTCTATTAAAAAATTTATCTATTTCTGTTTTAAAAAACTAGCTTCTATATGCTCATATGAGGTGCACGTAGCACATTACGTGTCACTGTATGGTTATTTCGTTAACCATGTTAATTTTTAATAGTACAAATAGATGGAATGTTTAACAGAAATGACTGGTTTGCTTTTTGATTTAACACATAATGATTAATTTGCTCTTTTTTTGAACAGAGCAGAGATAGGCAAAATACAATCTCACTCCTAGTATAGGTGCCTTCATGGTACTTTTACTAAATTATGACATGTTTTTCGTGTTTCTTATTTCAGTTTTTTTCCTTATGTCCACGGATGAAAAAAGTTGATGCCACGGATGACTATGGAAGTTTGCTAATTCCTGAAGAGCTAATTCATAAAGAATTATGGCCTATAATGAATAAGTCGAAAAACGAAATTTATTCCCAAGACGACAACAAAGTCAATGTTCAAAACTTCATTGGCTCACTACAAGCATTGAACAAAAATTTCAACACTTCCACCAATACATGGGTGAAGGCTGCTCAAGCCGAACCCCATGATAATAAAGGTGAAGATGTTGAAGGAGATGATTCGATTCCACCTCCCGCGCAAGCTCCACCACAATATCCAATTTCTTCTACTGAAACTTCAGCTATACTCGACGCACTTGCCTGCATCCGTGATGAAGTTCGAGGCTTAGGTGCTAGGATGTCTACATTGGAGAAACATACCACTTATCTCATGTTTCAATTCTCTCCACCGGAGCCTCCTCAAGATAGCTAGGACTCATTTTGCATTCATGGATTTTCATGTTTTATTTGGATGTTTTACATTGTTTTCCTATACGTATGTTTGTTGCACTTTAATGATTACTTATATTGTAGCAAAACAGACTTTTAACCGCGTTTTTTAGGCCAAACGCCGCTAAAAACCTGTTTTGCTGTAGTGTTAGTATTTTGAGATCCTTAAATGTTTATGTTCTTATTTCAAATGTTAGTTCATTGCTTTATATTATTGGACTAGAAATTTTCTTTCCCTTTAAGTTTTATTTTGATTTGTTTTGATATAATAAAAAGGAGAGAAAAAGTAAATTTGTTGATAATTAATTTCTACAATTTTGTGACTAATTTTTAAAAATAAAATTGAACCTTTAATTGAAATTGATTTTTAGAAAGGAAAATACTTTATTCAAAAACAAAATTTATCAAAATATTTTGTTATATAAAAAGGGAGGTTGTTAAGTTTTAATTTGATAAAGATTTTATATAACAAATATAATGTTTTTGAAATAAAACTTGATAAAATTTTAAATCTAATATTTCAAATAGTGCTTTGAATTCCGAGGTGTGAAGCCACATAACTAACTTGGGCTTTTTTATTAAAATAATCTAAAAAAATTAATTAATTATCAAAATGACCTATTTTTTAAATTAAATATCAAAATAACCCAAAATCTACAGTAAAAATTGGTGGAGTCAAATTATATGGCTCCACCAACTTGCCACGTCAGCAAGGGGCATAAAAAATAATTTTTTGGTGGAGCCATGTTGAATGGCGCCACCTGTATAAAATATAAGAGAAATACTGCAAAATTTAGAAAATTGGAGGGCTTTTAAAATTAATTTCTATTTTTTGGTGGAGCCATTTTAAATGGTGCCATCACCTTGACACCCTTTTCCCTTTTTTTTTTACTTTTTTTTAAAATTTTGTCTTTTTCTTCTTTCTTTTTTTTACTTTTTTCAAGTTTTATATTTTTTTCTTATTTTATTTTGTTTATTTATTTTATTTATTTTTATTATTAATTTTAAAAATTTTGAAATGTATATTTGAAATGTTTATAATAGATATTTTTAAAATTTTAAATATTATTTTTAAATTATTTTTTAATTTTAGATATATATTTTTGAAATTATTTTTTATAAATTTTAAAAATATATTTTTCAAATTAATTTTTTTAAATTTTAAATATTGTTTTTTAAATATTAACCATATTTTTAATAATATAAAACATTTAAACATTTAAAATTTTTAAATACAATTTTTAAACACATTTAAAATAATAATAATTTAAAAAATTATGAAAAGATGGAGAGCTTTTAAAACAATTTCTCATTTTTGGTGGAGCCATGGCGCTACCAAACTGACACCATGCATCTTTATTTTTTAACTTTTTTTAAATTTCTGAAAAGTTTGGGGTCTTAAAAATAATTTACCATTTTCTGATAGAGCCATTTCAAATGGCGTCACCAGTGCTGACACCAATTAACTTTTTGTTTTTTTAACTTTTTTCTTAAATTTTGTCATTTTCTTAAATTTTTTTTTGAAGTTTTATATTATTTTCTTATTTTATTTTGTTTATTTAATTTATATTATTAATTTTAAAAAATTTGTAATGTATATTTAAAATATTTTATAATATATTTTTTAAAATTTTAAATATTATTTTTAAATTATTTTTTTAACTTTAGATATATATTTTTGAAATTATATTTTATAAATTTTAAATGTATATTTTTCAAATTACTTTTGAAATTATTAGTTTTATAATATTTGAAATGTTTGTTTAATATTTTATTAATTTTACATAGAATTTTTTAAATTTTTTAAACCCCAAATTTATAAAAAATAATTTCAAAAATATATATCTAAAATTAAAAAAATAATTTAAAAATAATATTTAAAATTTTAAAAAATATATATTATAAACATTTCAAATTTTTTAAAGTTAATAAGAAAAAATAAAATGAATAAATAAACAAAATAAAATAAAATAAGAAAAAAATATAAACTTGAAAAAAAGTAAAATAAAAAGAAAATAAAAAGACAATTTTAAAAGAAAAGTTAAAAAAATTGAAAAAGGTCTCAAGGGTGGTGGCGCCATTTAAAATGGCTCCACCAAAAAATGAGAAATTATTTTAAATGTGATAGCCTGAAATAGAGCCTAATCGGAATAGTAGTTTTGTAACCACAAATCCGAAGTGAAATAGTTTAATTTTATAAATTTTTATTAATTATTGATTGATTGAAATATTGTGTGAAAATAAGGATAGAAAATTTTAATGATTTAGTGCCTAATTGAATTTTTAGGACTGAATTGAGAAAAATGCAAAGTGTGTCTAATAAGTGATTAAAGGATTTAATTGAATCGTTACATGAAATTGGAAGTGTTTATGTGGCAAATAGACCATGAATTAGTGTTATGGACACATAATGGTAATTCTAGAAAAATATTTAAGTAAGTGGTCAAGGGCATTTTTGTCAAAAATTGAATAAAAGACAAAATAAGATGAAAACAAGTGTTCATCTTCTTCAATTAGATTTCTTTGCTGCCAAAAATTTCATGTCATCATAGCTAAGGCTTCTTCAACTTCTCAAACTCATAGTAAGTGCATCTAAGCCTCGTTTTTAATGTTCTTTATATTTTTGAAGTCCCGATAGCTCTGTTTAGCTTATTCTATCAATAATTCATGCTAGGGTTCATATTTGGAAAAATACCCATAGGTGAAATGTGTTTATTTTGATGTTTTATGATAGAATATGAAGCCTGAAATTATGTTAAACAATTTTTGTTAAGCGATTTTAAGTGAAAACGAGTAAACCGACATAATTGGTAAAAGTACCTAGTGTTCATAAGTGTATATTGGAGCGAGAATTTGATGTTGTCATAGAAGGGAAAAATGATCAGCATGTCTAAAACATAATAATAAGGGATAAAGTTTAATTTCCGAGTTTTGGGGCAAGAGTGTAAATATATGAAACTTTAGGGGCAAAAATATAATTTTTCCGAAGTATTGTTTATGAATTGTATTTGAATGGAATGTTGATAAAATGTATTAAATTGTGCTAATATAGATCAAGAAAGAAGGAATAGTAAAAGAGATCGGGGAAAAGAGAAGGTTATCGACTAATTTACGAAAATAGTCGTTTTGCATCCGAGGTAAGTTATGTGTAAATAATAGCGATATTTTTTTATAAATTTTGAATTATATTTGATATGTGAATTAGCATTTAATGTGGAAGGAAAATTATTCATGAATTACTCAAAGTGATAAAGTTTTTAAAATAAATTGTTACGTGTAAATTTCCTGTTGAACATAGGAATAGAAGTGGATATTAGAGATCAGTGTTATAGTGTTACAGTGAGTCCCGGGTGCTGGGTGATCTAGCATGTGTTGCAGACACCTGACAACTTGTATGAGCAGGCCCGTGGACATTTCTAGTGTTATTGATCAATGGTAGCTTCGGCTACATTACAGTGGTAGCTTCGGGTACATATCAGTGTGCACTTATGTGCTAATTCTCTACGTATTTGTGTATATTCTGAGTGTTCAACAGGAATTATAATGAAATAAAGCGAATGTGGAACGAAGTATGTATGCAGGTACCTTTGAATGACAAGTCATATGTGAAAGGTTAAATGTATAAATGTATATGCAAGTGAATTGGTAAGATTTTTGCATGTGTATGTGATTGAAATTGTTAAGAAGAGTCTTGATTAATTATAT
The DNA here is from genome assembly GCA_025503065.1 of Gossypium bickii. Classification (NCBI taxonomy): domain Eukaryota; kingdom Viridiplantae; phylum Streptophyta; class Magnoliopsida; order Malvales; family Malvaceae; genus Gossypium; species Gossypium bickii. The sequence goes on from CP106711.1 coordinate 135,945,084, forward strand.
GTTAAAAATTTTAATTATTAATTGAGTGCGTATTGTTTACATGTAACTTACTAAGCTATTAATAGCTTACTCGTTCTTTTCCTTTCCCTTGTTTTATAGTGTGTTGATATTGCTGGGGTTGGAGATCGTCGGAGCCTCGTATCACACTATCAAGCCTTTACTTTGGTATATAAATGCTTTTGAAATGATTTTGGGTTATGGCATGTATAGGGATCAAATTATTTTGTATAGATGCCTAAGTGATGTTTACTACAAAGAAAGTATGAAAAAGTAGAAATTTGAAATGAAATAGTTTTTGGACAATAGCAGTGACGTGACTTTGAAAAATCACCAAAAATAGGAGAAATGGAATTAGGAAGTGAATAATATATAGAATTAAAGTTATTATGTCTATTTTTATGAGAAAGAAACAGAGTAGGCAAAGGGATTTTATATTCTGTGATATTTAAATTTTAGTAAGACTGGTTCTGAATGACTTTGTGATCCCCTGTTCTGTCTTGGAAAAATTATTAAAAATTTTACAAAAATAATCATGGAGCATAGTTTATATGCTTTGAATACACGAGAACATTATTTGAATTTTGTACAATGAGAAAATTGAATTTTAGTGAAGAGAGGTCAGAATCATTGGTCAGTGAAACATGGGAGAATTTAATGAATAAACTATACTAATTGGCCAAACCAAAAATTCTGGAAAAATTATGGTAAGAAGATATATGAGTCTAGTTTTAAGGAAAATTTACGGATCTAAATTTTGAGTTTCGTAACTTGAGTTATAGTCAATTTAGTCAACATGATGCAGATGGACAGTTTCATTTTTTTATGCCCTGAACTAGTAGTTAAATCTAGTAATGCCTCGTGCTCGACTCCGGCAACGGTCTCGGGTAAGGGGTGTTACATTAAAAGCCCCCAGTTTTCCAGATTTTACAGTATTTCCCTTGTATTTTATACAGGTGACTCCATTCAACATGGCTCCACTAAAAAATTATTTTTTATACCTCTTGCTGACGTGGCAAGTTGGTGGAGCCATATAATTTGGCTCCACCAACTTTTGCCGTAGATTTTGAGTTATTTTGGTATTTAATTAAAAAGTTGGGTCATTTTGATAATTAATTATTATTTTTAGGTTATTTTAATAAAAGAGCCACTAACTTAAGGAGATGATGCAATACTCAATTTAATTGAAATTAATATATATATTTTTTAATAAAACAGGAGCAAAGTTTTTATTAATTCAAAGTAAGAACTTATACAACAAACTAACAAAAAAACTCGGGTCCAAAGCAAAACAAGTCAACCCAGGCCTAAAATAAAAACAACAAAGAAATGAAAGGAAACTAAAAAGAAATGGGCAAAAATCCAGAAAATACCAAAAAAAAATAAAAATTACCGGAAAGGATAGGGTTGAAAAAAAATGACCGGAAAGGGCAATTTCCCCAAAATCGCGTCCGTCAGTAGCGTTTTTGGGGAAACGACCTAAAGCGCGCCCCCGGGGAGCGCTTTAGGCGCAACGATCAAAATTTTTTGACCGTTGAGAGCCCAACGGTCGAGAAAAAAAACCTATAAATACCCCCAACCCTTCATTTTTTTCACAATTCAATCCTTTCTCATATTTCTCTCAATTTTCTCTCAATTTGCTCTCAATTTTCTCTCAAATTTCTCTCAAAGTCCTTCAAATTTACGCTCAAATTTCAAAATAGTCATTTACTATTTATAAAAAAGCCCTTTATAATTTTTTTAATATATCTATTTTGTTAGAAAATTTTTAAATTCTTTATCGGAGTACAATGGCCGGGGACTTATGTCGCCTAGACGAGAACCACATTGCCGTCCAGCAAAAGAAAATGGTAAGTTTGAATGTTAATTTTTCAATATTATTAAATTTTTAATTATGCAATTTTAATTAATTTAGAATTTTATAATTTTATAATTTTTTAAACAGTCTGTAGATCGGGTGTTGGAATGTTATATTCGCAACATGCCTGGTCCCCCATCGCCATTGATCGAGAATTACCTGTGGGAAGCGGGTTTTTGGCACGTGGCCACGATAGGCCGGGGGTTCAAGTTGGAGCCGCCTTTGATCAGCGCGTTGATAGAGAGGTGGAGACCGGAGACCCACACTTTCCATTTGCCATGCGGAGAGTGTACCATCACCTTAGAAGATGTGCAGTTACAGTTGGGATTACCGGTGGACGGGGCGGTAGTCACCGGGTCCGTAACATCTCTCGATTGGATGGCCGTATGCTACGAGCTTCTGGGTGCCATTCCGGATAGAATTCGAGGAGCTCGGATCGATATGGCATGGTTACGAGACACATTCCCGGAGCCGAACGAGGATTCGACCAAAGTAGAAAGAATACGGTATGCTCGAGCATACATTCTTCAAATAATTGGAGGATATCTGATGCCGGACCTCTCTAGAAACCTCGTCCACCTGAGATGGCTCCTGAAACTTGTTGACTTCAGAGCAGCCGGTGAATTGAGTTGGGGGTCTGCCGTGCTATCGAGGTTTATACGGGAGATGTGCGGGGCGACGCTGCCGAGTAAACAAAAAATCGGAGGTTGCCTATCACTACTGCAGTCATGGGCATGGTTTCGATTTCCATTTTTACGTCCTCGACTCGACCAGCCATATTCATTCCCACTGATAACGAGGTAAATTTAATATTATATTTTACAATTATGTCGTATATTTATAGTATAATTGTATGCTAAAAGTTTATTTAATTAGGTGGAACCATCCGAGGAGCGATCATGTTGGAATACCTAACTCGCTTGAGGATATACGGCTCTCGTTGGACCAAAGGTCGGAATCACAAGTAAGTGTCGAATTTTCGTTATTATAATTTAGTATTTCGTAGGTAGTGTCTAATATTATGTATATAACTAATAAGTTGGTAATGTTAATATAGTTTCAATGGACACGTGCACGAGGATCCCGAAATTTGGCGAGAATTGGGAGGAGTATCTCCAAAATCCGAACAGTTGGCACGTTAAGGTCCCGCTAATCACCTACTCAACCGTGGAGATGCACCAGTCAGATCGGGTTCTGCGGCAATTTGGATGCCGGCAACCGATTCCCGTGCCTCCTGAGGTGCTCGATGATGAGCACAAAGTGGACTTACGGCAGCAGTACACGGATTGGCCAAGATTTTGGTCAGAACATATCGAGACGTGGGAGAACCGGTATGACTTTTTACCTAACCGGGAACCGATCATAGTTCCAGAGTTAGCGTGCGTGCCGGAGTACATGCCATGGTTTAGAATCCATGGCAAGCCGTATCTGTTGTCGGATGAAGAGAGGCGACGGCTAATTCGCGAGCGAAGGGAACGTCGGGGCCCTTTACATCCAAGGAGAATGGGTGATAAACCGGGCCTAAGTGCGCGTACACAGTCACCGGGCCCATCAACGCGCGCCTACGATCCACCGGGCCCATCAACAGCGCGCCACATCCACCGGGCCCATCCGTTCGGTGACAACACCGACATCACAAAGATCCACGTTTATGCAGTCGTGCGCACCGCGCCCTTATATGTATCCTCCTAACCCATATATGTTTCCTTTTCCTTGTCCCACCCAAAGTTGGAATGCATGGCGAGAGTTCGAGTCCGTTCGAGCAACTCCCGTTGGCCACCTGGTCGTGAGGTGACTTCGGGTGTGGGATTACATGAGGTGCCGTCGGGGAGCAGTAGTTTCTACCAGGCTCCTTCATCGTACGGGATGCAGTCACCCCCGCCGTGGTTTATGCAAACACCTCCGGGGTCATTATTTTATCAAGGTGGGTCATCATCGCAACACCTAGAACCAGACCCACTGCCGGAGGAACCCGATTCCCCGCCTGAGGTTCCACGACCCCCGCCGGAAGCTAGAAGTGTAACGACCCGAAATTCGTGGGCACCAGAAAAAAAAAAAAATGTGTTATCGGGCCTCCGTCTTAGTAAATCGAGTTAGTAAATAATCATTAGGAGTAATTATGAGTCTAGTAGTGTGCTTAATTAGATTTTTATTTAGTGAATTTAGCTTAATTGAGAGTAATTAGGAAAAAGGATCAAATTGAATAAGGAGTAAAAGTCTAATTGTAGATTAAAAGAAAATAAAAAGGACCAAAATGGCAATTATGCCATTTAGCATAAGTTGAGGCGGCATAAGCTTAAAAAAATCTGAGATTTTATGTGTTAAAATATATTATTAATATTATTAAATAATTATATTAATATAATATTATATTATATAATAAAGTAAATAGTAAATGAAATAATAAAAAAGAAACAAAGAAGAACAGAAAAGAACAGAGAGCATACGAAACAAGCAGGAAAGAAAGAAGAAAAAGAAGGAAAAGGAAAAACTAAAGATTCAAGGTTTTAAACTTTAAAAGGTAAGTCAATCAAGTCCTATTCTTTTAATTTTGATGTTTTAGAAGCTTTAAAGCAAGATTTTGATGAAACTAAGTTGATATTTTGAGAGTTTATTGGTTTTTAAGTATAGTTTATGTTAAAGAAAAGATGATGAAAGGGGTTAAATTGAATGAAATTTAAGTTAGAGTTAGTAAAAGGATTAAATTGTAAAGTAAGCTATAAGTTTTGTATTATAGGGATTGATTTGGAAGAAATTATAAATTAGGGTTTATTTTGAAAATTTTGTAATCAAGTTGAATATGGAAGGAATTTAAGTAGAATCAAGCATGAATTAAGTTAAGAAAATAAGTAAACTTAACTAGGATTTAATTGCAAAATAAGTCATAAGAAAACAGATTTAAGACAGCAGCAGTAGAGTAACTTTGAAAATTCACCAAAAATCATAGAAATGGAATTAGAAGTTGAGTGAGATATGAAATTAAAGCTTATTGAGTCTATTTTCAAATGAAAGAAACAGAGATAGCAAATAAGTTCTGTATTGTGAGATATTTAAATTTTAGTGAAACTGGTTCAGGGTGATTTCGAGATCCCCTGTTCTGACTTGTAAAAATAATTAAAAATTGTATAAAAATGATTTTGGAACATAATTTATATGGTTAAATTCCTTAATGAGTCTAGTTTCAAATGAGCTAAACAAGGAGGCCATCTAAATTCTGTACAAAGAGTAATTTAATTCGTAGTGAAGAGAGGTCAGAGCAGTTGGACAGTGAAACAGGGAAACTTTAAGAATAATCTGGTATTGATTGGCCATACCAAAAATTCTGAAAAATTTACAGTAAAAATATATATGAGTCTAGTTTCGGGAAAAATTTACGGATCTTAATTTGGAGTTCCGTAGCTCCAGATATAGATGATTTAGTGACAATGACTCAGGTAGACAGCCTAGAAAGAACTTATAAGTAAATAATAGAATTGTGTATAAAAGATGTGGAATGAAGAGGAAGAGTAGAAATTGAATCAAATTCAATTATTTATTGTAATTTAATGTTGTAATTAATAATGTAAATTATTATTTTCGTAGCTAAAAAGGAACTCGAGGCATCAACCCATAAAGGAAAGAAGAAGGTTACCGAGGAATAATCAAGCAAATTCGGGTTTGTATTACTATAATTCAAGCTATTTATTTATTCATTAAATATTAGATTAATTTATGGATATGGTAAGTAAATTATAAGGTAAGTGTTTTTATTGAAATTGAATTGTATCTGGATTGATATGGAAAAGTGTAATTAATATTGAAATTGAATTTATTATGAAAATGAAAATGAAATTGAGAACCGAAATACCCTATTAACTAGTCAAAAGTGAGTCGGATATAATTGGCATGCCATAGGACATGGAAGAGTACGGGATTTTGCGAAACTATCGATCAGCACTTTACGCGACGACTCATCTTATTCTATCGTTACCGATTCGACACTTTGTGTGTGTCGTATCATCATCTATGTTATCGTTATGAGTTCAAACACTTTGTGTGTTGAATATCGATATTGTTATCATTACCGATTCGACACTTTGTGTGTCGACATCATTACCGTTAAGGCACATTGTGCCGCATTGGAGTGTTGGGTTGGAACGTGTATCCGTTAAGGTCCGAGTGCATTAATAGGGGTAAATAAAGAAAAGGTTAAATTGAATAAAATGAAATGGTTGAGCCATTGGAAGAAATGCGAAAATAGAACATGAACTGAAAAATGTGATTGAAATATGAGCATGAGAAAAGAAAGTATGAACCATTGGTTCAAGAAATGGATAATGGCTCAACATGATTGTGTATTATTTCAATTGTTAAATAGCTAAATTTGAATTGTATGAATATATTGAGAATGATAAACTTATGTTTGAATTGGGTTAGTTAAATTAAAGTTATATGATTTAATGATATGATTATTATGTTTATAATTTGAATTATGGTAATACCATCGAGTATATGTATACTCAGTCGTCACGGTTAACTTCCGTGCGCGAGTTGTAGAAGTCAAATCATTGAACCAAGCATCAAGAAGCGGACCGACTTCAAGCAAACCTTTGGTGATGTATATTTCCTTTTATAATGTGGCATGTACGTAGGTTATGTTTAAATGTTATTATGTTTTGAATGTAAATGGTTAAAAATGTTAGTATTACAAGTTTAAAAATTATAATGAAAGGAGTATATTTATTTTAATCTAACTAATATTTTGATAAATTTAAGTTGATATTATATTGATTGAGTTTGATTAGAAGGTATTTAGAATAGAAAATGAATTTATCAAATGAATTGGTTAAATTGGTTGTTTATTGAAATGAATACGATTTATTTTACTGGGGTTTTATATATTAATAAGCGTAAATCTTTGCGAAATTTATATTAAACAAAATTTATATTTGCAAATTGTCCGATATGTCCAGTAATGCTTCGTAACCCTGTTCGCGATGGTTGGGGTTAGGGGTGTTACAAGAAGAAGGAGGAATCCAGCAGAATCGCCACCACCCGATTGTGGTAATTGGTTCCCACCGGCATCAACATTGATTAGGATGGGCTTTTTATTTTTAAATTGTAATTTAATTTTTTTATTTTTGAATAAAAAAGTTGTTTTTTTATTTGTGTTTGTAATTTAATTTTAATATCAAAAGTTGTGTATTTTTTTGTATGTAATATAATTTGAATTTTTAATAAAATAAAAATTATTTTCTATTTTCTATTTTTTAATTTAGTCTTCTTCACTAAAATAAGAAGTGTTCTTTGATAATTTAGTTTTTGCAATATAATTTTTTTATATTTAATAAAATTGAGTTCAATGTTATTTCTTTTGTAATTTAATTTTTTATTTTTGAATAAAAAAGTTGTTTTTTTATTTGTGTTTGTAATTTAATTTTAATATCAAAAGTTGTGTATTTTTTTTGTATGTAATATAATTTGAATTTTTTAATAAAATAAAAAATTATTTTCTATTTTCTATTTTTTTAATTTAGTCCTCTTCACTAAAATAAGAAGTGTTCTTTGATAATTTAGTTTTTTACAATATAATTTAGTTAATAAATTTGAATTATTGTACAAAAGTTAACCGTTGTACTCCAAAAAAACAGAAATTACATAGCCAAACAAGAGACAAACAAGCTAATAACACGGTCAACTATTCCGATTTGGACACGAAGCGAGATGTATGGCCGGGTTCCTACACCATCCGCACCGCCGACTTTGGTTGGTCGGTTCTCGGATATCCATATTGTTGCGTATTCTAGTCGAGGAAGGTCGACCTTTGGTTTGCGCCTCAATTCTCTATCAAACAGCAGCTTATACGGTGCACGCGATACCGATGGCCACTTACGTTCATCCGGGATGGTGGGAATACGTGTCTCCACACGTTGTACATGTTTTCTAATTTGTACACTTCGCCGACATAGCTCATGGGATCAATACGGAGATTCGACAAGCGCGCAAGTACATGAGCACATGGGTAACGAAGTGCATCAAATATCCCACAGTCGCATGTCCTATTTGTCAAGTGTACACGATAATGCCCGCCAACAATACCTTGGTTGGGTCTGTCAAACTCCGTGACACGAAACCATAGGCCGTCGCGATCATGACATCTTGTGTGCATGGTGTTCGCACGCGCCTTCCCACGATTAATTTGTTGCAAGACCTTACGGCTCCATACATGGCCTCCTTCCATTTGCCCTCTATAACTCATTGCTCTCTTCGGAAATAGTGCCGCTAACTTAGAAAATATGTCTCTCTCGCACAACTGGCCAGAATCGGCAGATGACGGGTTCTTTTCGTAACGTAATTTATGCATTCGGCAAGGTTTGTGGTCATATGCCCATATCGTGAGCAGCCGTCATATGCTTGTGTCCTTTGTTTGAAAGGAATATTGCACAGGTAGCTTGCGCCTTCGGCGTTATCTGAGCGCAAACTGGCCAGCATCTCGTGAAAACGGCCTTTATTGATCTCATAACCTGCTAATATACGTTGATAGCGAATATTACATACCACTCTTCAATTGCGAATAAATTGAATTTTTCAAAAGAAATTTTATTAATAGATATTTCATACCCATATCGATCACTTGCCGTTTTCTCTTTTAGATCGATGTTGCCCATAGTAGTTGGATGCGACATGCCTCAGGCAATATCGATGGTGTGTGCGATGCCACATGCTTCCCTGGCGTTCTATTGCCGTAAGTATTCCAGGGCCCCGATCCGATATAACGCATATGTCAGGTTGGGGGCAAACATGCCTCCTTAACCTGGATAGGAAGAAGTCCCAATCATCGGTGATTCCGGTGTTATTGCGTAACGCAATCGGAAGGATTCTCCCACGGCCGTCTTGTGCCACGGCTAGCAATAGCCGATCGCGTATATCTACCATACATAAAGGTACCGTCAATTTGTACCAATGGCTTGCAATATGTAAAAGCATCTCGGCATTGCTTAAATGTCCAGAACAGACGCTTGAACACTGCGCATCCACGGAGGCGAGCGATCGTTGTAGTACGCCGGTTCCGTTTCAAGGTCTGTTGTCTTTGCACGGGACATACCTCTCCAAAGACCGACACCACCGCCACACTTCATTATATGAAACGCCCCACCGACCGTGCAATTTTTCCAACGCCGCTTGACTATCCAAGCCTTTACGTAAGAGGCGTGTACCCCATTTGGCTACGAATATTACCAATTAAGGCCGTAAATCGCGTAGTTCGGGATCGGTCTTTCACCGTCGGGATTATTAAATCAGCCAACATGTCCGAATCCATCCTCGGATGATCTTCTTCATTACACACGCCAATGAAGTACGTTAAACAATGCAACATTACATAATATTAGTGTTATTGAAATCATTGAACACACATCGCATCTGCATCGCATCGGTAAGACATGTATGCGGACCTTTACACTTTTTCACCTCCCACGTACTCGTCCTTTTCCTCAACGACGCCATGATTTTCCATGAACATGTGCCGTCTTGCATCGCACACTTTGCCTCGCACCTATCGAGCTTTGATTTAACCATATTGTAGTTAACCTCATTTCACGATCTTTGTATTGTTTCAATGCAAAGAAGAAAAGTATTCTTGTTGGAAAAGCGGTTACCAACTTCTAATTGATCCGAATCCAACAAAGAATTTTATGCGGTCACGCGTCCGGTGTGGTAGTTAGAAACTCCAATGCATTATCTTGAGATAGATCGACATTATGCATGCGCTGGAGGTGAGTATGCCCCGAATAGCGGATCTTCTTCTTCTTCGCCCGAAACGCCCTCAACGTCTTGGTACAATTGGAGCGGGCTCCGCTTCAGAAAATAATCCAACACGCATCATCGTGCCCTGGCTCCCGAGGTGGCTCCACATCGGATTCATCGTCCCATCCTCCATAATCTGCAACAAACGAAGGGCCCTCACTGGTGCATGTCGTCGGTAATAACGAGGGCCCCTCACTGATGGATGTCGTCGGTAATACATCATCCCTCCTTAAACATCTTTCGTAACGATCCCAATCGTATGTGGATTGCCATCCACTAGAAGTTGATGACGTCCTCCAATACGTATTTCTGTCATCCGACGTCGAATGACGAATATGCATGTCCCATCCACCAACCGAGTGTCGTGCAGGGGTTATGTTTTCCATACTACCACCGCACACTGGCACTTCTGTGTTTTGCCTCCCACTTACAGAGTGTCGACTTGGGGTCGTGTATTCCCCTCGAACGATACTAGATGTTGAGGTCGCAGCCAGATCACTTGGAGATGAAAATTCTACATATACCTCGATATAGGGTGAACCACTGGCAAGATGAGTCTCCACCATTGCCTCAAGGCTCCGAGGACCTTTGATGTCGAATGAGTCATATCTCACCGGATCAACCAAGCGCAAAATCTATACTTAATAGATGAACTTTCATTAGCGTTGTTCCGAATATTTTACGCCTAATTCTTTTTGCTAAGTTCTACCAAATCGACGTTCCGATTAAAACTCAATCGTATTTGTGTTCTCAGATAAGAAAACAACACCATTTTGGTGTCACACACTTCACCATCGTAGTAAATAACAGCATTAATACGTTCACTCATTGCAAGTGGACGGTGTAAAAGAGTAAAATTATTGTACTAAAAATCACACTAAGTTCAATTCCCGTGAAAGAGGTGGATCACAAGGATCACTTAAGTACCACGTCTTTCCTAGCCGAATATCCTCAATCGTAATTTAATAGCACAATAAATAACTACGATCACACTCACAAGATATGAAAAAATAATAATAATGAACACCGAATTTTAACGAGGTTCGGCAAATTTTGCCTACGTCTTGGGCACTAACAAATATATTTCACTCCAAAAATACAAGTGAAAATTTACAAATAGGAGAGAGAACAATGCCTTAAGTAGAGAATGGCAAATTGTGGGATGAAGAAAATGAGAAATGGTTAGGCCTATTTATAGTTGAGGTTTAGGGATCAATCTTACAAATTACCTATTCAAATAGGGACCAATATTGCAATTACCCCATAACAATTTACACATCACATCAACTTTTCGGTGCCTAATTTTGGTGCCATTTCTTTCCCACTTGCTTGCCACTTTATTTGCAGGAAAAAGGCCTAAAGCGCTCCCGGGACGCGCTTTAGGCCGCTTTCTTCCCAAAAACGCTACTGTGAGGACGCGATTTTGGGGAAATTGCCCTTCCGGTCATTTTTTTTCAACCCTATCCTTTCCGGTAATTTTTATTTTTTTTTGGTATTTTCTGGATTTTTGCCCAAAAAGAAATAGACTTATTAAGAATAACATTAATCGCCCACTCCCTTGAGAATCGAATAGCCCATTAGATCTACAACAACTTTGCCTAGACGGTTCCATTTCCCCTTATCACAAAACTCTTCCTCCACCTTCTTCTCCAGATCTGTTATATTCACCATGTTTATCTTTCGATTAAAATAAATATAAAACATATAAAAAAATATATTAATAATTTTCATTTTTCTTAACAGTTCAAAAAATATATTATATATTTTATTAATATAAAAAATAATAGTTCAAAAAATTCATTGTTGTAATATTAAAAAATATCTTATATATAATATATATTATTTATTTTAATTAATTTGATTAATTATTCGATTTCTAACCGAATTAATCGATAAACGAAATTTTAAAAAATTATTAACCGACCTCTAACCGAATTAAATTTAACCACCGATCGATTAATTTAATTTTAACCAAATTATAAACACCACAATTACAAGGCAAACAAGAGTGGGATCCGAAGATACTGGATCTACCTTCATTTTCCATTGCTTTTCCCCCTACAATCTCTTAATCTTCTTACAACATTCACATGTTCGACAACTTTCCTACATCTTCTGTTCTAATTTGTCTTCCCAGTTCTCGATTATCATAAATTAAAAAGCTTGTTATCTTCTTCCTTTTGCTTCTTTGTATTCTAACGGTCAAGTTCATTTTACAGATGTAAAAATAAAAACTATTTAATTAATGTAATTCTTCATAATATCGTTTTGTGCTCAATAATTATATTTGACTTCAATTAAATCAAAAGCCGAGTTAAATAAAAAAAATTAAATAAAAGGCAAAACTCTTTTAAATTTCTTTTTTAATCAAGTTAACGTTATATTTCATCCGTAAATAAGATGATAATTTTTATAATTGTGTGACCCAAATTCTGCCATTTATTAAAAAAATTAAATAGAAAGACAAAATAGGGAAATCTGTAGGGACAAAGAGCCGAGAGTTGAATTAGTTTAGAACTATACTTCTTCTATTAGACATTGATTATAACAGACTTGTTTAGCCCTTAAATAGATGTAGTCGAACTCTTCTTGTATTAACAAAGTAAAGTAATGATTTAACTTTTCTTTTGTGGGATGTAATTGAAAACGAAGGACATATTTTTAAAATTAAAAAGTAAAATAATGGAGTGTGCATAAGCCAAAGAAGATTTTTGTCTCACATCTAATATCCTAATGCTTGATTCTTGCTGACAGTAAACATCGAACTTTGCAAAACATCTGGGGGAATACCTCTTCAATCTTCATAAACAATCGAGGCACCTAATTGCATTTAAATAATAATGCTTCATATCTGAGATTATTTATTATTAACACCTCATCATTAGTATTAAACTATTATTACTGTTATTGTGGATTGAATGTTAGTTTGTTTGGAATTAAGGTTCGAGTATGTTAAAGCGTATTATCTTCTTATTTATGAATTGAGAAGATGTTATAAGTAGTTCTAAACAATATGATCAAAACTTACCGTTATTATGGATTGAATCTTAGTTCATTTGGAATGTGGGTTCGCGTATGTTGAAGTGCATTATCCTCCTATTTATGAGTTAAGAAGAGGTTATAAGTAGTTCTAGACATTATATCAGACCAAAAAACAAAAATGATCAAAACTTATGACATAATTTCAAAATAGAAAAAGAAAAACAAACTATGTTTGGGATAAATACTTTTTGTAATATAAACTCTAAATGGCTCACAATTGAAATATTTTGTTTTAATCTATAAAAAATAATATATTTATTTATATTAAATCATGTCACTCTGAGTAAAAAAGAATATTTTATATAAAAATATTAAAAAAATTATATATAAATATTTTTTTCTTTTAGTAAGTATAGATTATTAATTGGAAAAAGAAAAAGTGACCAAATCCAAGGTCCATTTGATGAAATTCAATTATTAATTCATACTTCATAATAATAGAAAACACATGTAGATGCCCTTAAAGGACAAAATAGAATCAGATTACATGCAAATGTGGACATATTGGGGGCAAGTAATGACATGATTTAAGGGTCACAAGCCCTTATTGGTTACTATAATACCAAATTTTCTTCTTGCATCCTACTCTTTTGTCTTTCACATCTCTTTCATCAAAGTAAAATAAATGAAAATAGGAAAAGCAAGAAAGGAATGAACACCAATATCAATGAATTTGTTTATTCGTGTGGGGTGTTAGTCGTATTTATTGGAAAGTTTACAAGTACTTAAGATAATAACAATGAATAGTCGAAGAAAGGTCAAAACAAGCCTGATATTAGGTAGGGCTCGTCAGGACAATATGATGTAAACCCTAGGCAAATGCGGCATCAACGTCATGACGAGGAAAGTCGTCACGTCACGACGTGTTCTCCTATTTGACAGCCACATTTTAAATTTCAAGCAGGACTGTTTCTCCCAGTTGAACTCTAATTATTACAGAAATATTTTAATATAATTAAAACTCTAATCTAAGTCTATTTAGATGGTTCATTGTAACTCTATTTTGACAAACCAATTAACAAGAGCTTTTCTTTTGGGGGCAACAAAATATAGTCACAGAGAAGTTTTTTCTATGAGAATTTCATGGTAACTAAAGATAATTTTGTTCTCGAGTTAAGACTTTATTTTCGAGATTTTAGGTTTATACGTTTAATACATTTAGATTTATTTTTTCCATCTTCCCTTTTTAAAAACAACTTATTTTCCTAAATTTTCAATAAAATCAACTTATTAGCCCACCTACTTTTTTTTTTTTTGCACGTGATCATGTTGGCATCGAAATCTACAGCAGTGAATGCCTACCCACAGCGTAATCAATTCAACCCCCAATTATCATAAAATAATGCAAACAGCATATTGTCCATTGCTTGCTAATTGTCATCGCAAGTCACGTGACCATGCATGACCATGTTTATTAGGTGGATGATGCTGATGATCACATGCATCATACGATACATACATATTAAGAAAAGTAAAACAGCAGAAAAATAGGTAGATTTTCCCTAAAGAATTAAAAGTGATAAAAAGGGAAGTAAAAAAAGGTAAAGGCGAAGGAATCCTAGAACCCCGTCACTTCGTCAGTGGTTATACCGTAATTTAGTGGAGCCCTAGACCCAAATGTTAAGGGAATCCTGTTGTAAACGCCAAAAAAAAAAAAAAAAGAACCCTTCACCAATACGTTGCCGAATCGCGGCGCTTCGTTCATACTAAAATAGAGAAGCGGACATCAGAAGCTCTACCCTCACTCTCTCACTTGAGGCGTATGATCAACACGCCATCAACTAGACCAATCCAAAGGCGGCATGCGAGCGTGGATACCCAATAGCGAGTGAGAAGTGTTAGTTTAAAAACCCCGTGCAAATTAAAAAAAAAAATTAGGGCAGCGAAACATGATCCGCATGAGATGGTAAGATTGGTAATTGATTTGAGAGAGAAGGTAATCCTAACTAATAAATATTATTATTTTTCCTCAATTTTAGGAAAATAGAATAAGAGTGAAAAAAATCTATATCCATTCGAAAAATTAGATAATAAAATTGAAATTTTAAATTAAATAATTTTAGTTTTTCGAGTTAATTAAGTTAATCAGATTAACTCGAGTAAAAAAATTAAAATTTTTAATTTAACTCGAATATAAATTATACAATTCGAGTTATTCGAAAATCTGAATAAAAATTAATAGAACTACATCATTTTGATAAAAAAATTCTAAAGTTAAAAGTCAAAATCATTAAATTAAAAAGTAAAACTATATTTTTTTGATAAATGTTTACTCGTTAACTTATGTAGTTAAATAATCTTGTACTTTATCTACTAGTTAAATAATCGATCCATGTAAGGTAACATTGAGTATAATAATAAGATTTATTAACTCGACTCAAAATTTTTTTTTGATATGGTTCAAAAAAAATTTATATTAAGTTCGATTGCTAAATTAAAATTCTTTAATTCAATTAACTTAAAATTTTTAGATTCAATTTAACTCGAAAATTCACTCTAAAATGAAATTGGTTTTTTAGGTTTTTATTATTTTATTTAATTGAAGATATTTT
This sequence comes from Gossypium bickii, assembly GCA_025503065.1. Classification (NCBI taxonomy): domain Eukaryota; kingdom Viridiplantae; phylum Streptophyta; class Magnoliopsida; order Malvales; family Malvaceae; genus Gossypium; species Gossypium bickii. The sequence goes on from CP106711.1 coordinate 135,960,318, forward strand.
TTAAATAATTGTTTATGATGTTTTTTCTTCCATTGACATTTATGTCTCTCTGTTAACCTCGTTGGTCGGTCTTATTTTTTACACTGTTTTTCACTGGTGGTGTGCTCTATATTACTGTTCGAAACAATGAGATAAGAGGTTATTCTTGCTGGTTTTTTGTTAGGGGTTTAGTGTTCGAGAGAGAAAAATCAGTGCCATAGATTTCTAATCCTTTTTTTCATCTTTTTTTTTCTTCTAGATCTAGCAGTATCGAATTCGATTTTCTTTTGTTTTCGTTTTGGGTTCTCTTGAGAAGGCAAAACGGTAGAGAGGGGGCTTTGTTGAGCGTGTATAAGTCCACCTTATTCATCCATCAAATGATTGCCACTTTCTTCATTCAGTGAGTCCTATATATAGTCCTTTTAACACTTTTTGCTCTCTGCATTGTTTAAGCAATGTTCTCTCCAGCTTCACTACTTTCTTTGAGTTCCCTCTACGTTCTTCTGGTTTTATTATCATGTTTCTATGGAGGGGTTTCTTCTGTTCCCACTAAGGTTGGAAAAGGGTACCGTTTGATCTCAGCTGAGGAGACCTCTGATGGTGGCTTTTTGGGTCACCTTCAGATCAAGCAAAAGAACAACATTTATGGTCCTGATATTCCTCTCTTGCAACTTTATGTCAAGTAAGTCATCAGTCTAGTTTTACTCTTAATCTTTGCCTCTTTTGCATTTACATTCCCCTTAATCAAAATTTCTACTTTTTTTTTTTTTTTTTTGTTTCTAAAGGCATGAGACGGGAGATTGTTTGAGGGTACACATAACAGATGCTGAGAAGCAGAGATGGGAAGTTCCGTACAATCTTTTACCAAGGGAGCAACCACCCGCATCGAAGCAAACGATTGGGAGATCAAGAAAGAACCTTTTAACAGTGTCGGAGCTTGCAGGGTCTGAGCTCATATTCAGCTTCACAGCCGACCCTTTTAGCTTTGCGGTGAAAAGGAAATCAAATGGGCAGACCCTTTTCAATTCCAGCTCTGGTGGGTCGGACTCATTCGGAGAAATGGTGTTTAAGGACCAGTACTTGGAGATATCCACACAGTTGCCTAAAGATGCTTCACTGTATGGACTTGGAGAGAACACTCAACCGCATGGCATTAAGCTGTATCCCAATGACCCTTACACGTTGTACACAACCGATGTGTCGGCTATTAACCTCAACACTGATTTGTACGGATCCCACCCTGTTTACATGGACTTGAGGAATGTGGGTGGTGAGCCATTTGCACATGCTGTTCTCTTGTTGAACAGCAATGGCATGGATGTGTTTTACAAAGGGAATTCATTGACGTATAAGATTATTGGTGGTGTTTTTGACTTTTACTTCTTTTCTGGCCCCACTCCCCTTGACGTTGTTGATCAGTACACCTCTTTTATCGGCAGGCCCGCTCCCATGCCTTACTGGTCTCTAGGTATGCGTTTCATTTTCTCACTTGCATTGCATTAGGTTTAATGTTTTCCTATTTTGTTTTAAGTATTTGTTTATGTTCTTCACTGTGGAAATTGTGTTGGGTTTAATAGAAAAAAGGTCTCAAGCTAAATCTAATGAAATTGACTCAAAAACAATCTTTTATGCTACGACTAATATTCCCCTTTTATATGGAAAAGGTTAGATTTTGATGATAAATGTTGCATTAAATAAACCATATGCTGCATAATTTTGAATCATAATAGGGCAATATGTCGGTGTAAGACAACACCACAGATTTTAAATGTGATGAGGATGGACGATTAGGAGATGTAGGGCGTGGCAATGTATTAAGATGAAGATATTTTATTCCCATTTTAATATGGTTAGGTGGATTGGTCCCATATCCAATTTTACTTTATTTTCTTTGTTTAAAGTCCCCATCAATATGTGTCCAATAATTATGCAGGACCAACTTTCTAGATTTAAGAGATCTTTTTTCTTTAATCAATGATGAAATGACTTTAGGCATTTTAGGTCTTAAGTTGTTAGATAAATAATTTAGTAAAAGGCCCCATGAGGCAGTGTGTTTTTTTTTCTCATATTTCACCTTGACTACGTGAGTTAGATGGGCACTATGTCATCTTATCATAATGCTTTGGGCAATTAATTATTAGGCCCTGACTTGATGCTAACCTTAGGTGCACCCTCAAGTAGTGTGTCTGGTGTCCACACATGGTCAGTTTATGGTCCCTAGCCTATGGGGTATGTAAAGTGAACTTTTGTGTTCTACCTGCATGTTATAGCACCTTTTGTGTCGGTAGATGCATGATCAAAGTTAAAAACTAGTACTTTTCCCTCAACAAAGGTACCCTTTTAACGTATAATAGACAGGTACGCCTCATCTGTGAGGCTTGTGTTTTTTACAATGCTTGGGCAAGCAGAGCATACATGTGATATCTTATGTATCCCCATGATATTGACTGATGTGTTTGTATTATGGCAATAGCATGTGGAGTTGTCACTGCTTGTCATGGATTATAGGTAGAATAGTAATATATTTACTTGAGTTAAAGAGGAATCGTCGCATTTATGTCTCGTCATTTCGATGCCATCATGAAATTTTGCTGCAGTGTTTCATCCCAATACTTGATATGGACTTCTTTTCTCTGTCTTGTGAAAATGGAACCAAGTTAAAAGATTACAACATATATAATATTGGTTATTAGATTTTGTTTTCGTGTAACATTAAGCTTCCTCTGTCTGGTTTAGAGATACATAGGAGGATGCTTGAAGATTATTGTAGTATCTTACCATGACATTGAGATGAATAAAATATATTCAATTTTCTCTTTGTTTCTACAAAATTTGATTTACAGGGTTTCACCAATGCCGATGGGGTTACCATAACCTCTCTGTAGTTGAAGATGTAGTTGAGAATTACAGGAAGGCCCAGATCCCACTTGATGTGATCTGGAATGATGATGATCATATGGATGGCCATAAGGACTTCACCCTCAACCCCGTAAACTACCCTCATTCGAAGCTTCTTGCATTCTTGGACAAAATACATAACAGAGGCATGAAATACATTGTCATCATTGACCCTGGAATTGGTGTTAATTCCAGTTATGGTGTTTACCAAAGAGGCATTGCCAACGATGTATTTATCAAGTATGACGGTGAGCCTTACTTGGCCCAAGTGTGGCCCGGGGCTGTTAATTTCCCAGACTTCCTCAACCCTAAAACTGTTGCGTGGTGGGGTGATGAAATCAGACGTTTCCATGAACTTGTCCCTGTTGATGGGCTCTGGATCGACATGAATGAGGCTTCAAACTTCTGTTCTGGGAAGTGCACGATACCAAAAGGCAAGCAGTGCCCGAGTGGGACTGGCCCTGGTTGGATTTGTTGCTTGGACTGCAAGAACATAACAAAGACAAGATGGGACGATCCACCATACAAGATCAATGCTTCAGGCTTGCAGGTACCCATTGGGTTCAAAACTATTGCCACTAGCGCAGTTCACTACAACGGTGTTCTAGAGTACGATGCTCACAGTCTTTATGGCTTTTCACAAGCCATAGCAACTCACAAGGCACTCCAAGGGCTTGAGGGAAAACGGCCATTTATATTGTCACGATCTACATATGTTGGTTCAGGAAAATATGCTGCTCATTGGACAGGTGACAATAAGGGCACTTGGGAAGATTTGAAGTATTCTATAACTACAGTGTTGAACTTTGGTATATTTGGGGTTCCAATGGTTGGCGCAGATATATGTGGGTTCTATCCTGCCCCAACTGAAGAGTTGTGTAATCGTTGGATCGAAGTCGGTGCTTTTTACCCTTTCTCTAGGGATCATGCAAATTACTATTCTCCAAGGCAGGAGCTTTATCAATGGAAGACTGTCACGAAATCTGCTCAAAATGCACTAGGTATGAGGTATAAACTTCTTCCTTACCTCTACACACTCAACTATTTGGCTCATACAAGTGGAGCACCAATAGCCAGGCCACTTTTCTTCTCATTTCCTGCTTACAAGGAGTGCTATGGGCTGAGCACCCAATTCTTGCTCGGAAGCAGTCTCATGATATCTCCAGTGCTTGAGGAGGGGAAAACATCGGTCAAAGCACTCTTCCCGCCCGGTTCTTGGTACAGTCTCTTTGATATGACACAAACCATAGTGTCAAAGGGACAATACTTCATGCTTGATGCGCCGTTGCATGTGGTCAATGTACATTTGTATCAAAACACCATACTACCAATGCAGCAAGGAGGAATGATCTCCAAGGAAGCTAGAATGACACCATTTACTCTTATAGTAACCTTCCCTGCCGGGGCTAGCGAAGCACAAGCCAAAGGCAACCTTTATCTCGACAATGACGAGCTTCCAGAAATGAAACTCGGAAACGGGTATTCAACATATGTCGACTTATACGCCACATTGAAGCAGGGATCAGTGAAGATCTGGTCAGAAGTTCAGGAGGGTAAGTTTGCTTTAGACAAAGGCTGGAAAATTGAGAAAATAACAGTGTTGGGATTGAGTGGAAGTGTAGACACGTCTGGGCTTGAAATTAATGGAAGTCCAGTAGCCAATGGTGCTTCCAACATAGAATTGAGCTCAATGGAACAGATGCATTTGCAGGATGTTGAAGATGGGGTTGGCAAGAAGAAGTCTTTAATGGTGGAACTTTCAGGCTTGAACTTCTATGTTGGAAAGAACTTTGACATGTCCATGAAAATGGGGGTACAAGGTTGATGATTATGGTGTTATGTACTATTCTTTTTTCCATTTCATTGTTGATGGTTTCCTGTTTGTCTTAATTAGGGGGGCCATGCCAAAAGGAAAACAAGGGTTTAAATCTTGATTGCATGCTTAGAGGCGGTTGGTGGGTGTTATAATTTAAACTGCTGCAGTAATGCAAATTTGATGTTATGATTTCAGTTGTTTTTTAATTTTGGAAATTGAAATCCAATTTTTCCTTCTTTTAATTCTGGGCTGTATTTATATATTTTGTTTTAATTCGATCCTCACTCAGGGTGAAATAACTTTAAAACTCGTAGTTAGTATCTACCTTTTAATGGGTTTACAAGATACGGTGAATTATCTGGTGGAAGTCCATGATTTGATTATGAAAGATACAATAAATTAATGTGACCGTTTGGGCCGTTTTTATCAAAAAAAGATACGGTGAATTAATTATTAGGCTTGCTCCAATAAATACGAATGAACTAAAAAAACGAAATACTCTCCTAGACTATTTTAAAACACTACATTTTCAAAAGCTTAAGTGAGTATAAATCCATATAATTGAACCTTATATTCCCCTCAATCATAAAAACCCCATTTTTTTTTTTTTTTATTCCCTTGGATCAGCAACCATCATCACTACTGCACATCCATGTAAAGCTTCCTCCCCCAGTAATCCATCCATTATCACCAATAAATAGATTTATCATTTCTATTAAATTATATTTATTTTGTTATAGTGATTAATTTATTAATTTTTTAAATAAATAAAATATAATCTAATCTAATTATTAGTACAGGAGTTTCTATAATACTTTTATCTTAAGCAGTTGCGTGAACAGTGAATTTGGGGTTGAATTGATTTTGAGTTAGATTAATTTGAATTTTAAAAATTTTGATTTATTTTTGAATTTGAGTTTTCATAACACATTATTTTTTATATTATAATCTTATTATGTATATTTTACTGTCGATATTGAAGATTAATTTTTTTAAGATTTGTGATTATTATTTTTAATAATGCTTTGGATATTTAGAGTGGAATGATTTTAGGATTGTAGCTAATTTTTGTCAGTGATCTTCTATATTTGATAGTTATCTTCCGATTTTTTTTATTCACAATACTTAAAACTAAAACATTAAAACATTGTACTCTTTATCCCTCGATACTATTTCAAATAACAGGACAAGCAATGTGTGTCAAACCAACAAAGTTGAATTGATCAATTTATCAGTGTTTGATTCAATTGACTAGTCTTGTTTTAATTAAATAAATTAAAAATATATTTTAAAAAATAAAAAATTAGTTTAATCACTGATTCAACCGATATACTGTTTAGTTCTTAATTCAACCAATTTGATCATTTCTTCATTTTCTTTTAGGTATTTACAAGGGATGCCTTTGATTTGATAGTGATGATTGTGTGATCAGTTAGGTGATAGAGTAGATGTCGTTCAGCAGAGTATTGTTCTGATATTGTAACAGTTCGATTTAGACCCTAATCGGTTGATTGTTTCAGGATCACAAATTCGAGTCAGAATAATATTAAAATATTATTTTTCGTGTTAATTATGTGTGAATTAGCATGTGTGAAAGTTTTGTATAAAAAATTGATTGTTTGTGAGCTTAATTTAATAAAAATGGCTTAATCGCATAAATTATAAATTTGATAGTTTAATGTGCTAGAACTAAATTGAGGTTGTCTTTTTAAATGGGAGCATTTAAAATGCAATAAACCCATTTTTTATTGGATAGTGCGGTAACATGGGTATAATATATAGTTTTTATGTATATTAATTTTATAATTAATATTATTATATTACATCATTTCAATACTTTAATAAGACAAAACCATAACAATTTAAAAGTCATTTTTTCTTTCTTGCTGCCCGAAACAAAGAAAAGAGAAAGAACGCAGGAAAGCTTAGGGTATTCGGCACCAAGTGAGCTTGATTAAGGTATGTTTAAGTTTCAGTTTTTGATAATTTTTACGTTTTTGAGATCGTTGCTAATAGATGCACAAAGCCCATGTTTTAATTTTTGATTTTGATGAATATTTTGAGTTGAGCTATTGATGATAGATTGTTGTTTATGTTGTTTGATGATGAAATTTGATATATATGTGTTAGATTAACAAGTTTTGTCTTTGAATTTTTTATAAAATTGAGTATATTGGACTAAATTGCAAAAAAAAAATTTTGAGGGATTAAAATGTGAAAAAAATGAAATGCATGGACTTGTATGAGGACTAGGAATATTCGGCCCTTAAGGTATATAGTCAAATTTTGTGTATTTTGTATTTTGTGCAAATAGGACTAAATTGTAAAAAGTGTAAAATGTTAGGGGCAAAATGGTAATTTACCTATTTATATGTTTTTGGATTAAATTGAATGAAAATATGTTTGAATGAGCTTAATTTGAATATGTTTAGATCAAGAACCAAAGAAATCAGACTTGAATCGGGGAAAAACGAAAATAGTTAAATAACCGATTTTTTTCGTTCGACGATATCCAAGGTAAGTTTTTAAGCTATTAAACATTGTGAATTGTGTATATAATTTAATAATATGCTGATTTGGAAATTGTGGAATTAGTATTGAGTTAGCCGGATGTGATTAATTATAGAATTAATATGTTTAAGTTTAGTTCGATTGAGTTATAATATTTGAAAGTTCGAATGAAGATTATGAAGTACAAGAAAAGTTCGATACATGAATTGGTTGTGAGACAGCTTTATAAATATAATATTCAGGCTTTGAGCCTAACAAGCCTCGTGCTGGTGAAAGAATTCGGGCTTTAAGCCTAGCAGGCTTTGTGCGGGTGAAAGATATCGAGGTTTATGCCTAGCAGGCTTTATGCAGGTGAATTATTATAAGTGTATGCTTAAATAGATTCTTAATGATGTGGAACTTAAATTCGGTAAATGAGCTTGATGTTCAGGTATGTGTAAGTCTATTGGTTATTGAAGATAAGGTAAATTAGTAAATTAATATTTGTTATTAGTTATATGTGATACAATTTAAGAATATATGTGAATTTTAGTAAGTGTATTCGGCTTTGTAAATAAATAGTATTAACATTATGGAATTGATTCTAGATATGAGCATATATGTGTCGTCGTATATTTGGCCAAATAGGTATGTGCATATGTGATGTTTATTGAGCTTGTATGTTCGGACATATGTTATAATGTATTGTGCTTGTATATTCGGCCATATGTGATAAAATAATAAACCATGTGTATTCGGCCTTATAAGTGAGTAAATATAAAAGTGATATTTTGAATCATGATTATTCGGACAAATAGGTATGATTGTAAACATTATTGAGATAGTATTCATTTGAGAATGAAATGTTGAATAAGATCTTGTTAACTGAGAAATAATAGTATTCGGCTAAGGTAAAAGTATTTGTGTTAAAGTATAATATTAACGATACAATCTGATTTGTTTGATATGTTTGATTATTCATTTGAATTGTTTAATTTGCTTAAGGCTTACTAAACTAAGTTAGCTTACTCTGTGTGTTTTTGTTACTCTGTTTTACAGATTTTGGTTGTAAGCTACGAGCTCGGGGATCATCATCGAAGTCATCCACACTATCGTCAATCTTCGGTACTTTTAAAAGTCTATGTTCGAACTTGTGGCATGTATAGACTGGATTATGTTTTGGATCGATGAATTTTGCCTTTGTAAATAGCCATGGGAACAATATATGAAAACTGTACAATGAGATTTTTGAATTTAGGTTAAGAGAGGTCAGAACTGTTGGCCAGTGAAATAGGAGAAACTTTAATGAATAAACTGTACTAATTGGCCACACGAAAAATTCTGAAAAAATTATAGTAAGAAGATATATGAGTCTAGTTTCAAGGAAATTTACGGATCTAAATTTCGAGTTTCGTAACTCGAGTTATAGTCAATTTAGTGAACATGACGCAAATGGACAGTTTCAATTTTTATGCCCCGAATTAGTAGTTAAGTCTAGTAATGCCTCGTGCTTGACTTCGGCAACGGTCTCGGGTAAGGGGTGTTACATTTGATTGGTATTAGAGCTATGGTTTAGTCGATTCTAGGACTACCATAGCGCGTGTGAGTCTAGCTATACATGCCATATTTTATACTGCGATTGTGTGATGAATTCTGACATCTGAAAATGTGTTTTCATATAGTAATGGATCCCGATCGAGCCGTAGATGATGATGTCGAGAGTGTAGCGCCTGCTCCCGTGCCAGGGACAGCGCCGATAGATTCTCGGCCTACTTCGAGTAATCCAGAGGGGGAGGCTAGACAAGCCTTCTACCAAATGATGAATGATTGGTTTAAACAGTATATCCAAACTAATCCGGCTGTACAACAACCTCCACCTCCGAATAATTCGTCTCCGATACCTATGGTACCCCCGATGATAGATCTGATGAGATTTAATAGGCCCATTATAGATAAAATCAGAAAGCACGAGGCCGAGGAGTTTAAAGCTAATGATGATGATGATGCTGAACGAGCTGAGCTGTGGCTTGATAATACTATCCGTGTGTTTGACGAGCTATCATGTACTCCGGATGAATGTTTAAAATGTGGTATATCCTTATTACGAGACACCGCATATCACTGGTGGAATACGCTAGTATCGGTGGTTCCGAAAGAGAAAGTGACATGGGAATTCTTTCAGACTGAATTCCGTAAGAAATACATCAGCCAAAGATTCATCGATCAAAAACGCAAAGAATTTTTAGAATTGAAGCAGGGTCGTATGACCGTAACTGAGTATGAACGAAAATTTGTGAGACTAAGCCGATATGCTCGTGAATATGTTTCAACTGAAGCTATCATGTGTAGAAGATTCGAAGATGGTTTGAACGAAGACATTAAATTGCTGGTTGGCATACTTGAGATTAAAAAGTTCGAGGTACTTATTGAGCGAGCCTGTAAAGCCGAAGAGCTTGGGAACGAGAAAAGAAAAGCTGATTTTGAAGCCAGAGACTTCCGTAAAAGATCATCGAGTAAGACTTTTCATTCAGTATCAAAGAAGTTCAGAGATGATTCTAGTAGACATAAAGCTACTTTGGACTTTTCCAGACGAGACCGAGACCGACCTCCTGTGGGTTCACGAGCCACTTCGATTGCCAGTGTTGGTTATGTTCAGCAGAACAGTGTTGAGTGCAAGCATTGTGGTAAATGGCATTCTGGAAGTTGTAGATTACATGATCGGTCATGTTTTAAATGTGGATCGATGGATCATTTTATCCGAGAGTGCCCAAAGTTAGCCGAGCAAAACACTGTTCAGAATGCGAGACCGAGCAACATGTCAGCGCGAGGCAGACCACCTAGGCATTCGGGTAATGTAAGTGGTAGTCATAGAGGGACGAAAGATACAACAATCCAATCTGAGGCTCGTGCACCTGCCAGAGCACATGCTATACGCGCTCGTGAGGATGCTTCTTCCCCAGATGTTATTACCGGTACTTTCACTCTTTATGGTACTAGTGTTATTGCATTAATTGATCCTGGTTCGACTCATTCTTATGTGTGTGAAACATTAGTATCCAGTAAGACTTTGCCTATTGAGTCTACTGAGTTTGTGATTCGAGCATCAAACCCCTTGGGTCGGTGTGTATTGGTTGACAAAATGTGTAAAAATTGCCCATTGATGATTTGAGATTTATGTTTTCCAGCCAATTTGATGTTGTTGCCTTTTGACGAATTTGATATAATTTTGGGTATGGACTGGTTGACTTTGCACGATGCTGTTGTTAATTGCAAAAGAAAGACCGTTGATCTGAGATGTCAGAACAGTGAAATTATTCGAATTGAGTCTAATGATCTGAATGGGTTACCAGCAGTAATATCTTCGATGTTAGCTCGGAAGTATGTGAGAAAAGGTTATGAAGCTTACTTTGCTTATGTGCTTGATAGTAAAGTGACTAAAAAGAAGATTGAATCTGTACCAGTTGGTGTGCAAGTATCCGGATGTATTTCCTGAAGAATTATCAGGTTTATGCCTAGCAGGCTTTATGCCGATGAATTACTATAATTCGGTAAATGAGCTCGATGTTCAGGTATGTGTAAGTTTATTGGTTATTGAAGATAAGGTAACTTAGTAAATTAATATTTGTTATTAGTTATATGTGATACAATTGAAGAATATATGTGAATTTTAGTAAGTGTATTCAGCTTTGTAAATAAATATTATGAACATTATGTAATTGATTCTAGATATGAGCATATATGTGTCTTTGTATATTTGGCCAAATAGGTATGTGCATATGTGATGTTTATTGAGCTTGTATGTTCGGACATATGTTATAATGTATTGTGTTTGTATATTCGGCCATATGTGATAAAATAATAAACCATGTGTATTCGGCCTTATAAGTGAGCAAATATAAAAATAATATTTTGAATCATGATTATTCGGACAAATAAGTATGATTGTAAACATTATTGAGATAGTATTAATTTGAGAATGAAAAGTTGAATAAGATCTCATTAAATGAGAAATAATAGTATTCGGCTAAGGTAAAAGTATGTGTTAAAGTATAATATTAACGGTACAATCTGATTTGTTTGATATGTTTGATTATTCATTTGAATTGTTTAATTTGCTTAAGGCTTACTAAGCTAAGTTAGCTTACTCTGTGTGTTTTTGTTACTCTATTTTATAGATTTTGATTGTAAGCTACGAGCTCGGGGATCGTCGTTGAAGCCATCCAGACTATCGTCAATCTTCGGTACTTTTAAAAGTCTATGTTCGAACTTGTGGCATGTAGAGACTGGATTATGTTTTGGATCGATGAATTTTGTCCTTGTAAATAGCCATGCGAAAATGGCTTGTTTTTAAAGTTAATGTATAGAGTTTAAATGAAATGGAGTAAAGATGTTATAAATTAGTTAACCATATTTTGCAATGAAACAGTTTTTGGTTAGCAGCAGTGACGTGATTTTGAAAAATCACTAAAAATAGGAGAAATGGAATTAGAAAGTGAATAAGATATAGAATTAAAGCTTATTGTGTCTATTTTTATATGAAAGAAACAGAGCAGACAAATGAATTTTATATTCTGTGATATTTGAAGTTTAGTGAGACTGGGTCAAAATGGTATTTGAAGTCCCCTATTTTGACTTTAGAAAATCATTCAAAATTGTACAATAATTTGTATGTCTAGATTCCTTAGTGAGTCTATTTTCAATAGAAACAAGTGGGAACAACATATGAAAACTGTACAATGAGATATTTGAATTTAGGTTAAGAAAGGTCAGAATCGTTGGTCAGTGAAACAGGAGAAACTTTAATGAATAAACTGTACTAATTGGCCACATGAAAAATTCTGAAAAAAGTATAGTAAGAAGATATATGAGTATAGTTTCAAGAAAAATTTACGGATCTAAATTTCGAGTTTCGTAACTCGAGTTATAGTCAATTTAGTCAACATGACGCAGATGGACAGTTTCAATTTTTATGCCCCGAATTAGTAGTTAAGTCTAGTAATGCCTCGTGCTTGACTCCAGCAACGGTCTCGGGTAAGGGGTGTTAGAGATATTTTCTTTGTTAAGATAGTATAAAGTTGGTACACTTTAATGGTCATTTCTTAGAGATAAGTGTGTTCCCGCTAAAAAGTGGATAATCCGTTAGAAGAGAAAGCATATTAGTAGCCTGCGGTGAGGCGGACGGCCATCCATAAATGCCTCTCAAGTAGGTTTATGTCGTGTTATGTGTCCAAGTTGGGTAGGGGTATAACAATTATTTATTAAAATTTTATTAAAATTTTAATATATAATTGTTAAAATAAGTATAATTAATTTATTGATTAAAATTTTTTTTGTTAAACCAAATGATAAATGATTCTGTTAAATTATGGTTATGATCTCTCTACTATATTTTATTTTTAAAAATACTTATTTGAATTTATCGTGTTGAAATAGATTTTTTTTTTTTGTGTATTAGAAAAGTGTTTAAAGAATAATTCACATTAATATTTTAACAAGAATATTAAAGATACTATTTGGGGTTGACTAATGTCATTGTAAAAATAAAGGGCCTTGTTATATCAAATTAAAATATTTAAGGACTAAATCTCAAATTTGACTTAAAATATATGTCACAGATTTTATACAAATTATTTCATATTTATAAATGACTGATCCAAATTTATTTATCGGATACATAATCTTTGCTCAAACTCAAAAAATTTATACAAAAAGGCTAATAAATTGGATGAACTGTAAAATCGGGAAAAAAAACTTGGGTGCTAAAATGAATATTGAAGTCAAACTCAATAAAGAATTGAAAAAAAAAGAGGTTAAGTACCAAACTGAATATTTAAATCAAAACATGTACCATATAGTATATTATCCCTTTTAATTTAAGTGGCTTTTACTTAGTTCAATCCTTACTCATTGTGGCTGGTTGTATTTCTTTCTCCGAATCTGATCCAAGCTGATATTTAACCTTTAAGCAGACATCGAGACCATTGGAAGGACTTAATTGATATGATACTAATACTCTAAAGACTTAATTAAAACATTTTAAATTTTAGGACTATTTAGAATCGGACTAATAGTTCGGGGACTAACTAATGATATTAACCATCTTATTAGAACCCTAAATCAATAAATTGCTTCATTTCATTATCTTTACTCTTTGGCAGCTGCCCCTTCTCTCCTCTCCTCTACCAGTGAGTACTACTGAAATTTGCAGAATTTCTTTTAATTGGTTCTATTTCGAAATCTTTGAGTTTCCTTAATTTATAATTTTTTATATCACTTGTTTGAAAAAAAAAACATTTCGGTGTTGTTGATTTGCTTGCTCTATAATTTTCATTTGATTTTTTTTCCCGATTCATCATCTGATCTGAGTTAAATTTCCCAGATCTGTACAAAATGGTAAACTTCGCAGTTTTTTGAATAACACGGATTGGCCTCTTAGCAACAATTGGTGTTTTGATTTGGGAACTACTATTGGATCTTCAACAGCTTGAGAGGGACATCTGAAGTATAGAATGACGAACGAACTTCCATTGATACCCGATGAACTTAGTGTTGGAAGGAAGCAATCATTTCCCGGTTTCTTTTTTTGCTTCTGTCGGTCAGATAGTTCGTCTCCTTTGTACTTTAGATGTCTCTTCCATGCTGTTTGAAGTTGTTTGTAGGTCTACTAATCTCCAAGAACAAGTTCAATGACTTCATTTTTTAGCAGAAGCTGAGTCGAAGTGGAGATTGTTCGAAAAACACTAGAAGTTTGAACAATTTGATCTACCGTGGTCAGAGATATTCGATGTTTAAATCTAAATCTTAATTACCTAGTTTGATTTCATTATATGTATCTTCATTTAACTTTCTAATTGACTTAATTTTTCAGGAGTTGAAAAAGAAGAAGCAAGAGAGCTATGCTACCTTCACTAATAATATGGTATGCACATTATACTATAATACTATAAACCCATCTTATTTATAAATCACATTAGTACTTTGATTTGGTTGTAGTGAGTTTCGAAAAAGGATTCATGCCTGACAATGAATGTTCAACTTTTTTAGTTCTTTTAGTTTTCTTAATGTATTTAGAAGAATCTTTGATGGTCATATTCGATACCCATATCACGATATGCGTCAAACAGACATTTTAAGCAAACTGTGGAATCCGAACAACCTAGAGTTTTAGGGCCTGTTTAGTAGTGCTTTAAAAATTGTACTTCTGTCTCCAAAAGCACTTTTGGAAGAAAAGTTGTGCTAAACAAGCTGTTTTTAGCTTGTATATTTGTTACTTGATAATAATATGTCTAAAATGGACATTTTATTTTTTAATAGTACTTTTTGACAGCAATGCTAAACACTCAAATTTTAAACCAAACTTTTCAAAAGCAAGCATTGCTAAACTAGCTCTTGATATCAGACCAGATAACCTTAATGTTTAGGACTCTCCCTGCTTCTCCAATTCTGCATGGACTTTTGCATTGAAGACTGTATATATTGTTAGAATCTTTCTAAGCACTATATATATACACTTTTGCATGTTTATACGTTTGAAGCTACAAACTTGAAAATGCATGTCTTGAGCTTTATTTTTTTGCCGTATATATCCAGCATCAATGCCTCGAGTCGTTCTTAGAGCCCTTAAGAAGAGGGGTATGATATACATTTGTACGAAGTTTTATATTTATGCATTGGAAAATCATGATCAAAACCAACTTAATGACAATGGCAAAACAAAGTGATCTGGAAAATCAACCTTACTTGATTAATTTGTGGTGTATTTGCATCTCTGTTGCATCTCTATTTTCTGCAATATCAAGGGTTCTTAATTTCTCAAGTGATCAGTCTGGGGTTGCCTTTCTGCACGGTTCTTCATTTCGATTGTTTATTCGTATTCTCCTACATTTCAAGGGTTGGCAACTAGACTCTGAAAAAATGAGGTATTGGTATAATTTCTCTACTGCAATATCTATCACTTCGAACTTACAACACTTGCCTATTTTTTGTTGTTTTAGTTCTCTGCAGCCTTTCCTTGGTTTGTTCAGAAGAATCTGCTACTAATGAGCCTATTACCCCTGACCAAGATTCAAGGAGATTTACCCCTAACAATTGAAGAATGAAAAGGCTAATTTTGATAATTTGCCTAAACAACTTTATGGAAGGGACAGCGCAAAAGTGGATGTTTCAGATATCAAAGGCTTTCAAATGCATTGAAAAACACTCCACGGGGGGAATCTCCGGAGTACATGGAACTTATTACTGTCAGAATAAGAAAATGTTGTGGTAAAGCTAATGATTTTTCACACAACAGTATCCAAGTTCTGGTCCATCCTAGAGATGGAAAGCGTGCCAATCTGGACTGCATTCGACAGGGGTACAAGGCTTGGCTTTGAAGTTGAATATGCTGATAGTCTCTTAGATAAAAACTATTATGCCCTTTTTGCTTTTGCAGATTATGTCAAATGAGACCAAGAAACAGAGGATTCTGAAACCAGATGTGGCTAAGCTCAAGGTTTTGATCAAAGGTGTAATACGCTCGCAGAGTTGCAGCAAAATCTTCGGTAAATCACCATTAGAGATGGCTTCTTCACTTTCGGAACTTTATTGATTGGTTTTCATTGTTGTCACTTATCTTCTGTTGCCTTTTAGGACACTCAACTTTGAAGGATTGTTGATATCTTAATTTTCCTCCATATAACTCTTTTTGGGTTTGGGTTTTGTGAATTTCGTTGTTAATTTTCTTGATAAAAGTAAGAAGTCAAAAGAAGGAAAGGATGAGGAAAGGAAATTAAAACCCAACAAACAAGTGGCATTCCCTCCCACCCCCCCAACCCAAAAAAAAGCATGATTATTAGTAGGGTATAATCTAGGTCGAGTTAAAAGGGTTAGAGGTTAAAAGTTTGAGCTTGATTGGAAATTTGAGGCTTTTAACCCCTTTGAAACCGTGTTTAAAGCTACTCCCATTCCTCAACTCTACCAAAAAACTTGTACTTCATATAAAATTTAAGCTTCTTTCAACTTTTGTTCTAGATAATGGGCGCTTAGATTTTACCTCCACTCTGCCCTCGAGTTTACCTGCTAGCTTCAAGTCGTATGTATAAAGGTGAATGTATTTGAGACCTCTCTTTATTATAGGAATTTAATTAAATTAGTCTCAGAAATTTAGTTGGACAATTAAAAAAAAAATCAAATAATCCTAAATTGAAATAATTTTAACATTAACTGTTTAAAAAATATCATGTACTGAACAAAGTCAATATTTTTAAAGTTTTTATGATTTTGTAAATAAATCTTTTATTTGAAATTAAACTCTCAATTGAAAAGTCAAGATATTTTATATATGGTAAATGTCGACTTCGTTATGATTAGGACTTATTTGATTTTTTTAGTATAGAGATTAAATTGATCTATTTAATAATAAAAGGATTAATTTGATCTAATCTTTATAATATAGGAACCTCTCAAGTATTTTTTTTTTTTTTTTGAATAAAAGACTGATTTTTATAGATTCAGGCTCACAAAGCTACCATACAATCAATTGTATCTGAAAAAACCTACAAAGCAAACTGCAGTAGCCGAAAGGCCAAACGGAAAAGGAAAATCTGTCCACTACAACCAAATAAATAAATAATAGAAAACGTTGAAGAAATAAAAGCTAATAAATGAAGCAAAGAAAAAGAGCCCGATGCCTTCATCTTCAGCAAGATGAATCATCAGCCAAAGCTCTCTCACCAAGAGTAGGAAATCTGAAAAAATGAAAAAGCTTCACCTTCTTTGTTCAACGCTTAATAGCGTCTAGAGATTCTGAGAACCTTCTCCAAGAACAAAGTCTCTCACTAAAACCCCCTTCGATTGCCCGTAACCCGTGATTCCTTCACCGCTAGCATCGCCACCGATTCGGAAGATCGTCGCCCAATACCCGGAGAAACTACTTCTTCTCCTTCGATCGCCAAAGATATGGGCCACTCCGTTGGTGAACGAGGCACGTAACGGTAAGAAATTTCTTGAAAATTTTGGCCTAAATGATTAATTTTCTGGGTTATTGATCTGAGCAACGATTTGTCCTTTTTCCCCCGCTTAATGCATTTGATGACCGACAGTGCATCACCTTCTACTATCACTCTGCAATATCTCCTTGCTTTCGCAAAAAGGACAGCTCTTTCGCATGCTCGGGCTTCGGCAACAAACGGGTCCACAGCATCCTCGACCAGATAAGTCTCCGCTCCTAAGATAATTCCTGATTCATTTCTAGCGATAAGTGCCGTTATAGCTAGTTTCTCCTTACTTTGGTATGATGCATCGAAATTGATTTTAATAACACCATCCTCTGGAGGCCTCCATAATTCTGCCGAATTTGGTTTAACTTGTAGATGTAAATTTTGTCGCACTATATCTGTTTCTGAAATATAGCCCCTAATGAAACCGTAACTTCTTGCAATCAAACTTAATCCCCTCATGAATTAGTCTGTTTCTACGATGCCAAAGACTCCATGTAGATATGGCAATAATTTTTCATTTGTTGTTCTTCAAAGAAAGAACAAATAACTGGAGAAATTCTTCCTGGGGTCGAGAGGGTTCACCTATGTCCGTAAAAGGGACACGAAAGTACGTCCATACTCCTCGTGAACAAATTGCAATTCCACATCGATGACACGAATCCTCCGTCGCTTCTTTGCATAAGGGATGATCGTTCCTGTTAATTTTCTTTTGGACAAATTGCTATAATGGGGAAGCATGTTGCTTACCAGTCTCCAGTTATGAATTTTTATTTTACTTGGGATGTTTAGAAACCAGAGGGCTTTGTAAAACTCTGAGTAATCCTCCTCTCGCTTTGTACTGCATTAGAATGCACTAGGATAGAGTTAAGAGCTCAGATCCACTTCAACAGTGTACTCCCCGGAGCCCTCATATTTCCACACTAGAATATCATCTTCACTGTCAGCTGAAATCGGAATGGAAAGAATTCTGGAAGTCGTGCCTTCATCAAAAAGTTCACCCAGGAGTTCCCTATTCCAGGTACATTTATCGGTCTCCAATAGTTGATTAACTGTACACCACTTTGAATCAATGTCATGCCCTGAAATTCTGTTGTTCTCTATTCCAGGAATCCAAGGGTCATTCCAGATGTTTATCTGTGCTCCCGAACCCACACGCCAAATCATCCCTTCCGCGATTACCTCCCTAGCATTGCAGATGCTGCGCCAGGTAAACGAAGGGTAAGAACCAACGTTAGCATTTAACACGTCGGTGAATGGAAAATACCTGGCTTTTAACACTCTGGCTAATAAACAATGAGGGTGAGTGATAATGCGCCACACCTGTTTAGCAAGCAACGCCTTGTTGAACAAAAACAAATTTTTAAAGCCCATCCCACCGGCACTTTTCGGTAAACAGAGTTTATCCCAACAACTCCAATGGATTCCTCTCAATGTTTTGTTACTAGTCCACCAAAATCGGTTCATAATGATTTCAAGCTTTTCGCAAAGCTTTTTCGGAAAAAGGAAGCACTGCATCGCATAGAGAGGAGTGGCCTGTAACACCGACTTAATAAACACTTCCTTTCCGCCCATAGAAAGATAGCGAATACTCCAGCCCTCTATTCTTTTCCTGAACCTGTCGATGAACGAATTAAAAGCCCAGGTCTTTCGTCTGCCCACCATCATAGGTAACCCTAGGTAGTTTTCTGGGTTAGAGGCCAGTCGAACCCCCAACATCCCTGTAATCTCCTCTCGAACCTGGACGCTGACATTAGCACCAAAATAGATCAAGGATTTATCATAATTAACCCGTTGTCCTGCAGTTCGTTCATATTCTTTGATAACTTCATGAACCACATTCGCCCCTTCCAAAGATGCGTCGCCAAAGAGAATGCAGTCGTCCTTTGTCTGCCTCTCTCCCGAGTGAACCAACGCCCCGGTCAACGTCCTCTCAAGTACTTTAACTTATATATATTTGATTAATTCTACCGGTTACCAGTAGTTATTTTTTATGGAAAGTGGATGGTTCTTCGTTAACTACTTAATTTGTTTTTGTTTTGAAAGTGTTTTAGAACAATAAATGATTTCACAAATCGATTTGGGTTCATATTATCGTAAGTTTTATATTTTTTTTGTATACTAAAATTTAATAAAAAATCAAACTTTAGTCTCATATTTTAATCATACTAAAGTGATAAATTTATATTTATTTTTAGTGCAACGAGAAGTATCAATAAAACTAAAGTATAATGACAAATTATAATTTTTATCTAAAGTAGGGAAATTTGTATATTAACCCTATACTGTTAATATACGTGGGGTACAGTCGATGTTTGGTCCTAACATCTTGACAGCTGGTTTTTTACTAGGGGTAACAAAAATCTCAAAACACAGATTCAGACCCTACTC
This sequence comes from Gossypium bickii, assembly GCA_025503065.1. Classification (NCBI taxonomy): domain Eukaryota; kingdom Viridiplantae; phylum Streptophyta; class Magnoliopsida; order Malvales; family Malvaceae; genus Gossypium; species Gossypium bickii. The sequence goes on from CP106711.1 coordinate 135,979,866, forward strand.
GCTTTGTTAGAGTTGAATTTTTTTTATTGAAATAGGATTTGAGTTGTAAAAATCTTTCAAAAAATCAGGTCCAAATTAGAATCGAGTTTACGTTAAGTCTTTTCTATTCTACTAATACATGTTAATTTTTAGCTTTGCTGGGAAAAAATGATTTAACTTTTCAAAAAAAAATGTTAAATTTTAAGTTTTAGTTTCCACATAATAAAAAGATATTTTTTTATATACAACACAGTAACTAATAGCAAGGTTGGAGGGGGGAAAATTTTATTTGGTTCTCTTATTAAGCCTAAGTCTAAATAGGCGATGCGTTTAATGTAAAAATAACGATAATAATGAGATTAAATACTATAGCTTGAGATAAAAAATAAATTAAATGTATTAAATTCACATTAAATTTCAAAATAAGGGCGAACTATCTCTTTTAAACATCGAGTTCAGAGTGGAGATCGAGGTGGGCAAAAATCTGTTTCTTCCTGATGTCATTCATAAAAGGCAAAAATCTGTTTCTTCCTGATGTCATTCCTAACTTTTATGGGTTTGGGGTGGGGTGATTGGAGAAAGAACCGAAATAGAGAAAGAGAAAAAGGAAAGAAAAGACAAAAATAAAGTGGGTTTTTTATTTACATTTTTATATATTAATAATTTATTCTATTTGTTTTTATGATATTCGTATTATTTTTATTTCATTTTTATATTGTATCTCAATATATTTACATGGTGAAAAATGTTTTATTATTTAATTTAATATATTTTTAAACACACAAATTAATTTAGAATTTACAATAGACTAATTATAAAAAAGATAAAAAAATTTATTTTATTTAAAAGATATGTGCTTGATTTACTTGCAATTCTTTTTATCATTTTCAAATAATATATTTAAAGTGGGTTAATTAAGAATGCTATTTTTAAATAATATATTTAGAACGGTTGCTTTAGGTGTTAATTTATCCTTAATTTAAATTTTGTATCCATTTTAAATAAATAATAAAATAAAAATTTATGATTAAAAATTTTAAATAATTTATGATTTATTATTATTAAGTTTTAATAATTAAATGAATTTATAATAAAATTTGAAAACCCGGCATAGTTAGCGGGAACTGGGAGACAATAGTAGTGATGTAAAAAAAGGTCGTAAGGACACGTGTCGAAAAAGGTCCTTGGACCTACCATATAGGTATATACAAATAATAATTTATGATTTATTAAGTTTTTATTACGTCATGAAGGACACGTGTCGAAAAGAGGTCCTTGGACCTACATAAAGGTATATACAAATTTTACAAATATATCATACTCGGTCTCGAGCTACTATAAATTTCTCGAGTTGTCTTTAATGGCACTTGACATAATTCCTTTTAATTGATTTGGTTTCATTCGTTTCTTTGCGCAGCCGGCTTTTTTCTTCTCTACCTGTGAGTAACTACTGAATTACTAACTATTTATGTCTTGCTTTGATTTTGCTGCTGAGTTTCCTTTTAATGGCAGATTTTTAGGAAATCTGGTTTCATACCCTTTGGTTTTGTTACTTTCTGTCTGTTTCTTTCTATTTTTGTTCTGAATTCAGCAAAATCGTTAGTGTTTTCGGCTCAATGATTTCCGCTGATCTGATTTTAATTTCCCCAGATCTGTGAAAGATGACCGACTATTACAGTTATTTCAACTCCAACAGTTCTTGTGACGAGTTCTTTGCTGATTACCTTCTGAGCAACACCATCCTGACGGAGACATCTAAAGTACAAACTAGCGCGGACGGACTGCTGTTGTCCAGCCTGGAATCTTCAAGAAATCTTCGACAGCCTGGGAGGGCGACGCCTGAAGTACAAGATGGGACGAACGGACTGCCGTTGTCCAGCCTCGAATCTACGGGAAACCTTCGACAGCTTGGGAGGGCGACACCTCAAGTACAAGGTGGCGCCAATGGACTGCTGTTTTCGGTCGATGGTAATCAGGCTAACTTGGGCATGAAAAGAGACGTTGAATTAGTCCCCTGTAACTTGTCCGTAGCTGAAGGACGAGTCACAAAGAAGCAGTGCCGGGGAACCTTTTTTATCGATGAATCATCAACTCTCCAACAACCAGAACCGAAAAGGAAAGAGCTTATTTCGGGAAAAACTATAAAGGAAGGTGCGAAAGTTTTAGTGGATCGGATAGACCGAAGATTAAACAAAGTAAGTCTCTTACTTTAACGTAGCAATTCATATTCAATTCAAATTATTGTTGTGCTTTATACATATATGTTGAAGGTAAATAATCCCTCCTTCACTGGATTGGACTCTGCTTTGTAAAGGGAGGGTAATTCTTACCCACTGGATACACTTGTGAGGTCCTGAAGGTAACAATACCTTAAATGGTGCTATAAGTGGGAAGGAATCCAATGATCGCCCATCAATTAGTAAATGCTTAGGCTATCCTCTTCTTCTTTATTTTTTCAAGGAAAAAAAATGTAGATAGTATCTTGAATCGGGTAGTCCGAAAATCCTTGCATTGTCAATGTTTCTAACACTTGTTTTGTGTGTATATTTGGTGACATGAAGACTTATAGGAAGGTATATAAGATGATGGCGATGAAAGCCTCTCAGCTCTGCCCACAAGTTTTCGGCTCCCTTGAGCAAATCGAAACACAATGGCCACTGCTGTCCGATCTCCAGAAAGTTAAGCAAAATATCAAGGAAATCCTGGAGAATCACAAGGGGCGCCTATTACCAGAAGCTGAGGCGAAGCAGAAACTGCTTCAAGTAGAAAAGGAGCTCGAACAATTAGATCAACTAGAGGTATGCTAATGTTAAATATAATTACTAAGTTCAATTTTATCATCCAAATTTCCAATTTAACTTGGTTTTTCAAGACTTGAACAAAGCAAAGAACCTTGTTGATTGATATTAACTGATATCGTATCATTATTTCTTGCATAAGATGAACATTTCTCATTTACAAATCAGATTATTGTAATTATAATGTCTGTCCTCTAGACATGTTTTTAGACATAGCAAATAGCGATGTTCAGCTATTAAGCATATTCATGTCAAACACGGGAATCTTAAACTATTACTTTCAAGTTTCCTCATATATTTGGATGAAGTTTGGATAGTCATATGCATACCTATGTGTCGGTCGGTGCATTACTCATTTATAAATCACATCACAATATAATGTTTTCTTCAAGCACTAGACTTTTTTTTTAGACCTAGAAAACAGCCATTTTCAACTATTTAGTTGGATCCGAGTTTGGGTGTTAAGTGTCGGTTCACGTCTAGTACAAATGTGTTTAATTTTTTTAAAATTTTTCATGTATTTCGAGAAATTTTAGTTTGTCGACATATTTCAACCTGATGTCCGAACATGAATCGAACATGAATGCTTCAAGCAAAATGAAGAGCTCGAGTGACATAAATTTTCAGTTTGATATGGATAAACCTACAATTTAGGATTCTCTCCCCTGGCCATTTGCATTGAAAACAATACATAGTGTTGAAGCTTTCTAAGCTTTGAAAATTTTATAAATGGTTGAAGCTATAAACTTGAAAGAAAAAAAATACATATCTTTCCAGACATGTATCAATGTCTCAAGTCATTAAACTTGTCACTGTTCACATCTTGATCATTTGTTTATATTTCTCTTAAATTTCAGGAGTTCAACGGGGAGACGTTAGAAAAGGTATGTTATATATACGCATAAATATTTGAAAACTTAAATTTGAAATAATGTAACATAATTTAGGGTTGTGATCGAGTTGAGTTGAATTCGAATTTTGTTTGAACTCGATTGAACATTTCTTTTTAAGCTCGAGCTTGATGAGATATAATCGAGTTACTTGATCTCAAGCTTGATTAAGTTCATTTACCAATCTTTATACTTGAGCTTGAGCTTGAGCTTGAGCTTGGCTCGATAATTAAGCTTAAGATTAATAATATATAAATTAGGGGAGATAATGGAATTTAAAAAAAAATATGAAAAGCTCGATAAGGCTCACGAGTTGTTCGAGTAAAGTATTATTAAGCTTGAATTCAATTCGATCAATAGCTTGAGCTGCTTAAGCTCAACTTAGTAATTATTAAATTGAATTGAAATTTTTTTCGAGTCAAACTCAAGTATCTTGCGAGCATTAATATCTCATTCGTACCCCTATTAACATTATAATAAAATAAATGTAATCATTTCTCAAATCCATAATATAAATTTATGCGAAGCTTTTTAATAATGAATTTAAAATATCTTCTTCTTTTTTTATTTTTATTTTCCAAATGCATAATCACACTTTAATATCAATTTATTTCTACATTTCATATACACAACATCGCAATTTATAACTTCAAAATCCTTGTTTCTAAAAATTAGTATGGATTGCGTTTTGTTCTCTTTATTAAAAAATGAATATTTAACCCCTATACATTAAATAAAAGACTAAATTAGATTTAACAAAATGACGAATTTGCTCTTTGATCTAATCTATATAGACTAATTTGTTTTTTTAATAAAAATGATAAAACGCAATCTCACTTCTAATATAATACCCTCCGTGGTGCTTTTACCTTGTATCTCTGAAATTGACTTGTTTTTGGTGTTTGTTATTTCAGCTTTATTCTGCATGTTCACAGATGAAAGAAGTTGGTGGAAGTTTGCTAACTCGGGACGAATTTCAATCTAAATTTAGTGACTTGGAAAAGGAAATTTATGCCAAAGACAACAACGAAGTGGATGTTGAAGACTTCCCTGGCTTACAAGCAGCATTGGATAACATTACTGGCTGGGGAAAACTTCCAAATTACCTTGAACCTATTGCGATTCGAATCGAAGAAGCTCGTGGAAAAGCCACTGAAATTTCCCAAATCGGTAGTCAACTTCTGGTCTGCGCAGCAATTAAAGAGATGGAAAATTTGCTAGTCAAGGATTTGGACTTGGATAGGTTGAAAAAGTGGGGAGCCACCCTTAACAAGGCCAAAGAACATGGTTTTCAAGTGGGATTTGCTGATAACCTGTTGGAGTTGAAGTTGCTTGCCTACTTTGCTACTCAATTATTGGGTTCTGGAATCACAATTGGCTGAGCTTTCATGGTTGTGCATCAAAAGGTGTTTTTGCAGTTGCAGCAAAATATTTGGTAAATCAACCTTCCATATAAGCTTCAATTTGGTTTTGATGGACTATAGTTTCTATATTTACTTGTTCTCTATCTAAAACTTTATGGTTTTCAGTATAACTTGTTTATCTGTATTGCATTCATATATTTTGTTGTGTTATAATTGTATTTGAGATGCTTTATATTTATATTTTATGTTTATGGATTTTGAGACATTGATATATTTTATGTTGCTGTTATTTTTTCAAGGTAAAACTATCATTCACGTTGAATCGGATTTATATTTTATCTTTTTTATTTTAAAATGGATAAATTAATTTTTATAAGTTAGATTAAAGGTTAAACTGATCATATTTTTTTTTAAATTCTTTTCATTTTTACTGTTAAAAACTGATCACTAGACGTCAAGATAAAGTACATGTGTCATTATTTGATTATTCTATTAGCTACGTTAGTTTATAACAATACAATTTGATGAATTTTATAATAGAAAGGATTAATTTGTTCTTTAATCTAACAAAAAAAAGACTAATTTACTCTCTTTTTTAAGTAATGAGGATAAAATATTATTTGACTCCTAATATAAGAGCTTCTATGATATTTTATTTTATTTTTTTTCATGTTTCATTTTGTATCATATGATACCTAATAGCGTTTGGTTTAATTTTTATGGTCTTTGATATATGGAACGTTCTTAAATTTGTATTGTGTTTTGCCTATTTTGTTGGGTTATAATCGTACTTAAGATGTCATATTGATCTATTTCACATTGATATGTTATCTTTCCGTTATCTCACTTGATACTGTGTGTATCTAATATTGCTGTCTTTCTATATTAAAATCTAAAGAGCACAATTAGATTTCAACGCGTGTTGCATATTTTCTATTGTAATTTTTTTTTTTCTAAAAGACAATTAAAAATACAATTGTTTTTATTTATTTATTTTCTATAATATGTTACAACCCATTAACTAAGTTCATCTTTTCCAAAACCCAATAAAAATAATTGGTAAAAGTACCTTGGAGGCCTTTGTATTAAGAGTTATATTGCATTTTATTTTTTTACCTAAAATTAAGTAAATTAATCATTATATGTTAGATAAAAAAAATAAATCGATTTTCATATTAAAAAAATATTTTATTTTTATTATTAAAAACTAATGAGACTGACAAAATAACTCAAGAGTTTCACATGGTGTGCCATGTGCATCTCATTCTAATCTATGGGAACTAGTTTTTAACAATATAAATGGATGCAATTTTTAACGAAATAATCAATTTATTCTTTAATTCAATATATAATGACTAATTTACCTTTTTCTATAAAAGGAAACAAAAATTAATCTTACTCTTAATATCCTTCATAATACATTTACCAAAATAATTAGATTTCATGCACAATATTTTTTTTCCCACCTCCTCCTTATTCTCTCCATTTTAAAACATACAAATTTTTTTAATTAATTTTTTAAAAAATATTTTATAAACATTTCTTAAAACATATAAACTTTTATAATCATTTTTGGATTAGATCACTATTTGTGGTCGTAATTTTTTTTGTCCAACTTAAATTTTGAATTTGGCAATCGTTTTTACATTTAAACCTCAGACAAAAAAAAAAAAAAATGAATTCTCAAAATGAAAATAATTATCAAATTCTAGTACCAAATTACACATTAACCCTTTTAAAAAAAATAAATATACTTTTTTTTTCATTTCAAGATATAATGGTTAACTAAAAGTATTTATATTTCAGATAGAATTTGATCAGAATAGTATATAAATTATACATAATTGTTCAAATATAAGTCATAATTTTTTTCCATCTTTATTTATAAATAACTAAATTCATATATATATATCATATTCATTTTTATTTTTATTTTTTGTTTAAAACTCATTTTCGAGCTTAATAAATTTACCCAAATTCTTTAATAAATTGGATACACTCTTAAATTTGGACAAATAATTTAACTTTAACTTCAACTATTATTGTAGGGATAAATATTAAATTTATACATAAATTTTTATGCAATGTGTAATGTCATATATAAATTTTGATTTTTTTTACTATTTAAATAAAATTATAAAAATATAAAATTTGATTTTTTTTAAATATTTATAATGATATTGTTAATTTCAACTAATTTCTTTTCATTTTATCATATTTTTATATTTTCTAAAAAAATTTATTTCTATTTTTATATTTTATAATGTTTATATGTTTTTTGATAAAATTTTCTTTTACCTAAATGATTGAGCTTCTAAACCCTAAGTTTGCTTGCTAACGTCCCTTCACCATCGCTATATCTTTTGGCTTCAAATTATATAGAGGAACTAGAAATCTCGGACTTTCTCTTGCCTTACTTCTTCTTGATTAAATCCTTACCAATGAATGGCTTCATTTCTTTCGTTTTACTTTTCTGCAGCTGGCACTTCTCTACCCGTACTGCATGTGATTTTTCAATTACTCAGGTAAATTTCGTTTCATAATCGTTTAGAGTTTCGTTAGTTTATAATTTTTTATATTCATTGTTTGAAATAACGTTTCGGTGTCGTTGATTTACTTGTTCTTTATGTTTTTCAGTTTTGATTTGATTATTTTTTAGTCACCATCTGATCTGAGTTAAAATTCCCATATCTATACGAGATGTGGTGTCGTTGATTTACTTGTTCTTTATGTTTTCGATTCAATTGTTTTTTATTTATATCTGATCTGAGTTAAATTTTCCCAGATCTGTACAAGATGTGGTGTCGATGATTTACTTGTTCTTCATGTTTTCGATTCAATTGTTTCTGATTCATCATCTGATCTGAGTTGAATTTCCCAGATCTGTACAAGATGATCAACAGCAACAATAGGGATTTTGTTACATATGCTATGATGGACCTCTAACAGCTTGAGAGCGTGACAATTTCACGCGAACGAATTTCTAGTGTTACTCAATGATAACTGGGTGAACTCTATGTCGGATAAAGGCAAAATAATGTAACCGTGAAGATGTTTTCGATAAGTTCCTTTGCTTCTTTTCTAGCCGCGGCTAACATAGAGTTTACCTGGTTATCATCGGGTAACAATGGAGGTTGTTTGACTTTTAAACAATAAACAATGGGTTGATTCGCGTGGCTCAAATGTCACTCTCTCACGCTGTTTAAGGTACTTTATAGGTTGATCTAATCTCAAAGACATTAATCAAGAATTTCAAGGGTGAGTTAAAGGACACTTCTTTAGCAGAAGCTGAGACAAAGCAGAGATTGCTCGAAAACACCCGAAGTTCGAACAATTCGATCAACATTAATAGAAGATAATGATCTAAATCTCCATTTAACTTTCTAACCTAGTTTATGCAGGTAATTTATGCAAACCAGGGTTATCATTGACATGCAGGTATAATGATTATACTGTCATTTCTCATGCACAGACATGTTTTTAGACTTAACAAAGAAGTTGTTAAGCCATTTTCAGCTATAGTACTTTTATTTGGTGCCCTGGTGCCAGGGAAGCGATGAACTTTAACTGCAACAGTCATCCTTCTCCATGCCAAAAGAAAAAGAAGGGTTTAAGTCTTGATTGGTGCCCTGGTGGCAGTAGTGCAAATTTGATGTTATAATTTCAGTTGTTTTTTAATTTTGGAAATTGAAATCCAATTTTTATTTCTTTTAATTCAGGACAGATCTTGGGTTTAGGCTCAAAGTCTATTGGGCTAAATGATCAATCCGATGAACACAAATAAATCCCGTTATCATGCGTAATGATCCAATATCTGTGAACAAGTTGCTTGTTTGCTTTGCTGCTCAAATGGGCTTTGAAAGGTGCCAAAAAAGAAAAAGACATATTCTTCAAAAGCCCAATCAACCGATGAAGATTATCGGTTTTCTAATCGATTCAGCTCCTAAACCCTAAGTTCGCTTGTTAACTCCCCTTCATTATCGCCATATCTTTTGGCTTCAAATTTGATAGACAAACTTGAAATCTCGACCTTTCTCTCTTAATTAAATCCTCACCGATGAATTGCTTCATTTCTTTCGATTAACTTCTGCACTTCTCTTCTCTACCCGTACTGAATTTGCAGCAATTGGTTTTTCAATTACTCGGGTAAATTTCGTTTCATAATCGTCTAGAGCTTCGTTAGTTTATAATTTTTATATTCATTGTTTGAAATAACGTTTCGGTATAGTTGATTTACTTGTTCTTTATGTTTTTTATTTGATTATTTTTTATTCACCATCTTATCTGAGTTAAATATCCCAGATCCGTACAGGATGTGGTGTCGTTAATTTACTTGTTCTTTATGTTTTCGATTCGATTGTTTTTGATTCATCATCTGACCTGAGTTAAATTTCCCAGATCTGTACAAGATAATCAACAGCAACAATGGACCTTCAACAGCTTGCGAGGGAGACATCTTAAGCACAATATGACTAAACGAAACTCCATTATTGGCAGGAAGCAAGAAAAGAAGTCGGGAGAAGAGTTTTCGATCGGTTCCCTTTAGGTTCTCAAAACTTATCCGAAATTCTTCCCCGGTTTCTTTTCTTGCTTTCGTTTTATTGTTCGTTTACCTTGTGCTTCAGATGTCGCACTTCCAGTCTGTTTGAAGTTGTTTGTAGGCCAACCTAATCTCCATGGAAGAAATCCAGTAGCCGAAGTTGAGGTGAAGTGGAGATTGTTCGAAAACAACACTATAAGTTCGAACAATTCGATCAGCAACGGTCAGATCTACGCCAATATTTACAAATCTAATTATCAAGTTTGATTTCATTATCTAAATCTTAATTTAACTTTTTAACTTGTGGACTTTGTTGCATCCTTCACTAATAACATAGAATATCCACCTTTTTTTATCATTGAAATTAGCCAATACATAGAATATTTCTTATGTATAGATCGCATTATAATTATGTTGTCCTTTTTCAGACACAGATTTGATTTTAGACCTAATACAAAGACTTTGATTTGATTTGGTTGTGCGTTTTAAACAACGGTTCACTTTTCAATTTTTGTTAGATGAATCTTCGATCTTATACTTGTATCCGAATGTATTATGTTAAATTACTCATTTATAAATATAATGTCTTTCCTCATTCACCAGACTTGCAAAAAAGTCATTTTCAACTTTGATTCGGATGTAAATGTCGAATACATGTTTGCATCTAACATGGGTATATTTAACTTCTTGTAAGTTTTTTTCATGTGTTGAAAATGGACACTTGAAGCAAAATGTAGAATCAAAAACAGGCCAGAAATCTAATGTTTAGGACTCTCCCTGGTTCTCAGTCTTGCATGGGTTTTTGCATTGAAAACTATAAATATTTTTGAATCTTTGTAAGCACTATATACTTACTTTTGCATGTTTATACCATTGGAGCTACAAACTTGAAAATGCATATATTGACCTCTGTTTCCTTTCTGCTCTATATATTAGGCTTCAATGTCTCAAGTCAGTTTTAGATCTTCACATTGATCGTATATTCATATTTCTTTTAAATTTCTTAAATTTCAGGTGATAGCAACGAGACTCTAGGAAAAGAGGTATGGGTATTATTTCTCTGTTACAATATATGACAGTAACTTGGAACATTCTGCACTTAAATTTGTTTTTTTTTTTTTTCACTTTCTGCATCATCTTCCTGGTTTGCTTGGGAAGAAACTGCAACTAATGAGCCTATTACTGTTAAAAGAGTTAAGGCTAAGTTTGATTATACAGCTAGACAATACCGAAGTGGATGTTTCAGATTTCAAGTGCTTAAAGAGGCACTGAAAAACTATCGCTGTGAGATTCGAAGGGGCTCGTGGAAAAGCTGCTGAGGTTTCTCATACCGTCATCTGAATTCTGGTCTGTGGAGCAATGCAAGAGATGGAAAATGTGTGAGGTGGAAAATTCGGGCCACGTTGAAGAATTGGGGAGTGGCAATCAACAAGTTATTTTTATTAAACCTATTAAAAAAAGTAGATTGAAAAAAAAGAACAAAAATTGATGGCTGAAATTGGCTCAGAAATACAATCAGGGTCACTTTGATAAAACATATCAGCAAATCCCACTTGAAACTAATTTAAACTAATGAAGCAATTAAACTATTTTTATCTTTTGGGGATTTTGAAACCTCATGCGAGCTTCCATTTTTATTTCTTTGGCTTAAAGGTACATTTGTTCTTTAAAATTACCACTTCTTTTCTTTTAGCTGAGTGTTTATGAGTTTTTATATCCTATTTTGGTATTTGAATTTTTTTCATAAATTATTTTGATATTTTTTTGAACCACCATTAATTTTAAGATACGAGTCCCTCTCAGATTGTGACATAATAATTATTTATTAATTTTGTAATTTCTTTTTTTTAAAGTTTGGACAAAAAAATCTTTGAGTATTAAACTAAGAGAAGATGCTAAATTTGGGGCAAAATGCATATTTAAACTTATTTCCTTTAAATTTATTATTTTGATTAAATCATTTTTTGGGCTTGAAGTTGATAACTATTTCTATATTAAGGCTTGAATTTTTTTTGTGTTCAAGTTAGACCTCGAATTAGTTGAATTTAGTAATGTCATTATAAAAAATGTAAAAAAAAAATTGTAAAGAAAACTATTTAGGTATTTTAAAATTTATTAAAAATTATGCAAATATAAATAATATTTGTAAATTGCCAAGTTATTATGCTAAGATAAACTATAAAATGGATTAAATGTGAAGACTCCGAGGAAAGAGGTGTAATATATATACATACTGCCATTGAACATCAGCTGGCCTAACTAGCATTTGAGAACATGGATGGTATAAGGTATCTGATAGAGCACACACATACACTACATTGAACATCACTCGGTCTAACTAGCGTTTGAGAGCATGGAGGGTATAGGCTATATGATAGAACACTTATAAATGTATCAAATCCATAAATTTGTTCAATGCATATTAGTAAATTCATATCTTTTATATTGTTCAAATACATCACGTTAAATCTCAATCCTACTCGTCATTCTCATAATTTATACAGTAAATCAGATCCAAATCCAAAATTTTAAAAATTCATGTTTCTAATATGACCTTTTTTGTGTGTGTTTATTGTTTTAGTCTTTTTTGGCGTGTGCTCGTGCTCAAGATCGTGGAAATTGCATGTCGTTTGACTCTAAATTTGTTCATTTCATAAACCAACTTTACGACAACGACAACAACAAAGTGGAGTACAAAGATTTTCAAGGCTTAGAAGATGCATTAGCAAACACTGCCTGGGGGAAAGTTCCAGACTACCTCAAATCTATTGGGATCCGAATAGAAGATGCTCGTGGAAAAGCTACTGAATTTTCTCATACTGGAATACAAATTCTGGTCTGCGCTGTAATTAAAGAGATGGAAGATATGTCACTTGAGGATTTGGATTGGGGTACATTGAAAAAGTGGGCAGCTACGCTCAATTACGCCAATGAACATGGTTTTCAAGTAGGATTTGCTAATAATCTGTTGCAGAGGAATGCGGTTGCCTACTTTCAGAAGAAGGAGCTCTCATAGTTTATATTTAATCCTGTATCTAACATTCTGTTATGTTTTAATGTCTCATTTTGTGTCAAGTATGTTTCTGGTTTTCAGTGTCTCATTTTGGGTCATAACCTTATTTAATTTGTTTAATCAATTTAATCATATGTGTCATATATCATACTTACATGGACGGTCTAGTCCATATAATATCTGTACGAGTCTTTACAATTTAATAGGGTAGTTTTGAATTTTTGAAATATTAATAAGGATGAAATAGACATTTTCAATTAAGCAAATGTTGACAATATTTTATTTTAAAAGATATGTCAATGTTTACAAATCTAATTATTAGATTTGATTTTATGACCTAAATCTCAATTTATGCAGGTACTTTATGCAAACCAGGGTTATCATTGATATGCAGGTATTATGATTATACTGTCATTTCTCATGCACAGACCTGTTTTTAGACTTTAGAAAGTTGTTAAGCCATTTTCAGCTATAGGGCTTTTATTTGGTTGTTAGTTTTGAATTCAAGTTCATGCCCTATGCATGTATGTTATACTTTTTTTGTAGTTTTCGTAACGTATTTAGTTTTGAATACAACATTTTAGGCCTATATTTTAGATCGAGCTTAGTCAAACATAAAATGTGTTAACCTCTAGATATACTATATATATTGTATTGAACATCAACTGTAGCTTTTAGGAACTTTGATTTCAAAACTTGGATTTGGGTTGTCAAGCTTTATGACAAAAAACTAAATGTAGCATTTATGATTATTTCACGAATAATAATCAGATTCTATTGGCATTGTGGCGGCTTTAAGTTCTTTGTAAGTAAATTCTTTCGGCATATTGATTATTACCTATGTAAAAGACTGTCCTAGTTTCTTGAATTTATCTTGAATTAAGCAGTTGTGTGGACAATGAATTAGAGGGGTTGAATTGACTTTTGAGTCAGATTAATTTGAGGATTAAAAATTTTGATTTATTTTTATTTCAATTTGAGTTTTCATATCACCTTATTTTTTATATTATAATATTATTATGTACATTTTATTATTAGAAATTAATTTTTTCAAGATTCGTAATTATCATTTTACTAGCTACTCCATTAATGGTTTTTACTAGCAACGCTACAAGAAAGCTTTGAAATCTAAGCCCCTGCGAAAAAAAAATCTAAAGCTCGTATAATGTACACCAGTTGTTGATTAGATGAAAATTCTGGATTCCGACATGGTTGCAACTTGCAGGAACTTACTTTGTCTTGTCACTCAAGCTTTTTTCGTGTTGTCTTTGAGTCTGTATGCTGTCTGAACACTGGAGTGTAGTTATGGTGCCGGATAATCATGATCAATACGAAAGAATTAGCACAGCCAGAAACAGTAAGCTCGCCATCCAGATCTGTAGAAAGACATTTTTGCCTTTAAACTCGAGCAGGTAACCCTATTACAACCAGTGGGTTTGAGCTCCCATCCACAAAAATGCAACATAGACCTTTCCATTTAAGCTTCATATTGCTCCATGGCAAAATAAGAGGCAAGAGACAAAAGAACCATACAAAGTACTGCGCTGTGATTACCTGTTCTTCGAGAAGTAAATTGAGAATGAATACAGAAATGCTGATTCCAAACAACAAACGAAGCTAGGGAAGCTAAATTCATATGCCTTATTGAATGCTACGAATGCCTTTGTCTGTACAAAGAAGCAGAACACGAGATCCTTTGCTAAGTGAAAAATGTGGACTAGCTGCAGTATAAACTGAGACAGAAAGGAAATGAGCTTTTCAGAATCGAAAGATGGCGTTCTTAGTTGAGATAGATATGGTAGAAATAGATGGAAAAATTACGTCTTGGATCCATGAAAGTAAGATGATAGAGCAGTGCCTCGAGTAAAAATTCCCATCTATATAACCGGAAGAAAAAACCAGTGCAAAAGAGGATAACAGTCCCGGAACCAAGACCAAACAAAATCCTTGACCTCATGAATATGCTTTTCAATACATTACGTACAACACATTTATCAGTCACTTCTGAATTAATTTGACGAGGCTTTCCCTTGATCAGAAATCCAATCACTAAAGCAAATGCGTGGATTGAGAAAAAGGTTAATGGGAAGCACATAGATTATAGGATAAATTCTGAAGTGAAGATTAAGACCGTACCAAAGCGCAGCTTGTACTACATTACTCACCAAGAAAAAAAGAAGGAAATCAATAAAGCAGACCAATATACAGCCAACTCATCTTAACGTAGTGCTCAATCATCAACAATCAAACATAAGACTCACATTGGATATAGAGAACCAACATGTAAAAAAACTATCGAAATAAAAGCTTTCCTATTCAATACCCCACCTCGTAACTTTCTCAATCGAAATCAAGCAGGCAGTCCAATATAATTGTTATCTCAGTATATTCTTCCCACAAGTGAAATTACAGAGTAGGTTTCGTTAGAGATGGTAGAATGAGCAAATTAGCCCATCATAATGCAATCCAAGGTATAGTACAGGGGGCTTTCGTGGTACTTTACCCATTAGAGACACATAATTCAAATAAAGATATATCTTTCTGAAACACCAAACTTCTCAAAAGTGCAGCTTATGCAATTAAGACTCTCCCTTAGAAGGCCAATGCTCTAATTACATCCAAATTTTATAACATTCTTCGAATAACTAAGGGGCTGCTAAGCTTTTTAAGTCGGTTATAAAATGGGCCGAAGCTTGAAGCTCGACAAGTCCCGAGTATAGCTATCCCAACATACTAACAAGCTAACCGAGAAGAACCAAGAAAGGTAAAGTTCTTTGCCTAAGAGCTATCTTTTCTATTATGCAAGGGTACCATTGATGAAAGAACCAATTTTTTAGAGGCATTTTTATAGGAAACTAATTCATAAAGTACCAAAAGCAAAATATACCATTAGTAAGACAAATAATAATCCACAAAATCATGGCACCAACAATAGGTTCACAGTTTCCTCGAGTTCCAATTGTGAAGGTAAATGGGTTGAAAAGCCATATCAACATGGAATAAGTGCATAGATTATCAGGCACCTTACGTTGCTTCAATATGATAAGAATAAACAACCAACAAAGTAATCTGCAATTTGAGAATAAAAAATGAACAAAAAAAAAAAAAACATGGGTTTTAGCTGAAACTTTAATCTAAAAAAGGGTAAAAATTAAAACTGAAAATTAATCAAAATACCTGACGCTGAGAAGAGAAATTTGCCCCAAGAACGAGAAAGAAAAGAATTGGGGGTTAATTAAAAAAAAGAAGCAAGTAAAGGTGAATAACGGTAAGTGGTTCTTTTATAAGGAGAAATTTGCCCCATTTTCACAACCTCTTGCAAGTTTTCGATTTTCCGGGTTCAACTTCATGAATTTTGCAAATTATGAACAGATAAGGAAATCACATTCTAGGAATACCTGCAAACAATATAGCAAAATGGGCATCTCCTGTATTCTTTAACAAGAGTGAAAAATCTATGGCAAGGTTCTAATGTACCCGAAACGAATACTTAGAAAACAAAACAAAAGAATGCAAAATAAAGCAAAAGTACAACTCTCACGACCTGACAAAAGCCGTTCTCTCTCTTGGACAGGTAGCTGATTCAATACACCGGTCTTGTTTACGTAATTTTTTATGTTTCAATAAAAGGAATTGATCCAATTCTGCATTTCCTACTTTGTCCTATTCAACAATTGCATCAATGTAACACGCGATAGAAGCTTGCAGTATTAAAGGATTCTATTTGAAGTCCAATTCTTCTCTATTATGATCAATGTGCTTCTATTTCACACTATCTAATGAACTGCTCTAACTTCAAATCCATGCCAAATTGTTCAAATCACAAACCAAAACCAACTAAAACAGAATGCCTAATACCCGCCCTGTTTAATCGACCACGTGTAGAGAGTCGAAACTGCAAAATAACCATGGAACAGTATTGCCAATCCCCCAACAATCGAAGGTACTGCAAAATAACCATGGAACAGTGTTGCCAATCCCCCAACAATCGAAGGTTTTGTCCTCGGGAGAGGGTTAAAATTAAAAACAGATCAATAGAATTCGAATTTAGACATAAAATTAAAAACCCAATGTTTTAAAAGGAAAAAAAAGATCGAAATTATCGTGCATTAATCATTAAAAGCGGGAAAAAAGCATCCAAAATAACTAAAGAATCAGAAAAAAAAAAAAAGAACTTAGATACATTATTAGACAACAAATAGGCACAAAGAAAACAAAAAACAAAGTGAAAATAAGCAAAGAGAAAATCAAAAGAGAAAATGTAATTAATGTTTACCAACAGAAAGTGATTATTTGTTAATGCAGATCGAGCGAAAGAGCTCTTTCTCATATCCACCATAATTGTGATACATCATGAGACTGGGCAGTCTTCTAATCCAAATAAAGCAATGTCAGATGATGCAAGAAAAGAGAATCCAATTTCTTTTCTATGGAAAATAGACATTAAACAAAGCTAACAAAAACAGTCTACAATTAGAAGGGGGGAAGAGCAGTAATGTAACTCAAATGTATTGATACAAATTATTGGCATCAAAAGACAGAAACAAGGAACCAACAAGTGTTGGATGCAATGGTAAGGCACATTGCACTCCCAAGGACCTTGGAGATGACATTGTTGGGAGGGGAAGCCATGAACCCCAAACATAGATTGTTAAATTGACATCGAGGATAAACAAAAAAGATAGAAACAAGGCATTAGAAAAAGCTTAGAGAAGAATAATATTGACCAATTATTGTTGTTGTTTCATTGTGCTCCGCAGGTATGCATAAAGAATATGGTTAATTCACTAGAGGACATGACTGGATGTCACAACAGAATATCAATTATAATCACTGTATTTAATCCAACATGAGTTTAGTAAAATGCTTGAAAGAATCAAGAGACCTTTCTTCCTTATTTAAAGCTACTTCCAGCTCTTTGTTCGTACCAAATAGACCTTAATGGCATATTCAAGAACAAATTTACCAGTGCATATTTTAACAGAAACAATGACAAGGATCATAATCAGCTAATTCAGTGCAAGTAAAAAATCACACCATGTTAGCAGCAATAGGAATGACTAGGCTTTTCTTACTTAGGTAAAGAAATGAAAATGTAATACCTGTGCGATTGATGCAGAACCAAGAGGATTTACATCAAAATTCAAAAATATTTCACCGATGCTTCGACCAAACTCCTCTAAAACAAGTTGAACAGCATCAAATGTCTTAACATATATAGAAAACAACATGAAACAAAGAAGCACTTTTCTATTTAATTATGACACCCTCCCCTTATAGAGTTCTTTAATGAAGTAATTCAATTACTCATACCCTACAAAATAACCAGTTCTATCATCTGGATTTAACCAGTTACATCATCTGGATAAGGATAAATACAGTGTCACACTCTGCATAAACATGGCTTAGATTCAGTTCATTAATAACGACGAAATCATAATTGCAGAATTAGTGGATTCAACTGAAGATTGACAATGCATGCAATTGCAAACAAAATGCCAAATGCAGAATGCCTTCAGCAAAGAAAGTCTGGGTTGCTTCTACCATAATTAGTAAATAATCTTATAGTATGTTGTATTTAAAAAAGGAAAATAAACCA
This sequence comes from Gossypium bickii, assembly GCA_025503065.1. Taxonomy (NCBI): domain Eukaryota; kingdom Viridiplantae; phylum Streptophyta; class Magnoliopsida; order Malvales; family Malvaceae; genus Gossypium; species Gossypium bickii. The sequence continues at coordinate 135,998,049 of CP106711.1, forward strand.
TAGCAGTGCATAGATCCATGTTATACTGAATCTAAGCATAAAAGTCAATTTTCTAGGTACTGGAAATCCAGTAACTTGTCCATTCTGCTAAGTTCTTCATCTCTGCTCAATTCAACAAATATAATATGGCTTCATACAATTTACCTCGATATAACTAGCTCCAAATAAAGCACCATTTCCCATTTGAAACTGAGACCAGGGATTTAAATTGCGGTCACGGTCGCTTTTCGGTCGCGTTGCGTTTATCGCGGTTGCGGACATAACGGATACTATTGCGGTCACTGCGAGTATCGCGGTCGTGAATTTTTTTAAAATTCGCACAACTTATTATAAAACATGATTAAATTATGTTAAACTAAAGTATAATAATCATATCTTAAGCCTTGATCTGTATTAAGTGATTAAAATTATTGAGAGACACTCATTTGACACAAATTTAAATTGTATGACCCCATCATTTAATATTATATATATTTTTTAAATCTAATCATAATAAAGGGACTAAACTAAAATCAGAGCAATTTAATTTCAAATGGGTTAAGAAAAAATTATTTTATTATTACTTTATTACCTAATCCATATTCATACCCAAGCCCAAATAAATACACAACATTCATAAAATTATTAATTAATTTATTATATGATGTTTAATAAATTGTTTAGTAAATGATGTCTAATAAATTGTTTCTTAATAAAAGGATAATTTTAAATTTTAAAGACATAAAAATTAATATTATACACTTATCCATATTTAATATATTATCTAATTTAATTTAATTATAATAAAACATTTAAAAACAAGTAATGTATTGTTAATTTATTATTTGATTTCTTTCCAATTTTCAAGGCACCTAATTTAATTTAATTATAATAAAACATTTAAAAACAAGTAATGACTCTTAATTCTTTTCAATTTTCAAGACACCTAATTTAATTTAATTATAATAAAACATTTAAAAATATATAATGGACTGTTAATTCTTTCCAATTTTCAAGGCACCGATTGACGGGCCAATAGATATTAGGATTCTGTTTCTCTTTTATAAGTAACGTTAATGAAAAAATAAAAAAAAATAAAATGAAAAGGCAGAAGCTTTTTTGTTCCCAAATGGCCAAATCCCTAAAGGCAGAAGCAAAATCCTTCTGCTGCCTCTCTGCCTTATCCAATCTCCCGTTCTCCTTTCATGGGAGAAATCAAGACTCCATACCAGAGTTTTCATCCCTAAGTCCCCATTCCTCAACCCTGCTTTCATCGTTTAAAGAAAAAATCTATAGATTCTACATTGCTGCAGATTCAAGAATCAAGACATGCAAGCAAGCGAAGCAAGAATCAAGAGTTCAAGAAGACAAAATTTCGGGTAACTCTACTACTTACTTGAAAATAATCAGAGAATCTCGCTCACTGACTGGCTGTGTGTGTTCTTCAATCTTCACTTGTTTGCCGAAAATGAGAAATAGACTTCTATTTTCATATTTTCTTTTGCTTTTAAGTTTTGATTTTTGAATGTGATTATTTTTTTCTGTTTATTTACAGTTCTTCTTACTTTTTTTTATTAAAATTTTCTGATTTTGCAGGTAGGGAATATATTCCCTTTTGTTTTTAATCTGCTTCTGTTGATTTTTATTTAGGAGATATGTATTTTTTAATTTCAATGTAACGGAAAATAACGGGAATAGCGGCTCGTTATTGCCGCAATTGGCCGTTACCCATTAAATTACGGCCGCGATCGACCGCTATCGGTGTGACTCCGCTTCACACTGCTATTTTCAGCTATAGCGATTTCAGACGACGGCGCTACCGCTATATAGCGGCCGCTATTCTGATATCGGAGCGCTATTTGAAACCCTAACTGAGACTTGTAGTCTTTACCCTGTATAAGGAAAACAAATATGTCACAAGACAAAAACCAAGCTTGTATCCATGGCATCAAACACCAATAATACAAGCATACCAGTTCTATCATCTGGATTTAACCAGTTGGTTAATGAAAAAGGTCCCAATACCAAAATCTACAATTTCTAACCCTATCCCCAAACTACAGTATTTGAAACTAAAAAAATTCCATTTTTCTTCAAAATTCAAGAAAATTATGGAAAAACAATTACTGAACTAGATTTCTCAATATTCTTCTAAGTAATTCTTATAACAATGATAATTGAAAAAAGATCGAAAGGAAAGAGGAAAAACGGAACCAATAATACAAATATAATTGAAATTATAAAACAAGAAGGGGAAGAAAAAAGATGAACTTACAGAATTCCCACAAAGGAAAGGAGGCATCTTTGCGGAGGCAAGGAATGAGTCGGAGATGAATCTACTGTTCTCAATGACAGAATCAAGGGAGGCACCACCTTTACAACAGACGACGGAATTGACGGTCGATGGGTGAATAAATACAGGGTAAAATTGTCTCGGGGAAAAAATTTGCTATTACATCCGTCATTGAATGGGCTATTCTTAACCCTCTTCGCCGAATGATGATTCGGTAAATCAGACGAATAAGAAAGGAATAGCCATTCGCCGAATGAAGAAAACGGTGAACCAAACTATGTCTTAACTGTTCATCCAAGAATAAGGAGGGAAGGGCTACTCCATTCCCTCCAACCAAACGTAGTGTGAGTTTTTTTTGGAAAAAGTTCGAATGTATGTAATACAAATTCTATTAGACATTAAAATAAGGGTAATCTGTAAAAATAATCACTTTTATTTGGCTTATGTTATATTTTAGTCATTTATGTTTGAAATATTACGTTTTAGTTACTTATATTATTATTTTGTTACGAAGTGATTACTCTACCATTAAGTTCCATTATCTCTCTAACGGTAATCCTATGTAGCAGTCCAACTAGATTTTAGGTACCAACTTGAATTTTTAAATGGGATGAAAATAGATTTTTAATTAAAAAATTTTGATTAATTAAAATTTTTAAACCTAAACCTTAACTAAAAAAACTGTTTATCTCCTCTTTTTAATTTTTCTACTGTCTCTTCCTTTTTTCAATGGTTTTTTTTTTCATTTGACTGGAAAAACTATTATTAATATGAAAATAGTTGAAATTAAATTGACTGCTTCATAAAGATTGATTCAATGGAGAGTTCAAGTATCTCTTCTTTGCATTCCTCTATCTCTTTTATTCAATACTGAAAAATAAAATATTAGATTTTTTATTATTTAAAGAAAACTCTAAATTAAAATTCTTGGTATTTTCTTCTACTTTTTGAAATTGTTGTGAACATGTAATTTATTTTGCGTCAATAGACATCCCATAAAATGCAACCAGAAACATGTTTTCATGAACATGTTTCATTCAAGCTAATTGTAATTTTTTCAGAAAAGGGCTATTACTTTCACTGTTCTTGTTCCTAATTATTATATTTTCTAGTTCTTTCACAGTTCTTGAATAATTTGTTTCTTAATCAAATTTTTTCTGATCTGAATCAACTTGTATGTTCACAATCTCTTTATGGGTATTCCAGATTATTCTTTTTTACTGCTGATTTTGTGTTGAATTACCTTTTTTTGTAATCTGAAAAAATCCAATCTTTTGTTTTTCAGTATTGAATAAAAGAGATAGAGGAATGCAAAGAAGACACACCTGATGTAACACCCCCTACCCGTATTCGTTGCCAGAATAGGGTACAAGGCATTACCGGAGTTTATGATTTTTTTTTTAATATAGCCCCTTTATAAATATCTAACCTTCCCTGCAAATTTTAAACCGAGACCAATCCACATCAACCAATCCAATTCAACGTATTTTTAAAATAGATTCATGCATATTTATAAGATAACATCAACACATACCAAGCCAAGGTTTGCTACCCATACCAATGGCTGACCTTACATTCATTTTATATTAACATTACTTTATTAGCTTATACATGCCATTGATTTCCAAAAATAAAGTTTCTTTATATACCGAAATCATGAGGCTGATAGTGTGATGTATCTCCAACCGAATCCAACCTCCGAGCACTTTGTGCTTAGTAAGCCCATATAACAAGAATTATACTTACCTAATATTTTCAATGCAATGCAATAAACATTCATATATCCATTCAATGCATTATTAACCTAACATGCATAAACTCAACTTTCAAGTTAGTCCAATAATTTCCATGTATTAGTAATATATACCATGATTGATGAACTCATCAATACCATGATTTCCCATTCCCTTATTCTTTTTCCATATTTATCCCGTTGAATTTCTTGGAATTTTCGATGGATTTTCATAGATACACTTTTAGTGTAAAAATTCGGATCCGTCAATTCATATTTATGTGCGCACATTTCTATTTCAGAGAGCACACTCCCGCGAACCTCATATTTACAGAGGGATTACTAGTCCAGGCTAAATCCCCTATAAGATAAACTCATAGAGTATTGTTGGGATTACCAGTCCAGGCTAAATCCCCTGCAACGACAATTACTCTAATGAGCTTGGATCTGAATTACCAGTCCAGGCTAAATTTAGACCCTAATTCGGATTACCCGTCCGAGCTAAATCCATTTTCCACATATTCTTCGGGAGGGCTATATCAGGATAGGATCACCCGTCCGGGCTAGATCCTCTTTACCATCAATTCCTTTTCAGAGATCCATCGAATTTTCCTTTCATTCAACCGGGATTTCTTCCCTTTTTTATCAAATATATCAATGTTTCATCAATCTTCATACAATGAACATTCAAATTATATTCACATCAATAACATACATTTCAAGCATTTAAGAATATAATTCAAGTTACATGAACTTACCTCGATACTAGTTCGTATATAAAATCTACTAATCCGGAACTTTTTCCTTTCCTCGATCTAGCTTCGTATTTGAGTTTTCCGGATCTAAATGAATAAATCCAATCATCAATTCAATACATTTCATGTTCACATGTAGCATTTTCTATAATTCTATTATTATTTTTAGTTTATTCAAAACTGTCTACTTGAGTCATAGTCACTAAATTATTTTTATCTTGAGCTACAGAACTTAAAATTTAGATCCGTTAATTTTCCCTAAAACTAGACTCACATATCTTCTTCCCATAAAATTTTCAGAATTTTTGGTTTAGCCAATAAATACAATTTATTCTTTAAATTTACCCCCGTTCTGCTGTTTGACAGTTCTGACCCTTCTTCACTAAAAATTAATTATCTCTTCATTAATTTATATTGAAAATAGACTCATTAAGAATTCTAAAAATATAAATTTAAGCCCCTAATTATTTTTATCCAATTTTTTATGATTTTCTAAAGTTAAAACAGGGGAACCCGAATTCATTCTGACCTTGTCTCACAAAATTTATTATATCTCATGATTTACATATCTATTGCTTACACTGTTTCTTCTATGATAAACTAGACTCAATAAGCTTTAACTTCATATTTTGTTCATCTTCTAATTCGATTTCTACAATTTATGGTGATTTTTCAAAGTTAGTCTACTGTTGCTGTTCAAAACTGTTTTAGTGCAAACTGTTTATTACCAATTTTCCCCCTAAGCTTTCAATAAATGATAATTTCATCCCTGCTCAATTAACTTCTCAATTGAGCTGATTTATCTCAATTAAAACTTTATTATATCACTTTAAACTACTTTATAACCTTTGGAAATCAGAATTTCAGTAATAGACTTTAATTCCAAATATTTTCACAATTTAGATCCTAAAAATCAATTTCTATTGGAATTACCTAATAAAATCATCTCATAAACAATTTAAAGCTTAAATTTCATGCTAATTCATCATAAACTTACAGCACTCAACCATGGTAACTTTTAATTTCATCCATGAAATCAAAAACTAATGAATTTAATAGTAGGACCTAGTTGTAAAAGTCTTAAAAACACAAAAATTAAAAGAAATAGGCAAGGATTAACTTACTTGCAGTAAAAATATGAAAAAACCAGCTTAAGGAAACCCTTATATGGTGTTTTTGCTGATGAGAATGTAGAAAAATAAAGAGAAATCTAGATAATTCCACTTCAGTCCTAGCTTTATTAAGTAAATTTTGCAATATTCCAATTTTGCCCTTAATTCTCCTTATTTTCTTGCTGATTTCATGCCCTTGCCTTCCAGCCCAAATAGACCTTGGGTCTAGTCCTTTTAAGCCGTCTTTCTTTTATCATTTAAACTATTTAATCATTTTTCATAATTTTGTATTTGTTACAATTTAGTCCTTTTGATTTAATTACATACTCAAACGTTAAAATTTTCTAACGAATTTTTAATACCACATTACTAACATTTAATAAATATTTATAAAAATATTTCCTACTCAATTTTATGAGAGCAAGGTCTCGATACCTTGTTTTTACCCAATTCCTTCAATAATTCTTTTTTCTAACTAACCACTAAATCGGTAAAATTTTTCTATCGATATTTTAATACGAATTTCCTATCATATAAATATTCATACAAAAATATTAAAATAAATTTCTCTTTAAATCGGATTTATGGTTACGAAACCATTGCTTTGGTAACCTTGAATTTAGGCCATTACACCTGAACCCTCTATTGAATTCATATTTATGAAGCAGTCAATTTGATTTTAACTATTTTGATTTTAATAATAGTTTTTCCAGTCAAATGAAAAAAAAACCATTGAAAAAAAGAAGAGACCATAGAAAAATTAAAAAGAGGAGATGAACAGTTTTTTTTTGTTAAGGTTTAGGTTTAAAAATTTTAATTAATCAAAATTTTTTAATTAAAAATCTGTTTTCATCCCATTTAGAAATCCAAGCTGGCACCTAAAATCTAGTTTGACTGCCACGTAGGGTAACCGTTAGAGAGATAACGGAACTTAACGATAGATGGATCACTTCGTAACAAGATAATAACAGAAGTGACTAAAACGTAACATTTCAAGTATAAGTAACTAAAATGTAACCTAAAGAAAACAAAAAAAAACTATTTTTTATAGATTAAAATCGTTGATCATATAAAGAAAAAATATAATATATATATAAATTAAATATGAACTGATTTAATAAATTGTGAGAGAAAACCTAAGTTTTTATAATCTAATAAATTTTGAAAACCTTGAATCTCATATAATATTCATCTTTCTCATCATTAATATTATCTAATATAGTGTTTATTAAGTTTTTAATAATGTACTAGTTTTGTTGGTCGATTCGAACTAAGACTAACCGTAATTTGATTAAGATGATGAAAAAGGTTTTAAGTTGTAAATAAACTCTAGAAATGCAATTACATTGATCAAAGATTGTATAAGCTGAATAGGAACACGTATATCAAATTGGATTTCATTAAATTTTTGATGACGTGATTAGTGCTATTAAAACAAAAATAAATGGGATGATTGGATTGAATATATTAAATCAAACAAAATGATTAAATAAAAAAATTATTCAAAACCGGTAACGTTCGAAAATTGAGACAAGAATCAATTGTTAAACAAGTCAAACCAGTTTAGTAAAATCTTATTTTATAAAATTTTAATTAATTAATCAATATCTTTGATTATTAGAAGAGATAGAAAGTGAAATAGGGATTGGAAGGAGATGAAAATTCAGATTTGTTGAACACCAAACAGTATAATATAATATGATAAAAAATAATGTTGATTGGTGAGAAATGGTCCCACCATGGACTTCTATATTTTCGCGTCCGCAAATTGTTCTTGATTCAACTTCAACAGTGTTTTCTCGCGATTGGCAAAATAAGAGGCAAGAGACAAAAGAACCGTACAAAGTATCGAGCTGTGATTACCTGTTCTTCGAGAAGTAAATCGAGAATGAATACACAGATGCTGATTCCAAACAACAAACGAAGCTAGGGAAGCTAAATTCACATGCCTTATTTAATGCTACGAATGCCACTGTCTGTACAAAGAAGCAGAACTCGAGATCCTTTGCTAAGTAAAAACGAGGACTAGCTGCAGTATAAACTGAGGCAAAAAGGAAATGAGCTTTTCCAGAACCGAAAGATGGCGTTCTTAGTTGAGCTAGATATGGTAGAAATAGATGGAAAAAATCATGTTTTGGATCAGTGCGAGTAAGATGATACCCCAACTCCCAACTTTCTCAATCGAAAAGAAGCAAGCAGTCCGATACAAATGTTATCTCACTATATTCTTCCAAAAAGTGAAATTACAGAGTAGGTTATATTAGAGACGGTAAAAGTACCACAAAACTCCCTATACTATACCTTAAAATTACGTTTAAAATTTATCTAGAATGTTCTTGAATTTGGTATAATGTTTATTTTTTGTTGAGTTATAATCGTATTTTAGATGTTTAATATTTGTATAAAAATTTGATATGGATTTTGAGACATTGATATGTCTTATGTTTGGTGTTATTTTTTAAAAATTTGATATGGATTTTGAGACATTGATATGTCTTATGTTTGGTGTTATGTTTTCTTGTTTCATTTTGTATCACGTGATCTTTAATATTGTTGGGTTTTAACTTTATATTCATTTTGTATATTTTTATAGGTTATAATCGTATTTAAAATGCTTTTATATTCATAAAAGCGTGATAGGTTTGATAATAGAGATAATATAATTTTTTTTTCTTTTGAAACTTGTCAATTAGGTTAATTTTGGTCATTGAATTTAGCAATCAGATTTGTTTTGGTCTCTAAGTTTGGATTATGTCAAGATTTAATAATGTGATCGATGTTACTTGAACAAGATCGGATTGAACGGATTGAGAATTGATTGATATAACGATTTGAATAAAATGGATGGATCGAATTAAAAAAAGCACCAGCAAATTAGGACTAAAAAAAAAAAGTGCCCTTCAAGGGCAAATCTAAAAATTCCTTTTAGGAAAGTAAAAAATTAATTATGAATTTTTTAAAAGTCAAGACATAAGTGACTTTGAAGGGATTGATTTTTAATAAAAAATTAATTATAATTAAGTTCTTATAATTAATTAAAAATTATTAACTTCCTCTATTAATGTTTAAAATTAACGTTAAAATTAGTTCACAAATTAATCAGATGACGATATTTGACAGACTCATAATTAATCTTGTACTTTTTAATAAAAAACATTACAAATTATAAAAAATGAAAAAATTAATTAAAATCAGCTTACTTAATTAAATTTTTTATTAACAGCAAAGGTTTAATTGAATTTTCTTTTTTTAAGGGCTTTTTGTACTTTAGAACCTAATTTTTTTTATTTAACACTTACATCAATTTTTTTATTATTATCACATAGTTAAATTTAAAATGAAGTCAAGAATAAAACTCTGTGGATGTTAATATTTTAATTTATAAAATTCAAATCTAAAATTTTAGTCCTGATTCAAATAGTAGTAATTAAATTCATTTAGTTAAATTTAATTATTAATCCCTTACTATGCGTTCAATTGTAGGTTTAGTAGATAATCTACGATTGGATCATTTTAAGTCTCTATTCTTTTTTTTTGAAATTTTGATATTGACACGAACCACAATGGTTAATCCGTTGACTAAAGTCCTAGTGAGTAAAATATGAAAATAACAACCTAATATGGCATTAAACATATGATAATATATTTACCCCATCGAATTTTAGAAATAACATAACTTAATAAATTTGACGGTTAGTATTTAATGGGGATTAAAATTTTAAAATTTTAAAAATAAATAGACTAAAACTAATCCAATCAAAATATATGAATTAAATACAGAATTTTTTTAATATAAAAAATTTTAAAATAATTCATAATTCAAAATGTTAGAATCTAAACATAAAAGAATATATGTATATCCAAAACAATTCGAACCTTTCATATCAAACTCCTAAGACTTTAAAAGATGAGATGGGATCACGGGGGATTAGTCGCTCACTTTTGTCCAAAGTAAGCATCCAATTTGAGTATAAAGACGTTTCGTCTCGCTTCCAAATTACAAGCAGAAATATGAGCCTCGAGCTTGTTTCACCCTGTCCTTTTTATTTAATCCCTCAGAGCTTGTCTTACTTTGAATTATTTATGGGTTGGGTTCGACTAGTGATAACACTCTAGAGACTAGAATGACATGTTTTTATGTGCTAATTGTATATTAATTTTGAATGTGATTCTACTAATTTGGGCTATTTATGGGCTTTTATCTCATAGGGACTAAATTGGAGACCAATGCAAAATTGAGGTCCAAAATCATGAAATTAAAGATAAAAATGGACCAATGTGCAACAAAGGGAAAAGATTGTGCCAAAAGTGCAAACATGGAGAGCAGAGGGATTGAAATGCAAAAAGAAGAGACTTTGCTTTATCAAATTCTATTTTAATTATATTAGGATAATTAATGTTAGGATAATTATCTAGGATTATTTAATTTCTTTATTTACCTCTATTTATCTTTAATTAAATTGTAATTATCTTTGGGAGTTTGAGTAGGACTAGTTCATCTACCTTAAGAACTATAAATAGGGGATGGAGTGACTCATTTTGGTTGTTCATCTTTTTCTGTACACTCCTCTCCCATACATTTTTGTGCTTCCTTTATTTTCTTTTCAATAAAAAACTCTCTTTTACATATTTTTATATTCTATTTATTTTTCCATCACAATTATGAGCCACTAAATTCCATCTAGCCGAAGGTTGTCGATTCCCCAGAAAAAGGTTCTTGAGGCTTAGAACCCGTACTCAACTTTCTCACCCAAGTATTCATCGTTTCTCCGCATTCTGGTGGCCGACGCTCCGCCCGTGTCCCTTTAAAAGTAACCCTTTCAACGTATGCAAAGGCGGCCGCTTTGTGTGTTTTGGGAGGATTGCACCGTCGATTCGTGAGCTTACTGCGTCAGAGGTTAGCGAGCCCAAGAGACAAAATGGCGTGGGATTCGCCATTGAGAAACGTTGATCTAGCATAAATGACTCCACAAGGGCAATAGCAAGCTAGAGTCAGGCTCCCTAAATCCGTAAGTTTAAATTCTTTGAGTTGGTGGTCGTAGGCGTCCTCTTCCACTATAACTGGCTTACTTGGGCAGAGAAGTATCATTTAAAAGCCGAAGACGGAGCCCAAGGAGGAACGAGACAACCGGAGGCTGGAATCTCTCCACATAAGAAACTTTTCTCTAAACCCTTTCTTTTTATTTTCCTCATTTTAATTCTCGTAATTTATTCTTGTGATTTCAATTCGTCTTAAATCCTGTTATTATTATTATTTTTCCAGATTGAAAATTATTAATTCTATTTTTTTTATTTTTCTAGGACCGCAGGTTTTCTTGGGCACGATTCTGCCCAGGATCTCGAGAAACAGGCATTTATATAATCCGATCCCTGTGGATTTGACCCTACTTACCCTTTACTATTATTTTCGTTATTTTATAGGGAGTAGGACAACTAGAATGTTCGTGTGAAAAGTAGAGAATTTTAGGTAACAATATAAATTTTAAAAAAAGACTTGGGCAAAAAAATTAATGTCCGTTTAGAAAATAGGTCGGATCTCAGGTAACCCGAATATACAAAAAAAAAGTTATTTTTTTATTGTTTTGTTGCTATTTTCTTGTTGTTTTTTTTACTATTCTGCAATCATTTAACTATTATATTGTTATTGTGTAACTCTTGTTTTATTTTTAATTTTTTTTACTATTTTAGATGTATTTATTTGTTAAGTTGCACTTATCTTACTGTTATTTAAGTATATATATTAATTTATTTTTAATTTATTGGAAAATATTTATTTAATATTTTTAGTAATTTTGTTGTATTATATTTTTTTAAAAAATTTATATAAAAAAGAAGAATACAGTCAAGCCGAACTCGAGTTTTAACATTTTTATCTAGGCCGGGAATTAGGGCTTATGCATCTTTGCTTGAATATGTGTGAAAGCATGTTTATGTGTATGTGAATGTGTTTTATAAATTTTGGGGAACCCTAGATTGTAGAGAAATGCCTTAGAAATTATTAGATTTTGAATCAAAAAGAGGAAGCTAAGCAGGAGGCCTTAAGAGAAAATGTAGGGAAAATATGACACACAAATGGGCTTGGTTAAGTGGCTTGGAGGTGCCACTTAAGGCCTCTGTAAGTGACGCCACAAATAGGTGTAATGGGCCAAGGTTCGAGTCGCATGGGAAGCTAAATAGGAGCTTTTATTTTGCAGCAACAAGGAGCAGAGGTGGATGGCATGGGAGGAGCTTTAGATAGGTTCAAATTCTTTTAAAATTCGGCTAAAGCTAGGGAGATAAATGTAGATTTATTTTTAATTATTTTGAATAAAGGAAGAAGAGATAAAATAGGAGAAAAGCGAGGAAAGGCTAGTGTTTGAGTGTTAGCCGAAATTCTTAGCAGAGTGTCCATCTTTTTACTTTGATTTTCTTTTTCCTTCTCATCTCTTCCTCTAGCCGAATTTCCACTTTACCTCTCTCAAAGTCTTCTTTTTCTTTTATTTGTTCTAGCCGAAACCTCCTCCTCCCTAGTTCATCTTTACCGTAACCCCTAAAAGGATTCATACTCTTCCTCTTGTGTTCCTTGAGATAGCCGAATATCCTATTCATATTAAGAGCCATAGCCGAATCTCAAAGTAAGCTATTTTTTTCTTTTTGCCGCAAGTCTTAAAAGCTGGAAGGGTAGCAGAAATCTTTCCTCTTTTAGTATCCTCAGACAAACGTTGGTGGTAAGTATTCCTTTCAAATCGGTTTATCTTCTCTTATTTGGTATGCCGAAATCAAGGGTAGGCCTTGATTTCTAAGAATGGCCGAATATGCCTAAGGCCATATTAATGTGTTTCTTTTGGTTGTAACCAGCGTAACGGTGTTCTTTCAGGAGTGCAGGTATTCAAGGTAAGTAGTATGTATTCGGCCAAGGGCCATTTAGGGAGGTTAAGTGTCAAAACTGAATCTAACAATATACTTATAGGGATCTCGTCATCACCAAGTACAAGTCGCAATTTTGGGTTTTAAAATCTCAAGGTAAGTGAACATACACATTCGGCCAAGGCCAAAATTAGGGATTTCGATCTATTTCTTAATTATTCAAAAGCCGGAAGCTAACTTGTTATGTGATCTAGTGTGGGCCGATTGCAAGGAAGAGATATCGTGAAGTCTCGGGATTTGATTAGCAATCAAATCGGTAGCAGGTAAGGGGTTTTGTTACAAGTGATCCTTCGGGATTTGATTGGATAGCCGAATAGGCTTTTACTAAAGGTACTAAGTGTGGCCGAATGTAGGAAGTTAAGGATCTAAAGTGATAGATCGGGTTTTGGGATTCCAGTAAATTCGCTAAGTGAACCAGGTGTGTAGCCTTTCCCTAAGTCTTAATAGATTTAAGGCATTAAATTTAATATATGTGTTATAATGATGTGCAAAGTGGGCTAAGGTACCATGCAATGGTACAAAATACTCAGGTACGTTAAATTACTACTACTGTAGTTATTATATTATGAATATACGTTATGACTCGTATGTGAACAGTGATAAGAATGTGAAATAAGGCATGATGTTGCATGATATGTATGATATGGGGCATATGGGTTATATGGAAAGGGGAAGTGAATGTGGTGGTTTTATACCACGATATCTGAATGTGGTGACTTCGATCACATTATCTGAATGTGGTGACTCATGTTACAAATATTTTATCTGGTGGCTATGCCACGAATTTTATAAGGGCGATGAGCACGTCGACTGCAGCAACTGTCTTCGATGATGTGTAGCGGATGGAGGGTTGACTTAGTAGTCCCCACGGTGTGCAGGTTGGTACGGGTGATGTGTAGCGAATGGTTACGTAGGTTTGGGTTCGGGTTTACATCACTACTTTAATCTTTTATATATTTGTATGATATGATATGACATGCCTGAATCGATGAGATTTAGTGTTGGTTACACATTGAGTCTGTTTGACTCACCCTGTTGTGGGAATATTTTTCAGGTGACGATCAGTGATGGACCAGGTCGGCAGGAGCTTAGTGGTGGCCATGCTCAGTTCGGGATTTTATTTAATTTTGGACTTGTTATATTTTAAGTATTTTTTTGAATTTATTTCGGGTTTTGTTTTGATGTAATAGTTTATGCATGCTTTTTATTTGACTTTATTATGATACGATTAATATTAAATCAAAGTTAAGCGGTTTTTCTTATGAATAAATATTAAGTGTTTTTGCCACCTAAATTCAAATAATTTTCAATTTAAAGGTAAAATTTCTAAAAACAATTTCGGCATATCTTTTAATATGGAAACAAGGTTTTTAATAAATCCCTGATTTCTAAATTAACAAAGTTTTCAATTGAACCCAACACAAGCAAATCTTTCTTCAAAATCACTCAAATTTTTCAAAAGTGACAAACCAGTTTTAAATCGTTTTACTCAAGGAACATGTCAGATCCGGTCAGGGCTCATGGGCCGGGTTTGGGGTGTTTCAGCTTAGTATCAGATCCCAGTTTTAAAACTCTCGACCTTAGGTTTAAAGCCCACAAAGTTTTCAAAATTGAGCCCAAACCAGTTTTGTGAAGATTTTTGTGAAAATGAGCAGGTTTTCTGGCATGGCACCTAGGTCTCCGACCCGCAGTCCACTAGGTAAGTACCCCTATCTATTGTGTGATTTATAATATGATTTGTAGAAGGTTAGAATGGGAATGTAGATTAGTATACTAAGTGATTGAACCCTAGGACTAGTTTACCCCAACAATTACATAAGACTTAATGCCTAATTAAACAAACCTGTGGCTAAGTCGCCGAGTTAGGGTGTGGCAACCATGGTGCGCATGTCTAGGGTTGGATCCGGAAGAGCCTAGTACTTAAGCAGTCCTAGTGACTCACCTCCTCTTCGCTGGCATCCTACCTGGTGCATAGCTACGGTTCACCCTAACCAAGAGGACTGAGTCGCAGGCTAAACTCATAACTAAAACCTGAAAGGGACCAGCCATATTTTTATGAAAACCCTAGTTTTGAAAATCAACGAATTTCCCTTTTTTGTGAAAAATTATTTCTGTTGAAAATTTCCTAAAAATTCTTAATTTACAAAATTACCAAAATGTCCCTAGGGGTAAAATTACTACAATGCCCTTGGTTTCTAAAATTGCCATACTACCCTTGATTTCAATAAAATTTTCTTACTTTGCAAAAGTATCCACGAAACCCTAACTATGAAAATACAAGATGCCCTGATTTAGAAATTTACGAAATTGCCCTTGATTGAGAAAATTACCTAAATAACCCTGGTTTCCAAAATTTCTGCCATACCTCTAATTTGAGAAAATTTTTAAAAATACCCTCAAGTCTTGAAAATTTCAAAGTGCCCTGATTTATTAAGATTTTCAAAATTTCCCTGATTTATTACCAAAATACCCCTATAGGAAAAATGATGAAAATACCTCTGGGATAGGAATAAGACAAAAAGTGTTCAAATAGTGAATGTGTGTGGTAGGTACCATTGAATGAATGTGCATCTCTGAATTAGGATAGAAGACTTGAAACTTTGATTGATCGAAAGAACCACTATTAAGCTCTTTTTCATAAGATTGCTCGCGAATAACCAGCGAAACAAAATACTAATGCATAAAACTTTTTAATCAGATTAGATCGCAACGCTAGAAATGAGTTCTAAAGGACGTAGTCGTCATGGACGCGGTAGAGGTAAGATGACCGTGTCGAAACCCGTTAGATCGGGTCAAGGGTCTGAGAATGAGGTACCACCGCCACCACCACTACCAACTTTTGGTGTTGAGCAGCAGGATTAGACAGGGGGTGATGCTGTATCGCAGGCTGTACTGTGAGTTCTTAAGATGGTGGCTGAAGCAAGTGGAGGTACGGGAGCTCGAAAATCTGTACTCGAGTGACTCTGAGCCAATAGAGCTGAGGTGTTCCGTGGTGTATCGGGTTTGGCACCCAGTACGGCTGAGTATTGGTTGGAAGTAACCGAACGGATTATGGATGAGCTAGATCTGACCCCTGAAGAGAAATTGAAAGGAATAGTGGCGCTGCTACGCGATGAAGCGTATCAATGGTGGCTCACAGTTCGGGATGGTGCCACAGCTGAGGATCTTACGTGGGAATATGTTAAGACGGCGTATCAGAAGAAGTATGTCGGCACACGTTACACTGATGCGCAGAGGAAGGCATTTATGGGGCTGGTACAAGGAAGTAAGTCCGTAGAGGTATATGAAGCTGAATTTCTAAGGTTGAGCCGGTATGCCCGAGGAGTGGTGGCTACGAAACATAAGCGATGTGCTCGGTTTGAAGACGGTTTAAGGGATGACCTAAGGTTGTTGATAGCTCCACATCAGGAGCAGGAATTTTTTGCGTTGGTAGAGAAGGCTAAGGTAGTCGAGGGAATTAAGGACTCTGTAAGGCAGAACTCTAATCGGAACAGGCAAAAAAGAGGTGTTGGATCGTCTGAAAATGTGCAGAAAAGGCCTAGAGCTGATGGGCCGCGAGGTTAGCAAGTTAGTGCAGGAGGGCAATATCGTACTTGTAACCAGTGTGAGAAGATGCATCTAGGAGAATGTTGGAAGAAAACGGGTGGATGCTTCAAGTGTGGGTCCAAGGACCATATGATTAAGGACTGTCCAGTTAAGATAGATGGGAGCCGACCCACAGGTCAAGGTTCTAATCAGGCTGGTAGAGGTAGACAGCAACCTCAGCGGGGTCGTGGTCCGAATAACAGAGGAAATGGTACTGGAAGAGGACGTGGAACACCGCGGAGGTGTTGGTATATCGAGGCTAGGCAGTAAGTGCGGTTTATGCAGTTCACTGGGAGAGAGGATGGAGGAGACGACGGACGTCATCGGCATGCGTTCCTTATATTTGGCAAGCCCTATTTTGCTTTGATTGATGTGGGCTCGACCCATTCTTATGTCACATATAGAGTAGTTGAAACTCTAGACATAGCCTCTGAACTTTCTGATAGGGAGATAACTGTAGTAAGCCCATTAGGTCAAACTGTAGTAGTGAATAAGATCTTTCGGAGTGTACCTCTAGAAATTCAAGGAGTAGTGTTTTCTGCCGACTTAATGGAACTACCCTTCGGAGAATTTAAACTTATCTTGGCATGGATTGGCTAGTGGAACATCGGGCTGTGTTGGATTATGCAGCTAAGCGAATAGAGCTAAGAACCCCGGAGGATGAGGTGGTAGTTATGATAGGAGAAAGAAGAAACTACTTGTCTAATGTAGTTTCGGCACTAAAGGCTGAAAGGATGGTTTGGAAAGGGTACAAGGCGTTTTTGACCTTCATTAGTGCGTTGGATACAAAAGAAGGGGGAGTTAGTGAAGTTAGAACCGTAAAGGAATTTGCGGATATCTTTCCGGAGGAATTACAGGGAATGCCCCCAGACAGAGAAGTGGAGTTCGAAATTGATTTGCTGCCAGGAACAGCTCCTGTGTCAATCGCTCCATACAGAATGGCACCGAAGGAGTTGGTTGAGCTCAAGGCTCAAATCCAAGAGTTGCTTGATTGTGGGTTTATCTGGCCCAGTGTGTCTCCGTGGGGAGCACCGGTCTTGTTTGTGAAGAAGAAGGACGGAACTATGCGTATGTGCATAGATTATCGTTAGTTGAATAAGCTGACCATCAAGAACAAGTATCCTTTGCCAAGGATAGATGATTTGTTCGATCAGCTTAAGGGGGCCGCAGTATTTTCAAAGATAGATCTACGGTCGGGATATCATCAGCTTAAGGTAAAGGAGGCAGACATCCATAAGACGGCTTTTCGAACAAGATACAGGCACTATGAGTTCTTAGTGATGCCGTTTGGATTGACAAACGTACCAGTCGCGTTCATGGATATGATGAACCGGGTTTTTCAACCCTACTTGGATAAGTTCGTCATTGTGTTCATCGACGACATCCTAGTGTATTCGAAGTCAGAGGAGGAGCATGATGAGCACCTACGGGTTGTGTTGCAAGTGTTGAGGGAGAAGAAGCTCGATGCCAAATTCAGCAAGTGTGAATTTTGGCTGAAGGAAGTTGCGTTCTTAGGGCTTGTGGTATCCGCAGAAGGAATAAGGGTGGATCCTCGAAAGATTGCAGCAGTGTTGGATTGGAAACCACCTAGGTCTGTGGTTGAGATTCATAGTTTCTTGGGTTTGGCAGGCTATTACAGAAGGTTTGTGGAAGGGTTCTCATCAATAGCCGCACCGTTGACTAAGTTATTGAGGAAGAAAGTACCCATTGTATGGACAAATAAGCAACAGGAGAGCTTTGAGAAGCTAAAGAGGGTTTTGACCGAAGCACCGGTCCTGATTCAGCCTGAAGCAGGAAGGGATTTTGTGGTGTACTATGACGCTTCTCATACGGGATTAGGATGTGTTCTGATGCAAGACGAGAAGGTAGTCGCGTATGCGTCTCGGCAATTAAGGCCACATGAGGTTAACTACCCGACTCATGACTTGGAATTCGCAGCAGTGGTCTTCGCTCTTAAAGTTTGGAGGCACTATCTCTATGGGGAAAACTCAGTGATCTACACAGACCACAAGAGCCTTAACTATCTGTTGACTCAGAAGGAGTTAAACTTAAGGCAGCGAAGGTGGGTGGAATTGTTGAAGGACTATGATTGTTCGATAGAATATCACCCGGGCAAGACGAATGTGGTGGCAGATACCCTAAGTCAGAAAGTTGTGTCAGATCTGAGGGCGATGTTCGCACATCTAAGCTTGTATGATAATGGGAGTCTACTAGCAGAATTGCAAGTCAGGCCGACGTAGTTGAACGAGGTAAGAGAAAGTCAGTTGGCAGATGTTGATTTAAGTACTAAGTTGCAGCAAGTTTAGAACAGTGGGTTAGAGGATTACAGTATGTCCAGTGATGGAGTGTTGTGTTTCAAGGGTAGAGTCTGTGTACCTAAGAATAAGGAGTTAATGCAGAGAATTCTTCAGGAATCGCATAGTAGCCCTTATGCTATGCATCCCAGAGGTAATAAACTGTATAGAGACTTAAGGGAACAGTTTTGCTGGCCTGGTCTTAAGAGGGAAGTTACCGAATTTGTGGGGAAATGCTTAACGTGTTAGCAAGTTAAGGCTGAACACCAAGTTCCGTCAGGATTGCTTCAGCCAATCAAGATTCCGCAGTGGAAGTAGGAGAGAATCACCATGAACTTCGTTAGTGGGCTTCCCCTTACACCTACTAAGAAGGACTTGGTATGGGTGATAGTGGATCGGTTGACAAAGTCCGCACATTTTATTCCGGTACGGGTTGATTATTCTCTTCAGAATTTGGCGAAACTGTATGTGGCGAAAATTGTAAGGTTGCACAGAGTTTCGATATCAATTATTTCGGATAGAGACCCAAGGTTTACGTCTCGATTTTGGAAGGCACTACATCAAGCTTTAGGCACTAAATTAGATTTCACTACGGCTTTTCACCCACAGTCGAACGGGCAGTCTGAGCGGATAATACAAGTGTTAGAGGATATGTTGAGAGGCTGTATGATGGACTTCAGAGGAAGTTGGGAGGAGTATTTGCCTTTAGCAGAGTTCGCCTATAACAACAGCTATAAGGCTAGTATTCGGATGGCACCATATGAAACGCTGTATGGTCAGAGATGTCGGACTCCTACATGTTGGACAGAATTGGGAGAACGTCAAGTTTTGGGTCCAGAGATTGTGGCAGAGTCTGAGGAGAAGGTTAAGTTAATTCGGACATGGTTGAAGGAGGCATCTGATAGGTAGAAGTCGTACGCAGATCTCAAGCAGAAGGAAATTGAATTTGATGTGGGGGATCAAGTGTTCCTTAAAGTTTGACCTTGGAAGAAGGTAATGAGATTTGGTCGGAAAGGGAAGTTAAGTCCAAGGTTTATAGGACCATATCGGGTGTTGAAACGAGTTGGAAGAGTGGCATACCAGTTGGAGTTGCCTTCGGAATTGGAGCGGATGCACGACGTATTCCATGTTTCCATGCTACATCGTAATCGATCGGATCCATCTCATGCTACGTCCTTATTTCTAGAATTCACATAACACATTCATAATTGATAAAACATGCCATTTTACCACATGGTTCCTTGTGTCATGCTTCACACGGAGTTTCTTTTAAAGCCTCATTTACCTAGCTCCCCTTTTACTTAAAAACTAATAATTTTCCAAAGCTTTCTTCTTCCATCTTAGAATTCTAAAAACCCTTAATACACTTCCAATACTGCCAAAACCTACTAATTCATGAATTAGGCACGAACGCATAACCCCTAATCTAGGATGTTACAGTTCTACCCTCCTTAAAAATAATTTCGTCCTCGAAATTACTTACTAACAGTCGTACAATCCTTCTCACCGCACTATGCTTACGCTGCGCACTCTGATCTTAATAGAACCATCATACTTTCTAGGCACAATCTCTAAGTTCATCTGATCTTAAAAGAACCATCATACTTTCTAGGCACAATCTCTAAGTTCACGTCCCTTAGAACTTATTTCTAACGTCGCGATTTAATCTGATTTAAGAGAATTTTATGAATTAGTCTTTATTCCACTGATTACCCGCGAAGAAGTTTTATGGAAAGAATTTTAGGAGTGGTTCTTTCGTATTCATACATGCACATAGTCTTTACATTCATACATCCATCAATCAATTATGAACTTTCGTTCATTCAGAGAAATGTTGTAGTTTTCATTGTTGTTGTTCTCCACTACCCAGGGATATTTTCGTAATTTGTCCTACAGGGGTATTTTCGTAATTTTTCAGAAGAAAAAGTTCCTTTTTGATTTTGTCAAAAAGTATTTTGGAATTTTTAAATTCCTGGGGTATTTTGGAAAGTTTTTTGAAATCCGGGGGTATTTCGATAATTTTGGATCTCGGGGGTATTTTGGTAATAAACCAGGGTAAACTTGTAAAGTATAATATTTTTGGGGTATTTCCAAATGTTGCAAAAATTTGAGGGTTCTTTTTGAGAATTTTACTTTCCAAAACGATGATGTTGCAAAAAATTTGGAAATCAGGGTCATTTTGGTACTTTTGTAGGTTAGGGGCAATTCTGTAATTTTCCAAAGATCAAGGTGTTTTGGACTTTTGCACAAATAGGGTTTTTAAACATTTTTACAAAATAAGGAAATTTTGGAAAAACTGTTGGGTAGTTGGACATTTTATAAACCAAGGGCATTTTTGTAATTTTGCAAATAGGGGTATTTTTGTAATTTTTCACAAATCAAGAATATTTGAGAGAATTTTATAAAAATCGTGTTTGCAATTCAAAAGGGTAATTTTTTTTAAGAGTTTTAAAACTAGGATTTTTATAAAAACACGGCTAGTCCCCTTTCGGGTTTTAGTTATTGTGTTTAACTCCGTGGATCGAAGTTCTCTTGGTTGGGTGAACCGAAGCTACGCACCAGGTAGGATTCCTGTTAAGAGGAGGTGAGTCACTAGGACTGCTTAAGTACCAGGCTCTTCCGGATCCAATCCTAGACATGCGTACAATGGTTACCATACCCTAACTCGGCGACTTAGTCATAGGTTTGTTTAATTAGGCATTTAAAGTCTTATGTGGTTGTTGGGGAAAACTAGTCTTAGGGTTCAAATACTTATCATACTATCTACGTTCCATTTCTACCCTTCTACAGATAATAATTCACACAATAGATAGAAGTACTTACCTGGTGGATCATGAATTCGGAGACTTGGGTGCCATCTTAGGAAAAACCCGCTTATTTTCAAAAATACTTTCATAAAACTCATTTGGCTCGATTCAAAACGTTTTGGGCCTTAAACCACAGTCGAGAGTTTAAAAACTGGCTCGATACCAAATTGAAACACCCTAAACTCGCCCACGAGCCTTGACCGGATCTCGTATGTTCCTCAAGTAAACCGGTTCAAAGTTTTTTGTTACTTAGGAAAAACTTGAGCGTTTTGTGAAAAGATTGGTTTTGGGTTGGGCTTGAGTTGAAAACAAGTTTAACGTATGTCAAAACCCATTTATTTATGGTGACAAAACATTTCGGGTTTAGTTTAAAAATAAATTTATTGGATTCGTTAATTAATAATAATTCGTAAACATATTAATTGACAATAAAAATAAAGAAATAAAACTATGGCCTTTTTGGCCTTATTACATCAAATAATTCCCAAACTTAAAATTAAAGTACTTAGTAAAAATAAAAGTCCCAAATAATAAGATTTTTCCTTGCTATGCATGGCCACCTTTAGCTCCTGCCGACCCGGTCCATTATTGCTCATCACCTGAAAAATATTCCCCAACGGGGTGAGTCAAAACAGACTCAATGTGTAACCAACACTAAAATTTAATAGATTTAGGCATACCATACATATCATGTTCACATAATAATTCAAGATAATGATGCAATCCCGAACCCAAACCTAGATGCCATCCGCTACACATCCCCGTACCAACCTGCACAATGTGGGGACTACTAAGTCAACCCTCCATCCGCTACACTCCATCGAAGGCAGTCGCTGCAGTCGACGTGCTCATCGCCCATATAAAATTCGTGGCATAGCCACCAGATAATTGTGTCATGAGACACCACATTCAGATAATGTAACTGAAGTTACCACATTCAGATAATGTAACTGAAGTTACCACATTCAGATAATGTGACCGAAGTCACCACATTCAGATAGTGAGACCGAAGTCACCACATTCACTTCCCCTTTCTCATATAACCCGAATTGTAACACCCCTTACCCGTATTCGACGCCGGAATAATGTACGAGGCATTACCGGATTACAAATTTATTTATCAGACATTTTATTTCATTTAGCATTTATATTTGAAACCAATCAAAATCAAACATATTGTCCCTTAAATATATTTATTTTTATCGACATGCCTTACTTGAATTTATTACTCGTTTCATCATACTTAATTACCTTGTATTATAATATTAAAGATAATCTCATATTTACATGTCGTGATAAATATCATTCACTTGCCGTTTCTTTATAAACATAAAACAGCTTAATTTATCATATCAATATTTCACGTACTATCAACTTATATTTCCTTATATCACTTAATTAAGTTCACGAACTTACTCGGTTGAATTTTGCGTAAATATCAAAATTCAGGGCACTTTGGAAATTTTCTATTTTCATTGATTTTTCAGTCAATCTTAATCTAAATTAATAATTTCATTCAGTTTTGCAATTTTAAATAATAAAATAATCCATTTTATGCAAATTGATCATTTTCACAATTTTACAAAATTAATCACAAAGTTTTACTTTTATTCAATTTAGTCCCTGAGCCTAAAGCATTTCAAATTAGCCATACTACCTAAATATTCATACATATTTTATATTTTCCTCCTCCTCCTCTCCATTCCACATCCTTAATGTATACAACTGCTATAAGTAACATTGTCAATAATTTCATTAATTACTCATAAGTATATTCAAAACTGTCCATTTGAGTTATAGTCACTAAATTATTTATTTCCGGAGCTACAGAACTCCAAATGAAGCACCGTTAATTTTTACTGAAACTAGACTCACATATATTCATACCATAAAATTTTCAGAATTTTTAGCCTAGCCAATTAGTACAGTTTATTCATCAAAATCACCCCTGTTCTGCTGTCTGGCAGTTCTGACCCTTCTTCACTAAAAATTAATTATCTCCTCATACACAATTCATATGATGTTCTCGTTTATTTCTATTGAAAATATACTCATTCAGAATTCTAGACATATAAACTTAAGCCCCTAATTATTTTTCTCCAATTTTTTATGATTTTCCAAAGTCAGAACAGGGGATCCCGAAATCCCTTTAAACCAGTCTTACAAAAATATAAATATCTCAAATTACAGAATTCCTTTGCTTTCCCTGTTTCTTTCAAATGAAAGTAGACTCAATAAGCTTTAATTTCATATATCATTCAACTTCTAATTCAACTTATACGATTTTTGGTGATTTTTCAAAGTTACTCTACTGCTGCTGTCCAAAACAGTTTTGTTATAACTTATTTTACAATTAAATCCTTTACCCAATTCTAACTTCAACTTCTTTCAATTAAACCACTAATTCATCTTTTTGTTCATCATATGCTATATTCAACAGCTTTAAAACTTCAAAAACTTCAACTTAAATTCATCAAAACTTTGTTCTAAAACTTATAAAGCATCAAAATTAAAAGAGAAGGACTAAATTAACTTACCAATTAAACTTCCAAGCTTCAAACCATTAATTTCTCCTTTTTCTTTCTTTTCCCTTTTTCTTCCCCTGCTTTCGTCTTGTTCTCTGTTTCTTTTCTGGTATTCTCCCCCCTTCTTTTCTTTTGTTTTTGTTTGTATATATATATAATATTATAATAATATAATAATATAATAATATAATATAATATTAATATATAATATATAATATAATAACATACTTTAAAAAATCTCAGATTTTTCATACTTAACCGCCTCAACTTTACAAAATGGTATAATTACCATTTTGGTCCTTCATAATTTCTTTTAATCTATAATTCAACTTTTACACCTTTTTCAATTTAGTTCTTTTCATTTAATTACATATCCAAACGTTAAAATTTCTCAACTAAACTTTAATAATAACTTAATGACACTCCATAAATATTTTTAGAAATATTTATGGCTCACTTTATGAATTCGAGCTCTCAATACCTTGTTTTTGGCCCAATTTTTCTAATTAATTCTTTTAGTTCACAAAATTCACTAATTTTAAAATATTTCCAAAATCACACTTAAATTATAATTATCGATTAACAAAGTTTTCTAACTTTTTCGTCAGATTTAGAAATCTCAAATCACTGTTCCGACACTATTGAAATTGGGCTGTTACACGAATGCCCCATATTATTCATATCATGCATATCATACTTAAATTCACATTCATGTCACTTTTCACATGTTAAATATAACATATTTCGTAATCCTAGTAGGAGTAGGAAACGTACCTGAGTACTTTGTACCACATTAGGGTACCTTAGCCATATTCACATTCTTATACATACTTATATTAAATATTGCCATAAAATGTATTAAAAGATAGTGGGGATTACACACCTGATTCGCTTAGCAAATTCCTTGAGATCTCGAAATCTGATCTACCGCTTAGATCCTTAATCCCTACATTTGATTAATCACTTACTAATTTAATAAAAAACCATTCGGCCATAAATCCAAATCCTAGTAGGATTAGTATACTTAAAACTTACCTTGAAATTCTCAAATCCCGAAATCCTTGTATCCCTCTGTCGAAATCCCTATAACTACATGTTAGATCAATTTCTAACATTTATTCACAACAAATAACCCTTAGCCGAATGTTAAATATGACTTACCTTAGATTCTTAAATCCCGAAATTCACCGAATAACTAGGGAACACGCGGCCTATGGTGCACCTTCGGCAAAAGAACTTCTCCTTCCTTGTAGTCGACACTTAGTAAATCCCGAAAGATCTCTTCAAGGTTTTGGCAACAAGATATTAATGGGGTTAGTCCTAGATTTCAGCAAATCTTAGAAGAAAAGGATGAAACCGAATGAGATCTTACCCTTACTTTAGGAATCGACAATCCTTGCTTGAGCCCTTAACAATATTCGGCTATGGCCTTGATGTGGATTAAAATTTCGGCTTCTTGATGAACAGTAGAGGATTTTTGGTTTTTTTCAAAGAAAGAAGAGGAAGATATAAAACTTAGGAAAATTCGGCAAGACTAGGGGGATTCTGCTTTCGGCTTTGTGAAGAATTGAAAAGAGAAAGAAGAACAATGACTGAGAGAATTCGGCAGAAAGAAAAAGGAGAAAAAAAATAATGCTGAATGGCCTCTCTTTTCCTTTTATAGCCAAATTTACTAGGCTAGAGTCCCTTACTTGGCCACCACTCTTCTATTTTGATAACTTTATCCCTTGATTTATCACTTTAATAAAACTTAATCCAATAATTATCTCTTATCTCTTATTAAAAATAATACTAATAATAATCCTCTTTTATCTCTTCCTTATCTATCAAAATAAAAGAAATAAATCCATATTTATCCATCTATTATCTTTAAAT
Organism: Gossypium bickii; assembly: GCA_025503065.1. Lineage (NCBI taxonomy): Eukaryota > Viridiplantae > Streptophyta > Magnoliopsida > Malvales > Malvaceae > Gossypium > Gossypium bickii. Next base: position 136,023,912 of record CP106711.1, read on the forward strand.
AAAATAAAAGAGATAAAACTCCTACAATTTAGCCATGTGCCGTCCCCTTATTCCCTCTTATTGACGCCACTTAGCAAAATAAAACCTCAAAATTTTACTTCCTTGGTGAATCGAACCTTGGCCCATTAGTACATGATGTGGCGTCACTTGCCTGGGCCCTAAGTGGCATCTCCAGGCCACTTCTCCAAGCCTGTTTGTGTGTCAAATTCTTCCTACTAATTTTCTTAAGGCCACCTTGCCTTAATTTCCTCTTTTTAAGCTTTAAAACTTGACATTTCTTTACATTTCCAAGTTTCCAAAAATTTTCGTTTGCCTCTTTAAACTTGACATTTCCTTACATTTCCAAGTTTCCAGAAATGTTTACTTTCCTCTTTTGAATCATTTCCACATCATTTCCTTACATTTCCAGGACATTTCCAGGACATTTCCCCACATTTCCAAGACAAGACATTCCCTTACATTTCCAACACATTTCCCTACATTTCCAAGACAAGACATTTTCTTACATTTCTTTACATTTCCAAGACAAGGCATTTCCTTACATTTCCTTTCATTTCCATACATTTCCTTACATTTCCTTACATTTCCATACATTTCCTTACATTTCATTACATTTCCATATTTCCTTACATTTCCATACATTTCCTTATTTCTAGAATTCACATAACACATTCATAATTGATAAAACATGCCATTTTACCACATGGTTCCTTGTGTCATGCTTCACACGGAGTTTTTTTCAAAGCCTCATTTATCTAGCTCCCCTTTTTACTTAAAAACCAATAATTTTCCAAAGCTTTCTTCTTCCATCCTAGAATTCTAAAAACCCTTAATACACTTCCAACACTGCCAAAACCTACTAATTCATGAATTAGGCACGAACGCATAACCCCTAATCTAGGATGTTACAGTTCTATCCTCCTTAAAAATAATTTCGTCCTCGAAATTACTTACTAACAGTCGTACAATCCTTCTCACCGCATTATGCTTACGCTGCGCACTCTGATCTTAATAGAACCATCATACTTTCTAGGCACAATCTCTAAGTTCACGTCCCCTAGAACTTATTTCTAACGTCGCGATTTAATCTGATTTAAGAGAATTTTATGAATTAGTCTTTATTCCACTGATTACCCGCGAAGAAGTTTTATGGAAAGAATTTTAGGAGTGGTTCTTTCGTATTCATACATGCACACAGTCTTTACATTCATACATCCATCAATCAATTATGAACTTTCGTTCATTCAGAGAAATGTTGTAGTTTTCATTGTTGTTGTTCTCCACTACCCAGGGGTATTTTCGTAATTTGTCCTACATGGGTATTTTCGTAATTTTTCAGAAGAAAAAGTTCCTTTTTGATTTTGTCAAAAAGTATTTTGGAATTTTTAAATTCCTGGAGTATTTTGGAAAGTTTTTTGAAATCCGGGGGTATTTCGATAATTTTGGATCTCGGGGGTATTTTGGTAATAAACCAGGGTAAACTTGTAAAGTATAATATTTTCGGGGTATTTCCAAATGTTGCAAAACTTTGAGGGTTCTTTTTGAGAATTTTACTTTCCAAAACGATGATGTTGCAAAAAATTTGGAAACCAGGGTCATTTTGGTAATTTTGTAGGTTAGGGGCAATTCTGTAATTTTCCAAAAATCAAGGTGTTTTGGACTTTTGCACAAATAGGGTTTTTAAACATTTTTACAAAATAAGGAAATTTTGGAAAAACTGTTGGGTAGTTGGACATTTTATAAACTAAGGGCATTTTTGTAATTTTACAAATAGGGGTATTTTTGTAATTTTTCACAAATCAAGAATATTTGAGAGAATTTTATAAAAATCGTGTTTGCAATTCAAAAGGGTAATTTTTTTTAAGAGTTTTAAAACTAGGATTTTTATAAAAACACGGCTAGTCCCCTTTCGGGTTTTAGTTATTGTGTTTAACCTGTGACTGAGTTCTCTTGGTTAGGGTGAACCGAAGCTACGCACCAGGTAGGATTCCTGCGAAGAGGAGGTGAGTCACTAGGACTGCTTAAGTACCAAGCTCTTCCGGATCCAATCCTAGACATGCGTACATTGGTTACCATACCCTAACTCGGCGACTTAGTCATAGGTTTGTTTAATTAGGCATTTAAAGTCTTATGTGGTTGTTGGGGAAAACTAGTCTTAGGGTTCAAATACTTATCATACTATCTACGTTCCATTTCTACCCTTCTACAGATAATAATTCACACAATAGATAGAAGTACTTACCTGGTGGACTGCGGGTCGGAGACTTGGGTGCCATGCCGGAAAACCTGCTTATTTTCAAAAATACTTTCATAAAACTCATTTGGCTCGATTCGAAAACGTTTTGGGCCTTAAACCACAGGTCGAGAGTTTAAAACTAGGCTCTGATACCAAATTGAAACACCCTAAACTCGGCCCACGAGCCTTGACCGGATCTGGTATGTTCCTCAAGTAAACCGGTTCAAAGTTTTTTTGTTACTTAGGAAAAACTTGAGCGTTTTGTGAAAAAGATTGGTTTTGGGTTGGGCTTGAGTTGAAAACAAGTTTAACTTATGTTGAAACCCATTTATTTATGGTGACAAAACATTTCCGGTTTAGTTTAAAAATAAATTTATTGGATTCGTTAATTAATAATAATTCGTAAACATATTAATTGAAAATAAAAATAAAGAAATAAAACTATGGCCTTTTTGGCCTTATTACATCAAATAATTCCCAAACTTAAAATTAAAGTACTTAGTAAAAATAAAAGTCCCAAATAATAAGATTTTTCCTTGCTATGCATGGCCACCTTTAGCTCCCGCCGACTGGCCCATTATTGCTCATCACCTGAAAAATATTCCCCAACGGGGTGAGTCAAACAGACTCAATGTGTAACCAACACTAAAATTTAATAGATTTAGGCATACCATACATATCATGTTCACATAATAATTCAAGATAATGATGCAATCCCGAACCCAAACCTAGATGCCATCCGCTACACATCCCCGTACCAACCTGCACACCGTGGGGACTACTAAGTCAACCCTCCATCCGCTACACTCCATCGAAGCGATCATTGCGATCGGCGTGCTCATCGCCCATATAAAATTCGTGGCATAGCCACCAGATAATTGTGTCATGAGACACCACATTCAGATAATGTAACCGAAGTTACCACATTCAGATAATGTAACCGAAGTTACCACATTCAGATAATGTGACCGAAGTCACCACATTCAGATAGTGAGATCGAAGTCACCACATTCACTTCCCCTTTCTCATATAACCCGAATACCCCATATTATTCATATCATGCATATCATACTTAAATTCACATTCATGTCACTTTTCACATGTTAAATATAACATATTTCGTAATCCTAGTAGGAGTAGGAAACGTACCTGAGTACTTTGTACCACATTAGGGTACCTTAGCCATATTCACATTCTTATACATACTTATATTAAATATTGCCATAAAATGTATTAAAAGATAGTGGGGATTACACACCTGATTCGCTTAGCAAATTCCTTGAGATCTCGAAATCTGATCTACCGCTTAGATCCTTAATCCCTACATTTGATTAATCACTTACTAATTTAATAAAAAACCATTCGGCCATAAATCCAAATCCTAGTAGGATTAGTATACTTAAAACTTACCTTGAAATTCTCAAATCCCCAAATCCTTGTATCCCCTCACGAAATCCCTATAACTACATGTTAGATCAATTTCTAACATTTATTCACAACAAATAACCCTTAGCCGAATGTTAAATATGACTTACCTTATATTCTTAAATCCCGAAATTCACCGAATAACTAGGGAACACGCGGCCTATGGTGCACCTTCAGGAAAAGAACTTCTCCTTCCTTGTAGTCGACACTTAGTAAATCCCGAAAGATCTCTTCAAGGTTTTGGCAACAAGATATTAATGGGGTTAGTCCTAGATTTCGGCAAATCTTAGAAGAAAAGGATGAAACCGAATGAGATCTTACCCTTACTTTAGGAATCGACAATCCTTGCTTGAGCCCTTAACAATATTCGGCTATGGCCTTGATGTGGATTAAAATTTCGGCTTCTTGATGAACAGTAGAGGATTTTTGGTTTTTTTCAAAGAAAGAAGAGGAAGATATAAAACTTAGGAAAATTCGGTAAGATTAGGGGGATTCTGCTTTCAGCTTTGTGAAGAATTGAAAAGAGAAAGAAGAACAATGACAGAGAGAATTCGGCAGAAAGAAAAAGGAGAAAAAAAATAATGCTGAATGGCCTATCTTTTCCTTTTATAGCCAAATTTACTAGGCTAGAGTCCCTTACTTGGCCACCACTCTTCTATTTTGATAACTTTATCCCTTGATTTATCACTTTAATAAAACTTAATCCAATAATTATCTCTTATCTCTTAATAAAAATAATACTAATAATAATCCTCTTTTATCTCTTCCTTATCTATCAAAATAAAAGAAATAAATCCATATTTATCCATCTATTATCTTTAAATAAGATAAAAAAGATAAAACTCCTACAATTTAGCCATGTGCCATCCCCTTATTCCCTCTTATTGACGCCACTTAGCAAAATAAAACCTCAAAATTTTGCTTCCTTGGTGAATCGAACCTTGGCCCATTAGTACATGATGTGGCGTCACTTGCCTGGGCCCTAAGTGGCATCTCCAGGCCACTTCTCCAAGCCCGTTTGTGTGTCAAATTCTTCCTACTAATTTTCTTAAGGCCACCTTGCCTTAATTTCCTCTTTTTAAGCTTTAAAACTTGACATTTCTTTACATTTCCAAGTTTCCAAAAATTTTCGTTTGCCTCTTTAAACTTGACATTTCCTTACATTTCCAAGTTTCCAGAAATGTTTACTTTCCTCTTTTGAATCATTTCCACATCATTTCCTTACATTTCCAGGACATTTCCTCACATTTCCAAGACAAGACATTTTCTTGCATTTCCAAGACAAGGCATTTCCTTACATTTCCTTACATTTCCATACATTTACTTACATTTCCTTACATTTCCATACATTTCCTTACATTTCATTACATTTCCATATTTCCTTACATTTCCATACATTTCCTTATTTGTAGAATTCACATAACACATTCATAATTCATAAAACATGCCTTTTTACCACATGGTTCCTTGTGTCATGCTTCACACGGAGTTTCTTTTGAAGCCTCATTTACCTAGCTCCCCTTTTTACTTAAAAACCAATAATTTTCCAAAGCTTTCTTCTTCCATCCTAGGATTCTAAAAACCCTTATTACACTGCCAACACTGCCAAAACCTACTAACTCATGAATTAGGCACGAACGCATAACCCCTAATCTAGGATGTTACAGGCCTTGATTTCTAAGGATGGCCGAATATGCCTAAGGTCATATTAATGTGTTTCTTTTGGTTGTAACCAGTGTAACGGTGTTCTTTCGGGAGTTAAGGTATTCGAGGTAAGCAGTATGTATTCGGCCAAGGGCCATTTAGGAAGGTTAAGTGTCAAAACCGAATCTAACAATATACTTATAGGGATCTCGTCATCACCAAGTACAAGTCGCAATTTCGGGTTTTAAAATCTCAAGGTAAGTGAACATACACATTCGGCCAAGGCCAAAATTAGGGATTTCGATCTATTTCTTAATTATTCAAAAGCCGGAAGCTAACCTGTTATGTGATCTAGTGTGGGCCGATTGCAAGGAAGAGATATCGTGGAGTCTCGGGATTTGATTAGCAATCAAATCGGCAGCAGGTAAGGGGTTTTGTTACAAGTGATCCTTTGGGATTTGATTGGATAGCCGAATAGGCTTTTACTAAAAGTACTAAGTGTGGCCAAATGTAGGAAGTTAAGGATCTAAAGGGATAGATCGGGTTTTGGGATTTCAGTAAATTCGCTAAGTGAACCAGGTGTGTAGCCCTTCCCTAAGTCTTAATAGATTTAAGGCATTAAATTTAATATATGTGTTTTATAATGATGTGCAAAGTGGGCTAAGGTACCATGCAATGGTATAAAGTACTTAGGTACGTTAAATTACTACTACTGTAGTTATTATATTATGAATATACGTTATGACTCGTATGTGAACAGTGATAAGAATGTGAAATAAGGCATGATGTTGAATTATATGTATGATATGGGGCATATGGGTTATATGGAAAAGGGAAGTGAATGTGGTGGTTTTATACCACGATATCTGAATGTGGTGACTTCGGTCACATTATATGAATGTGATGACTCACGTCACAAATATTTTTATCTGGTGGCTATGCCACGAATTTTATAAGGGCGATGAGCACGTCGACTGCAGCGATTGCCTTCGATGATGTGTAGCAGATGGAGGGTTGACTTAGTAGTCCCCACGGTGTACAAGTTGGTACGGGTGATGTGTAGCGGATGGTTACCTAGGTTTAGGTTCAGGTTTGCATCACTACTTTAATCTGTTATATATTTGTATGATATTATATGACATGCCTGAATCGATGAGATTTAGTGTTGGTTACACATTGAGTCTGTTTGACTCACCCCGTTGTGGGAATATTTTTCAGTGACGATCAGTGATGGACCGGGTCGGCAGGAGCTTAGTGGTGGCCATGCTCAGTTCGAGATTTTATTTAATTTTGGACTTGTTATATTTTAAGTATTTTTTTGAATTTATTTCGGGTTTTGTTTTGATGTAATAAGGCCGTAGCTATAAACTGTTTATGCATGCTTTTTATTTGACTTTATTATGATACGATTAATATTAAATCAAAGTTAAGCGGTTTTTCTTATGAGCAAATATTAAGTGTTTTTGCCACCTAAATTCAAATAATTTTCAATTTAAAGGTAAAATTTCTAAAAACAATTTCGGCATATCTTTTAATATGGAAACAAGGTTTTTAATAAATCCCTGACTTCTAAATTAACAAAGTTTTCAATTGAACCCAACACAAGCAAATCTTTCTTCAAAATCACTCAAATTTTTCAAAAGTGACAAACCAGTTTTAAACCGTTTTACTCAAGGAACATGCCAGTTCCGGTCAGGGCTCATGGGCCGGGTTCGGGGTGTTTCACCCATTTTCAGGCCGAATCGAGTTTGAGCCTAAAATTTTGATTGGGTTTTTCCTGAACTTGGTCCGACTCGACCAATGAGCACCTCTAATCTGACCCTGACCTTGACCCTTGTCCTTCATTTTTATTTAATCCCAAAATAAAATTAATTTAATTAAAATTATTTTATATGGTCTATAGTTTTTTTATTTTTATAATTTTTTAAAAATATAAAATTTAGAATCCGACATGATAAACAACTCGAACTCAACTTCTATTCTTTCAAGAGAAGGCATCGAGATCCAGCGTAAGCGTTGTTTGCCCGTTGCCAATAGAATAGGATCGACTTGGGTAGTCAAATTCCATTGTGAGATTAAAAAATATGAAAGTAATAGACCGAAAATCTTAGGATCAAAAGGTTGTTTGTTCTAAAGGACTGTAAATCCTTGCTCCTAGGATCCAAAGAGGGGTTTTAGGAAAGACTAAAAATCATTCCTAATTACCTAACTTACCCTAGTGTCTACTGACTGGGGGACAGTTCTTCTGTGCTTAAAAGAAAATACTTTTGGCTCCAAAAGTACTTTTGGAAGAAAAGTTGTGCAGAATAAGCTGCTTTTGGCTTTTCAGAAGTGCTTTTGAAAAACACTTTTAAAGAGGAGAATGCTAAAATTTTTAGCTTTTCCTCTTCTAAAACACTTTTAGTGCTTAATTACTTTTTTACCCTCCAACAACATAGTGCTTAATTACAAATGTGTTAAAATCATTAATTAAAAATAAAAAATATTTTTTAAAATACTAATTACAAATATTTAATGGTTATATTTAAATATTTAAAATGTAGTTTATATATTCTAATTAAATTTATAAGTAATTAATATTTATTGCTTAAAAATATTTAAATTTTATGTTTCATATATTAAAATATTAACAAATTATAGTAATTTTTTATATTCTTACTAAAATATAATAATATTAACTAATTTAAATTTTATTTAAACACATATTTATTACTTGATAATAACATGTCTAAAATAGACATTTTATTTCTCAAAAGTACTTTTTGACAACAATACTAAACATTTAAATTTTAAAGCAAACTTTTTAAAAGTACTTCTCAAAAATACTTTTTCAAAGTACTTTTCAAAAGTACTTTTTTAAAAATATTGTCAAATTAGTCCTAAGTCGTAAATTAGGAGTTTTGGAAAGGACACTATGTATCAAGACTCGCGATAGGATCTGAGTGCTCAGTCATTCATTATTTGATGGGTGATTTTCTTTTTATAAAAAAAAAGAAAAAAAAAGCTTAGAAACTATAATAAACAGTTTCATCACCTTGTTTTTTTAGTACCCTTTCACACGAAGTTGGTAGATTATCATAGTTAATGATGATTTTGTGATTTTCCATTGTTGAAAGCTTGATATTTTTGTTGTTTGATGATGAAAAATAAATAAATGTTGGTAGATTATCATAGTTAATTAAGTGATTTTTGATAAAAATGCATATTAAGGATTTAATTGTGAAATTTGTAAATTGAGGGGATAAAATGTGAAATAAATGAAATTAATGGGCTGCTAGGGAACTATGGAAGATTCGGCCAAGCATGGGTTTAAGGAAATTTTGTGTATTTTGTGTTGTTTTAAAATGGGGACTAAATTGAGAAAATGTGAAATATTAGGGGATAAAGTGCAAAATATTCATTTATGTGTTTTTGGACTAAATTGAATGAAACTATGTTTGAATGAGCTTAATTTGAATATGTTTAGATCAAGAACCAAATAAATCGGACTTGGATCGGGGAAAAGCGAAAATAGTTGAATAGTTGGTTTTGTCGTCCGTCAATATCCGAGGTAAGTCTTTAAGCGATTAAACATTGTGAATTATATATTTTAATTATTAATATGCTGATTTGGAAATTAGAAAATTAGTATTGAGTTGGCCAAATGTGATTAATTATAAAATTAATATGTTTAAGTTTGGTTTGATTGAGTTCTAATATTTGAAAGTTCGTCTTTGTGAAGTACAAGAAAAGTTTGATATATGAATTGGTTGTGAGACAACTTTAAAAATATGATATTCGGGCTTTAAGCCTAGCAGGCTTTGTGCCGGTGAGAAATATAGGGCTTTAAGCCTAGCAGGCTTTGTGCCGGTGAGAAATATCGGGCTTTATGCCTAGCAGGCTTTATGCCGGTGAATTATATTATAAGTGTATGCTTAAAAAGATTCTTGCTAATGTGGAATTTAAATTCGGTAAATGAACTCAGTGTTCAGGTATGTGTAAGCTTATTGGTTGTTTGAGATAAGGTAAATTAGTAACTTGATATTTGTTACTAATTATATGTGATACAATTCAAGATTTTATGTGAATTTTAGTAAGTTAAATGTCACATTGCCGAATATGTGTATGGACTTGGTATAATTTGGCTGAATGTGAGGTTGCTCGGAGGTTGGATTTAATTGCATGAATTGGATATTTATATGTTAATGATGCAAATGAATATGAGGGATACGTTACTAAATTCTTGTAACAGATATACAGGTTTGATGCTTTTAATAGACTCGTATTATTAATGTTGATAAGGATAATAAAATGTTCAGTATACAATCATATGTTATACTCGGGTGGTTAGGGTTGGAAAGGTAAATGACCCAAAAGGTATGTATTAATTATAACAACTTGTGATTGATGGTGGCTTGAAATGTAAGTAGGAATTTGGTAAGCAAAATAGGCATATGCTGTTATTTTATCATGTGAAGGTGATGTATGGATATATACATATTTATTCATGCATATAATGTTGTCATGAAATCTATTTAGTATTTTTGATTATTGGCAAGGAAGTTGTAAATGAAATAATTTATTAAATCATGCTAAAGCGTATATGTAAGTTAAAATGCTTAAAACTTGCTAAGCTTAAATAGCTTACTTTGTGTTTTCTTGTCGGTTTTTTGTTTTATAGATTTTGGATTCGTTACGAGCTCGAGGATCGTCAGCAGGACTATCACACTATTGACAGCTTATTTTGGTATTTTGGTTATGTTAATTACGAATATATGGCATGTATATATTAGAAAAAGGGTAGATATGAATTGAGTATCTATGTATATAAGTAATAACCATGCGAATGGCTTGTCCATCTTGTTAATCTTGAAATTTATATTTTGGCTTGATGATTATGTTTGATTTGGTTTTGGTATATATATATAAGTTTGGTTAGAGTTTAAATGAAATGGAGTAACGATGTTATAAATTAGTTAACCATATTTTGCAATGAAACAGTTTTTAGTTAGTAGCAGTGACGTGAATTTGAAAAATCACCAAAAATAGGAGAAAAGGAATTAGAAGGTGAATAAGATACAGAATTAAATCTTATTGTGTCTATTTTTATACGAAAGAAATAGAGTAGGTAAAGAAATTTTATATTATGAGATATTTAAGTTTTAGTGAGACTAGTTCTGAATGACTTTGTGATCCCCTATTCTGTATTGGAAAAATTATTAAAAATTGTACAAAAATAATCATTGAGTATAGTTTATATGATTAGAATCCTTTATGAGTCTATTTTTGATTGGAAGAAACGAGAACATTATTTGAATTTTGTACAATGAGATAATTGAGATTTTGTAAAGATAGGTCAGAACCATCAAACAGTGAAATAGGGGAAACTTTAATAAATAAACTGTACTAGTTGGCTACATGAAAAATTCTGGAAAATTATAGTAAGAAGATATATGAGTCTAGTTTCAAGGAATATTTACGGATCTCAATTTTGAGTTTCGTAACTTGAGTTATAGTCAATTTAGTCAACATGACGTAGATGGACAGTTTAAATTTTTATATCCCAAATTAGTAGTTATGTCTAGTAATGCCTTACGCTCGACTCCGGTAACGGTATCGGGTAAGGAGTGTTACATCTTCTCTTCACTGTAGACAAATCTAAGAAGTAAGTACTGTCAAAATTATTTTTTTGTTTGGAAAACGGACCGACTTTAAAAAGAAAAATAGAGTCGCCACCAATCTTTTTAGAAGTACGATTGGATCACTCTAGAAAATATTTTGCTCTACGAATTTTAAGAAAACGGGCTCGGGAGTCGGTTACGCATGAGGAAGGTTTAGCACCATCGCAACGCCCAAAATTGGTACCTTATCGATTGATTAACGTCCTTAATGTCGAAAATTAGAAAAGATTTTAAAATATGAATCTTTGAAAAATGTTTGGATAACTCGAATTGGATATCGAAACTCTCTTGTTCCGAAGAGATGAAATACCACATCCAGCACGATAGGACACGATGCTTCAAACCCTCGATACCAAGAACATTTCATGATTTCCAAAATTTATGTATTGCAATTTGAAAAGGGTATTTCACTATTTGGTTAAACTAAAAACCGAAACCCAGCACCATTGGGCACGATTCCTTGAATTTCAATCATGAAATATTGCCTTTATTTAAGAAACACGATAAAAGAATCTTTGAAGGATATTTAGTTGTTTGGACGAATAGAAAATCGAGACCCAGCATAATTGGGCACGAATCTCTCGTACTTCCAAACTCGAAACATTGTCTTATTTTAAAAAAACATGATCAAAATCTTTAAAGGTTATCTAGTGATCTAGACAAACGAAAAATCGAAGCCCAGCACGATTGGGCACGATTTCCCGAAGTTCCAGACACAAAATATTACCTTTGAAACCCCTTTTTTATGAATTTAAAAAAACTAAAAATAAAACATTGAAATGTAAACCTGGCAATAATGAGGGAGAATAATAATGGGAATAATAATCATAACAATAGGAATAATAAGAATAATAATAATATAGGTACATATATAAATAATGACAAATAAAAAAAGACGATGATAATTCTAATGAATATAATATATATAATTAAAAAAATTAAAAGATATAGTAATGGTGATGTTAAAATAATAATTACAATAAGAAAATATATACTAAATTAGTAGTAATAATATTAAAATAATAGTATTAATAAAAACATAGTAGCAAAAAAAAAGGTATATCGATAATAAATTAAAAATAATAGATATAATAATAATATATTATAAAAACAACAACATATATAATAATAGTGAGTATAGAAGGAATATAATTATAATAATAATATACATATAAAAAAGCGGTAATAAAAAAATGAGTAATAGAATAGTATAATAATAGAATAAGAAATAACAACGGAATAATAAAAATAAAAATGATACTAATAATAAGAGAACAATACTGACATTAAAATTAATAGTAATGACGCAAAACATAGAAACAATGAAAATAAACGCAATATTAATAATAAAAATAATAACGTTAAAGAATAATTATGAAATCAAAGAAAAGAATAAAAATAATTAGAATATAAGATAATTTAGAAAAAAATAAAAATAAATAATAAAACCCCAAAAACCAGATTATTAAAAAAAAGGCTTAAGGACTGCATCATAATAAAAACAAAAGTTAAAGCCTCAATTGAAATGAATCTAAACCAAATAGGACTGAAATACGCTTCGCGTCAACAAACAAGGACTAAAAGGGAAATTATTCTGAACCCCTGAACATAGCGCCTGGATGTGGACCAATTTGGGGTAGCACATGAGATTCAGGGAAAAAATTAAAATAAAAAAAACCTGAAATAGGACGTAATTAAAACAACGGCACAAAAAGGAGGACTAATCGCGCAATTTACCCATTTAGGGTAAAATTGCGCCGATCCGAGCTGGGGAACGGGTCATTGCGCGGGGCTCCCCCCATGCGGCGTCATTTCCTTTCTGCTTAAAGCCATTTTTTTTTGCTTTTGCAAAACCCATTTAACACCCTTTATTTTATCAAGAAAAAAAACAAAATCATTTCCTTCCTTTCTGCTTGCTATATTTGCATGTGTGATTTATGTGCTAACCAGTGCAGTGGCAGTTATGTGGTGATTACCCTGAAAAGGGGTATAACGATAATCAGGTTAGTATTATCTGTTGATAAGAATGTGAAAGTGCCAATGTGAATGTGCCTATGCGTATGGAAACGTGATTGTCTGCCTTAATAACACATGCATAAGACTTAAGGCACACTGAGTCCGTGTGACTCACCCAAATATTTATCAACATTGCAGGTGATATGTGATGATCGGACCGGGTTGGAGTGGATACGAGGTGGCCATGCAGAAGACATTTTATTTATTTTAATCAGTTTATTTTTAAGTACTTTTGTTTAGTTATTTATTGTAATAAGGGCCGCCTAAAGTTTTAGGGTTTATTATTATGTTTTAGTTGGATGGAAATTTAAATTACTACTTGATAAATGATTTTAATTTGGCAACTGATATCTTAAAAGCTTATAATAACATATTAATTCGGATATTTTATATCAAGCTTAATTTACTTAGAATTTTTAAAATGGACATGGTTTTCAATTGAACAAAATTTCCAAGTTTTCACCATAAGTCAGGTTCTCTTCAAACGTTTTTCTGCAGTGACATACCAGATCCGGTCATGGCTTGTGGGCTGGGTTTGGGGTGTTACAGTTTGGTATCAGAGCCCAGTTCAAAACTCGGCTTTGAGGGTTTTGGGCCCAAAAACATTTTTTTTTAGATGGGCTTTTCAAAAATATGGATTATTGTAAAATTTTTCAGGTTATTCTGGCATGGCACCTGTATCTCCAGCCCGAAGTCCACCAGGTAAGTACTTCTGGCTACTGAAGTAAATTGTGAATATAAATTCTATGAGTATGAAGGGAACGTAGATAAGTGAACTAGGATCTGTTGAACCCTAGGACTAGTCTACTCACACACAAGTGCATAAGACTTAAGGACTATTAAACAAACCTGTGAAGTAAGTCGCCGAGTTAAGGTGTGGCAACCATTGTACGCATGTCTAGGATTGGTATTCAGTAAGAGCGTGGTACTTAAGCAGTCCTAGTGACTCACCTCCTCTTTACTCGAATCCCACCTGGTGCGTAGCTTCGGTTCACCCTAGCCAAGAGGACTCAGTCACAGGCTGAACACAATGATTAAAACCCGAAAGGGACTAGCCATGCAGTTTTATAAAATTCCTAGTTTTAAAATCCCTAAATTACCCTTTTAATTGTAGTAAAAGATTATTGTGAAAATTTTTCCAAAATATCTCCGATTTACAAAATTACAAAAATGCCCCTATATTGTAAATTACTAAAATACCCTTAGTTTTTAAGATTTTCAAAAATACCCTCGACTTTTGCTAAAATATTTCTACTTTACAAAAATACCAAAAACTCCTGTTTTACAAATAACAAGATACCCTGATTTGGAGAATTTACGGAACTGTCCCTGACTTCCAAAATTACCAAAATAACATCGATTTCTGAAATTTTTGCAACACCTCTGATTTGGAAAACAAAATAACCCAGAGATTTTGTAAATTCTGAAATACCTTTAATTTGAAAAATATTTTCGAATTGACCCCGATTTATTACCAATATACCCCTGTAGGGAAAATGACAAAATTACCCCTAGGTGGGGAAATGGATGGAATGCCCATGGAAGTGTGATTGAATGTTATTGATGAATGAATGTGTCTCTATCGAGATGGATTAATGTGAATGTGAATGTGATTCTCTGAATTAGAATAGTGATCTTGAAACTAAGACTTTGATTGAGCGAAAGAACCACTATTAAACTTCTTTTCATAAAATTGTTCACGATTAATAAGTGGAACAAAATTCTGATGCATAAAACTTTTTAATCAGATTAAATCGCGATGTTAGAAACGAGTTCTAGGGGACGTAAACTTAGAGATTGTGCCTAAGAAGTATGATGATTCTATTAAGATCAGAGTGCGCAGCGTAAGCGTAGTGTGATGAGTAGGATTGTTCAGCAGTTAGTTAGTAAGTAATTTCGAGGACGAAATTATTTTTAAGGAGGGTAGAACTGTAACATCCTAGATTAGGGGTTATGCGTTCATGCATAATTCATGAGTTAGTAGATTTTGGCAGTGTTTGGAAGTGTATTAAGGGTTTTTAGAACTCTAGGATGAAGGTGAAAGCTTTGGAAAATAATTGGATTTTTAAGTTAAAAAGAAGAGCTAGGCTGAAAAGGCCTTAAGAAAAGTTTTGGGGAGTTTAGGACACAAGGAACCATGTGGTAAAGTGGCATGAAGGCGCAAGGGTGCAAGGGGGAAAGGCTGCGTCAAAAGGAGTGCCAAGGGGGAGGAGGTTCGAGCAACGTGGGAAGCATTGGAGACTTTTATTTTTGGTGTTAAAAGGGGAGCAAGGCCAGGGAGGCCTTAAGGGAAAAATCTTAGGCGTGTTTGGCATAAAACAGGCCTTGGTAAAGTGGCTGCAAGGTGCCACTTAAGGGCCTGGAAAAGACGCTTTGCAGGTCTTGGGTTCGAGTAGCGTGGAAAGCAAATGGGTATTTTTATTTTGCTTTTGGGGTTAGGACAAGGGGGAGCTAGGGAAGGAGGTCTTAAAAGGAATTGTGGGGAGTTTATGTCACAAAAAAATGCATTGGCAAAGTGACCTGTAAGCTTGCTCCAGCAGGTCTCATGTTCGAACCTTGGGGGCAGCAATTGGGTGTTTTATTTTTTGGGCTTTTGGCGCCAAGAGAGAAGGGAGTAATGGACAGTAATTGGACTTCTAATTGGGTAAGGATTAAGCTGGATTTTATTTTGAATTTCGGCTAGGATATAGGTTAAAGGTAGTTTTATTTTATTTATTTTAAGTATATAGATATATGAGATAATTATGTGATTTACTTATTTTAGTTTAATAGGTGATAAGAGAATATATAGGAGTTTGATATGGGATAATGTGATGATTTATTTTATTTATTTTGAACAAGTGTCAAAGAGATAAAATAGGAACTTGGTGAAGGATAATTGTTGTGTTTATTTTTTTAATATTAAATGAGGTGATAATAGGAGATTATTATGGGGTTTGATAAGGAATGGAGGTAGTAGCCGAATTTGGATCTCCTTGGGTTGATAATTTTCGGTCAATTAGGGGGATTTAGTGCCGAATTCTTCTTTTAATAAGCACCCATTCTCTTTTTAATCTCTTTTAGTTTCTGGCCGAATTCTCCTAAGCTGCTCCTACCTCTCTTTTGCTCTTTTATTTTGCTACGACCGAACCCTCCTTGTCACCATAGCCAAAGTTCTGCAAACTCTTCTTCTCCTCTATTTGCTAGTTTGGTCGAACCTACATCTTTTGTTCAAGCTCTTTCTTTTATATTGGTGTTAGCCGAATATACTTTTCTCTTGTGACCGATTGTAAGAGCTTTCTTCTATTCGTATTTCATGTTCTTAATTAAAGGCCATAGCCGAATCTTAAGTGCCTTGATTCTCTTTTCTTCTATCGCAAGTTCTAAAAGCCGGGATCCATTCTCTTTTAGTCTTCGCAAGCAAGCGATAAGTGGTAAGTATTTCCTTAAGCAATCGGTTTTATTCTTCTTTTCATGGATGTGCCGAAACCATGAATGGGCTTAGATTTATGTGAGATGGCCGAATGGCTTTAGTGCCATAATAAGTGTTTTTATTGTGTAGCTAACGGTAAGGGGGTACTAAGGAGTTTTCGGGATTTGATTCATCAAATCAAGCAAGGTAAGCAGTTGTGATATTCGGCCAAGGGTTTTATTCATGAATATTCTTATGTTGAAGCCGAACCTAACTTATGGCATGTGGGATTTTGACTACTTAAGGAGCAAGCAACAGTTTTCGGGATTTGGTAGGCAAGAAGTGTATAGCAAGCTTTCGAGATTCAAGATTTATTTCGGTAAGGATATCTAGTAAGTGTAGATTTGATTTGATATATTAAAGTAGTAGTGATTAACCGTTTGATCTGATTAAGTATCGTTATGGAGGCGAATGCCAATCAAAGAGGACAAGGGGTAGCCCCTATTCCGATGTTTAAGAAGAGAGTCGTTTCTGCTATTCGGGATTGGCCACCGGGGTGTGGGCCAGTAGCAGGAGAAAGCTATAGGCAGATAGCCGTAGTGTCTCTTAGTGATAGCATCGGGATCGAGAGTTTAGAGCTTCAAGTGATCAGGTGTGTGTGATTAACCCACTATTTTCCGAGTGTATGTTATATCTGTATGTGTTATAAGTGTGCTAACAAGTGCAGTGGCTATTATGTTATGGATACCCTCAAGGGGTATGATGATAACCAGGTCAGTATTAATCTGATGCGAATATGGTTATGAATGTGTACATGTGTGTATGTGCCAATTAGAATATAATTGTATGACTGAATAACATGTACATGCATTATTCATCTTGACATTATTACATGTTGCATGTGCATGGGATGGGACATGAATATGAAGAAGGACAGGGTGTACATTATGTACGTGGTCTAATGTTAGCCTTGTGCTACATTGGCGCTTGATGTTAGCTGTGTGCTTCATCAAGAGAAGTGTTGGCTAGGTGCCACATCTCGGCGGATGATAGCTGTGTGCATCACCGTGGACTGAGGATGACTTCGAGTCACCTCGTGGATACAGATATGTGGGATCACTCAGGTGATCGGTGGCTTAGCCACGGCCTTGAGCAGCAGGTCTGCCAAGGTAAGATATGTGGGATCACTTAGTTGATCAGTGGATTAGCCACGGCCTTGAGCAGCAGGTCTGCTAAGGTAGGTGTAACGGATGGATCCTAGGTTGGGTTGGGTACACTTTGCATAACTTTATTGATATGTGGATTAATGTGGAAATGGGCCAAGCCCAGTATATGAATGTGGAACGGTGTGGAAATGGGCTAAGCCCGATATGTGGAAAGTATGCGGTTGATTACTCTATTACTTGATGAGAGGTATGAATATGGGCCAAGCCCAGAATGTGATACTATGTGAATACGGTATCTTGTTAATTGCTATATGGGTTGATATGTGGTTTAACATATGGGTGGAATTCCATGGATTAATTACACACTGAGTCCGTGTGATTCACCCAAATATTTATCAACATTGCAGGTGATATGTGATGATCGGACCGGGTTGGAGTGGATACGAGGTGGCCATACAGAAGACGTTTTATTTATTTTAATCAGTTTATTATTAAGTACTTTTGTTTAGTTATTTACTGTAATAAGGGCCGCCTAAAGTTTTAAGGTTTATTATTATGTTTTAGTTGGATGGAAATTTAAATTACTACTTGATAAATGATTTTAATTTGGCAACTGATATCTTAAAAGCTTATAATAACGTATTAATTCGGATATTTTATATCAAGCTTAATTTACTTAGAATTTTTAAAATGGACATGGTTTTCAATTGAACAAAATTTTCAAGTTTTCACCATAAGTCAGGTTCTCTTCAAACGTTTTTCCGCAGTGACATGCCAGATCCGGTCATGGCTTGTGGGCCGGGTTTGGGGTGTTACACAAACAGATTCAAAAATTAAAAGAAAACAAGAAATCTTTTCAGGATTTTTCTTTGATTCTGTAGTTGAAAAAAAAAAGATAGTGTATTGCCTCTGTTTTCTATCTGAACCGTTGTAAAAAAAAAAGGTGCTCTTTACAAATCCCTATTTCGGCTTTTATAGCCTTCTATTTTACAACTAATCTATTCTATTTTCATCGCAGTCCATACATTTCCTGCTTTGATCTTGCAGAACTTCTTCTTCAATTACGTGGAAATTTTGTTTCATAGGGTCTGGTTTTGATAGTTCATATATTCTTTGATAGAACATTTTGGTCTCGTTTGTTCTGAATTGGAAAAAAATCATTTTTTTCAATGATCTAATCTGATCTTAGTTAAATTTTCCCAGATCTTTTCTAAATGAGTGAAAACCAAGACACCCCTAGCTCAAATAGGGTTGTTTCTGAAGCTGAGAGTGATCCACCTGGAAATGAATCCGAACCCAATGGTACCCAGGTGAATGAGTCGATGTCGACTGGAACCAAAAAAAGAAAATGGGGAGCCGATAATTCAATGAAACAAAAAGGAAAAGCCTCCAAGAAACAGAAATCAAGACCTAAGCATTAGCGGTGCTTTTAAAAAAATGCCGCTGAAGAATTGAGCATTAGCGGTGCTTTTAAAAAAATGCCGCTAAAGACCTTAGCATTAGCGATGCTTTTAAAAAAATGCCACTAAAGACCTGAGCATTAGCGACACTTTTAGAAAAACGCCGCTAAAGACCTGAGGATTAGCGGCGCTTTTAGAAAAACGTCGCTAAAAGTTTTTCTTTTTTTTTTTAATTCTTGCTTTGAATTATATTTTATTTTGATATATCCACTTATAAGCAATGAGAAAGTTTCATTTTAGTTACTTAATTATGAAAAGTTACAAATTGCTAACTAAATAATTTAGAAGTTCTCATTTAAGTTACAAATTAAGCTATTAAAAATGATTTAGGGTTTAATGTTTAGTATGTTAATTTCATAGTTTAGGGTTTGTTATTTTGGTGCATGGGTTGTGTTCTAAAGTTTGTTGTTTGGGTTTATTGTATAGTGTTTAATATCTTAGTGTTTACCAGTGTTAAGGTTTAAGTGTTAGTGGTTAGGGGTTAATGTTCAGGGTTATGGGTTTAGGGGGAAATGGTTAATGTGTTAGGGTTTAGGGTTTATGGTTTATGTGTTTAGAGTTAGGGGTTTGGGGGAAATGATTAATGTGTTAGGTTTCTGAGTTTAGGGTTTATGATTTAAGTTTAGGATTTTAGGGTGTTAGCTATATGACCCAAAATCTCGAAATCGAAATCCCTCATGAGGGATTTATGGTTAATGTGTTAGCTATTAAAATATATGTTTTGTACTACACTGACTTTGGCCACATGAATTCACAAAAAGTTGGTCTCGAATTATGGTTTAAGGTTTGCAGTTTAGAGTTTACGGTTCGAGTTTTATGGTCTAAAATTTATGGGTTGGGGTTTTGAGTTTGAGATTTAGGTTTTGGTGTTTGTGGTTTAGGGTATAATATTTAGGGTGTAGGGTTTATAATTTAGGGATTAATCTTGGATTTTTAGAATATAAATCAAAATAAGATAAATGTAAATTATTATTTTAAAAATATATATATCAAAATGGGTTAAATCCCAAAAACATACATGAACAATGGTTTAGTGTGCAATTATATACATGAACTTTAATTTGATCTAAATCTTGTAAAATATTAACACAATTATTGATGTAATTATTGATGTAATTAACATCATTTTTTATTTATATATTGCATATATACATAAAAATTTATATTTGTTCAATATAAAAATATATTGATGTATTTATATTTTAAAATAATGCGTATGATTAAATCAAAATTAAAGTTTCAACTATACATTTAAACCACAATTAGAATTTTACATCTAGAATTACACATTAAACCAAAATTTATATATAATTTTGAGATGTATCTATATCAAAATTTAGGTGTATACATATAATTAAATACAATTTATATAAAAATCTAAACAAGTAATGCAGACCATACTTAAAAGAATAATGTTGATGTAAAAAGAAGGAAAAAAGAAAATCCTAAAAGAGTTGATAATAGTAATTAGATTTTTTTAAAAATAAAATTATATAAAAAAAAGAAAATCCTAAAAGAACTGATAATGGTAACCAAAAAAAAGTTATTCTGGCGTTTTATTAAAAAACACAGCAAAATTTCATATAAAAAAAAAAAACCTAGTTTTTTCTCTTCTAAAATTAAGTTCACTATCCCCTATTCTTATTTCCCCAAACCCTAAATTTCTCTCGATCGTGAGCGTTATCTTGATACCTTGGACCCTACCCTTTATTCCTGTTTTCATACTACTCATGTTGCTGGACTAGCTGTTGTTGAAGCTCTTCAATCTGATAAGTTCAATGGCTATTCACCCACTGTTGGTCTTCCCCAAACCAGAAGGTTCGAAAATTTCCCATCTTTTGTTAATTATTTTCTTTGCTTAATGCCTGAATTTCTTCAATTTTAGTATGAGTATCTTCAGCTCCATCAAAATCTACTTCTTCTTTCTTTCTTTTTTTAATGTTTCATTCAGTTCTGAAAGTTATCTGCAATCCTGTTGATGCTTCATATTTCAGTTGACAAGCTTTTATGGTCAATGAAGGTTTTTCTTTTAATAATCTAATAATTTATTTTAAATTTTCATGGTTACTCAAAATAATTTATTTCTTTTAGTTCGTCAAATCCTACAATTGATGAAGTTGAGGACTTAGAAATTATCGATTTGTTTTCTTAAGTTTTGACTTTGTTTTGTCTTCTTTTGCTCTCATGTCTTAAAGGTAACATGGTGGTTCATTAAATCTAGATTTAATTTCTACATTTAAAAATCTAAGTGACCCAAAGTAGAAATCTGGGGTTTCTGCAAACCTAAGTTCTTTGTTTTAAACTTTTACAGTAAAAAAGAAATTACGATAGATGGATAATTTCAACTTTCAAGTACTTACCTGGATATAGGCATAATGATGTCTAGCTTTAGTTCGTATTGTCTTGGATTTAATGCAATATAGAGCATTTATTTATGTCAATTTCAGTATTTCCTTTTTCCTCCCCTAAGTTGGAGTTTCCTAAACAAATCAAAAAGTTTATATTTGATATGTGCTTTACTTAAAAACAATATGCTTTATGTTACTGTTAGAGATGTTAGAGACTTAGAGTAATTAATGTTTCTTCCTTGTAGATATTAATATATGGAAAGATGAATTGGCTATTAGTCTTTTGAGCTTCAAAAGATGTTTAATGGAAGTTTCCTGGGTGTATGAATTGTTAGGCTATGCCGTTTGCCTGTACTGCTGTTTGGGTTAAGGCCTATTGAAACAAAATATACTTTTATACTTGGTTTTTGGGATAATGGGGTTGGTTAAGCAATTAGTGATGCGTTTTCTAGTTTGCATGAACATTATATATGTTGCACTGCTTTTCCAAGATTGCAGGAAGGAACCTAGTTTGCAACAGTTACGTGTTTCCAAGACACAAGTAAGAATGTTTGCTTTGCACTTCTAAAACAATAATGGCATTAATAGCTTTATTTAGAAATGATTTTTGTCGTAACCATTTTTTAGAAAACGGGAATTTACTTGGTTTTGAAAATAAAAATAAAAAGGGAGTCGCCACCGATCTTTACTAGGTGTGATCAGATCACCTTTGTTTTAATAAAATGTTTTGATTTACTAAAACAGTGGTTGGTCTACGAAACTTGAGAAAACGGGTACGGGAGTCGGTTACATGCGAGGAAGGGTTAGCACCCTTGTCACGCCCAAAATTGGTACCAAATTGATTAATTAATGTCTAATGTCGAAAATTTGAAAAGAATTTAAAATACGAATCCTTTAGGAAACGTTTGGTTTTTTCAAATTGGATATCGAAACTCTTTTGTTCCGAAAAGATGAAACACCACATCCAGCACGATAGGACACGACGTTTTAAACCCTCGATACCAAGATCGTTTCATGATTTCCAAAATTCATGCATTCGATTTAAAAAGGATATTCCGCTATTTGGCCAAACTAAAAATCGAAACCCAGCACGATTGGGTACAATTCCTCGAATTTCCAAACATGAAGTATTGTCTTATTTAAGAAAACATGGTCAAAATCTTAGAAGAATATTTAGTCTCTTAGTCGAACTGGAAATCGAAACCCAGCACGATTGGGCACGATCCCTTGAACTCCTAAATACAACATATCGCCTTATTTTAAAATTTGACATATCGAATAAAGGTTGGTGTAACACGAATTGTAATAAGACGAAAAGTAAGTTACGGTATTAACAAGTATAATGGAATAATGATAAATGCATAATATAAATTACAATAATAAGGACAAAAAATAAAGAAATAAAATCATGCTGGCTATGTAAAAAGGACGGGTAAGAGTTAAATAATAAATACATAAAAGAGATAGGAGTAAAATAAAAGAAAACTAATAGTATATACATGAGATAGTTGAAAATAATGATAATACTTATATGGATAATAACGTTAAAATATTAATAAACAATACTAATAGATACAATAGTAAAAGGGGATAATAATAATAATAATAATAATAATAATAATAATAATAATAATAATAATAATAATAATAATGATAATAAAAGTGATAATGAAAATAACGATGTTAGTAGTCATAATAATGATAGTAGTAATAATAATATTAATACATATAATGATAATAATAATAATAATAGTAAGATAGTAATAAAACATTTAAATAAGAAAAACATATAAGTATGAAATATAGGGTAGTATACTAATAATAGAAATAATAATACAAAAATTAATAATATAATAACGTGATAATAATAATACTAACAGCGGCAACAATGACAAATAAAAATGAAATGAAGCAAAATGCACAAAATGAAATAAAGGAAAAATGCTTTAAAATATATAAAAAAACAGTGAATAAGTAGCAAGCAAATAAAGTAACAAGTAGATAAAATATTAACTAAACTAAAGAGCTTGAAATTGAGTAAATAAATAAATACAGGGTTAGATCGAAATTAAAACAAAATCCAAAAGACGAATTATAAATAATATGGAAAAATAGGGTCAAACGGAGGGGCAAAATGAAAAATGCGTGAAGCTGCAAGGACTGAATGGAAATTATTCCCAAGCCCTATGCACCGCATTTGGACATGGGCTAAAATGAAATAATATAAAATTATAAAGCCAATTTAAAAAATTTAAAGAAAACAAACAAGGATGAAATTGTGATGCACCGAAAATGAGGGGGACCAAGAACGAAATTATCCCTTTTGAGGCACATATGCAGATTCCCTTACAGCAAACGACGTCGTTTCGTTCAATATTAAAACACCCAAAATTTTTAACACACTTTAGCCCTACATTTCCTTTCAAAAATAGAAGCAAGCAAATCCTCTCTTCCTCTCAACTCATTCAGTCGACCGATTGGCCTTCTTCCGGCCTTCGTCGCACCACCACCGCACCTGGTGGCTGACGACGCGCGATAGAGGACTTTAATGCCCCGTTTTCTGAGTCCGTTTTCGAAGGCAAGGAAGAGACCTCCGGCAGTGAGGCCACGGAACGATTCCGGTGAGATCTTCCCTCCTTTCTTCTTCTTTTTATTTTATTTCGTTAATAAAAATTTAAAAATAGAATAACTAGAAAAAAGAAGAAAAAAAATAGCAATGATAATAAATAAAAATCAGGATCAACCTTCAAAGTTTCTATTCTTGTTTTTTTTTTAATTTCTGATTTTTTTGTAGAAAAAACGGGAAGAAGCAACCCAATCCTTTGCTTCGATTTTTATAACCGATTTTTATAGATTCGACTTTTTTTCCCTTTCATCTGTCTCTCTGTTGTCTTTGTCATCTTCTCTTTGTCTTGGTTGTTTGCAGGTCACGAGCAGAGGCGTATGGGCAGTGGCAGAAGCGTGGAGGCCACTAGTGGAGATTGTCAGAAGCGTGCGGGGCGTGGAGACGTCAGAGGCTTGCGGCGGCTGTGGCGCTTGGGGGCTAGGGTTCTGAAAATTTTTAAAGTTTTGGGCCGATTTTGGTTGGGCTAGGGTTTGAGTTTTGGGCTTCGTGGGCTGTAATTAATTTGGGTCAAAAGGAACTTTGTAATTGGACTCTTGATGGACTGTTTTTATTTGTTTTGGCTTTTTCGGGTTTATTTGCTGGAGCGGGCCAAAATTGGCTATTACAATTTTGATTCTGGTTTATTTTGCTTCCAGATGGAGATAATAATGAGGAACCTGCGGCTGTTGGTGGTCTCTATAATGCTGTTTGTCGTAACCATTTTTTTTTAAAAAAGGGAAAACGACTTTGGTTTTGAAAATGAAAATACAACAGGAGTCGCCACCGATCTTATTAGGTGTGATCGGGTCACCTTTGTTTTAATAAACATTTTGATTTACTAAAACAATGTTTTTGGTCTACGAATTTTGAGAAAACGGGCTCGGGAGTCGGTTACGTGCGAGGAAGGGTTAGCACCCTCGTCACGCCCAAAATTGATACCAAACTGATTAATCAATGTCTCGATGTCGAAGATTTGAAACGATTTTAAAATTCGGATCCTTTAAAAAATGCTTGGATAGTTTAGATCGAAAATTTGAGATTTTTTCGTTCTGAGAGGATGCAAACATCACATCCAGTACGTTAGGTCACGATATTCGAAGCCTTCTGAATCAAAGTTATCTCGGAGTTCGTGAAATTTATTAAAAAGATGTTTAGTGTTTTAGTCAAACGGAAAATCGCAACCCAGCACGTTTGGGCACTATTCTCTGGATTTCTAAACACACAAACAATGCCTTATTTGAAAACACTTGGACGAAATAAAATGGTTTTGTAAAATGTACTTTGATCTTATAGTGTTTGAGCTAAAAATAAATGTAAGTATTCAGGCCAAAAAAATCGAGATTTTTTTGCTCCGGAAAGATCTAAACATCACATCCAGTACGTTAAGACACGATGTTTTAATCTCTCGAAATCAAGGTCGTCTCATATTTCATGAAATAGGATAGAAGGATGTTTAATTATTTAGTGAAACAGAGAATCGCAACCCAGCACGTTAGAGCACTATTCCACGAATCTCTAAATACAAAACATTGCCTTGCTTTAAGAATCTTTGGATAGAATAGGACTATTTCATAAAATGTATTTTTATTTAGCGAGATTGTTGAAAAATTGCAATAGCAATAATAATGCAAATAAAAGATGATTGATAACAATAATGATGACAGTGATGATGGATAACAAAACTAAACAAATGATAATAAAGATGTTATGTAATGGTAATAACAATAATGATAAGATTAACAGTAATAGAACAATGGTAACAATAATAGTAATGTACATATATAGTAATAGTAAGCCAATAAAATACGTTTATATATGTATAAATATCATGACAGTAAGAAGCATAATAAACAAATAGTAAAACACATATGCGATAATATAGTAGTAGTAAACTAACAATATATATATTTATATATATGACTATGATGATAGCGATGGTTAAAGCGAACGAGAAAGCAATAATATTGTCGAAATGAAATGGTCACGTGGATAACGATATGTTAATGAAAATAATAATAACGATAATGGTAAAGAATAAAAATAAACACGATAACAAATAAAATATGTATATGGATTTGATATGTGAAAATAATGACAAATAATAGAAATAATAAATAATAGTGATAATAATAATAATAATGACAATAATAATAAAACAACTGAAATACATAAATATATATAAAAAAACCAAATAATGATAATAATAGTATTTATGTATAATAATATAATGCCAATAATGATAATGGAAATAATAATATATATATATGAAAAATAAATAAGTAAGAAAGATAAAATAAAGTAAATTAATAATTGAATAAAGTAATAAATATAATAATAGTAATCATAATATTAATATTAATAATAAATATAATAATGGTAAATATAATATAGTATCAACAACAACAACAATAATAATAATAATAATAATAATAGTAATATAACAAAAATGATAAAAAAATAATAGTAGTAGACATAATAATAATAGAGCAATAATAAACAAATGATAGTAAAAAATAATGATAATAATAATATAATAGTAATAATACCAAATAATAATAAGAAAAAAAAATTTGCAAATTGGCTAAAAAGGGATCCAATCGAGTTTGAAACAGAATTTTGAGTCTAATTCGAAATAAATAAAAAGACTTGTTAGGGATCAAGATATAGCACGCTTAAAGCAAGAGGGGCCGATTGGAAAATATCCCCATCCCTCCATGCGCATACATGGGTCAAGGACCCAATTGAAAACCCGATAAAATTTAAAGGAAAATCTGTAAAAAGGAAAACTAACGAAAAGTCTAATTGAATAAGTAATGCAAAAAGGGAGGGACCAATCATGGAAATATCCCTTTAAAGGGACAACACGGTTCCCCTCCCTCAGGATGCCAAACGGCGTCGTCTTATTTCTCATAAAAGGACCAAAAAACGTTTTAAAATTTTATTTTGCCCTAGCTTCTCTACCCAACAGCCGAATCTTCCTCCCATTCTCAAAGAGGAACCCAAGAGGCAGGCCTCTCCCTCCCTCTTTACGGTCGACCGGTTGGTCTTCTTCCGGTGCCCGTCGCGTCGCCACCGCATCTGATGGCTAACGACGTGCGAAGGCGGGCTTCAGCGCCCCGTTTGAAGAAACCCCGAAGCCCCTAAACGTCGGTGCCTTCCAAGCGCAGGGAGAGGGATCCTCGATGGGTTTCTGGCCGTGTTCCGACAGTGGAAAGGGAGAGCCTCCGACGCCGCGACAAAGAAATTAAGGGTAAATTTCTTTTTCTCCCCCTTTTGCTATTCTTGTTTTTTAAAAAAAAAACTCAAAAGAAAAATAAAAAAGCAGTAATCGGAAAAGTGAAAGACTACAATATCACCCTCTGAACTCTTTTGTTTTTTGATTTTTAACCTTCGTTTGTAAAGGTTTTGAGCTAATCAAATGAAAACAACGGTAAATCACAGTAGGTAGTAAACGAATTCAACCTTTTAAATCTTGCTTTTTTGATTTCTGATTTGGTATTTGGTTGTATATCTCGGTTCCTTTTTTGTTCTTTTTTGACCGAAAACCCCCTTTTACAATCGACTTTTCCGATGGGTTTTAATCCCTCTTTTGCTTTGATTTTTCTGTTGTTTTTCTATCTCCCCCTACATTCGTCTCCGAACCCCCCCTTTTTGAAATGTTACAATATATTAGTATTTCTACTGCTTTTGCTTGCGTGTTGTGTTGCTTCTGTCTTGATTTGCAGGTGCTAGGGCGGTGGAGCAGGTCGGGCAGTCAGAGCAAGTGGCCTAGGCTGCGGTGCCACTTGCATCTAGGGGCTAGGTTTTTTTATTCTGTTCTTTTCTATTCAGTTGTTTCGGGTTTGGCAGTTGGGCTATTCGGGTTTGGCAATTGGGTTTTGTTTGTCTGTTGTGAAATGGGCCGGGCAAATGGTCAAAAGGATACTGATGTGGAATCTAGTTTTCGGCCACCCTTTCTTGTTCCTGAAACCTTACTTCAAAACCTAGTAGGTACATACTCATCTTCTTAGGATATATATTTGCTTACTTTTTGTATAATCTAGATATAATTGTTTGTTGATACTTATCTAATGTGGCTGTCTGATAGTTGAGTAAGGTGGGTGTGTTATTCTAAGGCTTACTATATTTGTAAGCAAACATGGTGGGCAATCAGAGATTGTTTTGAGGGTCAAACAATTATATGTCAACCATGAGGATTTTGCTATTAAGAACCGATGATTTCCGTTGTCCAAAAATTTACAATTTCCACGTAATTTTGAAGTTTCAACATTTTCATGACAAAAAAAAAAGTTAAAATTGAAATATTTATAAGATGAAATAGAAAAGGGTAGTTTTTGATTGAATAGTAAAGTGCATATATATATTTATGCCAAAAGCCAGAAATTTTTATGGGTCTTGGAGTTAAGAATATAGCCACCATTTTTACCCTATTTCTGGACTGCAACACATAAG
Source organism: Gossypium bickii (assembly GCA_025503065.1). Classification (NCBI taxonomy): domain Eukaryota; kingdom Viridiplantae; phylum Streptophyta; class Magnoliopsida; order Malvales; family Malvaceae; genus Gossypium; species Gossypium bickii. The sequence goes on from CP106711.1 coordinate 136,052,315, forward strand.
CATGGGCTGTTCTCAATCAAATAATCAACTGTGTCTATTGCCTTTGGTCCTTTTAGTGACCCACTTTGTCGCTTAATTCTGTTTTTTTACATTGCACGAAAGAAGCCGAGTTTATCCAACATAAATATATATATAACAAATTTATAAAAAAATTATATAAAAATTTAAATGTAAAAATATAATGAAAATTATAATGTCAAATCTCTTTTTCTTTTTATTTGTACGTCTTTTTTCTAAATTTATCAAAATATAAAAAAGTATAAATATCCTTAAAATAATATTTATTGATTTGCAAGAAAAAGGTTTGGTGACTTTACAAATGATGGATGACACTAACATAGTTAAACTCTTGATAATACTAGAGCTATTCAAATAGAGGCAAAGCCAGAAAATTATTTTAAAGGGCCCAGAGATGAATAATAAATTTTAGGGGCTAAAATGTAATTTTACTATTATATTAATTTGAAATTTCTTAAAGTTTAAAGGATCTAATAGAAAATTTATCATTTTAGGAAATCATCGGTCATAAATAGGAGGATAATTGCCTAGAGACATATAAGACCCAAATAGCTTCTTATATGTTGTATTTTTTTGTAAAGGTATATTCACTATTGATTTTGTTTTGTGCTGTTTATTTCCTAGGGTTGAATAGGGATCTAAAAAAGGCAATGAAAGATGGAAAACCAATTATAATCGAGGTGTGGCTTTTTTGATTGCTGATTACTTTCTTTTTGCCAACATCCTACTCATTCTCCATCCCTGTGACTTTGTGCATATGCTTCTTTCTTTCTTTCATCTTTTGTGGTCAATGCTGATGTCATTTCACCTTAATGTGCTCAAGAATTAACACTTTGATATGTTCATGCCTATGGAGTACACTATATTTTGATTTTTTGTGGTTCATATTAATTATTTCTTTGCATTGATTCATCTACTTTAATTAGATACTTTGGTGCTATCTTGAAAATAAAACCAAACAGTTCCATAAAAATACATTATCTGGAGGTATATCTTTGGTATTGTAGCAATTGGGCATGAAAGGGTGTCGCAGAGCTAGCACATTTAAATAAGCGCAGAGTCTAGCTAGCCATCATGTTACTATTAATGTTACTATTAATGTCCTTAATCACTGATGTTATTTTGTGATACTTTTAGTGTGCTATGTTTACTTGTACTCGTGTATCTGTGTACGCATACTGTCCGATATAGATATATATTTCTTTTTTTATTCTTTTTTTTTAAAGTTTTTCATGTGTTTGGAGAGTTATTATATACTGTATAGGTATATATATACTGTCCTTAGTCTCTTTGATGTTTGGCATTTTATGTTTTAATTGTGGTATTGATTTTTATTTATTGTCTTTATAATTACTACTTAATTTTTCTGTGTTTTTAAATATATATATATATATACATACTGATTGGAAACCACTTGTTTTACATTATGGTTTACTATGTTTAGCTAACAAGGAGGCAAAAGGTCTAAGCAGCCAGGGGAATGCCAGAATTGTGTAGATAGATTTGATCTTGGGGAATTTTCTTGTGAGTTTTCTTTAAACTCGTTTTGTTATTTTTATGCTAAAATAAAAAAATTATTAAATTAGCATTGATGTTTCGGTTTCGATTTAATGGTTGAAAATGTTTACTGTCTAGCATTAGTTAGATTCGTTTATTGTAAGTCTAAATGCTGCTCGAAAATAGTGTAAAAACTGATGATGTCCAATTTTGTGGCCCTTTTTATGCTGTCCAAAATTTGAAAAAATTAATGGTTCCATTTTCATGCCAAATGGGGGCTGTAAAGAAAGTCCCATTTGTTGCATTATGCTGTCCAGTTTTAGGACTAATTAATTGAGTTATTACAGGATTAAAAAGCATGGAACTTTTATATGATGAGCTAATAAATTTTAATTGTGTTCTTGCCGGATACAAATGCCCTGCATGTTTGCTGTCTTGTGCTGTCCAAAATAGGACAAATTGACTGTGTTTGTGAGTGAGTTTTTCAAAGGAAACTTTGTAAATTCTCATGTTAAATTCTGATGTTTGCATGCATGTAAGTTATGGTTATAGGGGTTCGTAAATCGAGTTTAGTAGCTAAAATATTATGTTATTCTTACTAAGTTTCGGTTGTTAGTAATGAATTAAAATTTTGAATGTGTTGTAATATGTGGAGGACTTGGACTGCTGCATGTTTGAAATAAAAGAAAACAATAGTTGTTAAATATTAGTTTTTGTTGCTGATTGAATGAGTTAAATTCATTGTTCAAGGGGCTGTAAATATGTTGATAGTCAATTGTTAATATGTTGTTAGGTCCTATAACCTATAGTTATCAAAGAAGTTTTCAGGCAATTCTTTTCGGGTATTTTCATGTTATGGTGGGCAAACGTGCAGGATGATGATGAAGCTGATACTGTTGGTTGCTGCACGCTTAAAGTAGGAAATGTGGAGTGTATTCCACCAAATAAATTGAAGGTAAAGTCAGCTTATGTTCCTGGAAAAGATACAGTATTTCTTTTGTACTAAATTTGGTAACTGTTGGAATGGATCCTATGACTTTTTATTGTAGTTTTAGTTGATTTGCAATTAATGTTAGTTCTTTGAAAAATTTTTGTGGAATTCTATGGAAGCTAGTCATACCTTTTGGTTGATATTGGTGTTAACTTTCTTTTTTCTTGTTTCAATCATTTAGTTTGACTGACTTGGTAAAGATTCGATTCAATATGTGAACACAGCGGAGGTTGAGCTTCCTGTCTACAATGCAATTGGGTACAGTTTCAAACTGTTCAGTTCATGATCTCCCATATTTGGATTCATATGCAGATGATTGACTTAAGCCAAAGAGTATGGTCACTCTTTTATGCAGGGAAAAGCAAAAGTGATGATCTTTTTGACAAGCTTGATACGAGTAAACTAAATGCACATTTGAAGGAACTCATGCCAGGGCTTACGGCAAAAGTCTTCCGTACCTACAATGCTTCCATTACATTGGATGAGATGGTAAGTTGCAGCCTATGTATGATAAGCATGCATTTCACTCTAATATGCTCGTCTTAATGCTTTATGTACTTTTCCAGTATTTCTTATGTGATTTGAATGGATAAATTTTTAGAAAATTTTGTCTAACATTATTTTTCATTTGTATTTTCTTTGGTTGGATAATAGTTAAATAAAGAAACCAAAGATGGGGATGTGGCGGAAAAAGTTGTAATTTATCAGCGTGCAAACAAAGAGGTAAGAACCATTCCCTACTAGATCGTAAGCTAATGGAGTCTAGTTCGACGTGTTGTTTTGGCATCTATAATTTTCATTGTTCTTGCTACAGGTTGCAATCATATGTAATCATCAGCGGAGTATTTCAAAATCTCATAGTGCATAGATGTCAAGGTTGACTGAGAAAATAACAGAACTCAAGGTAATAACTCTTTATAGTTCATATATTCTTTGATAGAACATTTTGGTCTCGTTTGTTCTGAATTGGAAAAAAAAAAAAATCGTTTTTTTCTTCAATGATCTAATTTGATCTTAGTTAAAATTTTCCATATCTTTTCTAAATGAGTAAATGAGTGAAAACCAGGATGCCCCTAACTCAAATAGGGTTGTTTCGGAAGCTGAGAGTGATTCACCTGAAAATGAATCCAAACCCAATGGTACCCAGGTGAATGAGTCGATGTCGACTGGAACCAAGAAAAGAAAACGGGGAGCCGATAATTCAGTGAAACAAAAAGGAAAAGCCTCCAAGAAATAGAAATCGAGAAATGAAGCTTCAACATCTCGACAACAACCAAAATAGAAAAAGACGAAAGACGAGTGAAAAATGTCAACTGTGAAATTGATAGACGGTAAAGGGTCTTAATTGAACTAAGAATTTCATATTAGATTAACATTATTGTTATTTATTATGTATACATTTTGAAGATAAAAAAGATCTTTTGATTTTTAATGATTTTTAAGATTGGCACTCGAACAACTGTGAAATTACCGGATCTATTGTACCGAGTTATTAGATCTATCGGGTTATTTGAAGATACAAGATAGATTCAAAAAGATTAGTTTATTTGTGTTATTTATAATATTAATGGTATTATTAGTATTTTTGTAATATTATTATTAATAATATTTTTTACTTTTATTTTTTTATTAGAATTGAAAATGTTTAATAAGAATGGAAATATATAGTAAAAGTTTATAAAGATAAAAAATATTTAATTGTGATAATAATATAATATGGCATTATCCTCTTTGGAGGGGTATTGTCTGTTTAGAAAACAGTCAAATTCTTACTAGATGATGTGACCATATTATATGATTGTCACAATATAATATTTTTTATCTTTATGAACTTTTACTATACATTTTCATTCTTATTAAACATTTTCAATTCTAATAAAAAAAAACTAAAAGTAAAGAATATTATTAATAATAATATTACAAAAATACTAATAATATTATTAATATTCTAAATAACACAAATAAACTAATCTTTTTGAATCTACCTTGCATCTTCAAATAACTTGATAAATCTAATAACTCGGTATAATAGATCCGGCAATTTCACAGTTGTTCGAGTGCCAATCTTAAAAATCATTAAAAATCAAAAGATCTTTTTTATCTTCAAAATGTATGCATAATAAATAAAATAATGTTAATCTAATATGAAATTCTTAGTTCAATTAAGACATTTTACCGTCTTTTTCCGTGTATCAATTTTACAGTTGAAATTTTTTTCTCGTCTTTCGTCTTTTTCTGTTTTGGTGGTTGTCGGGATGTTAAAGCTTCATTTCCCGATTTTTGTTTCTTGGAGGCTTTTCCTTTTTGTTTCACTGAATTATCGGCTCTCCGTTTTCTTTTTTTGGTTCCAGTCGACATCAACTCATTCACCTGGGTACCATTGGGTTCGGATTCATTTCCAGGTGGATCACTCTTAGCTTCCGAAACAACCCTATTTGAGCTAGGGGCGTCCTGGTTTTCACTCATTTACTCATTTAGAAAAGATCTGGGAAAATTTAACTAAGATCAGATTAGATCATTGAAAAAAATATTTTTTTTTTCAATTTAGAACAAAAGAGACCAAAATGTTCTATCAAAGAATATATAAACTATCAAAACCAAACCCTATGAAACGAAATTTCCACGTAACTGAAGAAGAAATTCTGCAAGATCAAAGCAGGAAATGTATGGACTGCGATGAAAATAGAATAGATTAGTTGTAAAATAGAAGGTTATAAAAGTCGAAATAGGGATCTGTAGAGAGAACTTTTTTTTTTTTTTACAACGGTTCAGATAGAAAACAGAGGCAATACATTATCTTTTTTTTTTCAACTACAGAATCAAAGAAAAATTCGGAAAAGGTTTCTTGTTTTCTTTTAATTTTCGAATTTGTTTCGTTTTTCTTTATTTGTTTCTCATATTTTCGTTTTTAAAATAAAAAGTTTGAGCATAAAAATAGGGAATTGAGGGGGGCTCACCGGGCTTTTTTCGGCCGCTGCAATCGATGCACGCGAAGGGGGAAAGAGCTCACTGCAAAAGGGGCTTGAACCATAAAGAATAAGAAAGAAAAAGGGATTTTGGGGGGAGCCCGCGCAATGACCCGTTCCCCAGCTTGGATTCGCGCAATTTTTCCCTAAATGAGTAAATTGCGCAATTAGTCCTCATTTTTGTGTCGTTTTAATTACGTCCTATTTTAGTTTTTTTTTTATTTTAATTTTTCCTTGAACTCATGCGCTACCCCGAATTGGTCCACATCCAGGCGCTGTGTTTAGGGGTTCAGAATAATGTTTTGCGTTTGGAGTACGAGAGATTCGTGCCCAATCGTGTTGGGTCTCGATTTTCTATTCGTCCAAACAACTAAATATCCTTCAAAAATTCTTTTATCGTGTTTCTTAAATAAAGGCAATATTTCATGAAATTCAAGGAATCGTGCCCAATCGTGCTAGGTTTCGGTTTTTAGTTTAACCAAATAGTGAAATACCCTTTTCAAATTGCAATACATAAATTTTGGAAATCATTTCATCTTGGTATCGAGGGTTTGAAGCATCGTGTCCTATCGTGCTGGATGTGGTATTTCATCTCTTTGGAACAAGAGAGTTTCGATATCCAATTCGAGTTTTCCAAACATTTTTCAAAGTCATATTTTAAAATCTTTTCTAATTTTCGACATTAAGGACATTAATCAATCGATAAGGTACTAATTTTGGGCGTTGCGAGGGTGCTAATCCTTCCTCGTGCGTAGCCGACTCCCGAGCCCGTTTTCTTAAAATTTGTAGACCAAAATATTTTCTAAAGTGATCCAATCGCACTTTTAAAAAGATTGGTGGCGACTTCGTTTTTCTTTTTAAAGTCGGCCCGTTCTCCAAACAAAAAAATGATTTTGACAGTACTTACTTCTTAAATTTGTCTACAGTAAAGAGGAGGGGAGAATACCGGCTGCCAAAGCGGTTGGGAACAAAATATTCATTTCAATTTGGGGATTAAATAGAAATAAGGACAAGGATGTGCTCGCAATTTGGAGCGAGATGAGATACTCCTTTTTTTTCAAAGATGATGAATAGTTTGACAAAAAAAGTAATATTTCCGTACACATAATTAGGCACTCGCAAACTTAAAAAATTTTGTTTTTCCGATATATAACAGGTATGTTGAATTTAGAAATCGAGTGTACTTACTTTTTTACTTTTGTAAACTTTAGAAATTAAGAAAATTGATTTCTCTCAAAAAATAATAAAAAAATTAAAAAAACTTTTAAATTTTTAAATATTTATAAAAAATTCCGATTTAGTAATTGGGGAAAACATCTTATCAAAATGAATACTTTAAGGAATGGGAATACTAATAAAGGATCAGCTCCAACTTCGTGTGAAAGGGTACTAAAAACCAAGGTGATGAAACTGTTTATTACAGTTTCTATGCTTTTGTTTTTTTTACTTTTTTTCTATAAAAAGAAAATCACCCATCAAATAATGAATGACTGAGCACTCAGATCCTATCGCGAGTCTTGATACATAGTGTCCTTTCCAAAACTCCTAATTTGATTCCCCATACGTCCATCCAATCTAATTTACGACTTAGGACTAATTTGACAATATTTTTAAAAAAGTACTTTTGAAAAGTACTTTGGAAAAGTATTTTTGAGAAGTACTTTTAAAAAGTTTGCTTTAAAATTTAAATGTCTATGACAATTTCACATTTTATCCCCTCAATTTACAAATTTCAGAATTAAATCCTTAATATGCATTTTTATCAAAAATCACTTAATTAACTATGATAATCTACCAACATTTATTTATTTTTCATCATCAAACAACAAAAACATTAAGCTTTCAACAATGGAAAATCACAAAATCATCATCAAATCTGAAAAATTAAAACATGGGCTAGCTAGTATGCGAAGCAACGATCTCAAAAACGTAAAAATTATAAAAAATCGAGCAAAGAACATACCTAAATCAAGCATGAAATGGCCGAAAGTTTCAAAGCTTAAACTTTTCTCTTCTTTCTCTTGGTTTCGGTCACTTGAGAAAGATGAACACTTTCTCTTTCATTTTTTTTATTTCTTCATTCCGTTATAATATAATAACATATATTAAATTATATCACCATAACATAAAATATAATAAACAATTTCAAATCACTAATACATGCACTATGTCTCTTTTTAGTCAAATTGCTACTTTAAACCTCCAATTTATAAAGACATCATCAATTCAGTACTTACACATTTAACCACCAAATTTTTTTTTTATGCGATTAAGCCCTTTTTCACAATTAAGCACCAAAACGATCAAATTTTAATACGAAATTTTAACACACACCAATTCACACATAATAAGCGTAGAAAATAATATTAAAATATTTTTCAGCTCAGATTCGTGGTCCCAAAACTATCGTTTCGACTAAGGTCTAAATCGGGCTGTTACAAAAGAGGGGAGAATACCGGCAGCCAAAGTGTTTGGGAACAAAATGTTCATTTCAATATGGGGGTTAAATAGAAAGAAGGACAAGGATGTGTTCGCAATTTGGAGCGCGATGAGATACTCCTTTTTTTCAAAGATGATGAATCGTTTGACAAAAAAAGCAATATTTCTGTACACATAATTAGGCGTCTACAAATTTAATCAAATTTTGTTTTTCCGATATATAACAGGTATGTTGAATTTAGAAATCGAGTGTACTTACTTTTTTACTTTTGTAAACTTTAGAAATGAAGAAAATTGATTTCTCTCAAAAAATAATAAAAAAATTAAAATAACTTTTAAAATTTTAAATATTCATAAAAAATTCCGATTTAGTAATTGGGGAAAACATCTTATCAAAATGAATACTTTAAGGAATGGGAATACTAATAAAAGATCTGCTCCAACTTCGTGTGAAAGGGTACTAAAAAACAAGGTGATGAAACTGTTTATTATAGTTTCTAAGCTTTTTTTTTTTTACTTTTTTTTCTATAAAAAGAAAATCACCCATCAAATAATGAATGACTGAGCACTCAGATGCTATCGCGAGTCTTGATACATAGTGTCCTTTACAAAACTCCTAATTTGATTCCCCATACGTCCATCCAATCTAACTTACGACTTAGGATTAATTTGACAATATTTTTAAAAAAGTACTTTTGAAAAGTACTTTGGAAAAATATTTTTGAGAGGTACTTTTAAAAAGTTTGCTTTAAAATTTAAATGTTTTGTATTGTTGTCAAAAAGTACTTTTGAGAAATAAAATGTCTATTTTAGACATGTTATTATCAAGTAATAAATATGTATTTAAATAAAATTTAAATTAGTTAATATTATTATATTTTAGTAAGAATATAAAAAAAATTACTATAACTTGTTAATATTTTAATATATGAAATATAAATTTTAAATATTTTTAAGCAATAAATATTAATTACTTATAAAATTTAATTAGAATATATAAACTACATTTTAAATATTTAAATATAACCATTAAATATTTGTAATTAGTATTTTAAAAGTATTTTTTATTTTTAATTAATGATTTTAACACATTTGTAATTAAGCACCAAGAAAAAAAAAAGGGAAAGTACTATGTTATTAGAGGGTAAAAAAGTAATTAAGCACTAAAAGTGTTTTAGAAGAGGAAAAGCTAAAAATTTTAGCATTCTCCTCTTTAAAAGTGTTTTTCAAAAGCACTTCTGAAAAGCCAAAAGCAGCTTGTTCTGCACAACTTTTCTTCCAAAAGTGCTTTTGGATCCAAAAGTATTTTCTTTTAAGCACAGAAGAATTGGCCCTCAGTTAGTAGACACTAGGGTAAGTTAGGTAATTAGGAATGATTTTTAGTCTTTCCTAAAACCCCTCCTTGGATCCTAGGAGCAAGGATTTACAGTCCTTTAGAACAAACAACCTTTTGATCCTAAGATTTTCGGTCTATTACTTTCATATTTTTTAATCTCATAATGGAATTTGACTACCCAACTTGATCCTATTCTATTGGCAACGGGCAAACAACACTTACGCTGGATCTCGATGCCTTCTCTTGAAAGAATAGAAGTTGAGTTCGAGTTGTTTATCATGTCGGATTCTAAATTTTATATTTTTAAAAAATTATAAAAATAAAAAAAACTAAAGACCATATAAAATAATTTTAATTAAATTAATTTTATTTTGGGATTGAATAAAAATGAAGGACAAGGGTCAGGGTCAGATTAGAGGTGCTCATTGGTCGAGTCGGACCAAGTTGGGGAAAAACCTAATCAAAATTTTAGGCTCAAACTCGATTTGGCCTGAAAAATGAGTCTAGATAAAAATGTTAAAACTCGAGTTCGGCTTGACCGTATTCTTCTTTTTTATATAAAATTTTTTAAAAAATATAATACAACAAAAATACTAAAAATATTAAATAAATATTTTCCAATAAATTAAAAATAAATTAATATATATACTTAAATAACAGTAACATAAGTGCAACTTAACAAATAAATACATCTAAAATAGTAAAAAAATTAAAAATAAAACAAGAATTACACAATAACAATATAATAGTTAAATGATTGCAAAATAGTGAAAAAAACAACAAGAAAATAGCAACAAAACAATAAAAAAATAACTTTTTTTTTTGTATATTCGGGTTACCTGAGATCCGACCTATTTTCTAAACGGACATTAATTTTTTTGCCCAAGTCTTTTTTTAAAATTTATATTGATACCTAAACTTCTCTACTTTTCACACGAACATTCTAGTCCAACCCAACCCATAAATGATTCAAAGTAAGACAAGCTCTGAGGGATTAAATAAAAAGGACAGGGGTGAAACAAGCTCGAGGCTCATATTTCTGCTTGTAATTTGGAAGCGAGACGAAGCTCCTTTATACTCAAATTGGATGCTTACTTTGGACAAAAGTGAGCGACTAATCCCCCGTGATCCCATCCCATCTTTTAAAGTCTTAGGAGTTTGATATGAAAGGTTCGGATTGTTTTGGATATACATATATTCTTTTATGTTTAGATTCTAACATTTTGAATTATGAATTATTTTAAAATTTTTTATATTAAAAAAAATTCTGTATTGAATTCATATATTTTGATTGGATTAGTTTTAGTCTATTTATTTTTAAAATTTTAAAATTTTAATCCCCATTAAATATTAACCGTCAAATTTATTAAGTTATGTTATTTCCAAAATTCGATGGGGTAAATATACTATCATATGTTTAATGCCATATTAGGTTGTTATTTTCATATTTTACTCACTAGGACTTTAGTCAACGGATTAACCATTGTGATTCGTGTCAATATCAAAATTTCGAAAAAAAGAATAGAGACTTAAAATGATCTAATCGTAGATTATCTACTAAACCTACAATTGAACGCATAGTAAGGGATTAATAATTAAATTTAACTAAATGAATTTAGTTACTACTATTTGAATCAGGACTAAAACTTTAGATTTGAATTTTATAAATTAAAATATTAACATCCACAGAGTTTTATTCTTATTTAAAATTTTAATTTGACTTCATTTTAAATTTAACTATGTGATAATAATAAAAAATTGATGTAAGTGTTAAATAAAAAAAATTAGGTTCTAAAGTACAAAAAGCCTTTAAAAAAGAAAATTCAATTAAACCTTTGCTGTTAATAAAAAATTTAATTAAGTAAGCTGATTTTAATTAATTTTTTCATTTTTTATAATTTTTAATGTTTTTTATTAAAAAGTACAAGATTAATTATGAGTCTGTCAAATATCGTCATCTGATTAATTTGTGAACTAATTTTGATTAATTTGTGAACTAATTTTAACGTTAATTTTAAACATTAATAGAGGAAGTTAATAATTTTTAATTAATTATAAGAACTTAATTATAATTAATTTTTTTATTAAAAATCAATCCCTTCAAAGTCACTTATGCTTTGACTTTTAAAAAATTCATAATTAATTTTTTACTTTCCTGAAAGGAATTTTTAGATTTGCCCTCGAAGGGCACTTTTTTTTTAGCCCTAATTTGCTGGTGGTTTTTTTAATTCGATCCATTCATTTTATTCAAATCGTTATATCAATCAATTCTCAATTCGTTCAATCCGATCTTGTTCAAGTAACATCGATCACATTATTAAATCTTGACATAATCCAAACTTAGAGACCAAAACAAATCTGATTGCTAAATTCAATGACCAAAATTAACCTAATTGACAAGTTTCAAAAGAAAAAAATTATATTATCTCTATTATCAAACCTATCACGCTTTTATGAATATAAAAGCATTTTAAATACGATTATAACCTATAAAAATATACAAAATGAATATAAAGTTAAAACCCAACAATATTAAAGATCACGTGATACAAAATGAAACAAGAAAAAATAACACCAAACATAAGACATATCAATGTCTCAAAATCCATATCAAATTTTTATACAAATATTAAACATCTAAAATACGATTATAACTCAACAAAAAATAAACATAATACCAAATTCAAGAACATTCTAGATAAATTTTAAACGTAATTTTAAGGTATAGTATAGGGAGTTTTGTGGTACTTTTACCGTCTCTAATATAACCTACTCTGTAATTTCACTTTTTGGAAGAATATATTGAGATAACATCTGTATCGGACTGCTTGCTTCTTGTCGATTGAGAAAGTTGGGAGTTGGGGTATCATCTTACTCGCACTGATCCAAAACATGATTTTTTCCATCTATTTCTACCATATCTAGCTCAACTAAGAACGCCATCTTTCGGTTCTGGAAAAGCTCATTTCCTTTTTGCCTCAGTTTATACTGCAGCTAGTCCTCGTTTTTACTTAGCAAAGGATCTCGAGTTCTGCTTCTTTGTACAGACAGTGGCATTCGTAGCATTAAATAAGGCATGTGAATTTAGCTTCCCTAGCTTCGTTTGTTGTTTGGAATCAGCATCTATGTATTCATTCTCAATTTACTTCTCCAAGAACAGGTAATCACAGCTCGATACTTTGTACGGTTCTTTTGTCTCTTGCCTCTTATTTTGCCAATCGCGAGAAAACACTGTTGAAGTTGAATCAAGAACAATTTGTGGAGGCAAAAATATAGAAGTCCATGGTGGGACCATTTCTCACCAATCAACATTATTTTTTATCATATTATATTATACTGTTTGGTGTTCAACAAATCTGAATTTTCATCTCCTTCCAATCCCTATTTCACTTTCTATCTCTTCCAATAATCAAAGATATTGATTAATTAATTAAAAATTTATAAAATAAGATTTTACTAAACTGGTTCGACTTGTTTAACAATTGATTCTTGTCTCAATTTTCGAACGTTATCGGTTTTGAATAATTTTTTTATTTAATCATTTTGTTTGATTTAATATATTCAATCCAATCATCCAATTTATTTTTGTTTTAATAGCACTAATCACATTATTGTAACCATTTTTTGTAAAACGGGAATCGACTTGGTTTTGAAAATAAAAACGGGATTCGCCACCGATCTTTTATCAAGTATGATCGGATCACCTTTGTTTTAATAAAACATTTTGATTTACTAAAACAATGTTTTTGGTCTACGAAAATTTGAGAAAATAGGTTCGGGAGTCGGTTACGTGCGAGGAAGGGTTAGCACCCTCGTCACGCCCAAAATTGGTACCAAATTGATTATTTAATGTATCAATGTCGAAAGTTGAAAATTTAAAAAGAAAAAGGAAATTGATCTTTTTGAGAATATTTTAGCTTTCTCGAATTGAATATCAAGATTTTCTTGTTCCGAAGGAATAAAATATCACATCCAGTACATAGGACATTATGATTTTAATCCTCGAATCCAGGATCGTCTCTTAATTCCCGAGACTCATGCATTAAAATATCAAAAGGATATTCAATTGTTTGGCCAAGCGAGAGAACCGAAACCCAACACATAGGGCACGATCTCTCGAATTTCTAAACATAGAATATTGCCTTGTTTGGAAAATTTTCAATTTAAAACGATAGCAGGTACAATATTTAAATAACATGCACCGTTTGTTTGAAGTAAGATGACCACTTGTATCGAATGAAAACATTGGAATTTAATGCGCGATGTGATGGCATAATAACACAGTAATGAGCTTGGAATAAGAATACATGAACAAAATGTTGTATGAATATAAGTAAACAAATTATAACATGTGCAATAGCAATAATCACATACATGCGTCATTCGGATACCGACAATAAAAGTCAAAGAATGAGAAACTTAACATAAGACAATTTAAAATGAATAATAAGACAATTTCAGATAAGTAAAAAGATTTAAAATAAATATCATACAAATCGATTTAAAATAAAGCAAAGCAACTTAGAATAAATAACATATAAACACGTGACAATTTAAAACAACATATAAAAAGCCCAAAGTAGGTAATATATATACATATATATATGTAAATAATCTAAGCTTATAGTACGTATGAAATATGAACAAAAATAGTTTAATATAAAAATAAAGATAATGCGTGTAGCAAGGATTTTAAAGTAAACAGCACAAAAGCTTGGAAATAAATAACGTACATAAAAGGTTTTACACAAAAAGACAAACGGTATACATATGAAGTATAATGACAGAACAATTCCGAAAAATAAAATATGAAAGGTTTCAAAATTAACAGATAATATATAAAGAAATTTAAATACCTAATATGACAAATAAAACAGTTTAAGATAATTAATATATAGGATATCAAAGTCAATAAATAAATAAAAAAAAGGGTTAAAAAGAGTAAGGACTGAATTAAAAAAGGAAACGAAATCACGAGTAGGGACGAAATTAAATTTAAAAATGATATTTTAGGGGAATTTTAAAAGAAGTAGTGAATTAGGGACCTTCAGCAATGCGCGCGAAACGTGGAGGACCAAGAGGGAAAATATCCCCGTTTACAAAAACGCGTCGTAGCAGAAAGGACTCAATTAAAACATTTTGTCAATTACCGGGCCAGGTTAGAAAATAAAATAAACTTAATTTGAAAAAGACAGAAAATGTGTGAGGATTAAAAGCAAAAATATCCCATTATAGAAAAAAAGGCGGATCCTGTCGGGTCCGGTCGTCTGAGCGCGGGTCCTGGACCAAACGACGCCGTTTTGGCGCTTGGGCTCCCGACCCAAAATGACGCCGTTTCAACTCTTTTATAAAATCCATTTTCTCTTTTTTTTTTTTAATTTTTGCAACCGATTTAAAAAAAAAAACTTCCTCCCTCTCTCGACCTTTCCCCTTTTGAGAACTCAGAGGGATTCTCTCGCTAGGTTACTGTCCGACGATCGGACTTCCGTTGCCGTCGCATTACCAGCGCTTCGAGGGGGGAGAGCGCGCAGATGTGGGCCTTAAAGCCCCGTTTGAAACCCGCTTTGAAGGCCAAGCCTTCGGTGTGTTGAAACGAAGAGAAGGGGACTCAATGTCCCCCCTAAAGCGGAGCCCTGACGGATAAGCATGCAAAAATGGAATTGGAATATGTTCAATTTGATACTCCATTAATGGTTTTTACAAGCTACGCTACAAGAAAGCTTTGAAATCTAAGCCCTTGCGAAAAAAATCTAAAGCTCGTATAATGTACCGGTTGTTGATTAGATGAAAATTCTAGATTCCGACATGGTTGCAACATGCAGGAACTTACTTTGTCATGTCACTCACGATTTTTTCGTGTTGTCTTTCTGCATGCTGTCTGAATACTAGAGTGTAGTTATGGTGCCGGATAAGCATGATCAATACGAAAGAATTAGCACAGCCAGAAACAATAAGCTCGCCATCCAGAGCTATAGAAAGACTTTTTTGCCTTTAAACTCGAGAAGGTAACCCCATTCCAACCAGTGGGTTTGAGCTCCCATCCACAAAAAAAATGCAACATAGACCTTTCCATTTAAGCTTCATATTGCTCCATGGCAAAATAAGAGGCAAGAGACAAAAGAACCATACAAAGTACTGCGCTGTGATTGCTTGTTCTTCGAGAAGTAAATTGAGAATGAATACAGAAATGCAGATTCCAAACAACAAACGAAGCTAGGGAAGCTAAATTCATATGCCTCATCGAATGCTACTAATGCCTTTGTCTGTACGAAGAAGCAGAACACGAGATCTTTTGCGAAGTGAAAATTGAGGACTAGCTGCAGTATAAACTGAGACAAAATGGAAATGAGCTTTTCCAGAATCGAAATATGGCGTTCTTAGTTGAGATAGATATGGTAGAAATAGATGGAAAAGTAATGTCTTGGATCCATGAAAGTAAGATGATAGAGCAGTGCCTCGAGTAAAAATTCCCATCTGTATAACCGGAAGAAAAAACCAGTGCAAAAGAGGATAACAATCCCGGAAACAAGACCAAACAAAATACTTGACCTCATGAATATGCTTTTCAATACATTACACACAACACATTTATCAGTCACTTTTGAATTAATTTGACGAGGCTTCCCTTGATTAGAAATCCAATCACTAAGCAACGGTTTCACTCCGGATTGAAAAATGGGTGGATTGAGAAAAAGGTTAATGGGAAGCACATAGATTATAGGATAAATGCTGAAGTGAAGATTAAGACAGTACCAAAGCGCAGTACTACATTACCCACCAAGAAAAAAGAAGGAAATCAATAAAGCAGACCAATATACAGCCAACTCGTCTTAACGTAGTACTCAATCATCAACAATCAAACATAAGACTCACATTATGTAACACCCCCTACCCGTATCTGTTATTGGAATAGAGTAGGAGGTATTACCAGAGTTTACTGAACATTTTCGAATAATTCTGAGTCATTTATTGTTCATATTCTGAAAATAATCATAACGTCCCTCTATTGGGCCCTCGAAGCCCAAAACATACATTAGGAGCCAACCGGAATTAAATCGGGATCATAGGGAATTTTTCGCAAAATCCTAAAACTTTCCTACATTGGTTAACGTACTTTAATATTAACAAACTTATTTTCTCGACATGTCTCGCTTCAATTTATTACTTGTCCTAATACACATAATTTTCCTGTATCAACGTATCAAAGATAGTATTATATTTACATGTCATGATACATATCATTCTCTTATTGTTTCTTCATAAATATAAATTGTTCAATTTATTATGACAATATTTCATGTACCATCATTTTCATGAGTTTAGTGTATATTTATTCCAGAAGAGTTTCATAATCTTGAATATGCATAATTATCAGGCAAATTTCACATACATGTATTTTCCATGCCATATTTCAATGTATCAAATAATTATCATTTCTATGTCTTTCAAGTTTAATTTCATGATTTCAAGTACTTGTCATTTTCTATATTTATCCCGTTGAATTTCTCAGAATTTCGATGGATTTTCTAGTAGTACACTTATAGTGTACAAATCCAGGTCCGTCAATTCATGTTCATGTGCGCACATTTCCATTTCAGAGAGCACACTCCCGCGAACCTCATCCTTACAGCGGGATTACCAGTCCAGGCTAAATCCCCTGTAAGAGAGCACACTCCCGCGAACCTCATCCTTACAATGGGATTACACATCGAGCTAAATCCAGTAATATAAACTCATAGAGTATTGTCGGGATTACGGTCGAGGCTAAATCCCGCAACGACAATTACTACATGAGCTTGGATCCAATTACGATCCAAGGCTAAATTAGACCCCAATTCGGATTACCCGTCCGGGCTAAATCCATTTTCCACATATTCTTCGGGAGGGCTATATCAGGATCACCCGTCCGGGCTAGATCCTTTTCACACATATTCTTCGGGAGGGCTATATCGGGATAGGATCACCCGTCCGGGCTAGATCCTTTTTACCGTCAATTCCTTTTCAAATGATCCATCGAATTTTCCTTTCATTCAACCGGGATTTCTTCCCTTTTTATCAAATATATCAATGTTTCATCAATTTTCATACAATGAACGTTCAAATTATATTCACATCAATAACATACATTTCAAACATTTAAGAATATAATCCAAGTTACATGAACTTACGTTGCTTGCCCATGTTTATAGTTTCACTAATTTGATGTCTTCTCTTTTCCATGTTCAAATCTCGTATTTGAGTTATCCGGATAAATTTAATCATCATTTTCATTCATTTCATATTCTGATACATTCAATTAATGCTCTAGGCAAAATTACCATTTTGCCCCTAAATTTTTAATTAATGATGATTTCATCCTTAGATTCAGAAAAATAAAATTCTTGTAATTTAATCCTTGTTCCAAGCCTAATTATTCTCATATATATCGACAACAGCCCATGAATTATATGAAATATCAGAATTTTCCATAATTTCAACACTTTTCAATTTAATCCCTAAAACATATTTTCACCCTATCTTGATCTAAATTAATAATTTCATTCAATTTTATAATTTAAATAATAAAATAATCCATTTCATGCAATTTGGTCATTTTGACATTTTACAAAATTGCCCATAAAGTTTTACTTTTATTCAATTTAGTCCCCTGAGCCTAGAATATGCTAGCTAAATACTCATATATATTTTCCTCCTCCTCCTCTCCATTCCACATCCTTAATGTATATAACATGCTATAAGTAACATTATCAATAATTTCATTAATTACTCATAAGTATATTCAAAACTGTCCATTTGAGTTATAGTCACTAAATTATTTATTTCCAGAGCTACAAAACTCCAAATGAAGAACCGTTAATTTTTCCTGAAACTAGACTCGCATATCTTCTTGCCATAAAATTTTAAGAATTTTTGATTTAGCCAATTAGTACAGTTTATTCTTTAAAGTCACCCCTGTTCTACTGTCTGGCAGTTCCGACCCTTCTTCACTAAAAATTAATTATCTTTTTATATAGAATTCATATGATGTTATAGTTTATTTCTTCTAAAACTAGACTCATTAAGGAATCTAACCATATAAATTATGTTCCCAAATTATTTTTGTACAATATTTGATGATTTTTCCAAGTCAGAAACAGGATCTCGAAATCACTCTGAACCAGTCTTACCAAAATCTAAATATCTCAGAATACAGAATTCCTTTGCTTTCCATGTTTCTTTCATATGAAAATAGACTCAATAAGATTTAATTCTATATCTCACTCAACTTCTAATTCAATTTCTACAATTTTTGGTGATTTTTCAAAATTAGACTACTGCTGCTGTCCAAAACTGTTTTAATGCAAAATGTTAATTATCAAGTTTATAACACCTTTATTTCCTTCTCTACAGCATTTCCCATTACTTTCTCTTATTTTCCTTCACTAACATATCAAGAACATAAAACTTTATATAAGAAAACTCTACATTAACATCATTTCCATGCTTTTTCCACAATATCAAACTTAAAAATATATTGAAAACATGATGTTCTTACCTTGTTTTATAGATTTCAATCTTTAACTTGATTTTCTCTCTCCTCCAGCTTCTATTTCTTGAATCAAACTTGATATTCTTGCTCCCTATAGTCTCCTTGTCATCTTTCTCTCTTGATGGCTATGGAAATTCTTTTGAATTCTAAGTGAAAATGATGGATTTTTGGTGAAAGGACTAATTTGTAAAGAAAGCAAAACTTTCTTTTCTTTCTCTTCTTCTCACGTTGGTTTGCATGGGAAAGAGATGATGATAATTCATCATCTTTCCTTCCTTATATACTACATAAATAATAATAAAATAATGATAAATAATAAAATATCTTATCAAAATAAAATAATATTTATCTAATTAAATAATTATAAAATATCATCACTATCATCATTACTTTCTAGATTTCTCTCTCTTCTAATTGACCATTTTGCCCTTTGTGATCTTTTAAAATTCCATCCTTGAATCATCATATAATTTGGTAAAATTATGATTTAGTCCCTCATAATTCTTTACCTATTCAATTTGGTCCTAATTCATCCATTTCCTTTAGTTTCTAGATTATTCCACCCCTAAAATATTTGCACTATTGGTCCTTTAACTTTTTTCATACTTACACTTTAACCCCTCAAATTTTGAGTATTTACACTTGGGCAACAATACTTTTCTCACTTTACAATTTAGTCCTTTCTTGAATTAATAATGTAATATATCATAATATACTTCCGAATATTGACATAATCTAAATTTTTCTTTTTTTTCGCTTTATTTCCTTATTATATCAAAGATAATATCTTACTGTAAATTTTTTTTTTTTTTTTTTTTTTGGGGTATTACACATTAGATATAGAGAACCAACAAGTAAAAAACCTATCGAAATAAAAGCTTTCCTATTTAATACCCCAACTCGTAACTTTTTCAATCGAAATCAAGTAGGCAGTCCAATATAATTGTTATCTCAGTATATTCTTCCCACAAGTGAAATTACAGAGTAGGTTACGTTAGAGACGATAAAATGAGCAAATTAGCCCATCATAATGCAATCCAAGGTATAATACTTGGCGGTTTTGTGGCACTTTTACTCATTAGAGACACATAATTCGAATAAATATATATCTTGTTGAAACACCAAACTTCTCAAAAGTGCAGCTTATTATATGCAAGAAAAAGGTTTTAAGTTATAAATAAACCCTAGAAATGTAATTACATGGATCAAAAATTGTATAAGCTGATTAGGAACACGAATATCAAATTGGATTTCGTTTTGATGATGTGATTAGTGCTCTTAAAACAAAAATGGATTGACTGATTGAATTGATTGAATTAATATATTAAATTAAACAAAATGGCTGATATGAACTAAAATACTCGTCCTAAAAAATTGTACTTGTAATGACTTAGGGTGCGTTTATTTGACAGTAAAATAATTTTTGAAAAATATTTAAATTTTACAGGAAAATATTTTTCAAAACACGAGTAAATCTCTTCCTTCATTTTGGAAAAATATCTTGTCAATTGTTGCAAGACATTTTCCTTTCTCTTCACTCTCATCATAGTCAGGGGCGTAGCCAGGGGGTTGGGATGGGCCCCGGCTCCCCTAAAATGTAAAATTACTATTTTAGCCCTTAAAATTTTTAAAAATTTTAAATTAGTAAAGGTAAAATTACACTTTGGCCCCCTTAAATTTATAAAAATTTGATTTAATCCTTTACAAATTATAAAAATATAAACTATAAAAAATTAAAATTTTATCCGGCCCCCCTAAAAAATTCTTCTAGCTTCACCGCTGCTCATAGGCATTTTCACGAACACCTAATTGAAGAAATAATAAAAATTTTCAACATATGTGGTTACCTAAATGGCTAGTTTGAGTCTGATGGCGTTTTCTATTTTTGCTGCAATTTAGGGGTAGATTATGATAAATTTACAAACTTTGCTGCTGCTGTGGTTGAGGGAAAGAGTGAGGGAGATTGCAGAGGATAAAAAAGGAAGAAGGAAAAACTGGTTGACACCCGTCACGAGAAATGCTGTAAAATTCCTTTTCAACCAAAAAAAAAAAAAGTTAAATTCACTTAAAAATTAAACAAACCCATTTCGAATGAAGCAACCTTGATTAGAAGAAGATAATGATGTACCTTGATAGGGTTGGAAAACCAAATTTTTAAGGTTTTTTCGAAATGCAGAATTAGTAAGGACAATAGTCGACTAACAGAAATAACGAGATGAAACCAATGGACAGAGATGAGGAGGAGAGGCGGAGGCTGATGGATAAAGAGAAAGGGAGAATGTTTGTTTAGTCATTGTGATCAAGGGCGAAGCCAACCAAAACAATTTTTTAGGGGAGTTGGATAAAATTTTAATTTTTTATAGTTTATATCTTTATGATTTGTAAAGGATTAAATCAAATTTTTATAATTTTAATGGGGCCAAAGTGCAATTTTATCTTTACTAATTTACAATTTTTAAAAAAATGTAAGGGCCTAAATAGTAATTTTACATTTTAAGGGAGGCCGGGGCCCATGCTAGCCCCTTGGCTTCGCCCCTGATTCTCTATATTTTAGTCTCACCAATTGATAAATTTTAGTCTCTATATATATATTTTTTTAATTTTGAAATTTTAACCCTGATTCAAATAATAGTAATTAAATTCATTTAGTTAAATTCAGTATATATTCTATAATTAGATCATTTTAAGTCTCACTTTTTTGTTTTTGAAATCTCAGTATTGATGCAAATGACAACTTTAATCCATTAATTGAATTCTTAATGAGTAAAATGTGAAAATAACAATCTAATATGACATTAAAAATATGATAATATGTTTGCCCCAACAGATTTTGAAAATAACAAACCTTAACAAATTTAACAGTTAATATTTGATGGGATTGAAATTTAAAATTTTAAAAATATATGGACTAAAATGATTAAGTCAAAATATATGAACTAAATCCATAATTTTTATAATGTATAGATTAATAGCAAAATTTAACCATTTTTGCTTGCTACGCGGGAAATAGATTGCCACGGTTAGAGCAATTTTTAAAATAATTCAGCGTCCAAAACATCAAAACCTAACATGAGAAGTATCCAAAACAATCCGAACCCTTCATTAAATCCTAAATAAACCGATCCAACCCTTCATTTGTGTGGGGTAACCAGAACCACCAACCCTATCCAAAACCACCAACCCCCAGCCCTGCATTCGTATGGGGCCAACCTGACTTAAATAATTTAAATAAGTTTTTTACAAAATTTAAATAATTTTATTAGTTTTATAATTTATTAGATTGTTTATAATTTTTTATAATATTTATAAGTTTTTACGTTTTTATATATTTTTCCAATTTTTATAAGTTTATATTAGTTTTATCTTTTTATATTTAATACTATTTATTATTTTTAATAAAATTTTAAATATTTTATTAATTTTATAAAAATATATTTTTATAATTTTTTAGATTTATTATGTTTTTATAATATTTATAAATTTTATTATTTTTTAAAATTTTAAAATTTTATATCAATTTTAATATTTTTGCTATTTTTTATAAATTTTTAATCATTTTATGATAAAATATTATATTAAATTAGATATTATCATGTGTCATCATCTAATTAACCCTTCAATTTATTTTAACGATAATATGATTAACAACCTAGGCTATTAATAGAAGGACTTAATTAATTATTTAAAATAATGACAAGAGCTCAATTGAATACAATATTAATATATAGAGACTGGTTTTATTTTTTTAATATTTTCTTAAACTTTTTTTCACGCATAAAGTCCATCTTTACTGCAAAAGCAGAAGAAAAAAAAAACAATTTATCTCACCGTATATTGTCTTATTAATTTATTAATGTTAAAATCTGATATCATCCTCTATATTTTATAAAAATTATCGATTTAATCCCTATATTTTAATTTGATCAAATTTAGTTCTTATATTTTTCCAATTGATATATTTTAGTCTATATATATATTTTGAAATTTTAAAATTTTAACTCTGACTCAAACAATAGTAATTAAATTCATTTAGTTAAATTCAGTATATATTCTATAATTAGATCATTGAGTTTAGGTCTAATTATAGATCGGCTTCAATTTGGTTGTCCCAGGGGTTGGGATTTCTATATTTACTCTCTACTAGAAACTTCGTAGATTTTGGTATGAATTTTTTGTGCGATTTTTTTATCAAAAGAATACAAAAAAAATAAAAAAAAATTCCAAAATGGTATAGGAAATCTATTAGTACCAAAATGATACAAATGGGTGGTGCCGCCTCAGCCACTGGTACCTTTGGTGCCGCCTGTGGCACACCCTCAACCACCATTTTTTATTTTTTTCAGCAGTTTTTTTGAGGGATCTATTATGCAATTTTTTCAGTTTTGAGAAAAAGGAAGGGAAAGGATGCGGCTGTCACACTCAACTTTAAATTTGAATAATTGCCTTCTAAGTTCTCCCTATTTATTATTTTCTTTTTATTCCACCTCAACTCACTATATTGTGTTTGAACAAACCATTAATATATTAAAACTTTTTTTTATGTTGGTGGTATTTTTTATGTCTCATATGAATAATGTTTTGGGTTCATGTGTTTTATTTTGTTCGACTTGTGATGTAAATGTGCTCAAAGGCAAATTTTGTTAGTTTGAACATGCAAATTCAATGCATGATTACGATGTTATTGCTCAATTGGGCTTGAAGTAGGAGGATTAATTTTGCCCCTTTTTATGCATGCAGGATAGACCCAAAGAATTAGTAGGTCAAAGTCAAAGCAATTCAAGTTCAAATTAAACATCTATTTACAAAACTTTCTTACAAAGACTTGTGAAGACTTTAAATTAAAAGAATCTTGAGATCGGAGGACCATCACCCAAGTAGAGAATGTTTGATGATTTTCAAGTCTTAAATAATGACAAGAACTCGGTTGAATACAATTTTAATATATAGACTTGATTGGAGGACCATCACCCAAGTCATATTTTCTTAAACTCTTTTTTCACGTACAAAGTCCACCTTTGCTGCAAAAGCAGCAGCAAAAGAAAGAAAGAAAGAAAAAACAATTTATCTCACCTATTTATCTGTCTTATTAATTTATTAAGGTTAAAATCTGATATCATTCTCTATATTTTTGTCTCACCAATCGATTAATTTCATCTTACCAATATATTTAAAATTTTAAAATTTTAACCCTGACTCAAATAATAAAAATTAATTTCATTTAGTTAAATTCAGTATATATTCTATAATTGAATAATTTTAAGTTTTACTCTTTCTTTTTGTTTTTGAAATCTCAGTATTGACGCAAATGACAACTTTAATCCATTAATTGAATCCTTAATGAGTAAAATGTAAAAATAACAATTTAATATAACATTAAAGTTATGATAATAGATTTGCCCTAACAGATTTTGAAAATAACAAAACTTAATAAATTTAACAGTTAATATTTGATGGGATTGAAATTTTAAAATTTTAAAAATATATGGACTAAAAATGATTAAGTTAAAATATATGAACTAAATCCATAATTTTTACAATGTTTAGACTAATAGCAAAATTTAACCATTTTTGCTTGTCACCCAAGAGTTTGATTGCTACCGTCATAGCAAATTTTAAAATAATTCAGAATCCAAAATGTCCAGAATCTAAACATGACAATCCGAACCTTTCACTAAATCCTACCAATCCACATTTGTGTGGGGTATCACAGAACTACCAATCCTTCATTTGAGTGCAGTATCCAGAACTACCAACCCACATTTGTGTGTGGTATAACAGAACTACCAACCCTCCATTGGGTATCCAGAACCTTCCGGACTTTATATATATCCGAAACCTTAATATCAAACTCGTCTTAAGGCTTTAAAAGATTCCTGGGGGATTAGTCGCTAAGTTTTGGCGAAGTAATAATCCTCTTTTGAATATAACGGAGTCTCGGGCCGACTCGAGTTTGTCCGACCCTTATCCTTCTTTCCATTTAATACCCAGATTGAAATTACGTCATTATTTCCCCTTCAACGCATCGGCAAGCCGGTCTTCTCACTTCTTCTCTTCACTATTGTAGACAAATCTAAGGAGTAAGTACTGCTTAAATTACCAGCTCATTTTTATCGCAGTCTATACATTTCCTGCTTTGATCTTGCAGAATTTCTTCTTTAATTACATGAGTAAACTTGGTTTCATAAGGTTTCCTTTTGATATTTTATAAATTCGTTGTTTGATAGAACCTTTCGGTGTGGTTGACTTTTGTTCTGAATTGGAAAAAATATGGAGTTTTTGTTTTGTTCAATTATCTCAATCTGATCTGAGTTAAAAATTTTCCCAGGTCTGTTCTAAATGAGTGAAAACCAGGATATCGCTAGCTCAATTGGGATTGTTTGGGACGCTGAGAGTGATCCACCTGAAAACGGACCCGATGGTAACCAGGTAAATTTTTCGATGTTGACCGGCAGGGAGAAAAGAAACCGGGAATCCGATAATTCATCGGAAGCTAAAGGAAAAGCCCCTAAGAAACGGATATCGGGAAACGAAGCTTCAACTTTCCGGCAACAACCAAAACCCAGAAGGGAAAAGAAGTGTGGGGAAGCTGTAAACAAAGTGAGAAATGTCCGCCATCAAATTGACAGACGGAGAAAGACGGTAAAGTGTCCTAATTGAACTAAATATTACATATTAGATTCACATTTTTTGTAATTGATTTTCCGGCCACCATAGACTGCGGCGCCGTCGCCGGTGGCCGATTCGGCGGCGATTCACCGGAGTCTGGCCGGCTCTTAAATTCACTTCAGAGAAAATAAAAAGGAGGGGGAAGTTTTTTTTTTTATCTTTAGGATCCGCGTGTTTTTTAAACAATAGTCTTATTGCGCTTTGGTCCCTCCACATTTTTTGTCTTTTTAATATAATTTATTTTTATTTTCAATTTTTACTCTATAATTTTTTTTCTGTTTTAATTTGGTCTCGCGCAAAATGACGCATTTTGGAAGGAAGGGATATTTTCCCTTTTAGTCTCTTCTTGCTATTCTCGTGTTTAGATAAGTCCTCCCATTTTCTTTTTATTTCTAATTTGCCCCAAATTCCTGTTTTAAAGTTCAATTTAATCTCTTTTTTGTTATTTTTTCTATTTTATTATTAAATTAACTAATTTGATATTATTATAGCTATTATTATATTCATTTTTATTTACTTGTTATTATTTTTTTATTACACTTGTTTATTTATTTTATCATTTTTTTCATTATTATCGTTTATTTATTATCATTTAAAAAATCCTTATTTTATTTTTATCATTACTTTTATCATTTTATTTATTATTTATTCTCTATTTATATCTTTCTATATACTTTCAAATTCTATACTATTTATTATTCGTATCATTATTAATGTTATTATTATAATTATTATTATTATTTTTGAATTGATGCACATAATATTTATTTACTTATTTGTTACTATAGTTGTTTTTGTTTTAAATTTTCTTTAGGTTTTTTTTCTCTTTTTAATTAGCTTGTTGGTTTGTTTTATTTATTTTATTTTATTTTAATTTTGCCCTTATTATTGTCATTTATATTATCGCATTTATTGTTATCCTTCATGCATATTACTACTGTAATTTATTATTATTAATTTTTACTTTTTTACTACAAATTCGTGCTACAACTTACTTTGATGCATTAAAATTTTTGTTTTGAAATAAACAATACTTCGCGTTTTTTAAACTCGAAAGGTCGTTACCTAACTTATGTGGTTTTGATTTTCTCGATAAATCTAAGTGAACGAACGTTATTAAAACATTTGTAAATAATCTCGGGAATTAAGAAAAGATCGTGTTCTAACTTACGGAATATGATTTTTTTCTAAAATCGAGATAATCGAATATCTTTCAAAATAAATTTTTAGTGTTTATTCTCGTTTCGGAAATTTAAGACATTATGTCCTAACTTAGGGGATATTATCTTTTTTCTCGATTAACGTAAAATATGTCTTTTTCTGTAAAAAAATTTCAATTAACCAATATTTTAACAAAGGATCGTATTTTAAAATTTATTCAAATTTTTAATTTTCGACACTAAGACGTTAATTAATTAATTAGGTACCAATTTTGGGCGTTACGAGGGTGTTAATCATTCCTTGTGCGTAACCGACTCTTGAACCCATCTTTCTAAATTTCGTAGACCAAAAGCGTTGTTTTAATAAATCAAATCGTTTATTGAAAACAACTATAATCAAATCGTTTATTGAAAACAACTATCTTACGAGATGACCCGATCACATCTCATAAAAAAGTATTGGTGACGACTTCCGTTTTTCATTTTTATTTTCAAAATCAAAGCCGACCCCGTTTTTCAAAAAACATGATTTCGACAACAATACACCTCCAAAGAGAACAATACATCAAAATTGTACAGTTTGAAAATCCTTGCATTGACAATATCTTTATATGTTGTTTCTTTTAACACCTGTTTTGTGTATATATATTTGGTGAAATGAAGGACAAAACGAGAGATTTGGAAATACTGACATGGATGAAACTGAAGGCCTGTCCTATCTCATTACGGATTCCTACTTCCTTCAAGCAGATCAAAACGCAATGGCCAATGCGTCCTGATCTCCAAAGCATTCTCAAAGAGATCCAAGAAATTGAGGCCAAATTCAAGGATAATATTTTAATAGAAGATGAGGTGATGGGGAGAGTGGATGAAGTAAAAGATAAGTTAAATAAATTAACTCAACAACGATCAAAGGTACACTAATGATTACAAGTCTAATTATTAAATTTGCTTTCATGATCTAAATCTCCAATTTAACCTTCTAAATTTATTTTCAGGAACAAAAATGGGACATTGATGCAGACTTCTCTATCACTGAGGTATGCACATTTCTTAAGGTTTTTTAATGTATTTAGAGGAATCTTGGATGGTCATATTCAATATCCGTATCCGAACAACCTAGATTTTCAGTATCAGACTAGAAAACCTAATGTTTAGGACTCTCCCTGCTTCTCTTGTCCTGCATGGACTTTTGCATTGAGAACTATACATATTGTTGAATCCTTTACAAACCTACTTTTGCATGTATATATATGTTTGAAGCTACAAACTTGAATATGCATATCTTGACTTCTCTGTTTTTTTTTTTTTTGTTGAATGAGTGTTAGTAATTAATTTGAAATTCAGGTTTTTTTAATTAAAAAATTCAAATGCATAATCGCATTAAATCTCAACTAATTTATATATAATCATGTGCTCATATGCACATCATTTTTCGTAATTTATATAATAAATGAAATCAAAATCAAAATTTTCAAACTTCAATATGGCTACTACAAAATTATGACTTGGTTTCTATATGTTTGTTGTTTTAGTTTTGTTCATCACATCCATGGCTTTTTTCTCAAGATCAAGATTATGGAAGTGTGTCAACTCTTGAAGGAAGGCAGTCTCAATTGAGGAGTTCCCGAAACCAACTTAATGACGAAAACAACACTGGTTTGTCAACTCATGAAAGTATGCAGTTTCAATTGAAGAGTTTGGAAAATCAACTTTTTGACGAAAACGTTAGTTTGTCAACTGATGGAGGAATACAGTCTCAATTGAGGAGTTTAGAAAACCAAGTTTATGACAAAAACAACAATGAAGTGTCTGCCAAAGATTTCGAAGGGTTAGAAGAGGCATTGAAGAAAACTAATGCCATGGATCTTCCTCCAGATTGCTTCAAACCTATTGCAAACCAGATCAAAGAGGCTCGTGGGAAAGCTACTGGGATTGCCCATCTGTTAATTGAAGTTTTCGTCTGCGCTGCAATCAAGGAGATGCAATGTTTGAAATCCGCATTTGTGAATTGGGATACGTTGAAAAAATGGGGAGCGGCACTCAATTATGCTAGGCAAAATGGTTTTAAAGTGAGCTTTGCTGATGAGTTGCTTGAGAAGAATTTGAAAACCTACTTTTTTGAGATTTTTTTTTTGGTTGAGGGTTTTAAAATTTTGAATTATTTTGGGTTGGATCAGTTTCGGATTTGGTCATTTCGTTTAGATCTATTGAGTTCTGAGTTCAAGTCAATTTGTATTGTATACATGTGTATTTGTTAATGTTATATAATCGTCTTGGTTGTATTTTTTATGTCTCATTTTTGTATCGGTATTCGAAATTTGAGATACGTATTGGGTTCATGTGTTTATTTTGTTTGACTTGTGGTGTAAATGTGCTCAAAGTTAAATTTCGTTAGTTTGAACATGCAAGTTCAATTCACGATTATGATGTTATTACTTAATTGGGATTAAAGTAGGAGACAAAGGTGTGCATCGGTCGGGTTGGATTGGGCTCAATTAAAAATTCAAGTTTGTATATTAGGCCCGAGCTTAGCTCAAAAAATGGGCTTAAAACTTTGTTCAAGCCTGATTTGGACGAAAATGTTAAAATCTAGACTTGATCAGCTCGGCCCGCCCATACTACTTTTTATATTATTTTTTATATAATTTTAAAAAATATATAATACATCAAAAAATATCAAAATATCAAAATAAATATTTCCCAACAAATTGAAAATAAATTTTAAAAAATATGTAACAATAAGATAGATGCAGCTTAACAAACAAATGCCTCTAAAATAATAACAAAATTAACAAATGTCTTTAAAATAATAACAAAATTAACAACAAAATAAGTTTTATACAATATCCAAATAATAACAACAAAATAACAGCAATATAATAGTAAAATGATAGTAAAATAAGGAGAAACAATAATAAAATAATATTATTTTTTGTCCTTTAGTGAATTCGAGTCAGGCCGGGCCTGGGATCGGGCCAAAATGCTTTACCTGAGGCTCTGGTCATTTTTAAACAGACCTTATTTTTTATCCAAATCTATTTTTCGGGCCTATATTTTGTCCCAAACCCTTCTACATTTCGGGCGAGCCTTCAAGCCGGGCCGAGTGGCCCTACCTATGAACAGGTCTAAGTAGGAGGATTAATTTTGTCCCTATTTTTATGCATGCATGATAGACTCAAAGCAATTCAAGTTCAAATTAAACATCTATGTACAAGATTTTGTTTCAAAGAAATTTCAAATAAAAGAATCTTGTGATCCGAGGACTATCATCCAAGTAGGGAATGTTATGCATTTTTAATTCTTAGATCAATAAAAAAATTCACTTCGACACATCTATTACTATTTAAACGAACAACGGTTAATGTTCAATGATCAAAATCTTTGATTTTGTATGGTTTAGTGACCAAAATAGAATATATGTGATACTTTTGTGTCCATTTCTGTAAATTACCCTTTATTTAATTGCTTTTAATGTTTTGAAATTTAAAAATTTTTAGAAAAAAATTAGAAATTTTGATAACGGAGTAAACAAGTACAATCTGACAAATTTTTTATTCAATATTTTAGATTTTTTATTCACTTTAAACCTTAATGTTTTTTACCTGATCAATACTTATAAAAAAATTTCTTTAAGTGACCAAAATGAAAGTAACCTAGAAGTTAAATAATCAAAATAAAAGTGTAAACAGCTTTAGAGTTTTCATACTTAGGTGATTAAAATAAAAATACCTTAAATGATAAATGTACAATTAGTCGACATTAGATAGTTCATATTTGGGTGAGTAAAATAAAAACGCATTGAATGACGAAATTGTAAGTACGATTAAAATAAAAGTATATAAAGATTGAGTGACTAATTAGGTAGTTTACCTACTTTTCGGCTCTACTTCAGTGTTTGGACCTTTTTAATGGTTGGTAAGATTTAAAACTGGTTAAATTTCAAGTTTAGTATTTGTATTTTCTTAAAATTACGTTTTGGTGATCAAGCTTTAAAAAATTATTATATGATCACAAACATAATGAATTTATTATGTTATGATCAGTCAGCTCTTAACTCTCATTAAGTTAACGACTGAGTAGCCATAACATAATAAATAAAAAAACTTTTGTAGCCACAATATAATAAAATTTTAAAGTTGAATGGCCAAAATGTAATTCTAAGCAAACATAAGCTACTAAACATGGAATTTAACCTCTAGAATTATTCACCTGGAGCTAATATCAATACTAGAGGTGTTTATGGGTCGGGCCGGGCCGGACTCAATTAAAAGTTTGGGCCCATTCATCGGGCTCAGGCCGAGCTGGCCAAAAAAATGGGCTTAATTTTTTTCCCAAGCCCGGGCCATATAAAAATTTTAAAACCCGAGCCCGGCCGGCCGCCCGTATTAAATTTTTATACTATTTTATATAATTTTAAATATATATAATACATAAAAAATACTAAAAAAATCAAAATAAATATTTCCTAACAAATTAAAAATAAATTTTAAAAAAATATGTAGACTTAAATAACACTAGAATAGATATAACTTAACAAGCAAATGCCTCTAAAATAATAATAAAATTAACAAATGCCTTTAAAATAATAACAAAATTAACAATAAAATAAGTTTTATATAATATTCAATCAATAACAACAAAATAGTAGCAACATAATAGTAATATGATAGCAAAATAGGGAGAATATAACATTTAAAAATAAAAAAATAGTAAATTTTTTTGCCATTTAGTGAATTCGGACCGGGTCCGGACTAAAAATACATTAACCGAGACCCGACTCATTTCTTAAACGAGTCTTATTTTTTTATCTAAGCTCATTTTTCAAGTTTATATATTTACCGAAATCCTCCCAAATTTTAGTCGTGCCTTCAGGCCGGGCTGCCCGGCCATGAACACCTCTAATCAATACCCTCTTCTTCTCCCCTCAAAAATTACGAGCTTGCAATCTCGATCTTTTTCTGTCGCTCCAAATTACGTAGAATAACCTCGAAACTTGAGCTTTCTTTAATGGCACTTGCCCATTCCCCTTTTTAATTAAATTCTCACCGACGACTTTCTTGGTTTCATCCGCTTTACTCTTTGGTAGGTGCCCCTTCTCTCCTCTTCGCCGCTGTACACACATCAAATCGGTAAGCACGGCTGAATTTCTTTTTAACTGTTATTCGAATCTGGGTTCACGGCATAATTTATCAATTGATTATCATATATTGCTTTGATTTGGTAATTTCCTTTCCTATCAATAAAACTTCAAACAGTAAAACCTTGAAAATAAACACCAAAATCTCAAAATTAAGGGGCTCCTGATTTGGCCAAGGAATCTGCAATCACATCCTATGAGCATTTAGAAGTGTTTCGTTTTTTTAGTTTTATATATCCGTTGTTTGAAAGAACATTTGGGCACCTTGTTCTGAATTGGGAAAAATATGATGTTTTTGGTTAATTTATTTTATCTGATTTTATTTAAATTTCTCAGATCCCTGCAAGATGGCTGGCAGAGGCAACAGTACGGATGTTACCGAAATGGACCTTCAACAGCTACAAAGTGATACGCCATTAGAGAGACACAATGCTGAAAAGAACCGTTACCAGGGAAACTTTTATATTAGTGAATCATCAACTTTCCAGCAACAACCAGAACCAGAAATGAAAGTAGAGCATCAGTTTCCGAAAGTGTGTAGTGATTCCAGATCTGCGAGGACACTGATCAAAATTCTCAAGGACAGAATTCACAGACAGAAAATGGCCCTAAGTCTCTTAATTGAATTTAGTAATTCATATTCAATTTACATTATTGCTATTTATTATACATGTTTAAGGTAAAAAGATCCGTCATCGGCTGACATGCAATGATTGGACCTTGCTTTATAAAGCACGGTTTTCCCTTACTCTATATGGTACTTTTTCTCTATGGACAACACTGTGAGGACGGTCTTCTACAAAGGAGAAAAAAAATGAAAATGAAAATGAAAAAGCCTGGAAAGGAGAAAAAAAATGAAAAAAAACTGTGAGAACCTATGTCTCCAAAACACAGAATATGTTGTTTCTTAATACTTCTTTTGTGTGTATATTTGGTAAAATGAAGGACAAGGTGGCAGATATAGAATCTGTGATATGGTTAGATCATAGGATGAAGACTTTACCCCAAGTCAACCAAATCAGAACACCACTGCAAGCTGATCTCCAAGTGAATACGCAAAATATCAATAATATCGACGCTGAGTTCAAGGATGACCATTTGGCAGAATATGAGATGATGAAAAATTTTCTTTACGAAAAATTAAATCTACAACTATCTGAGGTAATCTAATGTCTACAAATCTAATTACTATGTTTGAATTCATGATCTAAATCTCCAATTTAATTTTCTAACTTGGGTTTTTCAGGACTCAGAAAAAGCGAGTTTACCAATGAGGTATGCTAATATTTACAAATCTAATTACTAAGTTTGATTTCATGATCCAAATTTCCAATTTTAACTTTCAAACTTGGTTTTTTAGTACTCGGAAAAATCTAGTTTACGAACTGGGCTTCTTATGGTAGGTCTCAATGTCTCAAGTAATTCTTGAACTTGCCCTTGTTTTCATCTTTCCTTCATAATCATTTATTTTTCTCTCTTAAATTTCAGGATTATAATGTGAAGACGCCGAGAAAAAAGGTACATACATACTGCATTGAACATCAGCTTGCCTAACTTGCATTTGGGAACTTAGTGAAAGTTAAATGATTGACTGTACATAAAATGTATTGTTTATAGTTTTTTCTCAAATACATATATTTATTGAATGCGTGTTAGTAATGAATTTGAAATTCATTTTCTTTAATTAAAAAAATTCAAATACATAATCTCATTTTCTGTAATTTATATGATAAATGAAATCAAAAATCAAAATCTTCAAACTTCAATATATGACTTAAATATATAATTGTATACATAATCAAAACCTTGATGCAGTTTCTCTATCACTAAGGTCTACACATTATTTCTTATCATTGATAGTAACTGACATGGTGTTATTATTTTTTAAATAAGATAAACATTTCTCGTTTGTAAATCACTCATGAACGGACCTGTTTCTTCAAAGGTTTTTTTTAGTGTATTTAGAGAAATCTTGGATGGTTATATTCAATATCCATATCCGAATGTGTCGGTACATGGACACTTGAAGCAAAAATGAAGAGTCTGAACAACCTAAATTTTCAGTATCAGACCAGGAAACCTAATGTTTAGGACTCTACCTGCTTTTCTTGCCCTGCATGGACTTTTGCATTGAAAACTATACATACTTTTGCATGTATATATATGTTTGAATATGCTTACCTTGACCTCTCTGTTCTTTTTGTAGTATATCCTGTCTCAATGTATCAAAGTCGTTCTTAGACTTGCCCTTGTAAAGTTAACGTCTCTCCTTCTCATTCTTTTATTTATATTTCTCTTAAATTTCAGGACACCAACATGGGGATTGGGAATCTAATGAAAGAGGTATGATATATGCATACATACATATATTGCATTGGGAATCAGCTGGCCTAACTGCCTAAGAAGCATTTGGGAACTTGGATTTCAAAAATAGTGCAAGTTAAATGATAGAATGTAGTATTGTTTGTAGTTATTTTTCAAATACATATATTTATTGAATGCATGTTAGTAATGAATTTGAAATTTTCATTTCTTAATTAAAAAATTTTAAATAAATACTCACATTATATCTCAACTAATTTATATATAATTATATGCGCATCATTTTCCATAATTTATATGATAAATGAAATCAAAATCAAAATCTTCAAACTTCAATATAGCTACTACAGAATTATGACTTGATTTCTATGTTTGTTGTTTTAGTTTGCTTCAGCATATCCATGGCTTTGTTCTCTTGATCAAAGTCATTACAAAGACAAAAAACAAGTGTCCTTCGAAGATTTGGAAATCGAACTTTCTGATGAAAACAATAATAAAGTGTCCTTCAAAGATTTCGAAGGATTAGAAGAGGCATTGAAGAAA
Source organism: Gossypium bickii (assembly GCA_025503065.1). Classification (NCBI taxonomy): domain Eukaryota; kingdom Viridiplantae; phylum Streptophyta; class Magnoliopsida; order Malvales; family Malvaceae; genus Gossypium; species Gossypium bickii. The sequence continues at coordinate 136,086,922 of CP106711.1, forward strand.
ACTAATGTCTTGGATCTTCTTCCGGACTACCTCAAACCTATAGCGAACCAAATCGAAAAGGCTCGTGGGGAAGCTACTGGGATTGCTCATGAATATATTCAACTTTTCGTCTGTGCTGCTATCAAGGAGATGCAACATCCGGCATTCGAGTCTTTGAACTGGGATACGTTGAAAAAATGGGGAGCCACGCTTAATTATGCTAGGCAACATGGTTTTCAAGTGACATTTGCTGATAATTTACTGAGGAAGAATTTTGCTACCTACATTTGGTGTAATTTTGGGTTTCCTGGGATACGGTTTTAAAATTTTGCAATGATTTCTGGTGGGGATCTAGTCATTTCATATTTGGGTTGTTCGAACTTTGTAGATTTTGGTATGAATTTGTATAGTTTGTTGTGTAATTTGTATTGTGTACTTGTGTATATCTTAATATTATATAATCGTCTTAATAAGACTTTTTTTATGTTGGTATTTTTTATGTCTCACTTGAAATATGTATTTGGTTCATGTGTTTATTTTGCTCGACTTGTGATGTAAATGTGCTCAAAGGCAAATTTTGTTAGTTTGAACATGCAAATTCAATTCATGATTACGATATTATTGCTCAATTGGGCTTAAAGTAGGAGGATTAATTTTGCCCCTTTTTATGCATGCATGATAGACTCAAAGAATTAGTAGGTCAAAGTCAAAGCAATTCAAGTTCAAATTAAACATCTATTTACAATACTTTGTTACAAAGACTTTTCAAGACATTCAATTAAGAATCTTGTGATTGGAGGACCATCACCCAAGTAGAGAATGTTGATGATTTTCAAGTCTTGAAAGATTAGCTTACTTGCTTGATTTTTGGAGGTGATATATTTTTTATTTGAGATTAAATCGCCTTATTTCAATTTTAGGAACACTAGTTGAGCAGAAAATTGTCTCCAATCTAACACACACAATATATATTTTTTTCTTAATGTTTGTTTTGTGTGTATATTTGGTGAAATGAAGGACCAGGAGGCAGATATGGTTAGATCATAGGGTGAAGACCTTACCCCAAGTCAACCAAATAAAAACACCACTGCAAGCTGATCTCCAAGTCAATACGCAAAATATCAATAATGTCGACGGCGGGTTCAAGGATGACCATTTGGCAGGATCTGAGGTAATGCAGAATTTGCTCGAAATCTTAAAATTAGAGCTACAATCATATGAATTAACGTAATTGTGTGTTCACATACAAATATAAAAAAAAAAATACTAAATTTAGTATAGAATTAGTAAGCAAATGTACTAGTAATTAAGCAAGAACATGAAAGTCCAAACACAAAAATATGCAAAAATGGAATTGGAATATGTTGAATTTGATACTCCGTTAATGGTTTTTACAAGCTACGCTACAAGAAAGCTTTGAAATCTAAGCCCCTGCGAAAAAAAAATCTAAAGCTCATATAATGTACCGGTTGTTTATTAGATGAAAATTCTGGATTCCGACATGGTTGCAACTTGCAGGAACTTACTTTGTCTTGTCACTCACGCTTTTTTCATGTTGTCTTTGAGTCTATATGCTGTCTGAATATTGGAGTGTAGTTATGGTGCCGGATAAGCATGATCAATACAAAAGAATTAGCACAGCCAGAAACAATAAGCTCGCCATCCAGAGCTGTAGAAAGACATTTTTGCCTTTAAACTCGAGCAGGTAACCCCATTACAACCAGTGGGTTTAAGCTCCCATCCACAAAAAAATGCAACATAGACCTTTCCATTTAAGCTTCATATTGCTCCATGGCAAAATAAGAGGCAAGAAACAAAAGAACCATACAAAGTACTGCACTGTGATTGCCTGTTCTTCGAGAAGTAAATTGAGAATGAATACAAAAATGCTGATTCCAAACAACAAAC